>JAYRCH010000048.1:0-1200000 GCA_037179445.1 Phengaris alcon alcon | reverse complement strand
TATTACATTAATTACATTTTCTTTAACTATTGATTTCTAATATCGGAAAGAATTTTGACTGTAATTTTATTTTTTAAGCTGGTACAGGAAACCTTAAAAATATCAATATCATTTATAAATACGCAAGTTTGGTTGTGGCAAGTTGTCACAGTTATAGCTCCAGACATTATCTTCTTTAGGAATGTTAATTATATTAATTATATAACTATGTTAATTAATAATCGACGATTGCTGAGTGACATCATTTTAAAATGTTTTAGACGGAAATGATGTGTAGCACGACGGGAAATTCCAGAAGAATAAAAAGCACGATGCCTTGTGAATGCACGTTGGACATTTTCTATGCGCACGGAGTGAGACATATCGGGAGCTCCAGACTACCGATGAAAACTCCAAATGGCTACGAACTGAAAAATGTTACTTAGTTAGTTTCCACCGAGAAACCTCTTCTAAATCCATGTCGGTGAACAGTAATAAACCTTTTGAGGTGATGTGTTACAACAGGGCAAATAATTTATTCAAATAGTTTAGGAATACATGAGAAAATTGCAATGGGTCTGTAATTACCTACGTCATTGGTATTTCCTTTTTTAAAAATTGAAATTATTTTGTTTTTTTCCAGACTTCTGGGAATATCCCATCCTGTAGCGATGTATTGAATATAATTGTTAATGGAAGTGACAGGACCGGACCACAACGCTTAACCAAAACAGGGGGAAATTCATCCGCGCCAGATCCTTTACGCATGTCAAGTTTCTTGATTGCGTGCAAAACTTGATATTCAGTAATATGAATATAGTCTAATAATGACGTACTATCATCAATATCCAAATCGTTATCTAAGGTAGAATCAGAAAATACGTGCGAAAATTTATTTGCAAACATTTGGTCAATTTCCTTACCACTAGTAGCAGTCATTTCTCCATGTTTTATGACATTCGGTATTGTGCGTTACCCTTCCGTCTGTCTTTAATGAAGCCACAAAATCTTTTTGGATTAGTACTACTTATTGTAATTGAGAAGACACTTCTCACTCAACCTGTGAGCACATTCACGAAGAATTTCTTATTCTAGACGCGGATTGTTATACTTTCGAAATCTATTCCTCAGTTTATTTTTTTCGGAAAGCAATTTCATAAGGGAACTACTGAACCACGAAGGAAAAAAGGAAGGCCTTTTGGATCAGTTGGTAAAAACACATTTCATTGACACATACAATTCTCCAATGTAGTGTTCCAATTTATATTTTTCAAGTACGATGTACGAGGTCTGCACTAAAAGTATCGGGAATGGAATATTTCCACTGTTCGTGTCATATTATTTTTTTTTTAATTTAAAACTCCTTGGTTTTAAAAATCGAATACCGTTTATTTATTTAAAAAAAGATTCTCGGTCTTGTCACAAGGTCTTGTCAAACTAGTTTAGTCGTTGAGAAAATGGAATTGACTCGAGAAAATTCTAGAGCGATGATTTATTATGACTTTCGAAGTGGTTTAACACAAAAACAGTGTATTGACCGGATGATTTCTGCATTTGGTGATGAAGCCCCATCCAAAACCACAATTTATCGCTGGTTTGCTGAATTTCAACGTGGACGTGTCAAGCTCAGTGATGATCCCCGTCAAGGTCGTCCAAAAACTGCAGTCACCCAAGAAAACGTTGATGCTGTGCGTACGCTGATTGAGGAAGATCGACATGTGACATACCGCGAAATTCAGGCAACTTTAGACATTGGCATGAGTCAAATACAAATAATCTTGCATGAACAATTAGGTGTAAAAAAGTTGTTTTCCCGATGGATACCGCATTTGCTCTGTGAAGAGCAAAAAGCGGCTCGCGTTACTTGGTGCGTCAGAACTCTCGAAAGATTCCACGCAGGATCCTCAAATGCTGTATACAACATCGTATCAGGTGACGAATCCTGGATATACGCGTACGAACCCGAAACAAAAAACCAGTCACGAGTTTGGTTGTTCGAAAATGAGTTAAAGCCAACAAAAATTGTTCGTTCACGGAGTGTTGCAAAAAAATGGTGGCCACGTTTGTCTCCAAAACCGGTCATGTTGCGACTATTCCTGTTGAGGGACAAAGAACGGTTAATACAGAATGGTATGCTAACATTTGTTTGCCACAGGTCGTTTCTGAACTCCGTAAAGAGAACTGCAACCGCCGCATCATCCTCCATCACGACAATGCGAGTTCTCACACCGCGCACAGAACAAAAGAGTTTTTAGAGCAAGAAATCATAGAATTATTAGACCATCCGCCGTACAGCCCCGACCTAAGCCCTAATGATTTCTATACTTTCCCTAAAATAAAGAATAAATTGCGTGGTCAGAGATTTTTATCACCTGAAGAAGCTGTGGACGCCTACAAAACGCCCATTTTGGAGACCCCAACTTCCGAATGGAATGGTTGCTTCAATGATTGGTTCCATCGTATGGAAAAATGTGTCAAATTTCGCGGAGAATACTTCGAAAAGCAATAAATACATTTTTAAATAGTAATGTTGTGTCACTTCCTTGATTCCCGAAATTTTCAGTGCCGCCCTCGTAATGTCATTGTAATCTGCCCTGAAGAAATTATAACGACGACTTTTAATTCGTAAGAGACTGGACCCAGTACACGGCGCAAATATATAAACACACCGGCATATTTAGCGGAACACAAAAAAAAGGTCCATAATTAAAAAAATATGGTTTTATTTTAAAATCTACTTACTACACTTCTTTTGTTATTTAAAGTTTCATTTGTTTTACTTAAAATGAGATCACATTAAGAACAGATTTTGCGAGTAAAGGCTTTTTGTGAAAAATGGTACATTTTTTAACTTTACATGTAATCGGGAAAAGTGAAAATTAATATTAAAATAACAATTAATTTAATTAGAAAAATGGTGATTAATATCGCATATTTCCTCCACGTGCTCTTATTAAAGTTTCTACCCGCCTAGGCATACTGATAATGATGTTATCGATGGTCTCCTGGGATAGTCTACGCCATTCCTCAACTACGGCGATTTGCAGTTCACCCACGTTGGCTGGAATTCTGGATTTAACTTTTCTTTTCAGCAAGTCCCAAACGAGCTCTATTGGGTTCATATCCGGTGATCTCGCCGGCCACTCCATAACAGTGATATTCATATCATTAAGATAAGCTTGAGTTACCCGAGCGGTATGCGGCCGAGCATTATCCTGCATAAAAACAAAATCGTCACCGATATATGGGGCAAACGGTACGACATTTTCTTCTAAAACTTCTCTGATATAGCGGTCTGCAGTCAGACTCCCTCTGTCAATCACTACCAAGTCTGTGCGAGCTCCCAAACAAATGCCCGCCCAAACCATTATTGATCCACGACCGTATGCAACTGTAGTTTCAAAATTTGTCTGAATGTATCGTTCTCCTTTGCGTCTGTATGTTCTTTGCCTGTCGTCAATTTGATTTAAGAGAATTCTGCACTCATCACTAAACAATACCTTACTCCATTGGTCCGCGTTCCAAAGTCGTGTTCCTGAGCAAAAGTTAACCTGTTTCTACGATGATTTACCTCGAGCCTTGGAGCCTTGGTGGGCACAAATGAACCCAAACCAGCTTCTTCGAACCTTCTTCGTACCGTACGCTCACTTACGGTTACACCCCGCACAGCTTCTAACTCATGTCGGGCTTGGACGGCCGTCAAACGGGGGTTCCTACGTACACGAAGCCGAATGAAACGATCATCCCTACTCGAAGTGCGTCTTTTTCTGCCTTGTCCTGCTTTTCTCACATGGATCGTTGAAACTGGTCGACGAAGATCTCTGGATATCACTCTGTAGGTTTGACCATTTCTTCGCATTTCGAGTGCCCTGGCAATCTCCGTTGAGGCTAAGTCAGGCATAATTCAGTCCTCCACTCCAAAAAGATACGCGATTAAAAAAAAACTAACAAAAAACAGTATTTCAATGAAATTTTAAATCAAACTCAGAAGGAAGAAATACTCGAAGTTCGCTCCAGATAAGGTGTATTTGAATAAAATTAAAACAATTGCATAAAATGTGATGTTCAGTTGTTTTCTTAACTTGAAAATATTTCTTTTTAAATTAAATGACGTATAAACCAGCCAGCAACCTTATATGATACTGATATCAAACCTTTATTTTATGTTCCGCTAAATATGCCGGTGTGTGTATTTTCTTAACTACATTATGAAATTTCAGAGTTACTAATATCCATATATCCTCAGAACTGGTCTCCCAATTTGTATATCTGGTAGGGGGAATAGCTTTAGATGCCGCGATTAAAACGCCCCCGCCGTCCTTTTTGATGGCTATGGTCTTTTCTATATATAAAGTACCTATCGTCTATAAGTTCAGCACTAGAAACATTACAATTTAACCACGTTTCAGTAAATACAATTAAGTCATAATTACCAATCAAGATACTTCTTAATACATTTTCTGTTTTGATTCGTAGACCTCGAGTATTCTGATAATATATTTCTAGTGACATAAGGATGATAAGGACATCTGAGTAATTATTGAGCTAGACAATTAATTTTAAACTACCTTCGTCTCTTGTGAATATTACATTACTCTGTTAATCTTTTTTTGCAAAAATCCTGCCATCTCTCACCCAAATAAATTCATAATTTGCTTCCTTAGATTTTATCCGAGTGGTTGCACGTAATTTTTTATTTATAGGAGTGAGATGCTCTGACACAAATGTAGGGTTCCCTACATTTAGTCCCCACTTGCGTCCGCCTATTCCAACATGCTCAGAGTTCAATTTTGTTGTCTCGATTTTTTTTATTAAATTTCGAAACTGCGGCCAATATTTCGTCTCGGCAACGTTGACTGCGAAGTTTAACAATAACAGAGCGTGGACGGTCGGTATTCTTATTTTGTTTAGCAAGCAAGCAATACGCGTCACATGGAGAATTTCCTCGTCTTTGAGAGGATTTTCAACAATTCTGCCTAGTTGTTCTATTGTCTTGACTAGATTTTCAGATTTATGTTCAGGTATTCCGTTTATTTCAATATTTGGCGATCGCATGATTTGTTCTATCTGGTTTACTTTATCTGTTAAACTCTTGACCTGATGAGACCAAAAGCTTTCATTTTTAGTTACCTGCAGTCATGTTATAATTCTGTAACTGAACCCGGATTCTGCACTTTTGAAAAAAATACAATGCTCAATTTAATTTGTTTTCGTTGGATATTTACGATATTCGGTAGTAAAAACTCAAATTTATTAATAATATCTAATGTTTTTAGTCTCGTTTAGAACTTGAAGACAAAATTGTGAGGAACTCGCGAAAAAACACATCACTTGTTTTTAATATGTGGAGCAAACGTTTTACGACTGTTTTCGGTAGCTGTCACAAATTTAATATTATGAAGTGAAATTTACACCGATTACTTATTTTTAAGTTGGAGTTTTCGTAAAAATAAAAAACTAAAAATCATCCACGTAGAAATGAAAATCATCAAACGTCACTATAACAATGTTGAAACTACATATAGTCGTTAACTAAAATAAAAAAGTCGAGCTCTATGGCTTAGTGGTTAGCGCAAGTTGGAAGTCGCGAGATCGAACCCACCGGTTATGAATGTGTATTAAATATGTTTTAAACATTATATATATGTGTAAATCATAAAAGTATTCAATATAATTCCCGTTGTCTGGTCTATAACTAGTTCTTCGGATACTTAGAATATTGTGGTGTAAAGCGTCCATAGATTGTTAATAAATAGTCCGTTTATTTTGGCAAGCTAGTACTAAGAGAAACATCTCGTTTATATACCATTTCTAAACTATGTTCTTAATTCAGTACTACAATATACGATCAGTCAGAAAAATAGGCGCCCGTCTTCGCGAGTTTCATCTCCAAATATGTACTTTGGCTTCTAGAAATCTTGATCACCCTTTGTGAGCGAAAATATTTATTCATTATAACTCGTATCTACGTACAAAATACTACCATAATACGACATAATATTATGTTTTGGCTTAAATCCTAGTAGGTTAAAACTTAGGGACCATCCTGTAATAATCGTCTAAGTATGTTTTAAGAACCCAATCAGCTTGGTTGTACTCACGAGGGCGTCCAATGTGCTAGGATCGTCAGCTGCGCCGGGCTCCAGTAACGCCAGCAGCGCCATGCCGTGCAGGCCGCTCACGAACAGCGCGCACTTTTCCGCGCGCGCACCGTACTCGCTCAGGTCGCAGTCGGAGTCCGACTCGCTGTCGCTGTCCGAGCTTTCTGAACGCGGTCTCGTCCTGAGACGTCGTCGTATGCTCAGACATTGGCATATTATAATCACAATATAAGCCCTAATAGGATCCTACTACTGTTATAAATGTAAAAGTTTGTGAGGATGGATGTATGGATGTGTGTTTGTTTGTTGCTCTTTCACGCAAGAACTACTGAACGGTATTTGATGAAATTTGGTATGGTAGTAGTTTGAGCTCTGGATTTAACACATAGGTTACTTTTTACGAAGGGATACTGTTTTTACGCGGGCGGAGACGCGGGCAAAAGCTATTCTTATATAAATATGGTGTTGGGTGAAAGAAACGATAGTATCGATTACTCGTTAAATTCTTTTGAAGTATTTCAAAAAGTAAATAAATTGCATTTTAAAACCTGATCGGGTAGTTTTCGATATTAGCTGTTGTAACTAAATATTTTAAAGATTTCAACAGCTTTGAATATGCGGCCTTCAGGCGGCGAGCGACGGCGCTGGCTCGCGGGCACCGCCGATCGCCGCTGTTATCGAGGCAGCAGCCTCAAGGTCAAGCAATATGCTCTATGTGCTAAAAAGTAAACAGTCAAAATTTGATTAAAACAATCTTACCTATCCGCGAACTTGACCTGTTTCTCCAGCGCCGGCGTAAGAAACTCTCTCAGCTCAAGGGGCGTCATCACTCTACTGCTGTACCCGCTGGACTTGTCGGAAAACGCCAGGTGACTCAACTTCTCCATAAGTGGCGTTAGCTGCACTCCGGACAACTTCTTCTTGAAACTAACCGCGTCCGAATCCGTGATTTGAGAGTCCGTACTCTCTGAAAGTGATTTGAGAGGTAAAGATAGTGATTTCCTTCTAGACTGATCGTTGGAAAGCGTCTTCGTTGAATCTTTGGCGATCTTTTTCGGCGTTTTCTGCGGACTCTTCGTTAGATCTGAATCGAAGTCTTGGAATTTATCCAACTCGCATAATTTCAAGTTGAAATTGAACATGTTGTTTTCTTTCTTCTGTTTTATGCCTGAGTAATACTGAGCGAGGTACTGGTTGAAAAGGGACTCTGATATCGCGACTCCATCGTTTCTAAATACGGGGAAGAGGGGATCATTTATCGTCATTGTGTTTGAATTTTTCTGTTCCGGTGAAGGACTATCTTTGGTTCCTTTTAACTTGACTGTGGACGAACTGTTTGAGAGCTTCCTAAACGTTTCCTGTAAGTCTGTGACGCTGGCGAGTTTCCTTATCGGGTCCGGTTTGTTAATAAAATGGTCTGCTATACAATCTCCATCTAAAACTGTTTTGGTGTCCCGTTTCTCGTTGGCAGGATTTTCCACATTCTTAAGAACGTCCGGCTCAAATTCTTTCTTCACCTCTGTGTCTTTATTCTCGCATATGGATAACACGTTTCCATGCAACCGTTTGAATTCTACCATCGGTGTGGAGCATACACTAGTCTGTCCGGTAAATACTTTTTCGTCCTTTGCATCTTCGTCCAAGGATTTTTGCGCTTTGAAGCCGAGGGACAATTTGTTAGGTCTGGGCCTGGGTTTGTTGGCGAAAGGCACGACATCGGGCATTCTCTTCTGATCTGCCTCCTCCTTGTTCGGAGGGGAGATTAGATTGTGGTCCTCCTCTGGTACGGCGGTGAAGAGTAGAGATTTATCTCTCTTCATACCGGTCTGAGGGAAGTCTCGCATTTTTTCACGTTCCGTTTCTTCTTGCATCTGCAATAAAAGTAATGGTAAAATTACCAACTACCAGATCTGCTTATGCTTATGTCGGTTTAATCGCCCTGGTCACCTGGGTGGTCGAAATTAGCCCATAATAATTCATATCATTTTATACTTTAAACTTTATAAGGCTTCTTTTGCCTCTTAGATAGAAAAAAAATGTTGTAACAGATTAAATAAATATGTCAACGTGTAACAAAATTGTATCTATTAATCTCACGGTAGTGTGTTAGTAATCTGAGGTAGTGTGTTTTATTATTTTTATAAATTTCATGATTTCTAAACATTATTTAAAAAAATATTAGCTTTCTGCACACCTTCCTCTATACCTATATGTAATTTATCTGAACTGTAAAACTGTACTAAATATTTTTGCTACATGTATATACTATAATAATGATGATGATATATACGATAGAATCAGTTATTATAACCTCTCGTGTTGTTGACGTCCATCCGTTTCCGTTCCGGTCCGTTTATTTCTAAGCACAATCATATAGCACAAAACTAACCTTTTTAAACCTATTGATGACTTCCTCCCCCCGCACATAGAACTCTCTCAGTCTGTCGGCGTGGCGTTTGAGGCGCGCGTGCGCGGACCGCGGCACGTACACAGCCAGCAGCTGCGCGCCGAGCGGCGGCGGCGCGGCCGTGGCGAACACCTCGGCCGGCGACTTGATGCGGTACGGGTCCACTACGGTGAGGTACGACGTCACGGAGGGCGGGAGTTGTGTTGCGATTATCCTAGAAATATAATACGAATAATTTTACTCGAGAAACTCAAAATCTGTATGAGTTTGGGGATGATATTAAATTACAAGTTTACTATGGTGATGGCGTTCGATGACGTCATGATTTTGTCAAGGCTGAAATTGTGGTCTAATTATATACAATGTAACACCTATATGTACCAATTTCCTGAAATAATCTTTTTTGATTCTGACCAAACAACGACACATAAGCGATCGACTAACTTGTTATTGTACAGTACGACGCCGCCCAGCACGCCGGGGCTGCGGCGACACTGCTCCAGCACCTGCATCGCCTCCAGGTACACTGATGTGGCACTCTGTAATAAACAATCATTGGGCCCATATCGAGAGGCGACGCGGCGCGCACTTTTTAGGACAGCGATCCAAAATTGAACTTAATTTCCTACACAAAAACGCAAAAAAGTTGCCCGGGCTGCGCAGCGCGGTGCATTCGAACTCTTGCGATGAAACGTGTATATTTCTGTCTACTAAATAAAGTTCAATCTTGAATCGCTGTCTTAAACAGTGCGAGCCGCGTCCCGCCTCGCGCGTCACGCCTTAATCTGGTCCGGGCTTAGTGTAACTTTAATATGAAAAAATATGACTTTCAAAGTCAGTAAAAAAATTATAACATGACTACATTTAAAGAAAACTTGTTATATTTGACTTAATATGACCTACACACTATTGTTTGTTATTTTAAAGGTAGAATTCCGTTCTTAGCGACTGCGACCAGCGAATCAGGTTCTTTGGCCACGCTCACCGGTCGCGAGACGCGGTCGCGGGATTTATTTAGTGCAACATATGAATCCATACCAAACAGTGGGTCGTGCGACCCGATCGCGGTCGCTAAGATCGAACTGCTACATAAGGTATTACAGGGGCATGTAAATGCTGCTGTGTTAAACATTTATATAAAATAACGAAGCTTAAATATTTTTTTGGCATACATTAATTCTTAATGTACGTAAAAAAAATATTACAAAAACAATTCTAGTCATGTATATTCATTGAGCCCGTTAATTCTGTAAGTAACACGATATTCATAAGCCTCAATCAACATCGAAATTTTCCAATCACAAAGTGAGACAGATAAAGATATAATATAAGAATAAAAGTATTACAAGACCTCCGGTAAGTAATTTGTTATTGATATATTGATAACGTATCAGACATCAGTGCATTATCGAAACGGAACATACAAACACAATAATCTTGTGTGTTTGTTTGTGGTGTCATCGTTAGCTAGCAGTTCAATATCTGCCACTATTTATTCAGCATTTACAGATTTTGATAAAGTTAAAATGATGATACAAGGTTAGAATGATGGTTTAGACCTTAAAAATATAGGCATAGGCTATCAATCATTTTTATAAATTGTAATTATTTAAGTCACAGCGAATAATATCCAAGGGACGGGAAGGTTTTACGGTCTGCCTTTCCCCTATTTGCCCAAATCGAACATAATTTTAATTTGTATACTATCTAATCACTAATAAGAATATAACTATATTTTTTTTTACAAAAAACTATAAGCCGACTACGTAAATTACTTACATAGCCTACCCGGCCCATTATTACGAATCTATGAACAGCTAGCTCATTCCTTAAAATAGGATCAGTAGTTTAGGCGCTACGGTGGAACAAACGTACATACATATACTGCCAAAGTTACTACCCTTCCTTTCGGCTACGCCATAGTCGGATAAAAAGGAAATCCAATTTATACACAGGCAGCGTAAATTTTTTTAGCCGAAGTTGTGTTGTGTGCAATAAATAAGAAAACCGATAGTGACTATTTACCAATGTCCTACATACCTTCGGCAGTGTCAACATAGGCACTCTCTGGAATATATGGCACCCGTACTGGAGAACGGGGAGATACGTCTCGAAGATCTGGTACAGCTTCTCCGCCAGTCGTTTGTGGTCTTCCATAGCCGCTGCCACCGTCTGTATGTCTCCGTGGTAGACTTTGATCATGGAGGTTAGGAGGCTGGCCCGGTTTTTTAGGACCCAGTCGGGGATGTTGCGATCACTGCCTATCGCCTGGAAACAATGTAAGAAAGAAGCCATGAAAAGAGATACGAGAGTGAAAAGAAGAAATAGGTCATATGTACGACGACATCGATATACATTGTTAAATCTTTTGTTAGCTTAATCTGTGACAGTATTTGGAGAACTTCCTCAAGCAATAGGCATCAAAACTACCATGATCCATGGACGTATATATTATTATAGACGAGGACGAGGCATGTCGAGGCAAAAACTGTCTCCACTAAAATGGCCCCACTTTTGGGGTTGTTTGGGGCCATTTTGACATTTGAGGTACGGTGAAATCAAGATGGCGTAACTTTTTCTTGTATGAAGATTTGTTCTGTCAAATGTACGTCATAGCCCATCCTTACCTTTGAAATCATTGCCATGATCAATATAGTGAAAATATTTGGTAATTTTTTGCTAACTATCTACAGAGCTTTTTTGAGGGTTTTCTTAATACATAATAATGATTTACAGTTAAAACATTCATATTATAAAAAGTTTAATGTATAAACAAACGATAAATCCCCAGTTAAGTCATGAAAATTAAATGTCCCTCTAATTGTCAAGGCTACTGCGCCTGAAAAGGTTAAAAAAGATAAAGGAGGTAAAGTACATAATTTACTTGTTTACTTGCGACGCTCGGGTATATGTTAATTTTCTACAAACAAAGATAAAATCTAGTCCACTCCACCGTTACACGTTTTCGTCTCGAGAATATAGTCAATTCGCGTTAAGAAGCCAGTGAATCATGCGTACAAATGTCAAAACCAATTAAAGTAAGCAATTTTGTCATGTGTTCACTCACTCGGCGAAACGAAACACAAGCGTTATTTCGCGCCGGTTTTCTATGAGGCCGTGGTATTTATATGGCTCTCCGACGAACGACAAAGATTGCAAGAGCTCTTATGACTTTAACAAGGAGACGCTGTTGGTTCACCTTTGGCTGCGACTATATGATCCGGAATCCGGCGGGCCCGGGAAAATTCAGAGGACTGAAAATAGAACTCTGCGCTAATACATTTGAGTTGAAAATCGAAGGGTCAAGTGTCGAGCTATCATAATTGTCGACATTGACATTTGAATCGACACTTGTGTGTTCGATTTTCAGATATATTGTATTAGCGCAGAGTTCTATTCTCAATGCTCTGAATTTTCCCGGGCCCACCGAATTCCGGATCATATAGTCCCATTCTTAGGGCTCAGCAGTCGGTCTGTTAATAATATAACACCCCCACACCGATTTCGGTGATGGTGGCCGGTTTCATTGAAACCAGGCCAGTTACGCAGGAGTAATTTTCTAGTGGCCAAGTGTGTGCGCAGTAGACAAGAGCACTCTCTCTTCCTTTACTCTCGTACCCAGTGGGACGGATAACTGACACGACTGGCGAGATATCAGGCTCAGGTCCGACTTTTTACATGCCCATCCGACGCATGGATCATCTTTCTTGTCAGACAATGGGGTGATCAGCCTGCATTGTCCTAATCAAACTTGGGAACAACATTTTTTGTTGTTCCGATGCGGGACTCGAACCCACGACCTCCGAGTCGCGAGCTAAACTCAAACTCTAGACCACGGAAGCTGTTAATAACATAAAGGACCGAGACAGTGGGGTATACCGTATTACTCACCAGTATGTACCGTCCGTACTCGCGGAGGATGAACTTGCCGCTCTGCAGCGTGATGGCGGAGGGCGGCGCGAACAGCGACTTGACGCAGTGCGCCGTGCCCACTACCTGTAAACAACACAAATCGTTGCTTATATTGCAAGCTACTTGCCTAGCGTGTGCAGGTGGCATTAGATTTACAAAGCATGCTAATAATTTTGGTATCGGATAAACCTAAACGGCTAAATCCGGATACGATCTCTCGAACGGGACAGACATATCGAAAACCGTATCTCAGGGTTAAAAGTAGTTTTAATACGTTGGTGACATTTGGGCTATAGAGCTATTATGCATTGTCGACTCGACTGCGACTAGGCCTCTCGGCGACTAAAACCTCGGCTCAGTCGGCTGGGTGACAACTGACTGGCGACCAAGTGCGTACTGCGTAGTACATACCTATAGTATAGTAAAGGGCACTAAGACTGGGAGTAGATAATCCGGAAGACCGCAGAAAATTCAGAACCCAGAAAATAGAACTCTGCTATATTAAAATAGAGCTGAAAATAGAACACTCAAGTGTGGAGTTGTCAAACTTGACATTGACATTTGATTCGATTCACTCGTGTGTTCGATTTTCAACTCTTTTGTATTAGTGCAGAGTTCCAATTTTACTGCCTGAATTTTGCCCAGCCTTACGGATTCTGGACAATATAGTCGAAGCTTAAGGCTGGGACTACATGCATCCGGAAAAGTGTATTTGGACTACTTTTAGAGTAGGCGTTAGAATACGAAATGGGAAAAGATTGGTTTGTATAATTTTATTCAATTTTAACTTTTTTTTCCCAATTTTAAATTGTCAATTAAACACGTAGAAGAACACCTAAGTGCCTTGTACTGTAATTGTTTATATATTTTTTAAACTTGACTCTTTAGTCAAGTGTCATGATTACTGGTAAAGTAAAGACATTCATAAAAAAACGAGCTTTTTATAGTTCCATTGTGTACAGCTGCGATATTCACCTGTCCGGCCAGTGCATGCCGCTGTGTGTCGGACACCCAGCCCGGATGGAAGTACAGTACAGCTTCGGCCGGGTCGTCCTCCTCCGACGTACAGCACTCCGTGTCATACACGAACACTATCATCATCTCCCTGAAACAAATAGATAACTGTAAAATGTAAGGACATACAAAAAGCTAGTTACAAATAATAGACTTACAAGATAATGGACTGAGACCCCAGGCCCGCCAGGCTATCTTTATATTCTTAGTTAAATGTATATCATATTGTAATGTTAGTGTGTACAATTAACGTAGCATAGCAAATGCATACCCGCTAGTTAGTACAGTTGTACCAATTCTCATGTACAGGGCACCAAAGATACAAAAAATTGTACTAACTTTTCTTACAACCTTTGAAATGATTTTAACATAATATGTTATAGCAGTATAATGTCAATTTTTTTTTAATCTTTATTTTATTTAAGGCTTTTGCCATACAAGGCATCCCAGCCCCATCATAACTTATACTTAATATATTAATAAAGAATTTTATACAAAAATTTTGCTGCTTCACTCGCAGGTGAAGCAAAAATGCTCATATATAAACCTAAATCACAAATATTAAACTGAAATTTACACCGATTACTTATTTTTACTTTGTAGTTCCCATTAAAAAAAAATGTAAAATCATCCATGTAGAAATAAAAATCATTAAACTTCTTACCTTTTTATCTCTTTTCATACTTAATATGAAGTAAAACGAAAAATAAGTTTATTATTTGAAACAAATACATTATTGAAAATATAACCTGTTGATTTAAATACCACAGTAAGGCCCGGACAAAAATTAAGTTTTATTTTTACCCGACAGGGTTAAACAGACCAGTTTAGGAGAGAATACGTACTCATTATCATTGCTAAATATAGCCAAATCAATTCATAAAATACATTTCAAAAGGTTGAGCCAAATAAAACAAATCATGAAATCACTAGTACAACTCTAAGGAAATATCTTACATCAGAGTAATAGCTTTTGAATTGAGTGTTCAAAACCTAAAAGAAAGGATTATTACAGTACTTTTCACGTTTATATTTAATTGGTGTAGGTGGGTGTTGTTGATAAAATTGCTTTTTTATACAATATAATGTATTAAATAAAAGGTTACTGGATAAGTCCTACAAATATGAAAGAATTTGGATTCTGATTTTGAAAATGTAGTATATTGTAAATAGATTTTACAGGAAATCAGTAAGAAATATAACATTCAGAATAATAGTAAGTGAAAACCAGAGCATATCACATTGTTATACCTATTAGGTATAAATAGCAAAGTCAACAGCATAGACTTGTGAACAAGATAAGTCGCAATATTGTTTAGCAAATCCTGTTTATTATAAATATAGAACAGTTGAATGAAGCCAAAACAATGTAGCACCAAGGTTCTATTTTTTTATTTATTGATTGACATATTAATATTCATTACAGTACAACTACTTTCTTAAAGCCCCTCAGCAATCAACATTTTCATATGAAAATGTCTGACAATGTACGAAATAGGATTTCCGAAAGACATTAAGAATGTGGTTGTACTGTACAATACAGTTTTTTAATAATTGTGTAAGTAACACAATTTTTAAAAACAAACTTATTTTTTTAGTCATATTGATGCAGTTCCAAACTCTATTTCCGAAATTTTGATTTTATAAATGTTCAGTTCAATTTAAAACTCGTTTAAAAGAAATTTTAATGGCTTTGTTTGCTTTTAACAATAAAACCTACTAACAAAGCATAATAGTTACGTTACATAGTTCTGTTTGTCTAATTATTCAGTGAATATACATTAGAAAGAATAATAGTTAATGTATTTCCTGATTTATTTGACATGAAAAAGGACTTTTATCAATAAATAAATTATGTAAGTACTACTACTGAAACTGATTTTTTAAATAACTTTTTTAGTTAGTTTTTTTAATATTTTTCTATTATTATAAGGCAAACCTTTTATTATCTTAGTATCTAGAATTTATATGTTTCTATTTAATAAATTGATGTAAAAGATTACTTTTTATGACAAAATGTAGGTAATTTTTTTTTAAAGCATAGAAATTCTTTATAATTATGAGTATATATAATAATGTGGCGCTATAATAATAATATAAAAACGAAGTGATTTATGATTTGTAAGTAGGTATTTTACTGTTTCCAAACATGAAAATACATAACACATAAAATTTCGGACCTACCTACTTTACTTAAATTTAGCAACCCTCAATTTAAATTTAAGAAGCTTATTATAACGTGGATTAATTAAAGCAAGAATTACGAAAATGATGTGAAAAATCCAATAAAATATCATTTTGACACACGAATATTTCAAATACTAGATTTGCAGTATGCTAAAGAAACACTTACTTGGCCATTTTGAGAGTTATTTTTTTGGACGTTATTAAAGAAACATACTTATTATATTTTATAACATTTCACTATTTACTTCCGATTGGCAAATTAAATCGATCACAGTGCGCGTAAAATTTTCATTTCATAATAATCGTCTGAAACACGACAATCAAGGTTGGCTGTCACTGCGCGATTCACGATTGCCAGTTATTTGTCTCAAACTAAAAAAAACATGTCGCCTCTTTAAATATGGCAATGTTTTTACTTGATTGTTTGTTTGACCTTCTTCCGAGGTTTGTTTGTTTACTCAAAAAATCAAAACGAAACGCTAAAAGATAACATAAAATCTGATATAAAAATATATTTTAAAATATTGTTCTGTTTGATATTTCTATATCAAAGTCAACAATAGGTACCTATTTATCTACCTAGTACAACAAGCTTTAGCCCTCGTTCCCACGAGCGTTTATAGTAGTCGCGACAGAAAAAACAGCACTGTCAATAGAACTGTGGGAGTTTTTCCGGGGAATTCACTGTCTCACGTTATTGTTTTTGTATTTTTTTATAAATTTGATTTATTTCGATTCTAAATGTGTAATATTGGTAGTTTCCCTCGGAACTTTCTTAATGTGTAACTACCAATATTGCACAAGTGTGGGCAAGTGGTACAACTTCAAAAAACGTGCTATTTTGTGTTTTCCTCCAAAACTCCCTAGGAACTTTCTTAATGTGTAAGTTGTACCACTTGCCCACACTTGTGCACCTTAACGAATATTTATTGGTTCATATTCAACCAATATTACACATAAAGAACTGAAATAACACAAATTTATGGAGGATATACAAAAACAACAACGTCACACGTCAATTCCCCGGAAAAACTCGACAGCGGCGTTAACGTATATAACGATAACCGAAGGAAAGTTGTATGGGCGCTGGTATGATTTTGTCAGATTTTCATACAATTCTCATTCGATAACATTTGCGCCGCTCTAGAATGTTCCTGCCCCCGAAACTGGTACCGTCACGAAATCGGTGTGTTATACTTATATAGAGTGCTTTTTACAAAAAAGTCCTGCGGCAATTAGTGGAACTAAATTTGTTAAATTGTTATTGTCTTTATAAGTGCCTGAGGTTGCAAAAAGTGCTGCCCGAGAAATGATACTAAAGGTAAAGGTGTTTTGTGAAGCAGAGCAGCAGAATCAAGTTATTCTGATACCCATAAATTATGCTGGCCACATTTTAACGCACGATCTCAGCGCCGCGTCTAGGGGGCTTCTTTCATAAATAGGACTTTACCTCCATGGTTATACTTGCTAATTTTATTTTATAGAGCAGCAGAGGCTTACAAAATATTAAGTACATAGTATGGTGCAAAACGACATTGGCTACTGTATCACTGCAGGCGCATTATTATTTCTCAGTTAATTTTGAATGTTTAAAACGTAACTGTGTAAGTAATTATTATTTTTAAACAAAAAATTAAAACCGACTTCCATAGTAAAAATGTACAAAAAAGTGTGAAATAAAACTTATTTTCTAAATAATTCCCCTTTTCGGTTAAAATTTAAACTATTCTTTTACTCAATATTCTTAATTTTGAAGTCGGTACCAGGAAATTTGAACGTGAGTTCTATAAAATATTGTAGAATATTGTATACCGACTTCAAAATTAAGAAGATTGAGTGGAGAAATACTTAGTCAGAATTTTAGTCGAATATAAATGGGGAATTATTTAGAAAATAAGTATTTTAATTTATATTTTTTAATAATATTTTTTCATCTTTTTAGTTAAATTAAATTAAATTAAATTAAATCTACACTGGCGGACACATAAACTGCATCATAGTGCAAGATAACTTTCAATGAAATATAATTAGTGAAAGTGCAAACTATTTTGATTTATTTCAATGATAATGCTAAGACTGGTTCTTAATCTGATAAAAAAATCAATTCATATGTGTATAGGTCAACTTTTCTCACTAAAACAATCAAATTACTCCTTTTGCAGCTTTTTGGAATGAAACAGTGAATAGAACAAAAACGGCTTTATTATGAAAATTTTACAATACTAAGAAAATAAAAAGTTTTTTTTTGTTTTTAATACTGTGTATTACCTCCTCTTGCCCTAATAACTGATTCAAGTCGGTTTCGCATCGACCTGATCAGTGTTTTTGAAAGATCTTGCGGAGTATTGTCCCATTATTGTGACAATACAACTCTGAGCTCCGCAACCATTGTTAGGACCGGATTTCTTGTAAATACAGCTCTTTATAGTTTGTCCCACACGTGTTCTATTGGATTGAGGTCCGGGCTACGTGCTGGCCAATCCATGGAACGAATCTCAACCTGAGTAAAGTATTGCTCAACTTGTCTCGCTGCGTGCGGAATACGGAATCCCATTGCTCTTCAGTCCAGTTTAAGTGTTCACAAGCAAATCTTATTCGAGCTTGCCTGTGTGTCAATTCTGTTTCAATTCTGTTCAAGTCTGAAAGGTATGATATCACGCTCTTTTAGACTTCTTCTTATGGTTCGTGCACTAACTGCTACGTCATGTACCTGGTGGAGCTCATTTTTAATACTTATAGACGTTAAAAACCGATTTCGCAAGGAAGTTGTCACAATAAACCTGTCGTCACGAGACGTTGTCACCCGAGTTCTGCCGGCTCCACGTCTTCTTTTGAATGAATCTGTCTCCATAAACCTTCTGTAAGCTGGGGAAACCGTAGATTGGTTTACATTTTAATCTGCAGCAATTGTTCGGTGGTCTAGGCCTTGCTGCACTAGAGCAACAATTTGTGCGGCTTTTTCGGACGATCGGTCCATATTCGTGAGAGAAAAACGTATTTAAAATGAAAACAGACTAGCAATTAAACAATTAGTAACGATAATTCAACATGTAACAAAACAAAAAAAAAACCATCAATCACAACATTAACGTAACAGCGAGATAATCTTTAGTAAATTAACAAGATTTCTTCTATAGAATATTTTCTTTCTTTTGTGACAGAACCATATTTAAATTTGATTTTGTTTTTGTGTTTATACACCAGCCTTTATTATCTAAAATGTAAAAAGTTTGCACATTTCGTAATAATATTTGATTGAATGTGTTCTTGCACTATGATGCAGTTTATGTGTCCGCCAGTGTATATTATTATGAACACATTTTAAGAAAGTTAAAAATACAAAAAAGCCTCCGCTATTCTCAATCTCTCGGCAAAACAAACTCAAGCGTTATTTCATGCCAGTTTTCTGAGAGGCCGCGGTATTTCCCCAAATAAGCATAACCTATCTGCGGACCTACTAAACAATTACCAGTGATGATAATGATCAGATACTATATTATTAAATAATTATAATTATCTATAGTTATAGTCGGCGACAATATGTAACATTAAATATATTATATTACTGATGAGGATGATCATGAATATAATTTTGGCAATTGCAAAATTTCAAAGACATTAATATCGGTGCACAAAACTCTGATGAGTAGTTAGTATCTATGTCATCGTAATAATATTAGGTCATTACTTAAGAAATTGGCGTTTTGTAAAGGAGGAAAACACATAAAGTCGATTTTTTTAACATAATATATTTATTTAATCAAAGTACCATTACTATCTATGCATTTCTGCCATCTCATAGGTAGTTCATTGATTCCTTTACTAAAATAACCATTCGGACAGGAATCAATAAAATCTTTGAAGGCGCTTTGGACTGCCCCATCGGAGTTGAATTTTTCCCTTGCAAGAAGTTGAATAAAAAAAAAAAGGAAATCTGTTGGAGCAAGGTCCGGGGAGTACGGTGGATGTCTTAGACATTCCCATTGAAGCTCCTTTAATTTGGTAGCCGTCTGTTGTGCAGTGTGTGGTCTAGCGTTGTCCTGAAGCAGCAGTGGCCTAGAGCGAATGACCAACCTCGGTTGTTTACCCGTAATCGTCTGGCCAGATTTAAGAACTCTGTAGTGAACGACACCGGCATTAGTCTACCAAACGCTCACAAGTAACTTTTTTTGAGTAAATTTTCGCTTGGGGCAGGCTTTGGCTGGTTCGCCAGGGTTCAGCCATTGCGGTGAGCGTTTCCGGTTATCGTACAGGGTCCACTTTTCATCACAGGTAATGATTCGATTTAAAATCCCTTCATTATAATGCCGGTTGAGAAATGTAACGCAGCAGTCGACGCGCGTCTGTCGGTTTGCTGCACTCAAATCATGAGGTATACCTTTCAAGCTTTTTCACCTTCCCAATTTGCTTCAAGTGGATTAAAACACTAGCACCGCAAAGTTTTATCACTAACACCGCAGCTTGCAGCTAACTCGGCCGTGGTTTGCGATGGATCCGCTTCCACAATAGCCTTCAATTCTTCATTATCAACTTTGGTCTCCGGCCGTTCACGGGGCTTGTTCTGCAGGTCGAAATTTCCAGAACGTAAACGTTGGAACCAAAAACGCACTGTGTTTTCTTTTGCGACACCGCCGCCATACACATCATTATTCCTACGAGCCGTTTCTGCAGCACTGGTGCCACGGTGGAACTCGTACTCGAAAATAATACGATATTTCAAGTTTTCCATTTTGTAAACAGAGTGACGCAAAGAAAAAACCAAAAGAGGAAAAAACAAACGAAAACGAGGTTTTCGAAACACAAATGCATGAGTATACCAAATGCAAATAGCCGTATAAATTTGAAATTGGAATTCCTAACCAAAGAAAATATATTTGAGATCAATGTGGCCAGTACGACAAAACGCCAATTTCATATGTAAGGACCTAATATTATGTTGGTGTTTCGTGTGAAGATGGTGGTGATGATGATGATGATGATTACTGTAAGTATGATGGCATATGCTTGCAGTTCTTTAAACAACGGAATCCCCAAACATGTATCTATAACAGTTGTTCCTAACCTTTTTAGAACTGTTACCCCTATGACATGTTAGTGTTAGAGAAACTGATTTTGCCCCCAGTTAACCCCCAACCCCAAAAATTATTTGAAGCAAACAATACAAGCAAACTACAAATATTTTTATTTATAAAAAAAATGCACATTTACAATACCAGTTTGTTACTAACGTTTAGATTTTAGTGTGAAGGTTGAGATTGTTTTAAATTCGCAAGATTTTAATATTTGGTTTAGTTACACTCAACGCGCATCTCATGTCATACTCCACGTTTAGACGGTTCCTGGCCTTTGCTTATAACGTTACTAGAGTTGAGAAGTCGCTCTCACATCTATATGTGGTACAAACGGTACCAACATTTTCAGAGCTCTTTCAGCAATGATAGGGTATTCTGAAGCTGCTTTTCGCCAAAATATCAAAACATAAAAAAAAAAAAACAATGTTGAAAATCGGTCCACAGAAGGTGGAGTAATCGTTGAACATACAAAAAAAATATATACTTACAGCCGAACGTATAACCGCCACCTGTTTTTGGAAGTCGGTTTAAAAGTAATGCTGTAACATATGGTGAATTATTATTAAGCAAGTCAATTAAAATCCTTTTATGATCAACATTAAGACATAAAAGAAATGTGGGAATGAGATACAGATTAATAGGTAAATTACGAGCGCCTTAAAATTACCATTGACCTGCCTTACGACCGAATAATGAAACGCCTAAACTTTAATTCGGTGGCATTCAAGTCGAATACTGTCCTTGTCATTATTCCAAGTAGAAACAGTGACATCCTATGGTTACTTGGATGATTTATACAGTATTCTCCGAGCGAAGTAACCACTCTTGAAATACTGTAGTCCCTGGGACAGTTGGTTTTTAAATGTCGTATGGTTGCCCAACCAAATTCGGCATTCTCACAACACAGTCAGCCTAGTCCAGAGGAACGACTGGTCAATACGTCTGGGGTCAACTATGTGCGGGTTTCCTCACGATGTTTTCCTTCACTCTCGCGCTTAGAGCGTCCGTATAATGTAATCTCAAGTACAGCGTCCGCATAATGTACTCGAGATCTGAAAAAGTCTCATTGGTACACTCCACAACCTGGGAATCGAGCCTGCACTCTCTCGGGTGTGAATCAAACGGTCTACCCACTAGGCCACGGACCTCTTGCCTATGATTAAGGGGGTCCTTAGTTTTCAGTAGCGTTTCAGTATTCGACCGTAAAACTTTAAATGATATTTAACTCATCACCTAAAGTAAGGCCAACCAGACGAGATAAAGAATGTAAACAAATTTTCAGGGGTTCAAAACATTTTTATTTGAATAAATTATTATAAAGTTCGAATTTTAATCGCTGTCGTCTGTACTAGACAAAGATGATTCGTCGGAAGAGTCCGAGTCAGTCAGCAGTGTTTATGATAAAACTATCTATTGTATTATCAATCATGTTGTCAATATTGCTATAAAAATTGTCCTCGACTTTTATTACATGATCCACACAATTTCGCCATTTATCAGCAGATACACGTTGGATCCCCTCTTGTAGCAGTTTTTTCACATCTTCAAATTTAAATGTAGTATTATTGCGAGCTACGTGTCCCTTTATGTCAGTCCATACGAGTTCAATGGGATTGAGCTCGCAATGATAAGGTGGCAGTCTTAGGACTTCCACCTTAAATTTTTTGGCGAGCTCATCCACAGCGTATCTTTGGTAGTTCGCCTTTACGTCATTCACTTTCTTTAAAAGTTCTGCCTTTACGTCTTTTTCATCATAGCTTACTTCTTTATTACGCAGCCATTCTATACTCTATAATACTAATTTCTCCATGCTCTGGTGGGTGTTTTTTCTTGGCGTCTTGAGTGGTAAGGAGCATTGTCCAGTACCACTACAGCATTTTCACCAAGTTTTGGTAAAATATTCTCAAACCACTGCTCAAAGCGGTTCGCGTCGATTGACTCGTGGTAATCACCTGTGTTTTTTGACTCGAATACATCATCAGCCCCCTCTGTGAAACCATTTTCATTTCCCATATGCACCACAATCAGTCGTCTGCCCTTTGAAGTAGGGTTCTTTGCACCCGTACTCAGTCCCTCCATAAAAGCTTGCCGTTTTGAAGTTATTGTAGTATCCACGTAAGTTTTTGAAACAGTGTGCCCTGAAAACGAAATAAGTTTTACATTACCAGTGATATGCACTGCCGAAAATTCTAATTATTTTAGTAAGTCATCTTCTTATTTTGTGGGCTGCAAGGATTATCGATCCCAGAATCCCAACGAGAGAACAACAAATAAAGTGACTTTTTAGTATGTGTGTCCCCTGCGGGAGCCGAACCCGCGACCTCCAGATTAAGAGCCCACGCTCAGCCCACTCGGCAACGGAGGCAATAAGTAAAGTAAGGGCAAAAGCTAGTATTAATTAACATAATAAAGGCACAATTATTTGACAAACCTGCATTCACCCATGTTTCATCCATATAGAATATAGAGCGATTCTCCGTTCGGTATTTTTTAATCTTTCTTAAGTAATTCATTCGCCATAGTATAATGTCGTCTCTGTCTATTAAAGCATTGTTTCTTTGTCGTTTTATATACTTAAATTTTAAATGTTTAAGTATTTTCTGAAATGTCGATCTCTTAAAGTTAGGTAATTCTTCATCATCATTGACAGCTTGGAGTACTTTTTTTAATGTAGGTAATTCGCTTTTCGGATAAAAGCTATGAACTTTCTTTCGTATGGCCTGTTTATCAAACTCGTCCACTTTTTCCGAGAATGTGACCCTTTTTTTGGTTGTTGATGGGCTTTGTACATTCCCAGTTGTTGCATATTCTTTTATAATTCTATATACGAAAGCGACACCGATGCCCAAAATGCTCGCTGTTTTCTTCATTATACTTTTTTTGTACGGATAATATTCATCAGTAGGCCAAGTTTGCTTCACGTATTTGTGCACATTAACGACCATTCCTTTTTCATTAGATGTAAAATACGTCCGCTGTAAATAAAAAAAATGTGAGGAATGGTAAATTTTAGACTATTTTCTTATTATTATATAAAAAGAATATTTTTTGGTATGGAACCATAAAAATCAAAATTATGGTAATGGTTCAAGTGCAAATGAATTAATAAATTAACTTACCTTTTGACGCTTTTTGCGTAGTGAATTGATTTCTTTCAAAGGTTGTCTAGACCCGCCAGGCTGTGATTCCATAATTAAAATCAACAACTAAGCACTCACAATAACAGCAAAAATCAAAAATAAAACTAACCGAAACGGAATAATAACAACAAAAATCCAAGTTAATACGGAGACGAAAACGAGACGCAATCCAAACAGGAATGAACTTGTTCACAATTGTTTGGCGGACCAAATGTTGACAACTGCGGCACTGGCCGCTTTCCTGTACCACGAAACACGCTACGACAGCTGTCGTCGACCAACTGACGTCATTATTGCATACGAGTGATAAGGACAGATATAATATTAACTCTCTTTCATAATGCAACTCAGTAGCGGTCCGTTTATTTACGTTTTTTATCTCGTCTCGTTGGCCTTACTTTAGGTACTTTTATTATTTTAAGGGCCTGTATCACAATCAACTGATAAGTGTCTGATAGCTTATTTGCATGTTTTATATCTGTTGCTCAATGTACAGAAAACATCGACAAAGTTCCGAATAAAGGTAGCATTCCGATCTTAAAGATCGCGATGCTGCAACCTGCGACCACGACCAGCGAACCAGCGAATGTTCTCTGGTCACGCCCACCGGTCGGGCGACGCGGTCGTGGGAATTATTTAGTGCTTCTTATTATAAATTAATACCATAGATCAACTACCAACATGATCTATGTTAATACTAAGCAGAGGGACGCGCGACCCGGTCGCGGTCGCGGGTCATGGTCGCGCGTCACGGTTGCTAAAATCGGAAGGAAGGAAGGAAATCTTTAGCTATCCGACACTTATAAGAAGGCCCACAGGGTCGTATAAGAAATCCAGAAGAAAGTATATAAGGTAAGTACAAGTATGCGTACGTAGTCAAAGTTAGAAATGGTACGGTCTAACAATATTAAAATCAATAAATTGTGTAGTAAAAACTCGGATCTTAAAATAAATTAATCAACCAGTTAGAAGAATATTTTATCTTTTGATAGGTAAATGATTCATTCGTGTTAATATTAGTATACTAACATTAACACGAATGAATCAATTACAAAACCTATTGATTTTTTAATGTTTTATGTAATTGCACTATTGACATTTGCTAAAACTATCTACTTCTACGTTTACATAAGGAAATCCTTTGGCCATTACCATTTAAAAATGACGTTATTGCATATCGTATATATTCGAGGCAAACGCCTCTACCTAATTTTATAGGCAAAGATATAAAAAAATGTTTAATACGCGAGAGACCCACTAAGTATTATTTTATTTATTTTCTTTATTAGCCCCTCGACCAAGGTCTTGAGATCAGTAGATTGATTACCACTAGAGTATGAATATTAGTATGTATGAGTGTATGTGTTACCCTAGATCAGGGGTCTCCAAACTTTCTAGCCTTAGGGCCATACTGATTACTCCAGTAAGTTCCGAGGGCCAAAACCATATTATCATTGTTGCCGGTGGTAAAAAGTGAAATAGTCCACTGATGAAAAAAAAAGTCCGAAAAAGTACGCAACGTTTAAAAAAGGCTGCAAATCGGAGTACAGTCCGCAAAACGGCAACACTGCATATTATTAATTTTCCTGTCATTATCTGTAATTTCTAGATTAGTCGTAGAGTACGAGCCATGAGGAGTAACGTGACACGAAATCTGGTGGACACAAGCGGAAATAGGTAGTACCTTCTATCGCTAACAGATGGCGCTAATAGCACGTACAGAATAATCTCGTTGGTTCGAGAAAGTTCTGGTGTCTTCCACTCACTTCTAGATGGCAGTAATTGGAATATATAAAAAGGCTAGTGGCGCAACCACAAGTCAGTTCCTATGACACTGTTGTGAAATAAAATAGTGCGAACCTCATTAAAACGTGTTTGTGCGTGTTTAAGTCTAAGACATCTTTGTAACAGTATTTTGATTTGAAATGTTGCTTTTGTGTGTGATTTAGTAGTATGGAAAATAAGCGAAAAATTGATAGTGAATGCAGAAAATTCAAAGATCAGTGGAACATTCAGTATTTCGTAATTGAGTCCAGTAACAAGGCGCTATGTTTGATTTGCAATGAAAGCGTAGCCGTTCTCAAGGAATATAACATTAAACGTCATTATGAAACAAAACATTTTCAATATTACTCAAAATATACAGGAAGTTTGCGGACAGAAAAATTCGAAGCTATGAAGCGCGGATCTATCTCGCGCGCGAATCTTCATTTACAAAACTCAAAACTGAACAAGAGGCTGGAACTCGTGCCAGCTTTCGTGTGGCTCTTGAAATTGCAGAACGTGGAAAACCATTCACCAATGAAGAAATGATCAAAGAATGCATAATTGCAGTAGCCGAAGAAATGTGCCCTGAAAAGGTAAATTTATTAAAAACTGTCATTATGTCAGCAAACACTGTGGCTCGAAGGGTAGAAAACATCGCTGAAAATATATCCTCTCAACTGTTCGACAAAAAATTGACATGTTGAGTGGTTTTCTCGTCATGTCGTGTTGGCCTTGGATGAGTCAACGGATGTGTCAGATACTGCTCAGGTGTTGATTTATATTCGAGGAGTAGATAAAAGCTATGAAGTGCATGAAGAACTTCTTGATATGTATAGTATTCATGGCACAACTACTGGTAAAGATATTTTTAAAGGAGTTGAAATGGCCATTAATCAAAAGAACCTTCGATGGAAAAACTTGAAATGTATTACAACTGATGGGGGCAAAAACATGAGTGGGAAAGATAAAGGAGTGGTCGCTCTTGTGTCTGTAGAAGTAAGTAGTAAGGCTGTAGAAAATGACGGTGGTTCAAAACCATTAGTCTTACATTGTATCATTCATCAACAGTATTTGTGCGGAAAATGTTTGGATATGTCTGAAGTTCTGAAACCAGTCATATCAACTGTTCATTTTATCAGATCTTTTGGGCTGAATCACCGACAATTCCGACAATTTATTGAAGAGATTGGAGAAAATGACTTACCTTATCATACTGCCGTACGTTGGCTTAGTAGTGGGAAACTCCTTCAGCGCTTTTTTGAACTTCGAGCAGTGATCGAAATTTTTTTGAATGAAAAGCATCGCCCTCTTACTGAATTACAAAACAACGCATGGCTGTGGAAGTTAGCATTCTATGTTGATTTGACAAAACATGTGAACGAACTGAATTTGAGATTGCAAGGAGAAAACCAGCATCTTCCTGATTTATACACTAATATCAAATCATTCCGGAAGAAATTAAAACAGAGGGGTAAGCAGGAACAGTTGACGAGTACGTATTCGTAACTAAAAATTCGTAATTCGTACCGAACGTCAATTGTATCGGCGCTGTCATAATTTTCATACAATTCTCTTTCGATACGCACTTGTCAATTGTTCGTGCTTGCCCCACAGGTCCTTAGTGTCGTGAGATTACTTGGGCGACGACTAAGACCGGGACTATATGATCCGGAATCCGTAAGGCCCGGGGACAATTCAGAGCACCGAAAATAGAACTCAGCGCGAATACACAAGTGCCGAGTCAAATGTCAATGTCATATTTGACAACGACACTTCGATTTTCAGCTCTATTGTATAAGCAGAGTTCTATTTTCAGTGCTCTGAATTTCCACCGGTCTTACGGATTCCGGATCATAATATAGTTCAAGCCTAGATGTTAGGCGATCCTCTCGTTTGTCGGTCTCCTTAAATAAAGCTTCGTTTGTCATTCCCCTCACTTCGACAGTCACGATCTGGACGTCCGGTGCGTCATACTTTGATGTCCACTTTAAACGCCTGTCACGTGCTTTACACAACCCATAAATTATATTTAGGGTATTGATATACCAGCTGTCTCTTTTTAGGGTTCCGTAACACATAAGGAACCCTTATAGTTTCGCTTTGTCTGTCTGTCTGTCCGCGCTTCTAACTTCTGTAATCATGAATATAAAAGAATGAAATTCGGTATGGTTATAGATTGTGTATAGATCTCGGTTTTAGCATCATAAAATAATAATAATTTTATATTTTAGGGGTGGGTCTCCATACACATGAAGTGGAGATGAAAAATATTTTGTCATTCTACCCCATCGTGTGGGGTATCGTTGAGTAACTCCTTTAAAATAAAAGTAAGAGTATACAGGTTTTTTTTTTTCAAAATCGACCATTTTCGAGTAATTGCATTTCTAAACTATAGGAGATATAAACTTGTAAGGTTTCACGCTGATAGATCATGCTAAAAAGTCTTTAGGAAAATTATTGTGAGCGAAATCGGACAATAACTTTTGAAGTAATTCAAAGAAAACCTATTGCGCTTTGATAGTTACGTAACCCTCCAGACGTGCTCTTGGTTAGGTTATTTATTTGTATAACTGTGTTTTAAGAATTTCATAACCTATACTAGGTGGACTACTAAACTCAATATTATTTTATTTATTTATTTTTTATTTATTATACTTTATGCACACAATATTGTAGAGAGGCGGGCTTAATGCCTTGTGGCATTTTCTACCAGAAAATGCCACAGAGACAGTGTGAAGTAGATGCATAATATTAAAAGGAAACATAGATTTAGCCATTTTGAGTATATATAAAATATATAATAATAATATAAATACTATTATAACTCTTTATTTAAAATAAACCCTACTTCATATTTTAAATATAGAAACATAATTAATTTATAAACATATTATCTAGGTAAGATAATATTGGGTTGAGGTTTTAATGCCTGGTGCCACAGCCAGCCAGCCAGCACATTAAATAGGTAGCTAGGTAGGTTACGGGTAACGTCCATATACCTACGGAAAAAATCCCATGTTCTAATTACGAAAGTCTAAAAAATGGCCCACTAAACACTCCTTACATCACTTAGACATTAGTGCATACTCTAATTTTTATGTAGAAAATTTATATGCCGACAGGACGTGTGTAATTGAGGAAGGCAGGAAGGTGCGTGTCCGCTTATGAAACGTGTTTCTAGGAGGTTTTATAACATTTGGAAAATATATTTTTTAATTATTAATTCCGCGTTTTTAACATATTTTTACCAGATTTTAAGGGGCTAACGATCAAAAGATTCGCAACCAGAGCCGCCAGCCAAGTTGCCATCGCTAATTACGACGACGAAGTTTGAAAACAAAAATGAATGGGATTTGACATAAGCATAAGTGACCCTTGACGACCTCTGTGGCTCATGTGATCGAGTAGGTACGTTGGTGCTCAAGCCGGGGATCGGGGGTTCGAATC
Source organism: Phengaris alcon alcon (assembly GCA_037179445.1). Classification (NCBI taxonomy): domain Eukaryota; kingdom Metazoa; phylum Arthropoda; class Insecta; order Lepidoptera; family Lycaenidae; genus Phengaris; species Phengaris alcon. The sequence goes on along the minus strand of JAYRCH010000048.1, from coordinate 1,170,974 downwards.
CCGCCGAAGGAACGTAAAGTTTTTCTGTGTTCCTGGGTCATGGATATTTGATGTGTATTAAATATTTGTATAATATTATAATCAAATCTAAATATAATTTATGCTTAACATAAAATTATTAAATATACTTCCCGTTGTCTGGTCCTTGTAACACAAGTTTTTCGGATACATAACACGGGGCCAGATTAACGTGGTGTGAACCGTCCATTATTATGTACCCATACATTTTCAATTTTTGTAACCGAATTTCGACATTGTAATTAGCGATGGCATTTTGGCTAAAGGCTCTGAAGTGATACATTAAGTACCTACTAAGTACGTTGCAGGATTTTAAAAATTGCGCCAAATGTAAAAATAGTGTCCTAGAACCTTTTATCATAGGTCTCTTAGATCTAGAAGGATTGAACTTTTAATAGTTATAGAATATTGTTCCTTGGGCCCTGTTTCACAAGCTCTTGAGTGTCGAATAGCTTATTCAGATGTTTTTTCACTTCCGGTTAAGTTATTCGTTACTTATTAGGCGATTGTGAAACATGCCATAAGTATATTGTAATTATGTATACATGTACACTTATTAAGTATATTATATGTATCTTCTAACTGAATTACTCCATTTTCAATAATATTTGCATGGAGAATAGAGGTAAGGAGTACCATCTCTCTAAGGCAGAAAAGCTAAAAAGTGTCCGACAAAAGTAATTAAATAATAGTTTCAAAACTAGCCATAATGGCGCTAGAGTGGCAAGGGTGTGTGATATGAAGTTAGCAATAAGAGATGAAGTAAAGTGAGTTGAGTTTTGTTATTTAAAATTTTTGACGACTTTAGTAGATTAAAAGTAGTTATTTCAGTAAATCATGAAAATTCTAATTACTCGTATAGTCGAAAATATTTTTATATATAAAACCGAAGAATATGCTAAGATTTAATTATACGTTTAAATTTTGCCGCTTTACTCCCGTCTGCGTCTGTAGCGCCCCCTATTTAACGCTATTTTACGGACACTTTTCATGTATGGAGATGGTACTCCTTAATTCTATTCTACATGAATATTTGTTTTTATTCTTCGATTCACCGGCATCCATGCCAATAGTGTGTTGATACAATTAGTTACACCACTAGCGTTGCATAAAAATAAATTATTAAAATGTTAACGTTGTGTTACGAAATACTTGAAATGTTAAAATCAAATGCCCGCGATAATATGCCCATATTTGTTTTCGCATTTACCTGTGCTTTCTCTGTCTATTTAATACTATCATAATTGCCCGCGGCTTCGTCTGCGTGAAATTAGGTTTTAAACTTTCATCCCCCGTTTTACCCACCTAGGGGCTGAATTTTAGAAGACGCTGAAATACGTAATTCATTATTTTTTCCGTACTCAATGAGCGTTTTTAAATTCGTGACATCTGACAGCTTTTTGACACGACAAGGACCGTCGTGCTACCGAGCGCCGCCTGGTGACAAAAAAAGAATCGAAAATCCTTATTAACCGTTTTTGATACCACTTACGCCACCAGATGACGTGTGAGTACTTTGTATGAGTTGGGTCTGCCCCTTAGCGGCAGAAAAAATATCAAAAACCCTCATTCATACGAAATATCACGCAAACATGTCCAAGGAATAAAAAAGTTTCATACTAACTTTTATTATCTATTTGACCCCCTCGGGGGTTGAATTTTGAAAAATCCTTCATTGGTGGATGCCTACGTCATATGAGAATTACGTGCGCAAATTTTCAAATTTCTAGTCTTAAGGGTTTGGCCTGTGCGTTGATAGTGATGATACATCAGTCAATCAGCTTTGCCTTTTATATAAATAGATTAGCAAAATAATGTCTGAAAATAATTGATCTCTCAAACAGGATCCCACTTCGCTTGGCATCAAACATACTATAGGTATTCTGTTCAGATCCAATTTTTTTTTTATAAACAAAAATATTAATATCGAGCAAATCAATGTGTTGTATTACGTTATAAAGCACGGTAGGTTTACAGGGTGTCAAAACAATTAAGAAAATTGAAAATTGTAAGTAACCCCCAAATTATCAAGCAATGAGCGAGCTGATGATCATGAATTATACGTAAGAACACTCTCGATCATGTTAGATTTCAAACAATTTTTTTTTATCAAAATCGGTTCATCCGTTTTGGAGCTACGATGCCACGGACAGACACACACACAGACACGTCAAACTTATACAGGGGTGGTATAAGTTTTCTTCGGGGCCGGGGTTAAAAATAAATATTCAAGGAGCGTGATCAGTGTGCAATTCACGCTGCAAAAATATAAAACTTCGTGCGCGCAAACGTCAATATCGCGGAAACCGTACATTCTTCTGCAATAAAAAGTAGCTTATGTCCTTCACCGTGGTCTACTCTATATCTCTGGCAAATTTCATCAAAATCGGCCCGGTAGCTTCGGAGTCTATTCTAAGCCTAATCCAAACAATCAAACAAATTTTCCTCTTTATAATATTAGTATAAAAGTATAGATCATATATTATAGATGTGTCTTTTACTTTTGACCAGGACGAAGTGGCGGCAACATCTAGTAGGTAACCAAATAGCGTTGTAATGGCACTCATTTTTAACCTGAACATTTTCCGCCAAACCCCCGTCGATTTGTGGTCTCCATTTGCTCAATATCCTCCCATAGCCTGAGTTGTTTTAAAAAAATAGTTTTCTATCAAATCGATTTTCATTTAACTAGGTATATCTAGACAATATTTGCTATTCACTTTTTAATTAATGTGCAGAAAAACCTCTGTTATGGCCCAGAAGGCGCGCCCTGCGTCAGGTGACATTCTTAACTAAATTTTACATTTTGTCGAATCCAGTCCGAGTAGTTCGGTCTATCTAAAATCTAGATATTTATATGGGGATTATATTAGAATATTATTTTAAGTGTATGTATTTTAAATTGAGACATAAGATGTATCTGTAAATTATTGGGTATTGGGTCTTTATATTGTACTTTATTTTCATGAACCTTTCCTACGAAAATTTTAGTTTTTTTTAATGCTTGAAAAAATGTAATGCAAGGCGGCCTAAAGAATACGTCTTTCTGCCTTGTTCTAACTAACTTCCTGAAAAGTTGTGCAAAGGGAATTTAATTTTTTTTTCCCACTTCTTCCCACAAAAGTTTTTTTCCCACTTTAATAACTACAAAATATCATAACTGTTTTGCTTATAGGTTGAGATTTTTAACTTTTTGAATTATAGTTCTTAAAAATGGTAGGTAGGTTAGGTTAAGTTAGTTAAGGCTGAAGTGGACAGATTCTATTTACTTTCTGACTTTCTTTCCGGGCTTTCTGTTTTTGGGTAGGTACTATAGTAGAATAACGTATCCTATATCAGTACAGGTATCCTTCAAATGAATTGGTATTGAGTACAATACGTCTATGGTCTTGAGACCTCAGTTTTTTTAATCTGTTTTATAATCTGAGCTTCGGACACAGTACAGAGAAAGATCCAAATCGATACAATTTTTTAAAAAATTGACGTCCCCTTTTACGATTCACAATTTTTCTACACAATCGTACACACCGTATGCTTATAGTAGTGCAATCAAATCGAAATCTAACTATGTAACTGTTCCTCTTTCTTTAATCTGTGCTTCAGACCTAAATGCTAAGATATAGGCTGAAAATTGAATACCTAAATTCTAGAGCAGACCTCGCATAGAAGACGATAAAATACAAAGTGTATCACAGTTTTACGGAAACCGAAAATTCATATAACATTCGATTACGTAAATATCTTAATTAACACAACGTAAGGTCGTAGAAAGTGAACATGTGAACCGTCAAAAAAGTCCGCCATCTTGCCAGTCTTCAGTGCGCAGCCCGCGTTGCCTGACGTTTGATTCGAATCTGGAACGCGTGTGACCGGCCAGTGTTGTTCCGAATAGTCGTGATGTGTTGTGAATAACAGTTGTATTTAAGACTCATTAAATTCCATGCTGTTGTTGGTATGAACATGGGGACCTACGACGGGACATTTATAAAAATGGTGAGATTTATGTTTAATTCTATATATAAAAAAATTCATGTATAAAAAAAAAATAAGTAATTAAAAAAAGCCCAACAGTATTCATTAAAATAATAAAAAATAGGTCCATTAAGAGTATCGAATGTCATGAAACTAATAAAAATCAGGCCCATAATATAAACAATCGTACTGGCAATTTTAAACGTGGGAGAGCCATGCTACGGCACGAATGGGCCGGCTCGACCGGATAAATATCACAACAATACAAAAAACCGGCGTGAAATAACGCTTGCGGCGTGTTTCGCCGAGTGAGTGAAATTACCGGAGCCCCAAGGGGGGTTGGGGATTATAGGGAATGAAAAAAAATATCTTTATAAATAGTACAATGAAAAATTCGATATTTTAAATATAATGGTCATAATGACTTAATAAATACTAGGTCATTTGTGCAGTTTGCACAAGAACATAAGAGATCCATTCACTTGTCGTCGTAGCTAGTATAGTTCAGTATAGTCACAACTCACAGTAACAGGTAAATCTAGTTGGCCGAGTAGAAATCGAATATGCCAGACGAAACAGCCGTAACTAGTGTGTGCAAATAAATAACAAAAGTTACTTGTGCGGCTTATCGCGTTGATTTTCATTTAAGTTTCCGAACGTTCGGGTTCTTTTGGAGTTTTCCTGTAACCATGACATTCCTTTAAATAATCTGAGCCTTCATAAATAAATAAAAATTTATTCAAAATGTTGGACGTTACACTACACATAACAAAGCTTATAAAAGAATCATTCAATTAAAAAACATCACAGATATTCACTTAATTTGAAAGTTTGTGAGGACGGACGGATGGAAGTTTGTTACTGTTTCACGTAAAAACTACAGAATGGATTTTGATAAAAATTGGTATGGTAGTAGTTTTAAGCTCTGGATTAACACATAGGCTACTTTTATCCCGTTAGTGTTCCCGTGAGATACTGTATTTACCGAAGCAGAGCCGCCGGCAGATTCGAGTTCTATGATAAGGTCTTGCCCTCTACGTAATACGGGTGACCTTTATGGATACAAACATAAAATTAACATAAAAATAATTAGCTTTTTAATATTCTTGTAATAAAAATTTAGTGTAATTGTGAATTGTTACGAAATCTTGAATGTTTTATTGAAATATTATATAATTAATTAATAAGTAAAGGTATTTACTATAACAGGTCATAATGAATAATGTTAGTTGTAGAAAATATAAGATTATCTCAATTAAAAAACCAATAGAAGTATTATTTTTAGTTTTTAATCAAACCATAATTAATAATTATTTCAAAAAGATGTTGCCCGCAACCTCGATCGACGGAGGAGCGAAAAGTTTCCTGTGTTCCTGGGTCATGGATGTGTATTATATAATATATCCTGGATATATAAGTATACTATACAAATTATTAAATATATTTCCGTTTTCTGGTACCCGTAACACAAGTTCCTCGAGAACTTACCACGGGACCAGAAGCGTCAATAGATATTACTATTATTTCCCAATAAATATGTAGAGTACAAAGGAAATATAATAATTAATACACACAGTGGCATGATAAAGAATGTCATAATTTGTTCCGCTCTTGTAGCGCTCCGCGCGCGTTGATATCTAATACACTGACGATGTGACTGCGCTTCGCTTGATACAATTATAGGCTAAAATAAGTGATAACATGAATTAATGCATTCATGATAACAATACCGCCCTGCACACGTAAAGTTAGGACCGCGGATCGGACTGCGTTCCAAACCGCGGAAGGATCTGTGCGGTTCGGACTGAAATTTCGTGCTAATTACGACTAAAAATGCATCACCGTTTCGACTGCCGGCGTCTTACATAATACGTCATAGCACGCAGTTCAAACTCGGACTGTCGGCCCCGCGCATTTACACGTTCGATTCGGAGCGCGGGTAGGAACGGCGCGAGCTATTTCCCGCGGTCAGAACTGTACGTTTTAACGGGCGCTATTGATGGACAGACTTCTCATATTCTGAAAATATTTAAAACTAGCTTTTTAAATAGTTAATAGAATCAGGCGTTACATTGTTTAGCTTTTTCCCGCGGCTACGCCCGCGTAAATATAGTATCGGATAACCCACGAGAAAACTGTACTTTTTCGAGATAAATAGTAGCCTATGTCTTAATCCGGAGCCCAAACTACAACCATACCAAATTATCCACAACCATACCATCGACATCCGTTCACTAGTTTTTACGTGAAAGAGTAACAAACATCCATCCATTCATCCTCACAAACTTTCACATTAGTAGGATTAGTAGGACTAGCTTTTGCCCGCGGCTCCACTACAGTATCCCACAGGAACACTGTATTTTTTCAGGATAAAATGTAGCCAATGTTTTAATCCAGAGCCTAAACTACGTTCAGTAGTTTTTGCGTCAAAATGATCATCCATCCATCCTCACAAACCTTCACATTTACAATAGTAGTAAGACGATTAGTTTGGGCAATAGTTCGGTTCTATTTTCCAGGGTTAAAAGGAACATACATCTTCCTTTTGTACACACCACGTGTACCGCCGCGCCGTAGACATGCGTTTTGTCTACACGAGAATAGACATAGCGACAGATTGTGTGGACTAAATGACATCTTCCCTTTATCAATCTGTCATTTTGCCTTTTCTTCCGCAGATAGACGCCATTGTTTCTCATTATATAATTTTTTTTAAATTGCAAAAGAACTAGAAATTTGTAAAATTATTAAATTCTTTGTCTTAAAAATGAAAATTTACATTCTTACTTATTCCATGGTCACATACGATAAGACTGGATGAAGGTCATACTTCAAGAGTCAACTGAATGTCATGAAATATTTTAGCTTAAATATTCGGCATGCTGAGGCTAAATATTCGACATGCTTAAGCCTAAATATTCAGCATGCTGAGGCTAAAATATTCGCCGACATATAGCGTGACTCACTTTAGTAAAATCGTTAGAGAACACAGTTTCCTAAACCGTTTCCTGTAAATATTAGTGCTAGAAATCTCTAGGTCTATTTTTTAAACTTACGTATAATATTTAGGTACAATGTAATGTGTTGAAAAGGGGCCATTAGTCTCAATCAGATTGGATGACGATTCGCTTTCTGTTACAAATTGAATATTGTGTATTGACAGGAAATTATTTCGAATCACTATAGTAACAGTCCATTCAGTTATTTTACCTCGGAGCTTCTATGTGAGTGTTCCTTATGTTGTTGGCACAAGGAACACTCACACTATACTCCATGTAACTTAACTTTCATTAATTTTTGTCAAAATCCTTCTTTAAACGAAATGTCTGTAAATGAAAATGAGACATTGGAGAGCCATGCTTAGGCTGGCTCCTCTGGATGAATACGTCGGCCTCACAGAAAACCAGCGTGAAATTATACTTGCGTTGTTTTTCGCCGAGTGAGTGAGTTTATCTTGAGTCGAAAAAAACAAAAACTCGATTAATTTTTGCGCCACTCGGATAAAAAATATTTAAAAATATTTTTTTATAATATTGTATTATATTATCCAAATAACTCACTATTTTTCTATAAAATTTATAGTGGAAATTTCTATTCAATAATTTAATATTCAAATAAAACTAAAACTAGTAACAAAAATGAAAGTATTATGTCAAGGCCACATGAAACAGGATGGGTCGCAGTAGGTAGTAATTCTAATAGTCACTAGCCAGTAGGTAATAATTCCACTAGCCGCTAGCCAGTAGGTAGTTTTCACTAGCTGCTAGCATCTTATATCTATTTATATTCATTATTCATCCTTGACGCGCCCAAACACGTCATACCTTTGTGGCGTTAAAGCTGTTTAAATTTAACAGCTTTAAGCAATTCAAATGTTTGAATATGTTCCATGATGGTCCATAATAATATGAAATGTGAATGTTTGTGAGGATGGATGGATGGATGTTTGTTACTCTTTTACTTAAAAACTACTTAACGGATTTTGATGAAATTTGATATTTAAGTTCTGGACTAACAAATACTTTTTATCCCGAAAAAGTACAGTGTTTCCGTGGGATACTGTTTTACGCGGGCGGAGCCGCGGGTATACGTTAGTAAGTCTATAGACTATAACCTTTAGAATGCGGGCCAGAGCCGGTGCGCGGCCTCCACCGCGCACCGGCTCTGGCCTGCACATAGCTCGGCGGTCACTGGTTACTCCTTTTGTTTGAATGTTTATCTCCGCTGTATAAATAAGGAGACAAGTAAAAAATCCACACTCAGGCCCACTTGCGCAGACCTGGGTTAAAGTTAACCCTGGAATAAAACATCATGCCTTCTCTTGCATAAATACGAAGAAGGAGAGAACTTTACCCCAGATCTGAGCAAGTGCTAAGGACCTGTTTCACAATTTAGATATTGATGTACTGATGTACAGATAGCTTATTTGCATGTTCCGTCTCTGTCGCTCGATATAAAGTAAGCAGCTACAAAACTAAATATGCTATTCAACTGGCTAACTAGGCTGTGAAACTGGCCCTAAGTATACTTCTTTCAGTTATTATTTAATCTTAACTAGCTGACCCGTGCTCACTTCGTTGGGCGTTAAGCATTTTTTGATGATGATGATATGGATAAAAAGTATTCTAAGTTACGCCTTATAACATCAGCTATTTGCAAGTGAAAGTCCCGTGAAAATCGGCCCAGCCGTTCCAGAGATTAGCCGGAACAAACAGACAGACAGACGGAATGACAAAAATAAAAAAATATGTTTTTTTTTTATTTTTAAAAATTTGAAACTTCAATTTTATTTATTTCTATGTCTAGATTTAGATTTACTTTGTTTACAAAAGAAGCGACAGAGCGCTATGATGTCACCAATTTAAATGTAACGTATCTACAGAGGAATAAAGAAATAAGTGCCATCAATTTGGTCGATTTTCATCTTTTTCTTTACGTTCAGATTAAATTGTGTCTGAACAGGGTATAATGAAGAGTTTACGTAGTTTTATGGATTCTACGTAGCTCTATGTAGACTGAATTTACACAGTTTTGTGTAGTTTACTATTATTATTATGTAGAACTTAGACTTTTTTATAAAAATAATTTCTACTGAAAACGAATTGATTAAAAATGGCTACTACAAGGTTAAAATAACTCGGGTATTTGGGTTCAGTGATAGCAGCGGAACTGAAATGTCTCAGGTATTTGGGTTCAGTAATAGCAGCGGAACTGAAATAACTCAGGGATTTGGGTTCAGTAATAGCAGCGGAACTGAAATAACTCAGGGATTTGGGTTCAGTAATAGCAGCGGAACTGAAATGTCTCAGGTATTTGGGTTCAGTAATAGCAGCGGAACTGAAATAACTCAAGGATTTTGGTTCAGTAATAGCAGCGGAACTGAAATAACTCAAGGATTTAGGTTCAGTAATAGCGGCGGAACTGATAGTTTTAGACCAGTTCAGTATTTAAAATTTTTCACACAGAAATTGTTTTCAAGATTCAAAAAGCCACATTTCGATTTTAGAAAAAATCTGGCTCTAATACATTTATGTATTTGAAAGCCAGTCTCATTACATATTTTAAAAACAACTTAACAGTCGCTATGAAATTTAATAACGCACTGCACTCTACACTTACATGGTAATGAATAAATGAATGAAAGAAACACAGCATTGATGTGTCTCAAACGTAATTTAATTTGAAACTTTTCTGCCATTAACTTTCTCTAATTACAAGACAACGAAATAAAACGCAATTTCTCAAAGTCGATGCTCACAGTTCAAGCAATCATTAAAAGTACATCTGTGTTATGTAATACTCATAAACGTATATATTATAGACGAGGCATGTTGAGGCAAAAACTGTCCCCACTATTGGAGTTTTTGGGTCCATTTTGACATTTGATGTATGGTGAAATCAAGATGGCGGAACTTTTTCTTGTATGAAGATTTATTCTGTCAAATGTACGTCATAGCCTTTCTTTAGTTTTGAAATCTTTGGTAATCGCGAAAAAAGATTCGCGGGAACCGTACAGTTTGCCACTGTAAAATGTGACTTATGTCCTTCATGGGTCAGCTTGCAAAAGGTATTTGAAAAAAAAATCTTTTGCAAGTTGATAGCTACAGAAACAGAACCCTCCATAGACATGTACTAACATTGCTATCAAGAGGTAAGGTTTTATCTAATTTTATCAAATTTTAAAGCATTATTGTGATTTGAAACTTACACTTAAATATGTGAAAATACGCTCGAGTCTAGACGAACAACCAAAAACAATTACGGAAGCAGAATGCCGATATTGCGGTAAACATTACACATAAGTATGTAAATAGTTATTAAATATTAAATAATGAAGCGGCCATATTGTGTAAATGTCAAACGTGAAAGCTGACTGGTTTGAATATTACGTAATATATAATATTAAACAATTTATTTTTGTTTTATTTTTGAATCGAGATTCGAATAATATTAAAATGTGTGTAAAAATACACAATTTTGTTCGCGTCTAGGGTAATATTATAACGAAACTGGAATATTTTGGGTTATGTTTTATATCTATTTTAAATATAAAAGGAAGTCGTGTTAGTTACACTATTTATAACTCAAGAACGGCTGAACCGATTTGGATGAAAATTGGTGGGGAGGTAGCTTAGAGACCAGGAGACGGACATAGGATACTTAAGTGCCCCGCCGAGTTTGTCTGTCTGTATGTTCGCGATAATCTCAAAGACTACTGAAAGTATTTTCATGGCGTTTACATTTACCGACCAAGTGGTTCCTTAGGAAGGTTTAGGTCGATAATAATTTGTTAAGGTTTTGTGGAAATTGTTTGATTTATGACGGTCATTGTTGAAGGTGTCGGAAAAAAACAAACCGTCTGGGAACTTTTATCGAAAATGCTGCCTAACCTAACCCGTTGGAGATAAATAACAAAACAATGTATGGTGGGATTATTTCTCTTTCATAGGTCTACAAAAAAGATATGTCTATCTTTTTAGATAGGTCATACCCATCGTAAGTTTATCAGAAATATTGTGGTATTTTCAGAAGCTATTTAGACGGATACAATGTAATTATCCTTATCTAAGAGGTTACATCTGGAAATATCTTAAAATTAAAAAGTACGTGTGAAAATTTATAATTAAGTATATATTTTTACTCTGTGCTACTACTATATTGCGGGTATATTTGCTAATGAAGTTTTTTGCCACGAACACTCTCCCACGCGGGCGAAGCTGCGGGCAAAAGCTAGTAGTATTATACAAAAGAATAATAATTAGTAAAAACTAAACATACCATTGTTTTGGTATCCCTATAGTATATTTGTGATCATGAAATCAGCATTGACAATATTGATCAAGATGTTTAAAGAAACACGTTCGTGCGTCACTAAGATCCCTAGAAAGAGGTCCGGTACAAGATTACAACAAAGCTTTGTGTAGGTATTGAGTCTAATCAATTATTAATTACTAGACGTTGCCGGCGACTTAGCGCGCGCTAAAGGATATCTCGCAGGAACCGTACATTTTACCGCAATAAAAAGTAGCTTGTAGCGGGCTTCGACCTCTTGATTGTAAGTCCTGATGTGTGTCTGAGTGGTGATGATAATAATACAGCAACAATTGTTATATTCTCATTTATTGGTGCTTAACACTGATTACGTATTACATTTAATATGAGGTATATGCCTAACATAGCAATATACCTACGTCTACACTATTTATAGCCTTTTGGCCAACTGAAATAAACAAACTAAATAGGCTTTACTTCATGACATCTGTCAATGTCAAAAATGACATTGTCACTTACTTTTGTCAATATGCAACAGTGTCCTTCCCCGTGGTCTACTCTATACCTCTGCGGAATTTCATCAAAATCGGTCCACTAGTTGCGGAGACTATTCGATACAAACAAACAATCCTTTCCTCTTTATTATATTAGTATAGAAGTATAGATTGTCAACATGTAGGAATTTGAGAGGGCAAGATATATGGTTGTGCTTGTGATTTTGTAATCAGGGAATCTAGTTCATAAGCAAGTGGAGTTCTCTCATAATTTATTGACAAATTATTACAATGACGGCCTTCAGGCCAGTTACAATACAATTGTCAATGTCATGTCAGTTTGATATCAATATAATACGAACAAATAATGGACAACGGTCCAGAATCGACAATAATTCGTACGTTAAATTTGGAACTTTATTAGGATTTCATTAGATCACGTTATTCATAATATTCAATCGATTGTGTAATATTATGTGATAGCCGATGACATTTTCGATTTCTAAATCTAGGCATTAGATAATTGACAACAACTACGTCGCGAAACTAATGTTTGCTTAAAATGAAAAAGATGCACGTGCTATCGACCTAATTTCTAAACGCAACGAACTGCTTATTGTGCAATAAAGTACGTATTATAATAGTAAAAGACGATTTTATCAGCTTGTAGTTATGACAAGAACATTATAAATTCTGAAAAATTACAATTCGGGTCAATATCGCCGGTAGGTACTGAAATGCAAGTAGCATTTCGGTAAAGTCAAAAGTAGGTGCTCCCTAAAGTACATGCCATTACTGACTCTGCTGGGCAGCAGCACAGATTAAATAAAGAGGAACAGATAAACAGCGACATAGTTAGCTTTCGATTTGATTGCACTCCTACAAGCATACGGTGTATCCACGGTTGTGTGGAAAAACTGTGGGCCGTTGAAGGGGGGACATCAAAATTTTCAAATTGGGATCGACTTGGTTCGTTCTATGAAAGCTGTTTCTCTATATATAAGTATATATACATTTTCTTCTCTGTGGCAGCAGTGACTTAAGTGCAGAGATTTCAAAACGAAAGGCTCTGACGTATATTCGATATAAAAAATCTTTATACGAGAAAATGTTACGTCATCTTGATTTCCGAAGATTTTATTTACCAATTGCGGACTAATTAGACTGATAAAAGCAAATGTCAAAATGTCAAGATCACAAATGTCAAACCTCGTCTGCCCCAAACAACCCCAAAAGTAGGGCAGTTTAAGTGTGGACACTTCGACATTCCTCTCTAAAATTTGAGTGGCTCTTAACTAAAGTAGCGTTTCAGTATTCCGCCGTTAATCCTCAGAAATTTGTAACCAGTATCACATTTGCCCAAAATTCCTTAAAACCTACTCGAAATTGCTTGCGATTTGATTTACACATACTCGTATCTTGTCAATTATATATCTATTTGTGGCTCACCTCCTGTCGTATACATTCCACAAGTAACAGACGACATTGAGAGACCGCGAAGGTGTGCCTTTCATTGATGTATTGTAGCTCTTATTATTAGCGCTATAAGGGTGGCATTGTGATATTTTGTGGTTTATAGTAGCTAGAGTATTATAAGCATCAGCCTGCACACTCAGATCTAATAAAAAAGTTAAGATAGAGTTCCGCGAATCACATAGTGAGGCGAGTTAGTGTAATTACAGTGTCACGCACACACATGTAACAAAACTACGCCTTACCTTGTAAGACGAGCTCTCGCGGTGTGTATTTTTTATGTATGTACGCATTGAATAAGTTGAATTTAATAATCTCCGAAAGTACTGGATCGATTTGGTTGAAATTTAACACAGATGTAGAGTACACAACGGGGAAGGATAGGGGTTACTTTTTATCGCGGCTAAATGTACGGTCCTGGCGTGATTTTCTTTTACGCGCGCAAAGCCGTGGGCAACATTTAGCATGTAGTAAAATTACACACAACATCAAACAACAAATGGATTTTTTTAGGCATAGTCTTTTCATACAATACGCTTCTGTAAGCTCACCACACATACTTTGATAGCAATAGTGTTATTTGTACCGTCAAGGATAACGCCCGCAGCGCAAACATTCTTCAGTAATCGCATATTAGCATATATTATATATTCGATATAACTACACGTGTGTTTAAGTGTACAACATATCTGAATAGTAAGGCAAAAACTGCTCAAAACATTCAATGGATTGCGTTGAAGTCCGAAACTACTTAACCGATTTTGATGAAATTTGGCACATATATAGAAAATACCACGTTTTTTTAAAGCGGCAAAATATACGGTTCCCGCGTACGCACGTACGATGTCGCAGCAAACATCCAGTTTTAAATAAATTAAAAATGAAAAAGCTATTTTTCAAACCTTGTCAAAGCTGAAATTCATCACTGGAAACCCCTCTGGTGACCCTATTAAAACTCAGTGCTGTTAAAAGTACAGTTTTCCTACGTTTCTGAATAGTGTTGAAATCAGAAAATGAGTGTGTGTGTGTTAGTATCTCAGTATCTCTCGTGTTCACGTGTGACTGACCAACTGACCGACCTATGTCGTTACGCATCGGTTACGTCGCGTCAGTTTGTCTGTGTAACGTTAACGTTAGAAACGTTAACGTAACACAGATAATATATACTACCTTAGTTTTAGAAGCTTTAGTGCCAACCCCTGTTAAAAAAATCGTTGATTTTGTATCGTGTTATCTCTCTCGTTTTTTGTATTAATGAAAGAGAAGGCATGATATTTATACAAATGATTAACACTGACAGGCGTAGTCTAGTAGTTTAAATCCCAATTTCACCAACACCGTGTTAATCGTTTGTCAAAATATTTCTTCGAAGCCTTAAGTTCTTAAGCCTTAATAAGCCTTCTCGTTCATTAATAAGAGAGAGATAACAATGTGATATTTAATCAACGATTAACTTTCACCGGGCGTTGGGGAAATTGGCACATAAAATGCGAGTCACATAGAATAAATACGCTAAGAAACGGGGTATGCGCATGAAAATGAAGTAAATCATACCGAGCTGTATTAGCATGGTTTGTTCGAACGACCCGTCAGTTGCCAAGGTCAAGCCCTAGTGCATACAGCTCCGACAATTATAAACATTATGACGGTTTGTGTGGTTAATGGGTATCATAATGCATCGAAAAAAAAAGCTTCGAACATTACTTACATTTCATTTGTAAGTTTGTAAGTCAATTTCACTTGTATTGTGCTAATAATATTCACATTTTAAAATAATATCATGCCATATTGTTATTGTGAAATTGTTACTTGTAATAGGAAATTAATTTCCCAATTGGTCAAACTAAAAGTTGCAACTTGCAACTTAGGTCTTAGACAAAGTTTTTAATTTTGTTTTTTTTACTATTAATTTAAAGTGTTGCCAGTATTTAGATAATCCCTAATATTTACCTTAATACCAGTTTGAAAGTATACAAGTTGGTATATAAGTGGTATTAAGTTAGCACACAAACATTCAGTAACAATTTTTTAAAATTGATGAAAAGATTTTGACCGTTTTCTGGGATTTTATTGTAAAAGCGTACAATTTAAAAGATTTACTTACTTTGCTCACTGTGATCACTGGTATATCTAACTTGATCTTTTATATATGTATTTATATAACACGTTTAAAATTAATGGTTATGTCATCTTTCATTTGTTTTCATTTATTAATCTTACTCATACCTAAAGTGTTTTAATTACGAAGGTTTATAAATCTTCTTATCTTATATAAAAATGGATGGCAATTCCAATGTCTCGCTAAAACTCGAGAATGGCTGGACCGATTGGGCTAATTTTCGTTTTGAAATAATTGTGGAATATATTGGCAAATTTTGCAAGAAAATACTCACATCGACGGTTGATTATTCCCATGCTAACTGCATTGTGTTTAATTTGTTACTTGACTGTAATATATTTATAGGTGCGTTCAGTTTACCTGTTTGGTTTATTCAAAAATAATCAGCAGGCCCCAGTAGGTTGGTAGCTGTAGGTATTAACTCTTCCTACTTCTACGATCTAATGATTAATTTCGTTGCGGGTCCCAAGACAGATTTAACATGTCCCTCGGGTACTTATATAGCATAGTATAGTATAAATTATTATTAAATTTAAACAAAGCCCGTTCCAAGGAATTAATTTTAGTAAATAATATATGTATTATGTAAAATACATAACGTTACGTTTGTAACGATTATCATTATACATTTCCATAAGCTATTATTTATTTAAATAAAGAACTAGTTTTAAATACTTTGCAAATTTTGCACATTGAAACCAATGATGAATGATCTTATATTAGTGAGTGGTAGAGAAATAAAATTTAAATATTTCGTATAAAACAATTATCTATGTGCAAAATTAAACCATTATTATATTCACATACAAATAGGTGTCTGTCAAGTGACAGCAACATTGAATAGCTAATCAGTTGTGTAAATATTTTTATTAATAAAATTTAAATATGGGCGATGATTGCCAAAGAAAACGCAACGAGTGCATCAAATTTATTTGGCACGACTCTACGAAATGTTATATCGAATTTGTGCACGATTGCGGTGCAATACTCGATACAACAAAATACACAGTTTACCGTTTATTAGTATTATAACATTTTGTAAAGTTTTCGTGAGATAAAACATAGCTTAAACAATAGTAATTGTTAAAAAACACAAGTTGGGAGATATTGTATGGGAAAATACATACAATGGATGACATTGGCGCGGCATTGAGGCGAGCGGAGATTTTTCAATGGGGTGTAGAAGCTAGGTAGTGGGCAGTGTCAGTAGCTATTGAGTAATCTGTGGTACAAAATGAAGGTCTGGTTTGGTTTTGGATGGATTTAATAGTTCTGTAACATACTTAAAGTATTGTAATAATAAAATCATTTAACATTTACATATTTACCGATCCAGACAATAAATGCGAATGTTCGTGTGTGTATGATTGATTGTGTTTCACGAAAAAACCGCTAACTTAACGAGTTTCAATGAAAAGCACGAACTGAAAAAAAAAATACAATTTCCTCTTGCTAGAACAATGTCGCGGGAAACTATTACTTCAATAAAACTTATTTAAAAAAAATCAAAGTGGCGTTGACACACATCCGATGCAGGACGTGAATTTACTCCTTACAAACGATTTCAAAATAAATAGATTAGTTATTCTATTTTTCTTGCACGCAGTACAATATTTAATTAACCATTTTTTTTGTTTAATTCTATTTGAATGTAACATTATTATAAGAAATTATATATTATTCATTAGAAAAAAATATATTATCAAACATTATTTGTGGTCATGATAACCAACCCTAATCAGCATGAGTATCACACATCACAATTCTCAATCAAATTGTCAAGTTACTTTTTACGTCAAAATGAAATTCATTCATGCCAAATTTTATGTCAAAATGACATTCATTCATGTGAAATTATGACAAAACGCCTAACGCCTATCGCGTCACTTCTGATTTTACTCCCCATACATTCACACATTTCACACCCCGGGCTACATATGAAAATCGATTCTTAAGGCGTAATCTCCAAAAATCAAATTCAATAATATTCAAACATTGAATAACTATTGCTCTAATTACTATCTGTCTCGGTCTGGCCTAGGTCTAGCGTTACGTCAGTCACTGCGACACTTACTGCAGGAAGTGAGGTGTATTTCTGCATCGGATTGGCTAACTTGGAATAGTTATGCTCATTAGATACACTTACACTAGCTCACCGCTACAAGCTATAATAGACACAACTATGAAGTTTATCATGGAAAATAGAAGGCGGTATACGAATATATTTTGACTGTAAGGTTCGCTTGTATTTAGCTACGTGTTGATCATAAAACTACAACCAAGATATCGTAACAGTTAAATAATCTTAGGCTGGAACTATATGTTCCGGAATCCGGCGGGCCCGTTCTATTTTCAGTGCTCTGAATTTTCTCCGGCCTCTCGGATTCCGGGTCATATAGTTCTAGCCTTAACGTCAGGAAAACCTAAATGAAAATAAACCGTTATAGAATCCGAAACACTAGTTTGGGAAGAGTAACTTAACATGAGAGATATTCAAAAAATATATATTAAACTACAGTAAAAATGTGTAACTTAGTTTTAAAGCGGTTTTTGTTGGCAAAACATGCTAATGCTACGGTAAAAATATTTTATCTTATAAATTATTCCTTCCCCCTTATTTTAGAATATTTTTTACCATTACCATAAAGTAAAGTGATTAATTATACTACATTTCAAAGGTTAGGGTTAAGTTGTCATATTAATATTAGTCTACTATTAAGTATTAGCATAACATACATTTAATAATAATTAATAAGTTAAAATATGTCAAACGGTACCTTGACATTTTAATATCATTTTATTAAACAGGGATGTTTAGTTTCGCGAATTTTATTTTATGCTTTAACTAATGTAATGTGGCCCTCAAAATATTTTAATTAATTAAAGTTAAGCTTATACATATTATTATTAATTCTTACTGATTTATTTGAATTATATCTTGAAATTTTATTAAAATATAATAAAAATAGAATTATTTTTATTATTAATTGTTAATTGAATAATTAGAAAATACTTATTTAAGAGAAATATATTAAGTGTGTTTTACAAAATATTTTATGTAACAAACCAAAAACCAATAACAATTTTATCTAAAAAAGATATATTTTTCTTTTGTAGCTATAAATTACGGTCTATAAATTAAAATGTTATGCATATAGGTTATATAGCGCACGAAAGTGATGACATAAGTTCACGCTTGGCCGCTCCGTTACGAAACTTTATATCTGATGTCTTCTAACGTCTACGTCAAGTTCACAGAAACTAGCCGTCAAATGTTCAAAGTTATCGGTTAAATGAGAAGAAAGTAGTGTTGAACTTGATACTTTTGGCCACAGAGTATGATACGGTTATCTTAATCGAATAGCTTATTCGGAAGTTTTGTCGCTGCTTACTTTACACTGAGACAAAACCTGCAAATTAGCTATCTGACTCAGATCTGATCTACTGATCAGTAGATTGTGAAACAGACACTTAAGCTGTTTTTGAATGGATAAGAATGGATTTGGGATTTTGTCTTCAAAGTAGAATGTTTATTGGTAGATAGTGACAATATTATATTTATTGTTATAGAAGAAAAAACTTTACATTCATGCGTGTGCTATAGCACGACACGCTGACATGACGTACATTTGACAGAAAAAATCTTCATACGAGAAAAAGTTACGCCATCTTGATTTCAGAGCATTTTGTCAAATAAATGCGGACTGATACTGCGGAAAGCAAATGCCAAAATGACAAATTTCAAACCTCAACTGACCCAAATAACCAGAAAAGTGGGGCAGTTTAAGTGTAGACACTTTTTGGTTCGACATGCCTCGTCTATAATAAATAGGTCTATATTTGTGTTGGTGCATGTGATATATTATGTTTTGAAAAGTGGTTTTCTTATTTCATCAGACATGTTGCTATGCAACTGTGTATATTCAAGGGCAGTTGGTCTACTCTAGGTTGATGAAAAGAACTCACGTACTCACTCACCCTGGACCACGTCAGGTCAGGTTCGGTCTAGATAACCGTGACCTGACTAAATCCGTTGATAATACGAAGATGGCCGCGATTTCGAAATTTCACGATAGTTCAATGGCTGCATAGATTATCCCTGGCGCGTGCTTTTTTTGCATCTAGCATCGCAATACAGTGTGTTAGGGTCAGCTCACACTAATACGCGACGAGACGCGACGCATCGCTGTTTATTTTAGAAACGAATCAAAAATATAGTGCCCTGAAAACGATCAAATTTGTTTGACAAACTTTACGTGTCTGTAAAACAATTTGATAATATGCGGCTTTGTTTGAAGGATTTGGTTAAACAATTGAGATATATATTTGCGAAAATTTCGACTATCTAGCTATCATGGTTAAGAAGATACAGCCTGGTGATAGACAGACGGAAAGGCAGCAAAGTAATAGCGTCTCAGTAATAGCGTCTCGCTTTTACCCTTTAAGAAAGGAACCCTATAAAACGACTCTTTACATTATAGTGCGTCAATATTCGTACACGTGGATATTAATAACGTTTTCACGAATTTCTCTACTAAAAATTCGAAATGCGTTGACAGACAAAATACGCGCAGCCGCGGCACAGCGCAGTGCAGCGAAAGTGCAACGTGTTTCGATTACATTGATATTTCTTGCATTTACAATCCAAATATTCGCTTTTTTTTAATAACGTTATTTTAATAATAATAACATCTATGGACTCTTTCACGCCACGTCAATATGATCCCGTGGTAAGTATCCGAAGAACTTGTGTTACGGGTAACAGACGACGGGGAGTATATTTAATACTTTTATACTATACATAGGTATATTTAAGATTTTTATTATTTCGTACACACATTAAATCTGTCTAAGTCCCAGGAACATTGAAAACTCTTTGTTCCCTCGACGGGATTCGAACCTGTGACCTCCGGCTTGAACGCCGACGCGCTAACCACTGAACCACAGAGGTTTTAATTTTGACAATGTGCAGAATCTTATAACGTGATGAGAATTTAAAACATAAATGACGTATTAGTAATTTCTTTCAGAATTTTCACTATACTTGTCAAGGTTAACATGTTAATTAATAAATCTTAGTAATTAACATGTTAATTAATAAGATTAACAGATAAATATTTTTGTGATTCTTTATATTTTTTAAATTTATCAGAACTAAGAACAAATCTAGGTTACCCAGGTACATTGAAATGAAATTTGAAGGGATATTTATTACAACGTTAAATGGCATTATGGGGCATAACGCTAAAGCTATGCTCGTGCAAAAATGTGGGAGAGCCACGCTTCGGCATAAATGGGCCGGCTCGACCAATACCACGGCCTCACAGATAGTCATATTGAAATAACGCTTGCGTTGTGTTTCGCCGAGTGAGTGAGGTAACCGGAGGCCCAACACGCCGAGTGAGTGAGGTAACTGGGGATTTTAAGGACTGCGAACGCAAGTCGCATCACCAGAGGAGTTACAAGTGTAACTCTTCTGGTGTTGCAAGTGTCTATGGGCGGCCCATTGCTTACCATCGGGCGATCTAGTTTAAAATCTAAACTTGATCTCAGCTGTGAGCTGGTGTCCAGCAGTGCGCGAAGTTCTCATGTTCCCTTCACTACATCGCTCGCATTACTACCGAACTATTGTGAATTGCTGAACTGAATTGAATTAATAATATCAAATGTACTAAACCAGGTCATGAACCATCTGTGTGCCAAATCTATACAAATAAATAAAAAATTAAAAACAGTTTTATTTAACAAAATCCATGTTCCATCCAATCCAGCCATGACATTTGGAACAGGTTCAATTGAGGATGTTCTGTCAATTATCATTCATTAACCAGAAGTTAAATGGGCAATTTGGTTAAAATTAGCTAATAAATACAGTTTTCCGTCCTTCATCAATAAATACACTACCTTATTATTTTCTCGAACAATATGAGTACCTGTTTGTATTTTTAATTTTAGATTCATGTTCTGGCATTTTCTATTATTTTCTATGACATCATTTCAATTTTATTTATAAAAATGAATCTAGGAGAGCGTTGATGTCTTTTGTACAGAGGATGATGCGCGCGCGTTGATGTCTAATTTTTCAGCTACGCTTTCGCTTATTTCAAATACTTTAAACTTTATTAAATTTAATAAATATCAATGTTACCAATATTACATTCATAATTTTTAATTCTAGTTTTTTATTGTCTATGGAAACTACAACATTAACGACCACTATCAGTTTACATAGTACAGACTACTTAAATTAGCTTATTATTGCTGTTAATTATATTTATCATTTTCAAAAAATTTAGTAGCGTAGTGTAGTAATTTTAATAGAATAATAATAACTATAGTGAAAATGGATTTATTGCTGCTAGCAATACACCCATTTTCATAATTTTAACATTTTTTTAAATCACTAGGTAATTTACACAAACTTTTTCGTTATTAAATTCTAAAAAATCATCTAGGAGATGATGACACACCATGAGAGAGAAAGGATCCACATTTGCATTTGCTTTTTTCAGACCTTGTTGTAATGTAAATTAGGGTGATAATTGTGTATCCAATTCGCAATCTGGTGACCACAACTTGGTCATTCCTACAGTGAAAACGGAGAGGGTGTGTATCAAATATTGAATTTCTATTTTCTAACAGTAAATAATTTTGACGTATTGCCTGTTTTCTAAACATTGTCCCAGAGATGGGTATCTAATTTTATGGTAATATTAATTTCATTAGTAATATCAATCGCCTCCAATTCAAACCATAAGCACCTTGGGATCCATATTGTTTCAAATATAAAGTTATTTTGCCATAATGATATGATTTTTGTTATTCAAATTTAAAATCTCTCTTGTACACGATTTTGATTCTGTTACAATAATGTAGTTTTGTTCTGGTGATCTTTCATGAATAATCTGTAAGGCTTTAATTATTGATTGGTCATTTGTGACAGAGCTGTAAGTGGACGGAAAACATTTATTTTGACCTTTGTTACTAGAATAACTTTAACCAGTATACCTAATATATTTACCGTCTTACTAATAAAAAGATTCATGCATCAGACAAAGACAGCAACGTTGTTTAAGTTATCCGTTGTGTAAATCTTTTTATTAGTAAGGGGGTTACTTTACAAAAAAATATATAATAGATAATATTTTTATATGTCTGTATGAAAATAAAAAAATAAACAACAATAATAAAATAACTTAATTATTTACACAGACCCCACTATAAACTGTTATTTAATTCTTCATAATAAAATGTAAAGGTTAGCGGGTTGAATTTGTATTAGGTATTCACGAATTAATAATAATTGATAAGAATCTATTATTAAACGGTTTCAGGTTGGTACATTATTGTAGTGACCTTTGATTAGTTAGCAACCCGTGACCTTTGCTCACTTAGAAACGTATGACCTCTGGCCTTTGCCGACTTAGAAACGTATGACCTCTGGCCTTTGCCGACTTAGAAACGTATGACCTCTGGCCTTTGGTGACTTAGAAACGTGACGTTCGGCAAGTTAGAATCCGGAATGTGACGAAGATAGAGTTTATTACCATGAATTATTTTTATATTCGTTTACATTTTTTGTCTACTTTAAAAATGTGCGTTTATCTTTTTATAAAAAAAACCGCACTTGGCCGATAAATAACAGCGTAAATGGATGACTACGGAACCCTATTCTATATGTGTATAGAGGTTTTAAAGTAAGCGCATTTTACAAGTTAGGCCTCTATAACTTTTCAACTAACAAAGTTATAGTATTTTTTCAAAGTTGACAATGGACTACCATCATGATTTTTTTTATATTTCGATTTCGGGCCAGTCGTTTAGCTTTTATAAGAACACACTAGATCACGTTACCTTTCAAACAAAAAAACTAGATCAAAATCGGTTCATCCGTTTGGACACAGACAGACACACGTTCAGACAGACACGTCAAACTTATAACGCCCTCTTTTTGCGTCGTTATTAAAAATATAACAAAAAACCATAGGCAATTTTTCCATGTTATGCGAGCAGAGACAATTTTGTAGCGCTTTTGTCTGTATCTATTAGCCCAATAAACGATTATTGGGCTAATAGATACAGACGCGATTGATTACACTTGCGGCTGTCGACTGTCTGGTGTAAAGTCGTAAAGTAATTCTAAGTCTACTTAAGATAAAAGCTAAGGATCTGTGACTACTCGTACTTGTTTAAACAAATCTATCGTTTGACGTATCTAGCAGACCACCTTTTCTCGAAGCGTCTCGTCAATTCTATATTATGTAGACGTCATTTGATACGTTTCCTATCTTTATTTTAACAAGTTATATCAATGTAAATCAATTTTACTTGTAGATAAAATTCATAACACACTAGTCGGTTACCGGTCGTCAACTATTTATCACCCGGCCTTAAGACTGAAACCTGTTGGTGTGAGGTTTCTCCCGCGGTTTTCACTGCGAGTGAATGATTGTACGATGCTAATAGCGACCTTCAGGGCCATCTTACTTTATGCTTTTGCGTTTTCTGTATACTTCTACAGGTTACTGTTATTACGTATGCGCGTGAGTAAATTTCCTATGGGAATATTTTCCCGAAGTTAAACATCGTAGCAATAAGAAAACAGTTATACTAGATAGATATAGTATAACACTGCACTATTCTAGTAATGCTTCTGGATAAACAAATCTTATATGAATAGGAATGTTATTTTTATTCTTACCGAAAATATTATGAATGCGTTTTAAATATTATTTTAATTAAATTTTACTAATAAACGTCATTAAATTATATAACTTCGCCACAGGAAACGGAAATGCATAATATCCCAAATCCTTAAACAACGGAATAATATACCAAATTCAAATGAAATCGAACAAACACTAGAATTATGAGGGATTATGAAACTGTTATGTAACCGTCCACTTTCTCACGCGGAGGTCATCAGCGACCTCCCCACACACCTCCCCCCGTGGAGGTGATAAGCAACCTCCCCCCTCCTACGCGAGTATGGGAGGAAAATGTGAAAATATAAACACAGACGTTGCCCTGGACTTCGTGCTCGCAAAAAGAAATCCCGTGAGAACCGTACATTTTGCCGCAATAAAAAGGAGCCTATGTAATTTCTCATGGATTAATCTATATCTGTGCCAAATTTCATCAAAATTTATTTAGTAATTTCGGAGCCTATTCAATGCAAATAGTG
The DNA here is from genome assembly GCA_037179445.1 of Phengaris alcon alcon. Lineage (NCBI taxonomy): Eukaryota > Metazoa > Arthropoda > Insecta > Lepidoptera > Lycaenidae > Phengaris > Phengaris alcon. Next base: position 1,146,442 of record JAYRCH010000048.1, on the reverse strand, counting down.
TGTGTTTCAATACATTTAGTTCAGGCTGTATAGGCCCATATTATTTTATATTATGGGCCTATACAGCCTGAACTAAATGACCTAAAGTACGTACTTAACGTATCAGTGGGGAGCTAAAAAACTAACATACATAAATTATACTTATATTCTTAAAATATTCTATTAATTCTAATAATTTTATGTGTCTAAATCTAAAAATACATGCAATATGCATGGGTAATAAAAAAACATATTCAGTCATTATTCAAATAGGCATTCTTATGCCTTATATCTCGATATGATTCAACAAAAACTAGGTTGCTTTATCATTACCTCGAACTGCCTAAGTGAGCTATTTTATGATCAATTGCCTAGGTAATAGTGAGCATTATGGATCGTAGGCTGGCTTGCGTTCACGGTTGCCTAACATATGTCCCAATGTTTGTATCGATGACTTATTATTCAATTATTGGATAATGAAACGATTAATTAATCATCGCTAATCCTCAACCGGTTAAAAGGCAGTAAATTTTTATACATTTTGTGCAAAATAAGCTATACTTTTAAACAAAGAACATGTGAATGAACGAAAGAAATATTTTTATAGTGTAAATAACAAGAGAACGAGGAAATTTAATAATAATAATATTTATGGTCGCTTCTCAGTTCACAACACGTAAAAAAGTTAAAAGTTAGAATCGAATGAAAAAGGGTTAAACGAAAATCTGGCTTTTAAGGAAATAAGTAAAGAACATATTATTATGATTTCTAAAATGCTTAATAGACGTAGTAAGCGCGGTTCACATAAAAAAAATATTTAATACTAGCTTTTACCTGCGGCTCCGCCCGCGTAAATCAAGTATCCCACGGCAAAACTGTACTTTTTGGGGATAAAAAGTTGCTTATATTTTAATCCAGAGCATAAACTTCTATGTCAATTTTCATCGAAATCCGTTTTGTAGTTTTTGCGTGAAAGAGTAACAAACATCCATCTATCCTCACAAACTTCCATTACACATTTATAACATAAGTAGGATTTACGTACAGTAACAAAACTAATATTTAGGCACAAACACGACACATAATATGATAATTAATATTCAAAATGTACCCAGGTTTCGACAACCTATCTGCGTCTCTGGTGGTAATGGAACGTTGGGTACGTTACCCATATTACGTGAGTGGTCACGTTACCAATTTTTTACATCCTTCCCCCCACGGTGATCATCCGTGGTATGTGCCGAGACCACCTCCTTTCCACGTAGTACGAATGGCCGTCGCCCAAGATTTTCCTAGACGTGACAACAAACCTAAAACCCAATTTCGAAGACCCTCCACCCTAAACAGGTCGCGTAGTAAGAGCGTGTTCCCTAAGCGCGTCGGGGTATATAAAAAAATGAAATCTTTTTATTCAGAATAAAAAACAAGGTTTTGTTTTCTGAACGTCAAACAAAGAGAAAAAAGGGTTACAATTACCAGATTACAGATGGATAGATAGATAGTTTTATTTACCTACCCCCTTATTAGTAAGGGGGTTTGAATGTAGGTAATACAATTAGATGCTACAATGTTTTTGGAGCCTTATACATTCCACCTTACGGCATGTAAAAATTTCAAAATTATATTAATGAAAGATTGAAGATGAACATTTAGGGGTAATATTAATCACAATTACAAACAAAATAATTATAAATATAACTCATAGTACGAATGTATTAATAATAAAAAAAAAACAATCAGGATATGACGTGTCAACTATCAAATCATAAGACAGGTTTTAACATTGTGGCCTAAAAACTTGGCATGTGAACAATTTTTTGAAACCGACTATATCTATGTGTAGTTAAAGTCAGTTTCAAATTGCCTATACATACAAAAAACTAATGAGTGCCGGTTGCAAATACAGTTTGACGTTAATCACAGTTGACGTGAACCAGTATATCATATTAGTCGGTGTAGAAAGTAATGAAAATGTGTGTAGCAATATCTAATATATCAAATTGTTAGTGGTATGCCGTTAGCAACGCGTATTGTAGTGTGGGAATAGTGGGTAACTCCGACCGAGCGAGGTGGTATGCTCGGTCAGGCCGAAGCCCACTGTAGTAGTTTTCAAATGTTGTATGTATAGCGCTGAAGTGTGAAAACTTCGATAGCGCGATTCAGGATTTTGGTGCTAATTGGTCCGCCACAGTAGTGAATTGAATAGATATTCAAGGGGCGTAAAAAGATTTCAATTCTCAATCTAAAAATATACAACATGTGACCTAAATTTTTATCAGATTATCCTATTAAATACTTAAATTATATTCATGACCACGCGGCCTGCACAGCGCGGCGGGCGCGTGACCGTCAGGAAATGTTAATCGTGTTTTGTTTCTGGAAATTACACAAATTTTTAGTCATGCATACTATATATATCATTATAGCTAATATTGAAGCCTAATGTTGGGTTAGGTTAGGTTAGGTAAAATATTTAATGCGGATAAAAAATTCACCCCGTATTATTATGTGGTTTCATATATCATACATTGTACAAGTGTTGAAGGCGAAGCTATTGCTTATTAGCAGAGGCAAGTTATTATAGCTCTCTCATACATCTTCAAATCACCTGCATCGAATTAAACAGACTTATTTTTACTTATTTTTATTTTATATAACTAATAGTCCTACCTACTAACTTGTAATATAATAAGATACACTTTTTCAACAATTTTACAGCCAATTTGAACCAAAACAAAATTTGGCCTAAAGTTGTTACTAAATTATAAGTCCAATTGGATTCGTATTCGAAGAACACCTCTAAACTATTTCGTCGTGAGCAGCTGCTCGAGCCCTTTCTACAGCTCTCAACAACCTTAACAATATATCACAATTCGCAATACTAATCTCCTTAGGCCCATTTGCGCAGATCTGGGTTAAAGTTAACCCTGGGTTAAAATATCATGCCTTCTCTTTCATAATTTCATAAAAAATCGAGAAACTAAAGAGATAACATGATATTTAACCCAGGGTTAACTTTAACCAAGATCTGCACAAATCGGCCTTAAGAGTTTCTATCGAAATATTATGTCAAAATAATTATGATACAAGGACATATTGCCCGCGACTTCGTGCCTGCAAAAGAAAATCCCTCGGAAACTGTATATTTTCAAGCAATAAGAAGTAGCCATTTCCTACCTCGTGGTCTACTCAATATCTATGCCACATCAAAATCAGTCCAGTAATTCTGGAGCCTATTCAATGCAAGCAAAGAAACAAAGAAAAAAAACTTATTTATTCTAATAGTATAGATTACTATCTATACTATATTATATATAGATATGTACAAAGAATAGTTTCCGCGTCTTGGCAGAATTCAAAACCACGATCAGTTTAAGCTGGCCATACACGTACGGGTGTACCTGACAGGTTTGCCTGCACAGTAGGCACAGTGCACAGCACAGACAGGTGTAACTATACCTGTCAGGTAAGCTTGAGCTGAGTACCTCAGTGCTAAGTGTGAGTTTTTCATCATAATCAACTGTATGTGATCAGTACAGCGCCTCCTAGTTGTAAACGCGACAACTAGGTCAAATCACATACAAATTCCTAGTAAACGCCCAACGCGCTCACGATCGATTGCGAAAAGAAAAACTCACATTTAGCACTCCGTACAACTTAATCGTACAAGCAAACCTGTTAGGTATACTGTTACATATATGGCTAGCAGTGGCGAAGGCTGGTTTCTCTAGGTTCCGTCATAGGGAAGTCCTAGCCTGTATAATAGGTAGCGATTTGGATGAGGGTCCTCGTAAAGGTAAGTGGTAAGTGAAACCCATAGGAATGGAGTTATAGGAACCCCACACATCTGCTGGCTAGCATTAGCACTATTAGCAACGAAAATAAGTTTAGAAGATGTCAAAGCCATGACTGTGTCACAGAGTAAATAATAATATTATATACTTACGTAAATATATATGTATACGTATATGTATACATATGTATTTACGTATACGTATATGTATACCTTTACTTTTATTTCACCTTTGACTCCTACTCGATTCTCTCACGCAATCCCCGCGAATTGTGGCTGGTAGTGGGCACGTAGTAAAGTGTGTAAATCCGTCCTATATCAACTTGAGCACACACAGCTGCACATTGCACTTGTTAATGAAGGACATTTTTTTTTTAATTATCCTTATAGCGTCTTTGGCCATTAATTAAAAAGCCTATCTTAATAGTTTGGCAATAACTAACGTTATTTATAAGCCGCGGCGGCCATCTTAAATTAATGCGGAAGTCGGCGTGAATATAATGAAGAGGCTGGAAAATGCATAAATCTTGTTTAATTTTTACTTATATTAAAAGTTTCTCGAAACTTCCATCGCATAAATAGCGTCGTCTGGGTACTCGTTTATTCCAGTCCATTAAAACTTTTCAGGATAGCCTAATGAAAAGTCAAAAGCATCTACCGCTTCGCCACAGGAGGCGCCATGCACTGTCGGTCCAAACCGACATCCAAAAAACAAAGCGGTTATACGTTCAGCTGTATATATATTTTCTTAATCCCTACTTTACCCTTCTATACTCGACTCACTCGCATGGTATAACAAAACTCCAACGTTATTTCAAAATTTCAGCAATTGTTGCAAATGTTACTATACTAACGTCTCATAACCCCGATTCTCGTAATTAACATAGACGTATAATTTACTTTCAATTAACTATAAATGAATTGACCGGATATCGTCAACCAATCGTGGATCAATCAAAACGCGCTAAACGTTGTTTTTGACGCTTATGAGATTACCATTACGCTGTTTTAACATATCGAGACTGCAGACTGCATTGAAACTGTATTATTGTAAGATTTAATTAGGTAGTAGAATCGACCTACTGGCGTTGAAGGCGACTACTATATCAAAGGCTGATGATGATGATATCTATCGGTTAGTGTTATACAAATCGCATAACCGCTGATATGATCTGCAGTGTGTAGTGTGTAGAGCACGCTGTAGTGAGAGCGCCCGCGCCCTCTTACGTCATCACTTTCTACGACGCAGGTGTATTAGCAATATTAGAGTTGTGACGAAAAATCAATAAGTATAGGATTTCTAGTGTTTGTGGTTACCGCATATACCGATTTTTTGTAGGACCGATACAAATCGGCGAAATTGTGTTTATGATCGACTTTTTGCCAAGATGCCTAAAGTCTGGCAAACGAAATTTGAACCTGGCTTATTTGAAAACTACCAACTAGCGTCTATACTATAGATCTAACTATAGCGTCGCCACGCTATACGACCTTTTGAAGTCAATTTGACAAAAATTCTGCGGCTTTTGCTTCAAAAAGTAAACAATATTTATGTCACATTTTATTTATCATGTTAGCACTATTGTTAATTGTTAAATAAATCATCAGGTTTTTTAATTTTTTCATACGAATAAGAATGTTGCCACGCTTAGATTTTTCAAATTTGTCGCCATTTCAGGTTCAACTTTCGCTTGCCAGACTCCTATTTCTGTTTTTTTTATTCGCACAATTGTAATGTATACAAATATATTGAGTGTATCACATACGGCTATATAGCTATATGATGCTAAAATCAATATAATAATATCTTACAATCATTCGCAATACCAATGAATAGATAATCAAAATCAAAACCAGGTCTCAACTCAATAAATTGCAGTAAATGAGGACACAAGAGTATAAAATACGGCTATATGTTACGCTTGCACTAGTAATCGTTTATTTTACTAGTTGCCGTAAAATAATATCTTGTCACTGTTGTTTTTAGTTTTGACCAAGCATATAATATTATAGAAACACTATCAATTAATGGCGTAACAATACAGGGTGTATATCTTTCAAAATCAGCTGCTTTGATACCTTGGCTAGTGAAATTGATTTCTCAAAAATCTAATATTGTAGTTTCAGTTTTTGTCAAAACACACAGTTACTTATTTGGTGCAATTTTGATAAACGTTTTCAAGCGTTTTTTGCAGGCTGTTTACAATATGAGGATGTACTATCAGGGAATCTAATTCATAAGCAGATTGACTGTTGTCATAATTTGTTTGTATTATGTTATCAAACTGACATGTCATTGAAAATTGTATTGTGACTGCATGCCGTCTTATTTGTATTAACAAATAAATTAAGAGAATACTCTATCCGCTTATCAATTAGATTCCTTGTTCATAAACCTCATACCTATTTAATATTTAAGAACATCAACAAATGGACATTTTTACAAACCAGTTGTGATTACGCTTCGCCTTGGTCCGCATTCTCCAGAAGATACGTGGAACTTACGTAACTGGTATTCGGGTCGTTGGGTAACGTCAGCTAACTAGTATGGTCATACTCAAATACTTCCGAAATAATGAACGTCAGTTCACAAAGAGATGCGATGCTACACTTTTAAGCTAGCGATTCAAAATGTAGCTTTATTCACTACTAAAGAAGATAGTACACGTTTCATTGCAAGAGCGGCGCAGCGCTACGCAGCTCGGTGCAGCTTGAAATTGATATCATGCGATTAAACGTGTATCTTCTTCTGTAGTGAATAAAGCTCAATTTTGAATCTCGTGCAGTCTCGGTGTGATCTGTCCATGAACTGACGCTAAGGCGTTTGTTTATGGACGTTATTAAAATCTCCTTCTTCCGTGATTAAAACACTGAATCTGAGTACTGAATTTTCTTGTCATCACTACATAGTATAAATCAAAATCGTTTTTTCTGTGTCCCTATGTATGCTTAGATCTTTAAAACTACGCAACGGATTTTCATGCGTTTTTTTTTAATAGATAGAGTGATTCAAGAGGAAGGTTTATATGTATATAACTTGCATAATATAGTAGAGAGACGCTGATAATTTTAGAGGTTTCTTATGTGATGTAAATAAACACATTTTTTTGCGCTTACATTGCAAACTCTGGCTGAACCCTGCGAGATACATCTGTTGCATATTGACAAAAGTAAGTGTCAATGTCATTTTTGACATTGACAGATGTCATGAAGTAAAGCCTATTTAGTTTGTTTATTTCAGTTGGCCAAAAGGCTATAAATAGTGTAGACGTAGGTATATTGCTATGTTAGGCATATACCTCATATTAAATGTAATACGTAATCAGTGTTAAGCACCAATAAAGGAGAATATAATAATTGTTGCTGTATTATTATCATCACCACTCAGACACACATCAGGACTTACAATCAAGAGGTCGAAGCCCGCTACAACATCAAAATAATGTAGTACACTGTTGTACACCTTAAAAAGGTCTACAAAAAAGTCCGCGATCTATCTCTTAGGGATAACCCACAATAACCATATGTTATCCTTTACTTTTTACGAGTAATAATAGCTTATTTACGAAAAGGTTTTAAGCAATACAGCATTTATCCGTATCCAATTAAGTACCTTATATACATTGTGCATTACATGCTGTAATGGCCATATTGATCTATATTAAATGCGGTTGGACTGGCTGGGAGGGCCGGTGGCGTACACAGTATGATACTTATCAAATTAAATACGTTATACACATTAAAGTAGCCCTTTAACCATACAGTTTAAATTATATATATTATATTTAGAAGATATCGCAAAATTTATATTAAAGCGCGAAAAATATATATCAAGAGTTGATAGGGTCCCGTAACTCGTTTTTACCTATTGGGTACAAAACCCTGAAAAACGATTTCAATATTGTATACAGAAGTATATTGCAGTGAGTAGAGTTTTTCTCCAAGAACACTATTCCACGCGGGCGAAGCGGCGGGCAAAAGCTAGTAGACTATAAAAGTGTTAGTTTAATTAAAGTAATTACTCAAATTCTGTTTGACTTCCTGTTGACTGTATCTATTTTTATTCCTTTTTGTCTGATACGTTGGAAAAGTCACTTGACAGACAAAGACGGCAGCGTTGTTTGTTATCTGTTGTGTAAATATTTTCATTAGTGAAGGGGTTGTTAGCAGTTCTGACATATTATTAAAGTGCCAAAGCTTATGTCACCGTTTTTGCAGTTTTTTTTTTGTAACAAATTAAAATTATAAGATTTTAAACCTTGTAAGTGTAATTAATATATTATTTTTGTTCCAGGTAAATAAATAGAAGATCATCTCCTTATGCTTCTCTCTCTCTCTCTCCTCAAAGTAACAAATTGTACATTTAAAGGTTGTGAATAAATCACACCTAAATGTTTGTGAGGATGGACTATTTCACGAATAAACTACTGGACAGATTTTGATGAAATTTGGTATTGTCGTAGTTTAAGCTCTTGAATAACACATAGGCTACTTTTGATCACGAAATTGTACAGTTTTCCCTTGGGACACTTTATTTGCGCGGGCGGAGACGCGGGCAAAAGCTAGTCATAAAATAATTTTAAATAACAAAGAAACCTTTGTCCCAATTAAACTAACATCCTTGCCTACATTTTCAAAGCGGAGTAAAACCACGATCTGAATTTATTACAAAGGAAACCACAGTTCGTTGTGAGTATTGAGTAAACTGTATCAGTTCGATTAATGTCGGTTACGGATCCGACTGCGTCCGTAACTGATAATAAACAACCTTTGTACTCTTTATTGCGCCTAACCACGAGCTGGGTAAGGCTGGCGGTACACTGGTCTGTTAAATCCTTCCTTACTAATAAAATAAGTTCAAAAGTAACTCTGTCTGTCACGCAATCACGTCTGTGCGGATTTTGACAAAACTTGGTACCAATGTGTGGATGTATTGTAAAATGTACGGTTCCCGGACAGTATATGAATTTAGGCGCCAACGAAGTAGCGGGATATATTTAGTATTTTATAGTTTTAAGTAATTTGTGTTCTATGTTATTTATGGCTTGTTTCACAATCTACTGTTAAGTGTCAGACATCGTATTTGCGTGTTTTGTCTCTGTCGCTCGATATAAAGTAAGAAGCGACAAAACTTCTGATTAAGCTATTCGACACTTATAAGGCGATTGTATTTTATGACAAATGTTCATATATTTTTTTACCACTGGCTTTTAGTCATTTCATACTTTAGTTTTAGTCTCAAAAGTTACGAATTGATTTTTAGAAAGCTATAGTAATTTAAATATATTATTTAGATAATTTATATTTTCTTATATTTTCAGTGGCCTGATCATAGCGAGGCTAAGCTAGTCTAGTTTTTCAAAGTTACATTTACTATTTAAATAACATAATATATATAACATAATAAATAACATATAAATACATTTATATTTAAATAACTTAAATTGAAAATGTTTATTTTAAGTACAAACGTATGCATCCATTATGCGCCCATCTTTTTACAATATTTAAGTGGCAGAATGCGCGAATTCGTTTGCAGCCTAGATTTAGAACAAAGTGCGTGTGAAAAAGTTTCAACGCAACAGTTTTGTAACGCCGCGTATTGAAATGCCATTGTTGCGCATTCAATTATATTATTGACTATCAGTTTTTACCGTTTCCCATTATGAATTTTGCTTATCGTTTTGCAAGGCTAGGGTGAAAACACTCTGTACCATGCGATTTGGTAGAGGCCTGACGAGAAGTTTTGGCGGGGATGTCAATGTGAGAAGTTGTTATTTTTGTATTCTTCCATAAATTTGTATTAATTCAGTTCTTAATGGTTAATATTCTACCGATATTTATACAATATTGGTAGAATATTAACCATTAAATAATCGTCAAGTGGTACAACTTCAAAAAGCGTCCCTATTTTGTTTTCTCTCCAAAGCTCCCAAGGAAGTTTTAACAATGCGTCTACTACTTTACTAAATGAACTCATTAACTGCATTGTTGCTGCAACAATCGCTCATTAACTGCAACACGATTTATTTGGACTTTGACGATGTTGAAAAAAGGCATTGAAAACATTTTTCCCGCCTTATTATCTTGACACTGGTAATGGTTTAATACTATATAACCACATTAAATATGACACGATAAGAGCACTAGGATAGAAATATTCTCTGATTGTACACCTTCCTCCTCACCTCCTCATAAACTTTAATTTACCACACAAATTTCATACGCCTCCGTTGAACAATTCTCGTAAAACTATTGAAAGTTTATGCTTCACGTAGTAATATATAGATGAATTTCTTTCATTCAAACGAAAACTTATCTGAATAACATTCACGATTTAATTTGACACATTCTATCTATTTATGCGTTTTTTTTTTTAATTTGAATGAAAGATGAATGGAAAGCTATAACATTCCAGTTTGATCGGTTTGGTCAGGTGTATCTTACGTAACTCACATTTTGATAGCGGTACAGCCTCCATTGTCCACTGTCACATTCATTGCGCGCGATGACGCTGCGCGCGTCTGGCTTCCTGTATCGATGGTGCACGCGCAGGAATCTTTTCAAAACTAAAGCTGCGAGTGACAAAGCTAGCAAGAACGTGAAGAAGAATGCTACTTTTAGGCTCTGTTTCACAATCATCTAATAAGTGTCGGATAGCTTATTCGCAAGTTTTGTCGCTACTAACTTTATATCGAGCGACAGAGACGTCTATCATTAGATTATTAGACAAGCCCTTATCGAAGCTGGCAGTCGAAACTAAACAAAGCTGGGTACTGGAAAAGCTCCTTTGAGACATAAAAAGCCTGAGAATTAAGGCGGTGGGTGATGACGATGATAAAATATTTAGTTGACATGAAATTACAATGTTTCTGAAATTAGGAGCAAAAATATATTATACTAGACATTGCCCGCGACTTCGTGCGCTCAAAATGAAATCCCTCGGGAACCGTGCATTTTTCGCGATAAAAAGCTAGAGCTTATGTCTTTCCCTGTGGTCTTTCTCTAAATCGGCCCAGTCGTTTCGGAGCCTATTTAATGCAATAAAATATAAATATCTTTCCTTGTCATAATATTACTATAGATTGACATCTCCGTGCGAAAGTAATAATAGTGATGATGACGAATTCAGATATCTAGATCATACGTTGACCTTGTCGTGACATACATATAACTGCTATGTACCGGTATATGTATAATACTATGTTGTATGTCAAGACTTAGACTCGATCACGACTTCTAATGATAGCAATCAAAGCTTTTGAGTAGTCAAAGCTAATGGATAATCATACATACATACATGCATCTATGTTACTTAACCAGCTTATGCCAGCAACTCACCGCCCTTAAAAACCTTCCCCTCTATCCATTTTAAACTGTATTACAATCTGATCCGCAGTTTTAAAGATGAAACATTATATGACAAGCTATTGTAAGAATAAAAGAAAATGATACATACAAGAAAAACTCTACCTTCTATATCAGAAAAACTATTAATATAACAGAATCTAATAATAAAGTTTTCTTTATCAAGATATAACTGGGGCATAAGACCAAAGAGTAAAAAATATATATACTTACGTACAAAGAAACAGCTTTCAAAGAACAATGATCCAAATTTAAAAATGTTGAGTCCCCTTCAACGGCCCACAATTTTTCCACACAATCGTGGACACACCGTATACTTGTGAGTTGTGGTAGTGCAATTTTCTCTTTTTTAAATCTGTGCATTAGAATTATGAGATTATTTCAGGTTTGTTTCACTTAGAACTGACAAGTTTGAATTCGTAATTTATAGTCTTAGTAACGAGTGGTGGATATTCCATCGATACACCAAGAACATGCGATGAGATGGTTTCAGGTTTGTTTTACCAAACTACTGACATATTTGGTTCTTAATTCTTAGTCTTAGTCACGTATCAGACGGTGGATATCCATCGATAGACCAAGGACTCTCGATTTCGATAGCAGAAAACAAACGGGCGAACAAACAAATTCCTGCTGCTGGCGAAACGCGCATACTACGACGTAACAGTATTGTTAATGATGAAACTAGTTGTACATGTGACAATGAACTACACGAGAACTGAATTTATAAAGCACTTCACAACAGCTGACCTTTGCTCGTTGCCTCCTGTTCCCTCGTGGTCGTGCCAAACACATCGCCTAATATATATTTAATGAACAGTATTTACAGTTCTCACTTGATTTGAACCGCAATTCTAACCGCATGGGAATACGTACTCATATTGCAAAACATTTAAAATAGATGTTGATAATTTTAAAAAAAGCCGTGCGGTGCCGTGGGACACCGGATAGGAACGAACTTTTATAAAAATATTCATTTTAAGTTCTATCCGAGGTATAAAGAAAATAATAAAGACTATACATGAAAATCTTACGTTACGGACGTTTTTTCCCGGCTAGGGTACCCCTCCGCATCGCCCTATAAGGAACTTCGTTCAAATAATTGTGTACGTTGGGTAAATGTTTAATAATAATAATAAATTTTTATTTCTCCCAAAAATTACAAGAATTTGTGGGAGATGTGGAGCTTAAACTAAGCCGGAGATTAACTTATCTATATAAACTTTTATTATCTATAAAAATTACAAAGGACACTAGGAATTTTCTATGCAACAATTAAACGGCAACCAAAGTCATAGGCTAGATGTAAGCGTAATTACAACGTCAAAGATCACATATCTGCAGGAGGTGAGGTCAATTCTCATACTTCAACGAATATTCATAAAAATGTTTAAAAAAAAAAGGATAAAATTAGAATCTACAATTTTACGTCATCGGTTCCTCGAAAAAGGCTGCAAATATTACCATGAAATTTAATATGAAGGTTAAAATTTTGGGGGGAGAAAAATCGATCTAGCTATATATCTACCTCTGAGAAACTACGCAATTTTAAGCTATACGAGTATGTGTTGTTTCTTTCGTCGTGCAACAATATATGTATTAATAATTTTGACTCTATTATGTAAGTCCGATTGGCAAATTCGCATGTGTATGTATTTTTTTCGAAAATTCGATAAAATGGGGGGTTCGAATCCCATTCAGATAAATATTTTTGTGAATCTTTTTATTCTTTAAATTTATCGGAACGCCGAGCAAAGCTAGGTTACCCAGGTACTATATATTATACCATATTATTATTAGAACCAGAAACGTAGCACTTCTACTTTTTTGGGTTTCATTGGATGACCGTTATCGCTTACCACCAGAGTTCCTTCTGCTCGTCTGGCAGCCTTCTTTCCAAAATAATGCAGAGCAATCAAAAATAAAATATAGAGTATTGTTCTGGTATGTGACGGTGGAGAAGGTCTCTGCGCGGTAAGTGGAGCGTGCTGCAATACATCCGAGCGCCGCCGATGTGGCGCGGACGTTGACTTGCTCACTAATTAGAACAAAGACAGTGACGATCGAATCAAACGCGCGTTACATTAAGAGACTCTCAAGTTACAATCTTGTCATTAGATACTCCCTGCCAAATAGAGACAGTGAGAGCCTGAGACTTGAGTAGCTCCTTATTTATGTTTTTTCTTTTAATGAACCAGGAAATGAGCCGACGCATCGCGTGATTGTAAGTGATTACCACAGCACATGGACACTCGGAACACCAGAGGAGTTAAACTTGCAACTCCACTAGCGCTGCGCAATTGCGTTCCTGGTCCTTAAAATTCTCAACCCCTGTGGGCCTCCGGCAACCTCACTTACTCAACTACGAAATAACGCAAGTGTTATTTCCCGCCGTATTTTCTGTGGGGCTGTGTGTATTCATCCGGCCGAACCGGCGCTTTCGTGCCGAAGTAAGTACGTTAAGATGTAGATTTTGAAATTTATGCCGTTTATTATTGAACGGTCAGGACTAGTCACGAGCACATGTAAAAATATAATCAAAGTTATGGATTTGAAATAAAAAATGTTTTACAGAACATTTTATCGCCTTTTAACTAGATTTTGAACGCTGGTAACATTCACTATAAAATGTTTATTATTCCTTATCTCTAACTTCTATAGCTACGAATACAGTCTCCGTGGTCCAATGCTTTAGTTAGGCTCTCGGCTCGGAGGTCGTGGGTTCGATTCCCGCATTGGAACAACAAAAAATGCTGTTTACAAGTTTGGTTAGGACAATGCAGGCCGATCACCTGATGACAATGAGCTGATTACAAGAAAAATATGTCGGCTGGCGTTTTCGGTCACGTGACATACAGATAATAAAACTACAGTTTTATTTTCGAAATTATAAATAAATCACACATTTATATAACAAAATAGTGTTGTATTCGTATTTCTTATGATATAAACTATATAAATAACAAATTTATATCATTTTATTTTGATAGATGAAACTAGCCTTTTGGTGTCGAGACCTCTGCATCGAACGGATGCACGTTGTAATCAATCCGTATTTCCTTCAACTCTAAGTGCTCGCCACTAACATACAAAAGTTCGTGTGGAATATGTTTAATACTCGTTTATTTTATTTATAACTAGCTTTCACCCGCGGCTCCTCCCGCGTAATTACAGTATCCCACGGGAACACGGTACTTTTTCGGCATAAAAAGTAGCTTGTGACGTGTTAATCCCGAGCCGAAACTACTACCATACCAAATTTCATCAAAATCCGTTTAGCAGTTTTGCGTGAAAGAGTAGCAAACATCCATCCATCCGTCTCTCTATCCATCCATCCACACAAACTTTCACATTTATAATAGTAGTAGGATATTATTTCCACTATTCTAAGCTAGCAAAATTGAATGTAGGACGTAAAAATAAAACATTTTATAATGTAGAGACAAAAGTTAAAATAATGTTTTACTTGTCTGAAATGTTAAATTATAGGAGTAATATTATTATATGAAGTAGAGATTGTGACTCACAGTTGAAATGCAGAGATAGTCACACGAATCGAAAACACGTGTGTATGCGATTCGTGTGACTGTTCTGTTTCAAATTTTAAACGAATTTATTAGAGAAATGCACAAAGTTGATAGAGTATTAAATAAACTAGAATGTAAAATCTCCTAAACGTACACATACGTATATAAATATATATGATAGATAGAACATATGTTAAAATATTATGGCCAAGATCCCTTTTTTGGGTTCCGTACGCAAAGGGTAAAAAGGATCTGACCGTCTGTCACCAGGCTGAGGCCATCTCATGGACCGTGATTGTTAGAAAGTTGAAATTTTCACTGTTGCGGCTTTAACAACAAATACTAAAACAGAATAAAATATTTATGGGTGCTCCCATACAAAAAACTTGTTTTTTTTTTGCCATGAGAGAGGTCGAATCGCACTTGGCCGGTTTTCTTAATCCCAAAATGATGATTACGAAGAGTTTGAAATGAAAATGTTAATAATATTTTCCCACGAATGAAACAGGACATAACTTAATATAATTAATATGGCGTTACGAGATAATATATTAAGTAAGCCAAAGAAATATTCAGTTCATACTGAATACAAAAAGTATAAAAATGTAATATTCAAATGCATATTAAATTATTTTATAATCGTAGACAGAAAGTATGTTATGAATAAAAATTACATAAATTATTTTGTCGTCAAAGGATGAATGACCACTTGGTATTAAGTACTGTCTAAAAATAAATTCTACAATAGCTGATTAAAATCAAACCAATATTAGCGTCAGTTCACACCGAAACGTGACGTTACGCGACGCTGGGCTGCATTTTTAAGGTAGCGATTCAAATTGAACTTTATTCACTACTCAAGAAGTTACAAGTTCAATCGCAAGAGTTGGAATGTCAAACTAGACCGCTACATAGCGCAGCGCCGCTATTGCAATGAATCGTGTACCTATCTTCTTATGTAGTGTGCACTGAATAAAGTTCAATTTTGAATCACTATCATAAAAATGCAGCCCAGCGTCGCGTTTTGTGCTTTGGTGTGAGCTGAGTGCTTACTCTTAGTAAAAAAACTTGTAAAACAATTATGGCGCCAAAGCAAATATCAATTTTGTAAATGTCCATAGCTGACATTTTCTTTTTCTTTATATTCGATCATAGATTTGGTTTTACTTTTCATGTCTTTTATTGGATTGATATTGTGGATTTGGTTTTATTTTTTATCATATTATCTTTTGTTGGACTCTGATTGTGGATTTGGTTTTTTTATGCAATGGAGGCCAGTCGTGCGTGCGGCGCGAAAGTGAAAACAGCTTTCCGAGTGAATTCTGTAAACACCATATCCTGGAACCGTACTATGCCAGGGTTGCCAGCTTCTCAAATTTTGAAGACCCTACTACTATTATAAATGGGAAAGTTTGTGAGGATGGATGGATGGATGTTTGTTACTCTTTCACGCAAAAAATACTGAACGGATTTCGATAAAATTTGATATGGTAGTAGTTAGGCTCTGGATTAAAACATAGGCTACTTTTTATCCGAAAAAGTAAAGTATTCCCGTGGTATATTAACGCGAACGGAGCCGCTGGAATAAGCTTAAAAACCAGTCCAGTTATAAATGAGTATGGAAATAGAAAAATAAATTAGCCATTATGTTGAAAATGAGTATATAAACTTGTTGTATCCTCCGTACATCCATCCTTGTGTGTCAAATATGTGGTACCTTCATAGTATGATACAAAACGAATATACTATGAAGGTTCCATTTGTCAGTTTGCAAGAATTGTAATTGTAAACTGTGGAAAAAATATATTATTTTTTTATGTGATGAAGTTCACAGATTTCTTTTAAACGAACTGTTGAATGCACAATATTTCATATTTAATTAAAATAAATATGATCGTTAACATCTTGATAGAAAATATAATTTTGGTATTTATTTTATTATTTTTTTAAATGATAATACTCAAAATGTCAACTTATTCATACCGTTCGAGCATATAAAATTAATTCATTTTATTTATTATACTTCATGCACAACGGCTTCAAAGACGGGCTTTTATCATTTTTAATAATAATTATTGAGTCATATTAATGAGTCAACAGCCCTAGCATATATTATGTAATGCTCACACAGAATCTAGGATACGCCGTATTAGGGCGCATTCCTAGCTCTAGTTAGTTTTATGTTAATTCCTAGACTTTTTCGCACACGGAACACTTTTTGCCCGAATGTCGCAAACTCTTCCAAGTAGTATTAGTTTCAATAAAACCTCTAAAATTCTCGCGTTTGAAATTTTATGACCATTCGTTTGTTTTATTAGGGTTCCCTACCCAAAGGGCAAAACGGGACCCTATTACTAAGACTACGCTGTTCGTCCGTCTATCACCAGGCTGTATCTCATGAGCCGGGATAGCTAGACAGTTGAAATGTTCACAGATGATGTATTTCTGTTGCCGCTATAACAACAAATACTTAAATCAGAATAAAATAAATATTTAAGAGAGCTCCATACAACAAACGTGTATTTTTAGCCGTTTTGTACGGAACCAATCGTGCGCGAATCTGATTCGCACTTGGCCGGTTTTGTATTTGCCACTAACGGGATATATCTTAATTATTTTGACAGGACTATGTGCTTAAGATTCCTGTCACGTAATAAAGTTTGATTGTAAAAAATGTTTAATATTTATAATTAAAAACGCTCATACGGAATGAGCGATTTAATTTAAAATACTATGTTCTCAAAGCGGTGTTATAATTCTACATATGTGCTTGTATGTGTGGATCTATTTCATCGTTACTCCTAAGCGAATAATGATATTTTGTTTCGCTTTTATATTTGTGCTAGAATTTGTGTTTTAACATATAATCACAATTCTCAGGACTGAATATATATGGACTAAGAAAGGGTCCAAGTCATTTAAAGTATTCAAACAGGTTCGTTAACAAACATACTAAGTAGTAAGTAGGTAGTAGCTACATAGAATCCCAGTAAAGACTCGGAATACTGAGGTGTGTCAGTATGTAATTTTCCCTAATGACATATTCACATGTAATAATTATGACGATTATGCAATATCGATTTGCGTAGAACATTTTAATTGAACTACGCGTATGTTCATTTTATGATTATACCTGTTTGTCTGTTTTTCGTACACATAGCTTATTTAAATTGTAAGCTTCTATCTATACTTCTAAACACTGGAAAATATTTATTCTAATGTATTAGACTTCAACGCACGTAACAAAGTCCATAATATAAAAGAAATCAACGCGTTGCACGGTTCTTGGTTTACAAAAAAAATATACTCGTTAACTTGAGAACCTCCTCCGGTTCTTTTTGTTGGTTAAAAATGACTTTAGATATTTGCAACTATTCATGTATTTATGAATTAAAAGCTCTATTTAATTAGTATCAATTATTTTTGCCTCAGGCAGTATTTTGTCACAAAATCTGATCAGAAGTCCAATTCTCTTATTTAACTTAACTATCAAGTCACTTTCAATGAATTATAAATGGACTGTCTCGTTATCATAAACTGACCCAACCGTTAATGTACGCGTTTGACGTTTGACGATTTGTTTGACGTTTAAGAGAATACCATTTTGCAGTTTTAACATATCGGGACTGGATCGTAACTATATAGCAGGATTAAATTAGCAGAATCGACCTTCAGGTGTAGGGGCAATAATGCACAATCTACATGACCGGTTAATATTTAACACCCGTACGTATGTAACAGAGACGTAATGCTCCAATCTGTTACTCAAGAGTCAAGACTTTATATTGTGGCATGTGACAGGTACCTTACTCACACAGTATCGTATCTTACCGTACCGTACCATATTTTATTGTGATATTAATTGTATATAGAGACAATGGCACCATAGAAACACACATAAAATAGTGTGTTTTATATTATAAACATTTGTTTAGATAATGTAAAGATGTGATTTAGGCACGATGCGAGTATTTTTGGATTTTAAATGATGAATGAAGTTCCTCTTTTGCCAACTGTACTCTGCATACGTCATGTTTTTTTGGAGTCAGGTACTAGAATCAAAGGTAGTCTTATAACACACTATTATTCATATTATCTTCTAATCTCTCCCAGTTAATCTCAGGAATGTATAGTGAAAACGAGAGTTACATCGCGACGCGCGAACCGGTCGAGTTTCTCGAGCCTATACAATTAAAACAGAACAACTTCCGTCACAATATACGACGGTGGCGGCATGAATTGAATTAGGTCCGTCACAGCTGTGTGACGCTAATGTCACACCTACTGAAATTCGTCGCAGAGACGGAGTAAAGCCATATGCTATGTGTTAGTCAGAGGGTACCACAATTAAGAAATTATCTCGACAGTAGAGTTGTTAAAGCGCGACACAGTTCTTAAGGAATATAGGAAACTTGAGTACTGATTGGCTGTTGCAAAGAACACCTTTATTCAGATAGGTCAAAAATTAGCAAGGTATTTAGACAGTCAATCAGCGCGCATGACAGATAAAGTATCAGAGATTTTTCGCTATTATCCTAGTACAGTCGGGATTTTTGCGAGGATCCTGAAAATTGTTAGGGAGATGGCGAAATTTAATCTTAGAATCAAATAATCCGGTTCTTTGCAATAAGCGTAGGATTTTCGCAAATATCCTTGTTTTACATTTATCCTACGAAATATGTATAATACACTAGATATCCCTAACCAATCATTAATAAAACATCATCCAGTGGACCAAATTGTAAATCTGAACCATTCTCGAATCTACTTGAATTCATCACACAAAAAAATTCATCAAAATGGCCGTTAGGAGGAGTATTACAATTACACACGCACACAAGATTTACATATAAAAATTACACCCGAGCGAAGCCGGGCCGGGTCTATATTACGAGGAATAAAACAGACTCTAGTGTTAGCGTAGCTGTTGCCAAAAGGAAGAGTAATGATTTTGGCAGTCTATGTATGTATGTATGTTTGTTTCACCGTAGCGCCTAAACTACTGATTCGATTTTAATGAATGAACTGTCAATAGATTCTTAATAATAGCCCGGGTAACATAGACTATATAATTTACGTAGTCGGGTTATAGATTTTTATAAAAACTGTAGTTATTTTATTCCAAACTCAATCAACTCTTTCATCAAACATTACGCCACCCACAGGGGGCATACATATTCATATCATTATGCGACAGTTATTCAATGTATCGACAGTATTAGTCCATAGACAGTTAGACCATAGACAAACTTGTCACTGGTCAGCCGTCTATGGGCAATCGGTTTTGGAACGCTGCGTGATTAAATTCAAATTGTCATCGTAACGGTTCCATGCAATAAAGGATGCACTAGATATTCAATTGTAACTAAATTATAGACTAACTGTTGTCTTTCACTTCGTTTACGTTGGAAAAAATTGTATGTCGCCTACCTGTGCCATGGAAACTGTATGTTCTCCCGGATGAAAAGTATCTGTTCCATCCTTACAAGATTGAATAACGAAAATCTTTTCAACCTTTTGCATTAACCAACAGTTGTTGGTTATATAATACAAATCCTGCTACTATATTATAAATATAATATTATACATGTGAAAATTTGTGAGGATGGATGGATGTTTATTACACTTTCATGCAAAAAATACTGAACTGATTTCGATGAAATTTGGTATGGTAGTAGCTTAGGCTCTGGATTAAAATATAGCATACAATTTATCCCGAAAAAGTACAGTGTTCCCGTGGGATACTGTATTTACGCGGGCGGAGCCTCGGAAAAAAGCTAGTACTACTATAACTATGTAAGCTAACAACAAATTACTAAAGAATTTTGCTATTTCAAGGAAACAGCCTTTTATTAACTTCGATACCTGGACATGCGCCAATGCCTCCGCGATCCAAATACATTTTCCTTAAAAGTCCTATCGACCTTTGTAGAGATAGTCACGGAAAATTTCTTGATCCCGTTACCTAAAAGTAGAAAATATTTTTTAATCTGTTATCCATAACTAAACGTTTAATTAGGCACTATGAGTTTATTTCAATGAATGAAATAAAAGATTATAGTGTATTATATTAATTTATATTATAGTAATTATTTAATTAAATAAATGTAGTGTATTATAATGTTCTGCAGAGTCAGAAAACCTCGTAGGTACTATTTTCAGATTGATATCTTTAATATCATTTCTTTTTTTCCAGGAATACACAATATGGCTATCAGTGCTGATAGCCCTGGTCACATTAGCGACACCTAGTGAGTATACATACAATATTTACTTTTATATAAATAAGAACATAGAAGTTAGTTAGCGAAATTTTGCGCAGCCACAAACGCTAACGACTTACCGCACCATTGACCGGCTTACGAAACGCATTATTGTGAATAATTGTTAACAATATGTCGTTTATATGTCTGGCTGTCTTGTACATATACGAGACCCCTCCCCGCCTCGTCTCCCTCGTTCCCGAGGCCGGTGCCTAAGGCTAAGGCCACAGCGGTTTGGTTGCGGCGCGGCGGCTCAGCGGCGCCGCCTGCTCGTGTGGTCGCCGATGCGGTGTGGTGCAGCGTCGCATCGTGTGGCTCGGCCCTTAACAGGAGTGCACTGTGTCAAGTGGTGACTGGCGCCCGCCTGCGCGGGTCACCGCTCGCCACGCAAAATTCAAGGCAAAATTCATGAATCGCTATATTAAAATTGCCGTGCCGTGTCGCAAATCGGTGTGAACTGACGATTAGTTACAAAAAAACACACCTATTAGGAGATCACTCTTACTAATACAAACACCGATGAAGATAGCAGTTTTTAGCCAACACATACAATAGTATATTAACAAAAGTAGTAGCATTGTGTTTCTGAGATAAGTTGCATTGTTTCACACAAAGGAGCATGAAGTGGGCGCGTGACCATATATGGTCCTTCAAGCAGACTCTACATTATTACACTAAGTTTTTTGCTACGAAAATACCTTAAATGTTTTGCGTACTCGCCATTCGGATAAAATATTGCTACAATGGCCTTGGAGATCTTTGCCTTGTACTAATATTATGTAGTAGTTTGCTTTAAAATATTAACCTGCATAGTAGTTACATCGTAATATATTTAGGGCTCATTGGCAATAGAGTAGGGTTCCGTATCCAAAGGGTTAAAAATTACTGAGACAATTAAAAAAACCAGGATAAGTGCGAGTTGGACTCGCGCACGAAGGGTTCAATACAAAACGAAAAAGTACAAAAAAATTACGGTCAATGTATGGGAAAAACATAAATTTAAAATTAAATTAAAACATCGAAACATTTATTTTATCCTGTTCTTATTTGTGTTGTCATAGCAGTAACAGAAATGCACCTTCTGTGAAAATTTCAACTACATAGCTATCACGGTTAAGGAGATACAGCCTGGTGACAGACGGACGGACAGCGTTGTCTTCGTAATAGTATCCCATTTTACCGTTTGGGTACGGAACCCTTAAAATGTAAATATTCTATAAAGTCAATAAAACGTAGCTTCCATAATATTTTTTGTGAATGCATCGAGAAGTGCATTTAAATTTCAATGGATCATGTATTTACCTTGTGCTCTGTGTGCAGCCGCTCTGCGCGGGTCACTGACCGCGCCGACAATGCTCCATTGTCTCCCTGCGGAGAGTCACCGCTCATCCGCAGAGCTGGACTTCTTGTTTCCCTTTCTTTTGCATTCATGTACATGCATCATCCTATTTTTATCAACCTATTAGGGTTGATAAAAATATCTATTCATATATATATCAGATATTTTTGTAGTATGATACTACAAAAAAATCTGTAAAAAGATTTTTTTTTAAAGAAAATTATCCGACTGCGCCAGAAGGAGTTTTATGTTTTTCCAGTATACGTACTATGTATGTATGTATGTTTCTTTGACATGCTCTAGAGCACGGCTTATTGCATTTGAGCTTGAGAATTATCATTAGATTCGTCTTAGTCCTGAGAGTGACACTGGGTACATCAAAATGATGCAGTCGGGTTTTTCGTTTTTTTTTTATTTTCTGGAAAAGAATTGGTTAAAAGTTTTACGTAAATTGAGGTTGGCTAGTCAAGTCATATGGCATAAGCGCCTATTGCTGTGCAATTTTAATTAAAAAAAATGTATTTAAAAAAACTTTACATATCTGTGTTAGTGCATTTTTATCTTTACATTATAATATACCTCCAAATTATTAAAAACATAAATTGATCTGATAATTTGTGTCAAAATTTATACGGATCCGTAATCTTTTGAGGGTTCCGTTATCCGTACCCAAAGGGTAAAAACGGGACCCTTCAACTAAGACTCCGCCGTCCGTGCGTCTCTCCGTCTGTCTGTCGCCAGGCTGTATCTCATGCACCGTGATAGCTAGACGGTTGAAATTTCCTTTTGCCGCTATAGTAAAAAAAAAAACTACAAACAGAAGAAAATAAATATTCTCATACAACATACGTATTTTTATCGTTTTACACGAAACCCTTCGTGACCAAGTCGTATTCGCACTTGGTCGGTTTCCTTGATAATAATAATAATATACTTTATTGGCAAATAAACAACTTTACAGTATTAAACCCTAACTTGACAGTAAGATAATCCATTTTTTTTATGGTAACCCAAATGTTGCCAAATCCCAATTTCATAGACATTACTCTAATTCGCCTGCGACCAGTTCGCAATCTTCGCTAACGCCGCCGTGAACAACGATTACTTTATTTTTGTGTCAGTTTTACATAATACCTAATTACTAATTACATTCATTTAAACTCAAAACATTTATATTTCAGTTGTTATTCAACTAATTAATTTTCTATCTAATCTCTTTATCTTTAATATCGGTGGAGGTTTTGTTTATTGTTTATTTTTGTTTGAAATTAGTTTTTTAGATGCCCTAGTTTCGTAAATGCATTCGTACTATGTTTTTAATGCTGATGTTGATTACTCTTTTGAGTAATTTTTTAAATATTAGCAAAGTCATGCTGTCATCTATACGCAAAAGTATATACAGCGTTATATTTTTTTTAATATTGACAAAGTCACGCTGTATTCGATTGCTACGCGAAAGAATATATATAGAGTTATAGGTTAAATAACACCCCACACCGATTTCGGGGACGGTGGCCGGTTTCATTGAAACCAGGAGGGTTACGCAGGAGTAATTTTATAGTGCCCAAGTGTGTGCAGTACACAAGAGCACTCTGTCTTCCTTTACTCTCGTAATCCAGCGGGACGGATGACCGACACGACTGGCGAGAGATCAGGCGCAGGTCCGACTTTTTACATGCTTATCCGACGCATGGGTCATTTTTTGTTGTTCCAATGCGGGAATTGAACTCACGACCTCCGACTCTAGAGCTAAGCTCTAATCACTAGACCACTTTAAGGGTTTATAGTTCCCATCAATTCCAATATTTTCTTCAATGTAATCCATATTTCAAAAAAATTTCTCTCTTCTACATTTTTTCAAACTGTGCTTATAATTTATTTGTTATTAAAGTATTTATGTAGTTATCTACCTATAAAGGATCGACATGAACTTAACCTATAACCCTGTATATAAAAATATTTTCTACGTCTTTTTAGTTAAGGAAATACTAATAAGCATTTGCAAGCCTGGCAGGCTTGCAAATGCTTATTAGTATTTCCTTAACCTTCGTATCTTTTTAGGGTTTTTGAACTCGACGAAACCGCCAACTGCATAATATTTATACATTTTTTTTTCTACAAAAATCTTTTTCTGCAGCGCTCAGCGAGCCACGCGTGGTGTGCTACTACACGAACTGGTCCGTGTACCGCTCGGGCACGGCGCGCTTCAACCCCCAGAACATCAACCCCTACCTGTGCACCCACCTCGTGTACGCCTTCGGGGGGTTCACCAAGGACAACACCCTCAAGCCCTTCGACAAGTACCAGGATATTGAGAAAGGTGGGTCAAAGATACTATATTATATATTTGTATTTCTATTTTCTTTCGAACTGGCTACATTTATTTGTATCATTTATTTTGAGCATATCAAACTGTCAATAAAATTAAAAACAAGTAAAATTCAAATTAAAAAAGTGTCTACAGTTATCGAAAATTAGATGTACTCGTACTTTTAAAAGAACTTTATTGAGCATCACAGACGGCGAAGGTACTATAATACATATAACATTTTAGATAAAATATCGCTTGCTATAACAGTTTGTATGAAATATGACTTTATAACTAATATGACTTATTGAATAATACAGACGGCTAAGATACTATATATTTTCATATTACGGACTGCAATAAGAAAGAAGATAATAAGGCATCATAAAGATAAAAGGTTATAGCAGGTTCGTCGTCTGTGACGACTGACGCCCTTAACACTCTTGAAGAATTTTATGTATGTTGACATCAGTCGTAACTAGTAAGGCTTGGCATATATTATTTTTGGTTTAAACACTGTCTGTTTTATAGGCATAAAGGCAATAAACTCAACTCAAATAATAAATCAATACATGGAAAACCTTTTAAATTCAATTAGCGCTTCAGACAGTTCACTTTTTAGGGCATTGAAAAAATATTTGTAAATTGATACTTTCTTGGAACTGAGATACCCTTACCACAAGAAGTTTTTTAAATACCTTTATATATTCAAGTTTCAGATATGCGATTATTTTGAAAACATCATTAAAATAATGCATAAATGGACGCTGATAAGCAAGTATGTGTCAACCCACTAGATCGCCATTTTTAGAAAATCGTAATTAAATTTATTCTATAGAGAATTTCAACTACGTGTCAAATTTTTTTATCAGTTTTTTCAGTACTAAAACGATTTAATTCACTTAACACTATTTTGAAAATTATAGTTTATCACCTGAGAAAGCGATTAGTATCAACATCATGATTTTAGTAATTTTGTGTGTTGACATAGTATTGCATAACAGTGTCCAATTACAAAATGGCTATTATTATTTAAAAAAATATATTTAAAACGAAGCTTGTGAGTATTTGTTTTTTTTTTATTTATTCGAAACTTTAAGTTGAATCCATAATGTTAACTCACCTGCATTTAAAACTCCTTAAATGACAACAGCTGAAGAAAAAACAACGGAAATACATATTTTATTACTTTAACATTACCGTCTGCAATTAAACAATTATGTAATCGGTTGTTTTAAATTGTTTAAAATATCTCCACCGTCGGTTGCATGCTTTTCCTGTGGAAAAACATTCGCATTAACTGATTTCTAATGTGCTGAAGGGGATGTTAGTTATTAAAGTTACGGATTAACTTAAACGTTAGTTTAAAGGCGACATCTATAAAAGTATTTATTGTCAGAACAGTATAGAGGCTTTTGATCGAACATAAAATATAAGGTTGGTCAAAATGAAACACGGATATATTTCTGGCGTATGATATACTGCTTATGTAATGTATGTTTGTATGTGCGTTTGGACAGAAAAATAGATGCAAATTTGAAACAAACGTAATGATAAATAAAATTACATTGCGCTCTCTAAGGCCCACTTCCGCAGATCTGGGTTAAAGTTGACCCTGGGTTCAATATTATGTTATTTTATTCATTTATTTTATTTAACAGAAAAATAAAACGGTAATTAAGTGACAATATAAAAATCTACATTGCTAAAAAGATACAAAATTACATTGTTTTCGCATATAGGTTAGACTTAAACAAAAATAAATTAATGTTTAACTTAAATAAATTACAAAGAACTATGATCTGTTTTTGAATACCAGTTTTTAGATAGAGTACTTCTAAAAATGTTAGGTGATGAGGTAAAGAGATCGAGTGCGAAGCTATCCGCCGACTGATTAGAGAGTGGTTGAATGGATTGATAGATCGAATAAAAAATTAATTTTGTCGGTAGTTAGATGAGTGAGTAAGCGTGGAGAGAATCGGCCGATGTCGCATTTATAAGGAACTCGTATGTTATCTCTCTCGTTATTCGTATTTGTAAAAGAGAAGGCATGATATTTTAACCCAGGATTAACTTTAACCCAGTTCTGAGCAAGTGGGCCTAAGGTGCTGAGGCAATTAACCTCACATAAACAGATGATTTAAAAAGAAAGCAATGAATTTGCCCAAATAATGTTATTTATATTAATAATAACATTAATTTAATCAGCTGTGTGAGGTTAATGACCTTAGCATCGCCGTAAGAAGCGTAATGTAGTTTTATTTAGTATAATTTATTTTTGGAAATTTTTAATTATATTTCTACCTAAATGACTTGACATAAGCAGTAGATCACAGGCCCAAAATATCCGCAGTTGGTTTTGAACAACCTTTTATTGGCTATGAGCTATGGCCAAATGAGATCAACAATCAAGCTTATTATTGATTTACGGTCGTTCTATCTATCCGAAATCCTTGCTACTAAAGATAGTCAAATTTTTGCTTTTGTCTTTACTTGCGTAAGTTTCGTTTCAATAACCTACTGACAGATGGCATTTCCTACCAAAGCGACTCATCTATCGGCGGCAGGACGGATAGCCTACTAGAGATAGGGACGCTCATATAATAGGGATGCTCATATAACACAGTAATAACACACAGGACTTCTTGCACTATTTCCACTTTAAATAGTGCAAGAAGTCCTGTGTGTTATTACTGTGAAACATGAATTTCCACCAAGAACCTACAGTACAATCAATAACATATGCTCATATAAATCTTAGCTAACTGCATTTCAATTTAATTTTCAACTTACTCTCCGATAGGCGGGAGCTTACTGAAATAACGTCATTTGCTTATCTGTCAATGTCGCTCGTTAACAAAACAGAGAACCTAGTTTTGCCGAGGATATCAATGTGTGACGTTATTGTTTGTGTATTTGTTCCTTATTTTTGTGTTATTTCGGTTCTTAATATATAATATTGGTAGAATATTTACTAATAATTTATATTCATTAACGTGCATAAGTGTGGGCAAGTGGTACGTACAACATCATAAAGCGTGCTATTTTGTGTTCCTTTCAAAACTCCCTAGGAAGTTTTTTTTTAGTAAGGCGTCTACCACTTTACCGACTGACTGGATTCATTGACTGCATTGATAATTTATTTGGACTTTATATAGATAAAGTCCCTTTCATGAAAGAAGTCCCCATGACGCGGCGCTGTGATCGCACGATAAAATATTGCCAGCATTTTTATAGGTATTAGAATACCTTGATTCTGCTGTTCTGCTTCACAAAACTCCTTTAACTTGAGTATCATTTCTCGGGTAGCACTTTTTACAACCTCAGGCATTTTGAATAACTATTTACCAAAAGTTCCTATAATTGCCGCGGGACATATTATTGACTTCTACTAGGCATTGACCACTGTGGTATTTAACAATTTGAACCTATTGTTATACTATCAATTTGACAACTGATCAATGTCAAATGTCAGATTTGACAGCTGTACACGATTTTCAGCTGTATTGTATTACCGTAGAGTTCTATTTAAAGTGCAGTTCTTTCTGATCACATCACATCTTCGCGATCACAAAAAAACGCTCGTGGAAACGTAGCCTTACTTTTGTATATTATTATCTTTAAAATGCAAAAAAAAAAATTGAATTATAGTTGTTTTGTTTTTTTATTTACCTTTTTAACCCAATAATTGGTCCTAAAATTAAAAACGATTATTAATTTTACTATTACGCTTTAAACTAATAAATACATTAATTGTAAGTAAATTAAAAATAATTGTTTAAAACACGAATTGTTATGTAGTTAGCAACGAATAAAACGTTTCATGAGGCTTGGATAGGCGAGAGGGAAGGATGCTATCCTTCGTTTGACTAGAATAAATAGGTCCTATCTTTGATTGTGAAACGCAAGTTAAAGATAAACAACAGCGTACTGTTTAACGGGGATAGCTATCTTTCTTTAATCTTAGATATGTTAATGAAAACGGCCGTTAAAATGCAAAGATTTCAAAACTAAAGATGGGCTATATGACGTATATTTGACAGAACAAATCGTCATACAAGAAAAAGTTACGCCATCTTGGTTTTCATCATGCAATACATTTAAGCATTCTGTAATATATAAGTCTATGCTTAAATGTATAAGACGGCGCGTTCTATATAAACAGATAGCTGTCAGTCTACGACACTAAACAAATGTTTAATTAGGTATTATATCACAGATTAAAGAAAAACGAGCAGATAAACAGCTACATATTAGCTTTGGAATTGACTGTACTACTAGTTACTACAAGCATACGGTGAATCCACGATTGTGTGGATAAATTGTAGGCCGGTGAAGGGGACGTCAATATTTTCAAATATGGATAGTTCTACGAAAGCTGTTCCTGTGTAAGTAAGTATATATATTTTCTACTCTGTGCGTATGTTGCAGGCGGATACGCGAAGTTCACCGGCCTGAAGACGTACAACAAGAATCTGAAGACGCTCCTCGCTATCGGCGGATGGAACGAGGGCTCGGCGCGGTTCTCACCCATGGTCGCCACTAAGAGCTCCAGGAAGGAGTTTGTCAAGAATGCCATCAGAGTAAGAAAACCTATACCTCACACTACGGTCAGATCAAGTTTAATTTAAGCGTATACGAAACATACAATAGAGATTATAATGAATCCCAATTTAAATCAAACTTATTTACCAAGCATTAAAGAAATACAATGACACATTATATAGATATAAGATATATTTTATAGTACAATATTAAATAAATAAGTAAACATTTTTTCAACACTCACATTCAAATTACACTACATTATCACAAAGTATCGACATTAAACATAAACAATCACTAACATACAAAAATAAACGGATATTTGTAAATTGTATCCTTACCCACCTTAATGTTAAGTGCATTTCCCACAGACAAATTTTGTGAGAAACTTTTTACTGTTTGTAAAAGTTTATAGTTCTAATAAATAAATAAATAATAGGTAACATTACTTTGGTGGAACTTTTCTGGATATTTTTGTTTAAATCTATTGTCATGCTTTGATTCAAATGAACAAGCTATTGAAATGATATGAAAACCGACACAAAAAAGATTCCGCTGTATAATGTATTAGCTAGACTCAGCTAGAGTAGAATAAAACTTGTCTTATTAAAAAAAAACAGCCGAATATGATACCGCCATCTTTGTAAAGTCGTCACGATACGGCGTAAGTGCACAGGTGCTTATTCAAAACTAAAATAAAAAAACACACTACAAAATCCAAGTTGTTATCATTCATTGTAACATTCGATATTCGAAAGTTGATTGATACTGGAAATATTAGCTAATTACTTTCAATCTAAAAATTCATTACGTACCGCAAAATAGCCTTGTGGTAATTAAAATGATTTTTTATACGCGATGCTACGCGGCTCTGCATTTTTATGATAGCTATTCGAAATTGAACTTTATTCACTACACAAAAAGATACACGTTTCATATGATATCAGTCATACGCTGCACATGCGCTATACAGCGCGGTGCGACATGACATTCGAACTCTCAGGGTCAATTCACACCCAACCGAAACGATACGCAACATGGCGCTGCATTCTTAAGATGGCTATTTAAAATTAAACTTTATTCGTGAAATGTGTATCTTGTGTACCTAATGACTAAAGTTCAATTTTGAATAGCTTAATAATCTTAAAAATGCCAGCCATGTCGAGTATCGTTTCGTTTCGCTGTGAATTGACCCTAATGCAAATTCCTGTCGGCGATGTATCTATCCGCTGCTATTACAGAGGGAGAAAGCGCGTGTGTCCGCTCTTACTTATCACATACATGCAATGATTTCAAAACAAAGGATGGGCTATGACGTACAATGAAATTTGGCCGGCAAATTAAGGTTTATGTGGAGGAAGGTTTGCAGAAAGCTAATATTAAAATTAATAAAAATAACAACAACACACTACCGTGCGTTTGATAGATACAAGTTTGTTACACAGTGTAGTTTGTCAATCTGTCACAACATAAAAAACCTTATAAAGTTCAAACTTAATAACGTTATATGAATATATCTGGGCGAATTTCGACCACAAGGCAACTTCTAGTATTTGTAATTTATACATACATATACATATATGCTGGCTATTTTCATAATTGCGTTTTAAAGTTAGCTCCCGCGAGGATTGGAAATTCGACTTTCCTCATATTTGGTTTCAACATATACTGACTCCGCGGGTTTTTTGTTGAGTAAAGCCTTTTGAAATACAGAGGTGACTTATGTCATGTTGGTATCGTGTGCGTGTATATTACACATATTTAAATCAATATTGAACTGTTGATTTATGCACAACGAAGTTTGCTAAGCTATTTCTAACAATTACGAAAAAGGTAGAAATTAGCATATAGTATTTTTAATACTTTACTACTGAATCTAAAAGGATTTATCTAAGAAGGGGGAACAAAAAGCCCTGCATATGATAGGGACTAGGGAAAACAGTAAAATAATTTATTTTCAATATGAAGTAAGTTAGGGGTCGTCCACGTATTTCGTCACATAATTTCGACCTTTTGAAGATCTAACATGTCACGCTTTTTTAGGATCCCTTTAACATGGACTGTCACGTTTGGTATGACCCTCGCAAGGGGGGCTTGATCTCGCCAGACGTGTGGATTATCCGTCCCACTGGGCTACGAGAGTAAGGAAGAGAGAGAGTGCTCTTGTGTACTGCGCACACACTTGAGCACTATAAAATTACTCCTGCGTAACTGGCCTGGTTTCAATGAAATTGGCCACCGTCACCGAAATCGGTGTGGGGGAGTTATTTTCATATAATACTAGCTGTTTCTCGCGGCTCCGCCCGCGTAAATATACTATCGAGTATCCCGCGGGAACAGTGTACTTTTTCGGGATAAAAAGTAGAATACGTTTTAATCCAGAGCCTAAACTACTACCATACCAAATTTTATGAAAATCAGTTTAGTCGTTTTTGCGTGAAAGAGTAACAAACATCCATCCATCCTCACAAACTTTCACATTTATAATATTAGTAGGATATGGATGACCCCTTACAAGAAACAGCTAGTCTGTCTAGTAATCTTTATAGACCATATTTTAAATTACTAAATGACTTTTATTGTCACTGTAACTATTAAAGCTCAAGGACACCTGCCATTCTATTTAAATTATTGTCAATTAATAAAAAAAACATAAAATTCCACACCTAAATGAGTCAGAGCGAAACTGGTTGCGACCTACGATGCCTTGGGTTTTCTGATTCATACTGGAAGTATGCTGTTATTAACTTCAGGCAAATATGGAGTTTATGAAAGGATAATATAAAAGTTATGAACAAAACCAAATCTCCTGTATAGTGTTCACGTCTTAATTTATACCTACAATTTAGTTTTAAGTTCCATGTCTAATGAGATTCAGTTATATTGTATCAATCCAAGCATATTGAGAAGTCATAAAATATCCATAAATATATATACTTATTTATTAATATGTTATATGTATCTAATGCCACCTGCACACGCTTGGCAAGAAAGTTTATTGCAAGCTTAGGCAAGTTTGCGTGTAACTAATAATATATTTAATATTATGAAATCTGTTTAAAAAATCTGCATATTATGTCACCTTACACCGATCAACTAATTACCGATATTAGTTTTCATGGCAAAATATTTTAACCAATCTCTTCTCCAGTTCCTCAGACAGAACCACTTCGACGGTCTGGACCTTGACTGGGAGTACCCTGCCTTCCGTGACGGCGGCAAGCCCAAGGACAGGGAGAACTACGCCAAGCTCGTCAAGGAGTTACGGGAGGAGTTCGAGAAGGAATCAGCCAAGACGGGGAAAACAAGGTTACTGCTGACAATGGCGGTGCCGGCCGGCATCGAGTATATACAGAAAGGATTTGACGTCAAGACTTTGAATCGGTAAATGTTTTATGGAATACTTCTGGCTCCGCCCGCGTTAATACAGTATCGCACGGGAACACTGAATTTTTGGGGATAAAAAGCAGCCTGTGTATTAATCCAGAACTAAAACTACTACTATACCAAATTTCATCAAAATCCGTTCAGTAGGTTTTGCGTGAAAGAGTAACAAACATCCATCCATCCATACATCCTCACTAACTTTCACATTCATAATAGTAGTAGGAAGAAGAAAAGCAAATCGCCTGATATTAAGCGATTATTGCCACTTGAGGGCACTTGCATCATCTGAGGAAAACCATTCTGGAGGATTTCTGGTATAGTCAGGCAAACGAAAGACGAACCTGAATTATTTACAAACTTTTAACTTGGCAACTCCATACGACCTTGAAAGTCAAATTGACTTACTTGAAAACCAAAATTTGACAAAAAATCAGTGGATTTTGCTGGAAAGAGTAAAAAAAAAATTTCACATTTTATTTATCATGTTAGTAAGTATACTAATCATTATAAATTAACTCATCAGGTTAGGTTAGGTTAGGAATTGTTTCATAGGATTTAGAACGTTGCCACCCTTATATTTTTTAATTTGTGGCCATTTCTCAGGTTCAACTTACGTTTGCCAGACTCTATTCTTAAGACCTCACATTATTACGTTATTTGCCCGCAGAATATAGCTATGTCCCCCACCGGCACCACGCTAGCGTACTCGCTATTGAAATCATTGGAATAATATTCATTTGTTGTTATAGACTAAATCTATACTGATATTACAAAAAGGAAAGAATTGTTTGTATGTTTGTTTGTTTACATCGAATAGGCTCCGAAACTACTGGACCGATTTTGATGAAATTTGGCGCAGATATATATTAGACATAGGCTACTTTTTGTCGCGGCAAAATGTACGGTTCCCGCGGTATTTCCTTTTGCGCCCACGAAGTGGCGGGCAACATTTAGTTAGTTAATAAATTGTTACAAAAATTAAGGCCTCAAATAGCGTATTCCTAACTAGAGGTCATATCATATATTTATTAGGTCAATGTAATTTGGAAGATACATTGCTAAAGTATTTAACACCTATTTAACACTGTTATAAGTGCGTCGTCCCTTGTGCAACTCGTCACGTTACTCCATTTTCATTCAATGTCAACTTACTTAACGAATTGTGTCTGGTCCAAAGCCATGAGATAAGCGAATTGCGATAAGCGTTGAAATAGCTTTACTTGGCTCGCTACATGAGTTTTAAAATTCAGACAACATATTTTGTTTCCTACATTTAAAAAATACAGAAGCTACTACGTGGGAAAGCCATGCTTCGGCACAACTGGGCCGGCTCGACCCGATAAACACCACGACCTCACAGAAAACCGCCGTGAAATAACGCTTGCATTGTGTCTCGCCGAGTGAGTGAGGTTACCGGAGGCCCAAGGGGGACCGGGGATTTTAAGGACCAGGAATGCCAGTGTCCAACATCAGAAAAGATGCAAGTGTAACTCCTCTGATATTGCGACTTGCGAGTGTCCATGGGCGGCGGTAATCGCTTAGCATCAGGCGACCCGTCTGCTCATTTCCTAGTCCATTTCATAGAAAAAAGGTACTCTAAATTTAACGTAAAAGAACAAAGATTGTTAACACAACCAACGTTTTGGTTTTTTCAATATTTGCTATCACGTTGTAGCTTAGTCTAAACAAAATTAATAAAGAAAGGAAATCGTTAAACTATCCGTTGCATATGATATAATCAGCGTTGCCTACAACTCCTACCGTGCCGTGATTGACCAATTTTCAAGCTTCTCCACAATCGTCTCCGCTCACCACTTGCACCATGCTGCATCAGGGTGCGTGCTACCGGAATGTGGCACGAGACTGACACCTGAATATTAATTGCCGTTAGTTCACCTCACCCACACCTGCCCATCCTGCAATATTGATTCACCCCACCCATTGCAATATTGGTTTACCTCACCCATCCGTTGTAATATTGACGGATAATATACGCCATCTTGATTATGCAAACTGGCTACTTTTAGTGGTTTTTCACATAATTACTGAAATATGAGTAAATTTGCAGAAGAAACAGCATATTAAAAGTCAACATTTTCAAAGGTCCTTAAGCGATTTGTTAACAGATTTTCAAAGTCTCGGGAAAACGCTCCACACAAAAGTCACGGAACCTTTTACGTCACTTGTTCCTAAAGTTGTAAGGTAGCCTTCCGATCTATGCGACCACGACCAGCCAATCAGGTTCTCTGGCTCCGCTCACCGGTCGAGCGACGAGGGTCGCGGGGATTGTTTAGTGCCCCATATAAATTCATACTGAGCAGTATGACCTATTTTGGTCTCGGATCGCGGTCTCGCGTCGCGCGTCGCATGCATCGGAAGGCTACTTTAAGGGTCGCAGGAACATAATTGCCAATATCTCCGATTTTTTTTAAACAAAACAAATTTCGTAAGCCTCCTTTAATATTTGTTTTATTCTGTATTTAGCATTCTTTGTTGGTAGCGGCAACAGAAATACATAATATATGAAAATTTCAACTGTCTAGCTCGCACGATTAAGGAGATTCATCCCGGTGACGGACAGCCAGATAGCGAAGTCTCAGTAATAGGGATCCGTTTTTCCCTTTGGGTACGGAACCCCAGTGATATTAAAATAGATATACTAGACTAGTTTGCTTGAACCTATCAATTGTTCATGAATTATTGAACTTAACGTGTTTGAGTAAAGACAGTTAAGTAACGTAGATGTGTGTCGTAGAAGACAATGGGTCAATCTACAGAATGTACAATGGAGAAGGGCGCTAGACGCTAGTGTAGGTACAGTGACCATGAAATGCAGGAATAGTAAGCCGTCCTTATATTAAAGACTAAATGTTGCAAAAAAACGAAGCCTATGTCCTACCCCGTGGTCTACTTATTTCACTTTTGCCACATTATTTCCTAAATTTGTAACTTTTTGAGTACCTGTCTTGTGATTTGTGATTGAACATTCGACACGCCTTTACTATCTCAGCAGGACAATCGACACACAAAATGTGGTCACCACACAAACAATGCAAGGCTTAATTCCCCGCTTAGCGCTCTGAATATATGCATCAACTCATTACTATTAAATTTCCTACCACAATGGCCGCCGTCTCGCAACGCGACAACTAAATTGAGCTCTTACATGTGTATCGCAATATATTATGCAAGCCCGTCCTATTTTATCAAGTGAAGTGTCATCGTTATTATATTGTGCCTCTCTTGTATATATAGACTGTAATTATATAGGTGTTAAATGGCAATTATTGTAAATACTGGGCCACGCTAAAAAATGGTTGTATGATAAGTCGGTTTACGGGCGATAATTTTACGTAATAACGTCATCACAAGCTGGACGCTTAGCCCTCTCGCTTGCACGCTCGACTCAGGCGGAACGTGACAATCAGGCGAAACGTGACAATTTTTCGTGCGTGCAGCCGCCATTCATCGATTTATATGACCTTATCACGTCCAAAAGGCATTGTGATTTAAAATTACATATATAGACGGATGTTGTCTTCGAAAATAATACCACAAGTAATTTGCAACTTAAATATCCAGCCAAGAGATAATCTAAGACATATTGATAGAACAAATCTCAAAATCATTCAAAACATAAATTTGAAATTAATTAAATTTCAAATGAAAACGATTTCTAGTATTTAGGGTTTACCTGAATATTATTCATTGAAAATCTTCTACGTGGATCGCAACACAAATAATTATATTGATAGTGTTGGGTTGCGATCCACGTAGAAGAACTGTGGGTAGTTTGAAATTTTTAGCTCATATTACTGGACACCTGTCATCACAGTCACGGGAAAAAGTAGTTCATCTTCATACAAATGTGCCGCGCAAGTTATACCATCTAATTTACTATGCAGGGAGTTTTAGAGGAGAAGCATCTAGCTAGGTATTATCTTTGGAAAACTGCACAATTTTAAGTTATATATGTTTTTTCTTTCGTCGTGTAACAGTATATCAATATTTCGACTCTAAATTGTCAGTCCGATTGGCAGTTTGGTATGCATATGAATATTTTTTCTTTGTTCGAAAATCGGGAATCGAATCCACCATATTCGATTTTTTTTTCAATTTTCTTCCTATTTTTATAAATGTAATAGAACTTACTAATCTTTAAAAAATTAGCTTTAAATTGATTGGAAATCCGTTGTTCTATAAATAAAATTAAATCTTGTTTTTTTTTAAACAATCATTCAACCAGTATATCCGTGGTGATATTTAGTTATTAGCTTTTCAGTAAGTCCTGTTTGTCGCGATTGTCTCGTAATGATAGTTATTTATTCTAGGAGGCTCTCGGCCTTGGCATTTGCTCGCGATATTTGAGATATTTAAATGAGTTGGAATTTTCTGCGATGACGATTATTACAAGAATGCGAATTGTTTCACAGAAATATATACTACTTCTTTTTTCGGCTTTTTGCAAGACTATTTTTGCAAAAGTTTTTGGCATTATTAGTGTTCAGGCTATATACGTTTTATTACATCAAGAAATAAAAAAAAATTACACCTGTCAATAATATGACTAGATGCAACTAAATATTTACAAACTAAATAATAAAACTAATACTAAGTACAATTAAATGGTTACAAATAAAAGCAACCCCTTGTCCCCATCAGGCAGAGTGCCTATTAGGCTCAAAGAGTTTCCACGCTGGATGGCAATGCTAACTCTTTGAGCCAGATAGTTGCCGGCACCGTACATTTTGATGCGAAAAAATGTACCCTATGTGTGAATCTAGAGTCTTAACTACTACCATACCAAATTTCATCAAAATCCCTTGAGTAGTTGTTGCGTGAAAGAAAAAACATACATAAAGTTTTGTAAAATCAACTACGGATAATTTGGGTATAGGATCTACTGCTTATTATAAAGACGTTTAGACAAAATAAATATTATTATACTCAAAATAAAAAATGATCTCATAATGGGTGAATCTCCGCTCAACGCAAACTCGTCCATATAAAGCAAGATTTTTGTTTCAAGTACAACAATTATTTTTCTGCCTAAACGTCTATACGAGTACATAAGCAGTAGATCATATTATGCCCAAAATATCCGTAGTTGATTTTACCGAACCTTATATAACTTAAAAATGCGCAGGTTCCCAGGGATACACACTAAATTTAATGGAAATACTTGCAGCCGTTTCTGAGATTATAAATACAAGGTCAGCTCGCTTAAAGTATAAGATTAAGGATTAAACACTCAATTATCAGGTACCTCGACTGGATGAACCTACTCACCTACGACTACCACTCCGCCTTCGAGCCTGCAGTCAACCACCATGCGCCGCTCTACTCGCTGGAGGAGCCCAGCGAGTACAGCGTCGACAACGAACTTAACATCGTAAGTGCTATGAAATGTCATATCCCGAAGCGGAACATAAGGCTGGGAAAATTAAGAGCACTGAAAATAAAACTCTAATAATACAATAGAGCGCTAATACAATAGAGATGAAAATCGAACACACAATCCTCACACTCGACAGCTCGACATTTCAGTGCTCTGAATATTCCCGGGCCGGCCGGATTTAGAATCATATAGCCCCGGAGCTGGAATCCGGAAGGCCGGAGAAAATTGAAAGCACTGAGAATAGAACTCTGGGCTAATACAATAGAGTTTCTTATATACAGGGTGACCTGAAATTCGATACATTCCTTTGAAAGACAGAAAGTAGACCTCATTTACAGTAATATTTTTCATGACATCCCCTATCCGAAAGTTGATATTTACAAAGTTATGGAAATTTCAAAAATTTTTTCTTTATTTTCGACTTTTTGACTTTGACATGACGTATTTTTAAAAATGTTTGTCTTTTTAGTGATTTTTTTATGTATTTTAACCGTCAATGAGTCAAATATTATTTTTAAGCAATAAATAGGGACAAACTAAGCGAGAATTATTCATTATGAGACATGAAACAGAATTTTCTTTTAAGAAAAATGCACATTTTTCTTAAAAACAGGTGATTTTCTTAAAAAAATGTATGATACAATGCGTACAAATATTCTAAATAACTTCCTTATCTCATTAGCTTTCCAAAAAGGTGCAAATGTCTACATAAAAATATGATGTTGTAGTAAACATATTAGAAGTAAAATGAAATAATGTCTAAATCGATTTATTTGCGGTAAGGTTAAAATAAAAGGAAAAACTTGAATTTAATTACGTTTATTGTGTTTAAAAAACATCAATGTTTAATTAAATTTAATAATAAATATTTCTACTTTAGGTCTTGTTCAAAATGTGAACCTCTGTTTCTGATACAGGCCCGAAGTCTTCTCCGTACCTCTGTTTTGATTATTCTGGTAGTAAGACTAGTTTTGATTTCTTCTGCTGCATTTCTTA
This sequence comes from Phengaris alcon alcon, assembly GCA_037179445.1. Lineage (NCBI taxonomy): Eukaryota > Metazoa > Arthropoda > Insecta > Lepidoptera > Lycaenidae > Phengaris > Phengaris alcon. The sequence goes on along the minus strand of JAYRCH010000048.1, from coordinate 1,107,539 downwards.
TGCGGCTTCTGAGCTCCTCTACAGTAGTTATGTGTGTAGTATACACCAAAGCCTTCATATGACCCCAAAGATAAAAATCACACGGGGTCAAATCGGGACACCGTGCTGGCCAAGGAATTGGCCCGCCTCGACCTATCCAGCGATGTGGGTAAGTTTGGTCTAGCCACTGGCGTACGCCGAGGCGAAAGTGGGCCGGGCAACCATCATGCTGGAAAATCATATTACGACGAGTTGCTATTGGCACATCTTCCATTAAACTAGTAATCTCCTCTCTTAGGAAATGTTCGTACATTTCACCATTTAAATTTTGAGGCAAAAAATGAGGTCCAACTAAATTATTATTAATTATACCCATCCAGACATTTAGACTGAATCTGGTTTGATGGGCCCTTTCTTTTTTCATCCTGGGGTTTTCTCCTTTTGGTGCCCAGTAATGTGTGTTGTGGAAATTGTTTATCCCGTCACGGTCAAATTTCGATTCATCTGTCCACAATATTCTTGAGAAGAAATTGCGATCCTCCATGTCTGCATTTATCATAAAACGGCAGAATTCCATTCTTCTAACCGGGTCTCTCTCTTCCAACGCTTGGACAGGTGTGTAGTGAAATGGATGTAGACGCGCTGTGTGTACTGTAAACCACACCTTCCATTGACTCAATCCAAGTCTTATAGCTGCCGCTCTTGTAGAAATAGAAGGATCATTTTGAAAAAGTGTTAAAATTTCTTTTTCTTCTTCTGGAGCATACAAACGAGGTCTGCCTGAATCGCCACGTCTTCTATCAACACGGCCGCTTTCCCGAATTCGTCGAAATGTTGTTGAAAACACTCTAACGTTTGGCACTCGTCGATTCGGAAAACGTTCAACGTATGTTCTTCGTGCAGCAGCAGCATTACCATTACAAAGTCCGTAACAAAACAAGATGTCAGCGTATTCATCGTACTCAAAAGCAGCCATCGCGATACAAAAAAATCACAAGTAGAAGTAAGGGTGTAGTTTAAAGCAACAATACGTCCGTACACGGCAATAGTTGACTTAAAACTAATATTAGCTACTAAATTTGCTCTCTAAGCCAGTCGGTAACTCATTGACAAAGGGCCGCGACGACAGTAGCCGAAACATCCCGAAGTTTGAACAAAGGAAACAATTGAAAAAAAAGGTCGCCTCAGGTAGAGTAATTCTTGAGATAACGTTACCTGATGATTATTTTGTCTTTGTTCATATTTTTATGTACATATTTGTACCTTTTTTGGAAGCTTATGAGTTAAGAAAGTTATTTAAGGTATTTGTACGCATTGTATCATACATTTTTTTTAGAAAATCACCTGTTTTTAAGAAAAATGTGCATTTTTCTTAAAAGAAAATTCTGTTTCATGTCTCATAATGAAAAATTGTCGCTTAGTTTGTCCCTATTTATTCCTTAAAAATAATATTTGACTCATTGACGGTTAAAATACATTAAAAAATCACTAAAAAGACAAACATTTTTAAAAATACGTCATGTCAAAGTCAAAAAGTCGAAAATAAAGAAAAAAATTTTGAAATTTCAATAACTTTGTAAATATCAACTTTTGGATTGGGGATGCCATGAAAAATATTACTGTAAATGAGGTCTACTTTCTGTCTTTCAAAGGAATGTATCGAATTTCTGGTCACCCGGTATAGAGTAATATTAGGCCTCCGCTTTTGTTTGACAAAGCGCTGTCTTCACTTTTTAATTTAGTCTGAGCTTAAAACTGGGATTTATTCTCATATTATACAGGGTGTTTAGTAGAACGTAGTCATTCCGTGAAATGGAGATCAGCGGGGTAAAGACAAATATTGTGGTAGCTGACATCGGTTCTATGTACACAACAGCTACAATATCTCCTATTATTCTTTTTCTTACTCAAGTTATTCTTTTTTTTTCAGGACTATACCATCAAGTTCTACTTAGAGAACGGCGCTGACCGGGACAAGCTAGTCGTCGGTATACCGACTTACGGCCGCTCGTACACGCTGTTCAACCCTGACGCTGTGGAGATCGGATCGCCGGCGGATGGCCCGGGCGAGCAGGGGGAGGCGACCAAGGAGAAGGGCTACCTGGCTTATTACGAAGTGAGTGACTAGTACACACTAGATACATAATTAACACAAGGTAAGTAAATTAGTACACATAATGAAACTGCTTTTTTTAACCGAAATAGATAGAACGAACGTCTAGAGAGCTGCGAGCCTCTAGGGAAAAAGAATTGGCTTGTCGGCTTGTCCCCCTCTCCTCGGCTTGTCCCTCTACCCACGAGAGGTTTTTTGTGGTCACGACAGAAAAAACTGTACTGTAAATAGAACTCTGCGCTAGTAAAATAGAGCTGAAAATCAAAGTGTCAAGCGTCAAATGTCAGATTTGACAACTCTACACGATTTTCAGCTCTATTGTATTAGCGCTGGTTTCTTTTCTATCGCGACCACTAAAAAACGCTTGTGTGAACGAGGGCTAAAGCTGCTCACTCCACACTTGAATTAAGTGAAACATTGCGTGAAAAATGTGTCGATCGGCTTCACACTTAGCGTTCGCGGATTTTTCGCAGTGTCAAGCGCGATTTGCGTTCCGTGTGGAGCGGGCTTAAACCTGCATATTATATCAATTAGTTTTGGCTACTTTAAGCACTTGTTTATAATTGAATAGTTAGTGTTAACAATGTCTGCCAATTCACGTAGCAATAGTTATGTTACTTAAATTACCAACATAAATATAAGGTTGTTCAAAATCAGCTGCGGATATTTTGGGTATATGATCTACTGCTTATGTCAAGACGTTTAGGCTGAGAAATAATTAAAAAAATCGAAAAAAAAACAATGATACTAAACACAGTAACATAGCGCTCTCTAAGGTCGCTAACCTCATAGAAACAGGTGATTTGAAGGAGAATCGAAGATTTTGCCTAAATAACATCAATACTGCTGTGTCAGGCCAATGACCTTAACAGCGCCGTAAAGAGCGTAATGTAATTTTATTTAATATATTTTTTTCTAAATTTAAATTTTCTTTTAACCTTACTGTCTTGACATATGCAGTAGATCCTAAGCCCAAAATATCCGCAATTGATATTGAACAACTTAAATGCACTAATCACCAATATATCACAAGTTTACAATCACTGATGTTTAATTGCAGATCTGCGAAGCGCTCAAACCCAAAAGTAGAAGACGTCGCGCCATCGAATCAGAGGAGGAGGAAGAAGAAGAATCAGAGGAAGAATCTGAAGAAGAGGAGGAGCCAAAGCAATGGAAGGTCCTCCACCCGAACCCTAAAGCCATGGGCCCCGTGGCCTACCGCGGCAACCAGTGGGTTGGCTTCGACGATATTGACATCGTGCGGAAGAAGGCTGAATATGTCGCACAGAATGGACTTGGAGGTATGTTTATTTTTGAGTTTGTATTTAACTACCAGTTAACTATTTTTAAAAGGCTTATTTCAAAACGTAAGATTTTGGTAAAAAAGACTACCTTAATTAAAATCAATTCATCAATCGGCGAGGTCAATGACCTTCCGAATGTCGTAAAGGGTACAGATTAGAAAATATCCATACTTACGTACAGAGAAACAGCTTTCATAGAGTGTCACATCGATCCAAATTTTGACGTCCCCTTCAAAGGCCTACAGTTTTTCTTCACAATCGTGGATACACCGTACGCTTGTAGTAGTACCATCAAATCGAAAGCTAACTATGTAGTATGAAACTGTTTATCTATTCCTCCTTCTTAAATCTGTGGCATAGAGTGCAATGTAATTTCATTTAGAATAAAAAAAATTCTCCTTTCATATTTATCTTTTTGCCTTCTGTTCACATTTTTCTGATTCTACATAATCATGTACAATACGCAGTTTCCGTAATTAACTTGGCAAAACGTTATATTTACTACTTTCTAACTATCTCATTTCAATTTTCTAACTACCCTACATTTCGCAGGTATAATGTTCTGGTCCATCGACAACGATGACTTCCGCGGCGCGTGCCACGACAAGCCCTACCCGCTAATCGAGGCCGCCAAGGAGTCCTACATGAAGGGGCTAGAGTGAGTGCAAATCTAGACTAGAATAAAAACTAGACAAGAAATGATGAATACGTATTGTCATACTATCCAGACAGATTATAACTTATGAAATAGACGAAAAAATAGCATTTGAATTGATTACAAAAATATATTTTTGTTCAATCATATTAGACAACATAATAAATTATGTCTCTGAAATTTTTTTACTGCAGAATCTTTCTTTTTTATGTATGCTTCGAAATGACACAGTAATAAGTAATAAATCATAGAACCTCTTGCACTTTTTCCACTGTATTTAGGTACTAGATGTTCCCCGCATTTTATCGCGATAGAAAGTACCTTACATCCTTCCCCGTGGTCTAATGTAGGTATATCTGTGACACATCAAAACCGGTCCAGTAGTTTCGGAGCCTATTCAATGCAAACAAACAAATAAACCTTCCCTTTTCTTAATATTAGTATAGATTTAACGAATGTTGAAAGAAGAGAATGTCATAACGAGTGAAGTTACCCGCAGACGTTGAACGTGAAGTTAGATGCGAGCGGCGGCACAAATTATTTATAATTTTAAATCTACTTACACCTGATACCTAATATTAAATACCTACTAAAGTTGAAAAAGTACAAGAAGTTCTGTGTATTAATACTGTGAAACATGAATTTCCACCTAGAACCTACAGTACAACCAATGATATATTATGTTTCGAAAGGAATAACCTACAGTTTAATTATCAATAATATTATAATTATGTTTCGAATGAACTCTCACATTCGATAACGTTTCCGTCTAAACCTTAAAAAATATGATTATTTATTATTGTTTTCCTGATAAATGTGGCTTGTTATATTTTCAGGACCACGAAATACATAGCGACCGAGGAAGTGATCAGAACGGACAGCGACCGCCGCCGCAAGAACAGGCCGCGCGTTACCACCACCAGCACCACCACCACCACCACGCCTAAACCCACTAAGTAAGTGTACTTTTCCCAAATCGCCCATACCAAGAAAGTGCAATTTTCTAATATTACGGTCAGTTCACACCGCGCCCATACGCGGCGACTTGTTTTTAAGATAGCTATTCAAAGTTGAACTTTATTCACTACACAAAAAGATACACATTTCATATGACATTAGTCATACACTGCACATGGGCTGTGCAGCGCGGTGCAACATGACATTCGAACTCTTGCAATGCTTTTGCTTCCTTATTTTTGCCACGTTATTATACAATGCTTTATGTACGTTTCAGAAGCAGCAAACACAAGAACGCTGCCGCCAGCTCCACTCCCTCATGGAACGCACAAACCCCTGAACCGCCGACCACACCGGATCCCGGAGCAGGTAAATAACACTTGATCTTCTTCTTCGTCTTAATTTAAAGGAGCGTCTCTTTCTTCCTTCTAATACTGTCCTCACTCCTCAACGTTCTCTATCTAACATTGTACCCAAAACCAAGTTAGAGAACATACCCATAAACTGCGGATGGTCACCGAGGGGATTAAAAAATTTCAAAAAAGTGGTCACGTATTATGGGTACGTTCCCCTAAGTAGAGTAAAACCAGCTACATAGCATACTAATCACACCGATGTCGGTGACGGTGGCCGGTTTCATTGAAACCAGACCATCTACGCTTGAGTTATTTTATAGTACCTAAGTGTGTGCGCAATACACAAGAGTACTCATCTTGTAACCCAGTGGGACGGATGGCCGACACGACTGGTGAGAGATCAGGTGCAGGACCGACTTTTTACATGCCCATCCGACGCGCGACGTATGGATCATCATTCTTATCAGACCAGAATCAGGTGATCAGCCTGCATTGTCCTAACTAGACTTGAAAGCAACATTTTTATTGTTCCACGCGGGAATCGAACCCACGACTTTCGAAGTCGAGACTGAGAGCCAAGCTCGCTAATAAGGAACAAATTCTGGAAAGGACCTATAGAAATACGTTACTACAGGGGCAATCAATTGCTGATAAGTGATAACTATGCCGATATGTGCCGATATTACGAAATAGGAGTGTGGTAACTTTTTAAAATATTAAATTAATTCCTCGGCATTTCATATTTTACAGATAATGGAAAGATTATATACTATAGTGGTGTAGCATATTAATATCCCACTTTGTTGCAGATTTCAAATGTAAGGACGAAGGTTTTTTCTCGCACCCGCGCGACTGTAAGAAGTACTTCTGGTGTCTGGACTCCGGACCCTCCAACCTCGGCATCGTGGCTCACCAGTTCACTTGTCCATCAGGTAAGAAGGTTTACAGCAGAGCAAGCAAATGAGCTTATGTTTAGCCTATTGGTCTGGTATGGTTACCAGAAATATAAATCGTTGCCAGCCATAAAAATGGTGCAAATTTGTTTGAAATAAAACTACTTTAGCGGCGTTTAGAGTGAAATTTTAAAGTCGCGTCACGTCACAGCACTGTTTCGGATATAACTGCATCGATATAACGCCATCTGTCGGAAACTACTAATGAAGTGTCACTTCTGCCATGTATGCTCTGTACTCGTCATTATTTATCTATTTTATTACTTCTATTTTCCTCTTAAAAACAATTTTTAGAGTCACATTTCACAAGTAATACATTTGTTTTATCTGGAGGTACTGAATTCTCATCTGATACATAATAAAATCTAGCCGAACACGTTATTCTTAATCCGTTTGCGTCTTACAGGACTATACTTCAACAAGGCGGCAGACTCCTGTGACTTCGCTCGCAACGTCCTCTGCAAAGTGCAAACCCCGACCACTAAAGCTCACAAGTCGACCACTAAGAGCACTCCCACCACTACCACCTCAACCACTACCGTCACCACCACTACCACTAGAGCGCCGGTCAGAGTATCTACTAGGAACTCCATACTCTTCAGAACTACTACCACGACGACGCCTGAACCAGTAGTGAGAACTTTTTTATTTATATGTAACCTGTTTTTAGGGTTCCGCACCTAAAGGGTTAAAACGGTACTCTATTACTGAGACTTCGCTGTCTGTCCGTCCGTCAGTCACCAGGCTGTATCTCACGAGCCAGTCGTTGCTAAGAATAGTGCGTTCAATTAAAAATACATAACAGCTGAGTCTCATAATATTAGTAATATAATTAAGCAAAACTTTTCTTTTCTGTAAAAAATTGAGTTGGATTATTGAGATAAAGGAAAATCTATTTTCATATCTCTCTAGTTTTTCGTTAAAATTAAAAATATTAATAATGTAACCGTAGATTGAAGAGGATGAAGAAGAAATCGTAGAAGAAGACTCTTCCGACGATGACGCCGAGGATCCCAAAGTTATCAAGGAGCTGATTGACCTTATCAAGAAAGTCGGTAAGTGTCACAACGCACTGTCATATTATTTTTAAATCTTTTCTCTTTGGACGCATAAATCGTTAAAAAATTATGTTTTAAAGAAAAGCTCTCTGTTAACTAAGATCTATTTACTTCTATTACTTTAAACGAGCAATTATTGTATAGAAATATAGAATCACTGAAACGGCTTTAACAATTCCTATGAAATTTTATATGCAGAGAGTTTTGGGGGTGAAAAATTTCGATCTAGATGCTCCCGATCTCAGGGAAACTGCGATTTTATTGAGTTTTTTTTTTCGTTGCGTAATAATGATACGAGTTATTTCTGACTAATATTTTTGTGATATAAGGTACTAGAACCCCCAGAAAGGTAAGTCTCCCAGGTACTAACAATTATTAGCTTGACTGATGCTTGAACCATTCTGAAATGCCAATAGTAGCAGATTTTAATTTTATACGGATTTAGCACCTTTCATCATTATTCATTAGATCACCTTGAATCTTTTTTTACAAAATTATATATTTTTCTGTTAAGGTGGCGTGGAGCAGTTAGAAAGACAATTGCTACTCTCCGAGTCATCCTCCAGCACCAACGGAGCAATCTCAACCACGCCTACTTCGTTCAACAAGAAACTGTACCAGAAGGTTTTGGATAGAGCTATCGGCAAAAACAAGTCAGTTTTTTTTTGTTAAAAAAGGCCTCTGCCTCGAAATTCGCGGTGAGCGGCGCGGCGACGCTGGCGTCACTGCCCGCTGCTGCGCCGCTCACCGCGAATTTCGAGGCAGCGGACGCTTCCAAATATAAATAAGAGATACTTGGGGCACATTCATGTAACTCTTCGCTAACCGCAAAGTGGCCTATTTGAAAATGTTTTTTTTTTTCAGTATGGCAAATATTTTTCTGTCGAATCGTCTTTTAGTAAGCAGCAAATCATCTGCCCGAAGAATATAAAGTAATTGAATTTTGGAAGCTTTAAATAATTAATAATAGCGGCTACACATGTTGGCACGGCGTTGCCGACGCCGAGTGATGGCCAGCGCCAACGTGTAGACAGCCGATTTGCCTTGCCTTCTCATCGCTCGGTGTCGCTCGCCTAGTTGGCCGAGTGAATCCCAGCGCCATGTGTAGTTATGTAAGCTCATTTACCGCAACTTGCCTTCACTCGCCGTCACTCGTGATCACTTGCCTCACTTCGGACCGGTGCCGGTTTTTGTGCACAAATCAAAGGAGCTTGTGTGCGCTCGGCCAATGTGTGAGCAGCTCGACAAACACTCGTCTATATTCGATGCTTGCATTTGCATTCAAGGAACTTGTCCTACGTGTGGACATCCGCCCTTGCCTTTTACCGACGCTCGAATTGGCCTAAACTGGGCCAACACGTATAGCTGACCTAAGACGTTAATATTTAAAATAAGCCATTGGCAACAATTGTACTAATTTTCATATTACTTTTTAGGTACACCAGCAAAACGACATTTGAAACAGTTGTACAACCAAACAGTCGTGGCGGTCCACAAAACGCCGGTATCGAGTCGACTGCCGACAAAGATAGACTGATAAGGAAGGAGAGACCAGAGTAATTATATTTTAGGTCCCTTAAATAATAATAGGGTATTTGCCTGTCATTCTTTTATTACATAATTGAATAGTTCTCTCGAAAATTAGAAACTTGACAGAAGAAATAGTTTTCTAAAAATCAATACTTTCAAAGACATTGCGCATTGTTTGAAGCACTTTTGTGAGCCTTGCGAAAACTTCCCATACAAAAGTCGTAAGTGGTAAGTACTGGCGCGTGACCTGTAAGCTGCTACGAAATGTATGGCCATATGCACGAAATTTCTGATATATCCGTAGTTTCCGCGTGTATATTCATACTCACCATTGTAAATATTCTTGTATTTGATGTAAGTAAACTAATTATGTATGAAGTTTTTTTACACTAATGTTGTAAAAAAATATTCCACCTTTTTGTAACTTTGAAATGCTCCTAACTACAAAAACAAAAACTATTTAACACTACTTTTTACTCTTATTAATTTGTAATAGTTACTTTATTATTTTGAAATGTAAAAAAAATTACATGAAGGCAAATATCCAATTACAGAATGAGTATTAAAATTAAGTGATATATTGTAGCTAGAAGATAATATCTAATAATAAAATCTATCCCTTCTTATTTACCTTCGTATAAATAATAGGTCTTTACCTATGAAATAGCCGTTCTGCAGTACTGGCCATTTCAAATCAAAATAATTTTTGTTTGGCTAAGAATTCTAATTTCAAATTAATTTTATTTTAAAAACATGGAATTCTTTTTCCAAAAGTAGTCATTTTTTTATTGATTAGTGTTATATTTTCATCGCATTTCAATCTTTTTCGTCATCATGGATACGTTAAAAATTCGAGTAAATATGGAATACGAGTACCGTCGTGGCAGCAACGCGGCACAAGCGGCACGCAACATCAACGACGTTTACGGAGCTAACACTACAAACCAACGCACCACCTCTTATTGGTTTGCTCGCTTCCGTTCTGGAAATTTCGATCTGAAAAATGAACCTCGCGGTTGTCCGAAGACTTTGGTTGACAATGACTAATTAAAGGCGATTGTGGTAGCTCATGATACACAATCTACGGCTGAATTAGCAGCAGCTTTCGACGTTAGCGTCAAAACAATATTGGTCCATTTGCATCAAATTGGCAATGTAAAAAAGCTTGACAAATGGGTGCCCCACGAACTCAAAGATCGCCAGCGCGAAGTACGCGTCGAGACGTGCCTTGCACTGCTCAACAGACACACAAATTAAGGAATTTTGAACCGCATTGTTACCTGCGATGAAAAATTGATTCTGTTTGATAACCGCAAGCGCTCAGCAAGTTGGTTGGATCCTGGTTCAGCAAATAAACAATGCCCTAAACGAAAACTTACCCCTAGAAAATTGATGGTCACTGTTTGGTGGTCTAGCGCCGGTGTGATTCATCACAGCTTCTTGCCAAACTTTGAAGAATTTTTTGCCTCCCGTCCAGCTGATTTCTTTAAGAAGGGCATCAATAAACTGCCACTGCGTTGGCAAAGATGCATTGATTGCATGGGTGATTACTTTGATTAATACAAATAAAAAATACATGAAAAAAATTCGTATAAATTTTTTCATACAAAACGGCAATTTCATAGGTAAAGACCTAATAATTCTGACAAAGTTGGTATTCATTATTTTACTATTTTAGATACGTCACTATTAATCGTGCAAGATCCTCAACGAAAACGGTCGAGCCCGAAGAGAGTGAGGAAGAGGAAGAATCTGAGGAGGAGGAAGTGACTCAAATTACGAGATCTAAAATTTCATTCGGCTCAGAATCTGCGTCTGTGGCATCTACTGCGAAGCCACTACAGTACGTGAACATCAGACGAGCGAGGCCTACAACTGAAGCCACAGTGGAAGCTGAGGATCCATCCAGATCTAGGTAAATAGTAAACGTAATTTTGACGATCTCTGCGGCTCAGTGGTTAGCGCGTTGGCGCTCAAGTCGCGGGTTCAAATCCCGCCAGGGAACAAAGTTTTCTGTGTTCCTGGATCATAGATGTGTATAAAATATGTGTATTATATAATAAAAATCTTAAATATAATATAAAAAGTATAAAATATAATATTTCCGTTTTCTGGTACCCGTAACAAAAAATATTCGAGAACTTACCTCGAGACTAGATTGACGTGGTGTAATAGGGTCTATAAATAGATTATTTTTATTAAAATTATAATATATAAGTGATGGTGACTGTTTAAATTTAAATAAACACTTCACGTATATTCAGAGTTCACAAACATAATGCACAAGCGGATGGTGACAAGCGTCCATCTTGCTGGACCACCGAGGATCAACTTCTCTTACAAGTATATCGTTTAGGGAATAGGGACTCGCACTCATAGGCGTTGCGTCTTTGTGACGGGTTGATCAGGCGGTATTGGAGCGCGAGGCGTACATATTATATTATTGCGTAAAATTCGCTATGATTGAAATGACGATTCAATCAAATCACCTTGAAAGTTTAATTGAAAAAAATATTTTCGGAAGAGGTAGTTTTCACAATATATTTAAAGCTAACCTCCAAATATGTGTAGGTGCGATTTTATTAGATAAGCAAGTTACGTTAAAAACTATTTTTTATTTGCAGAAATGCGCTGTTTGAACGGTCAGAAGCATTTGTAGCTGTTGATAATTTAAACACAATTGATATAATCAATTCAAAACGCGACAATCTACCTGAGTATGTAACTATAAGAAGAAATCGCCCATCTTATGCCGAAACTACAACCACTGGGTAAATATTACAACAAATTCTTTGTACGGCTATGTTTCTTAACACTATCTTTATAATAAACCAAAATTAATATTTGAAATAAATTATTTTCAGATATTCCTCCTCTGAATTGGACACTTCTAAGGAAACTGAATTAGAAAGAGAGATCTCATCTCAAGTTTCTCAACCGCAATACACGAACATCGTCAGAACCAGATCCACGACACTACCACCTCAAGAACAACCACATACTCCAGAACCTACTACCATATTGTCGGTGCAAATATCATCTTTACTCAATGAACCGAGCATGGAAGAAGAACCTACTCCGCAACCTCAGATACCTCCATCTCCAGAAATTGAAATACCAGAACCAGAAATTACTACAACTATTCCGACCACTACCCCAACAACGACCACTAAATCTACTACACCTGCTCCGTCTTCAACCACTTCAACAACTAGACGAACTTTGTTGCGTCGAAGAGGATCGACAAGTCCAACAACAACCACAACAACTACTGAAGCTCCTGAATCATCATCTCAGGTAAGTTCTAGGAATTTTTCTTTCATCCGCCGTCGTCGACCTTTATCCCAACCCAATGAAATATCAAAAGAAGTAGAAGATCCCGTAACTAATAACCGTTTTAGAAAAATAAGATCTACTACTCCAAACAGCCAAGAAGTTGATGTTTCAAAACCGCTGACTAATAGAGGTTTTAATAAATATCGTATTAGGGTCACACCAAGCGACGATTCCGTCCCAGCAGCTTCTAAAGTCCCTAGACAAATTTCCGGATTTAAATATGACTATAAAGATGAAGAATTCTCTGCGAACAGTGAAGAAGCAGATGATTCTTCAATTGTAGAATCATTTGAAACCACTGAAAGTGATGATGATTTAGATATAAAAAGAACGACAATTTCAGATAAAATAATAGACAGCGAGGTTTCAGCGTCTACATTGGAAGCAAGAAAACCTGTCCTTTCAAGAGGACGGGGGAGATTTTCTCTTACAACTGAGTCTATAAGTAAAAGTGTATCGACAGTGGCTCCCATTTCTATAACAAAACGCCCAACTTTTGCTAGATTTTCACCACGGCCCTTTGGAAGAAACAATAATATTAACTCCGATGTAAAACCTAAAATTACAACAAACATTGAACAAGTAAGCCAACGAGTGCCTTCTCGACTGCCTTTTATTAGACCTAGAATACCTTCAACGGGCATTGGTGGTAGTTTACCAGCACGAAGATTACCATTTTCTTCTCGTTCAACAACTCCAAAACCTACAACTCCAAAAAATGAAGAAGAGGAAATTGATAATAAAAATGATGATATAACACTGTCCGAAAGTGCCATAGAAGTAAAAGAACACAGTCACGATGAACAAGATATTTCTATTGAACTCGTTACAACAGAGAGTAGTTATACTGAAGAAATAACTACAGAAACAAATGAAAGAAGGAAATTTAAGATAATTCGAAGACGCCCTACTACACCATCCACTACTACAGAATCTGTTACTGATGTAACAGTACCTAGAATACGAAAAATCATTAGGAAGAAAATAAAATCGAATGACGCCGAGTCCGAAGTAATTACTAAAGCAACTATATTTGAAAAAGAAGAAACTAAATCTTCTACAAGGCCAAGTTTAAATTATGGAGAGAGAACTAGGGTTACGACACATAAACCAACAACTTTAGAAATAACTACAACTGGAAAAGAAGACGAAGAAATAGAAATTATAACGGAACTGCTTAAGGAAAAAACCACAACTACAGAGAAATATTATGAGAAGCCTATAGAAGATATCAAAAAAGATATACTCGATGACGAGAATACAAGTAGTACTGAAGACGGTGATAGCAAAAAAGATATCTTTGATGACGATAGTATTAGTAGTAACGAAGACGATGAAATTATTGCGACAACATTGAGAAGTTTAAATGATAAAAATAACAATATTCCAGAGATCGTTTTACAATCTAGCAATAATAATTTAGATTTATCTGATAATAAAGAAGCTTCAGGAAAAGATAGCAACTCTACGGTAAAAAATGAGGAAACTGTCACAGAATCTGATAATAAATTTACCACACTAGTCCCACAAACTGATTCTAATATCGATGTAACTGACATTCCAAAACAGTATCAATCTGATATAGAAATTAAAGACGGTGTTTCAGCAAATAAAATGATTTCAGTAGAAAATCAAGAATCATTGTTAAATGAGACAATAAATATACAATCTACAGGTAATTATTCTGATACTACAACAACAAGTACTACAGTACTAACATCTCCGTCACCACGATCTAGGTCACCATATAAACCACCAAAGAGACTATTTACATCAACAACCGAGGCTACCCCGTCTAGCAGTAGATTAGTATTTAGTAGAAAATATAATCCAGGTGCTTACACTAGTCCAGCCACTGTTGAAAGACCAGGTTTTAGCCGTGCTACCACAAAAAAACCATTGATTCCACGAACATTTACGAGAAGAACATTCCCAACTCCAAAATCAACTCCGAGGTACCAAGAAGAAGAAGACATAGTTTATTCAGATGAAGAGATACTTGATGAAGAACCCGAAAATCCATTTGTTTTTGTACCACCTTCAAAACTTTATACAAAGAAACCCAACTCGGAGGAGTATGAAGACTTTGAGGATGACGAAGAAGTTATCGATGATTTAGAAGAACCAGCTCCGGAAGATATTCCAGAAGAAGAAATATCGGAAGAATTTTTAGAAGAATCATTGCCGCAGAAACCGACTACAACTACAAGTAAAAAACCATTATTTAAACCAAGAGTTATAAATTCTAATACATTTAGAACTTCTACAACAACGACAGAATTTCCTAAAATTGTTGGACCTCAACAAAACCAGCAAAACAAGACATCATCATTCAATCGAATTGCTAGTAATAAACCTGTAGATCCTACAAAGAAAAGGGTCCAAAATGTTCCAATTGGATACGATGCTCAAAAACCGCCTACTGCCAATTCAAAGAATGTAAAGTTTTCAACGACATCCACTACTACAACTACCACTACCACCACTACAACTGAAAAGACTCTATTAAATGAGCCCCAAGAGCAAATAGAAATTACAACTGATACCAATGAAAATGATATAAAAACTACAGAAAATAATGAAAATATTTCACCGATAGATAATGATGAAAATCAATCTCAACCATTAAGTATTCTTTTACCAATGACTAACCTTAGCGAAGAATTGACTACAATTGCTGTAGAAACTGATAATAAAAATGATTATTTGGAATCCCAAGAAATCAATAAAGAACGGCAAGCTGTAGAAAATGTAGACGATAAAAACGAACAAAATGATTTAACCGATGAATCTATATTATCAAAGGAAGTACTCGGATCTCAACTAAGTAAGAATGTAGAAACTACCGTAGCACCTGTCGTAGATACCACTTATATTTCTTATGTACCTCCAATTGTTAAAACTCAATTTGATAAACTATTTTCTGTTAGTAGAATCGTTGAGGTTTCATCAAAATCAGACAAACGACGTCTAAATAAAAACAATGAAACTACTCTTATTCAAGAAGGCAAAATAAAAATAGAAAAGAAACCAACACTCGATAAAATTGGAGACGTTAGTAGATACAGTCTTATTAAGATAGTAGAAGACGAGATCCCTATTTATTTAACAAAACTTGGTCATGTCTATCCAGTAGATAATCCACCAAATAATCCTATTCGTATCGATGAAGCACGAAATGCTAGAGCGTTACGTGATTTTATAAATACGCCTAATGAAAACCTTATTGCTTCTGAAAGTATGAACGAAGGATACAGAACCGTTAATAGAGTAGCAAAGGAAGCAAGTCAGGAGAAATCTATTAATGCTGAACAGTTTTTAAATGACGACTTTTTAAAATACATAAATGATGAAAAGAAATCAGACAAATCAGAAGACCTGCCTTTTGGAACTCAATGGCAATTTGTTCCAGCGGCATATGAAACTGAACAAAATAAGAAAACTGCTACCAGAGTCGATTCGATAACACCGCGTGCTATGCAAACCAACCCTTCCACTTTACCTTTAGAGTCATTGTTTAAAACAGAAATGACGACAAAACAAAGTAATGAGTCTAATGCTCCATTCGTCGTATATTCCGCTCCGATATCTCCTGACGCAGATAATGCTAGTTTGGTTAAATTAAAGATTTTAAAACCTCAAAACAGTCGCAGCATCGTCACTTTCGCTAAAGGTAAAGAATTAAAAGGCACATCACATCAAATTCATAAGCCAATAAAGATTTCTGTTTTAACAAACCAATTAACGAACACTACTCCTAGAGCCATTTCTATGACTACATCTACTACGACAGAACATGTGAGGATGAGTCCTGTCATTGAAATGTTGACAACAACTCAAAACGCAACATTTACAACAACCACAACAACAACTAGACCTGTTGAACCACCATCTACAGAAACCATTACAACCGAATCCCCAATAACCACTGAAACCATACCGGAGGAAACCGCGACCGTTAAAATATCTCCGCTAGATACGAAAAGGCTAAAATATGGACTAGCGAGACGACCACTTCTAAAAACATCAAATGCTACTCGATATTTATTACAGCGCACTAATTCAAAACAAAACATACCCACCAATTCAAAAGTGAATAAAACAACTAGCTTCTATCCCAATAAAACAACTAGCTTCTCTCCCAATAAAACGAGCAGTTTCTCGCCAAATAAAACGACAAGTTTCACACCGAATCAACGAAAATCGAGTCGAACTCAAAACGTGCCAGTAGACATCAGAAAGCGACCGACCGCTAATAGAACAAGAATATTCACAACCGAAGCTCCCAGAAGTACGACAGAGAAGAGAGTTTCAGTTAAGCCATTTAGACCTAATTTCAGACCTTCTTTCTCACCTAGACGACCGACAACAGTAACTACTACTGAACGGGACACATAGTTTAACTTCTAACGCAATAACTGATATCATTTGGGTTGTTTTAAAGGATACGACTGACGTAAACTACGATTTTTTGGGATTGAAATATACTTTTAGTTGTAAAAATCTATTTAAAATTTTGCTGTTCCCCAAAGAAATCGTAGTAAACACATATTACCTGTATATAAAGAATCGCCGTAGTCATAATGCAGATCTTATAGCTTTATTAGGGTTATGTGAAAGTTTTTTTATACCAAATATTGTAAATTATGAGCTAGTTCGTTTTGGGTATTGAAACTTTCAGCCAATTGTCAATAGTTTAGGTTAAGTTTATTTAATTACTAATCGTTACCATGTATGTTTAGGACATTGGGCGTATTGTACACATTAATATGTACTATATAATGAAAAATTACTAAGAATTTATAATAAAAATCTATACTTTACACATTTGCACTTATTTGATAGCTTAGAAAAAACGTACGCACAGTTTATTAGAAATACGTAAAATTGATACCCATTGGATTATATTTTTTATTTTTACGTGGTGTTACATCAAAATAATTATTTTGATTCATGTGACGAAGGACGAGAAAGATCGGGTAAGTACATTTTTTTTATTATTTTATTTTTAAGTCTGCATTATGCCGAATATAAGTACCTAATTTTGGGAGCTGGAGCTTTTTATTACACTAAATGATCTTTCAAGTATGCCGCCTTTAAAGAGTACAATTTCATAATGCATGTATTATACTAGCTATTGCCCGCAGCTTCGCCCGCGTGGGGGTGTTCGTGGCAATAAACTTCTTTAGCAAATATACCTACTGCAATATAGTAGTAGCACAGAGTTAAAATATATATTATACTAATATTATACTTTATTAAAAATCTTCACACATAATTTTTAATTTTAAGATATCTCCTAGATGTAACCTCTTAGATAAGGATAATTACATTGTATCCGTCTAAATAGCTTCTGAAAATACTACAATATTTCTGATAAACTTAGGATGGGTATGACCTATCTAAAAAGATAGACATATCTTTTTTGTAGACCTATAAAAGAGAAATAATCCCACCATGCATTGTTTTGTTATTTATCTCCAACGGGTTAGCTTAGGCAGCGTTTTCGATAAAAGTTCCCAGACGGCTTGATTTTTTCCGACACCTCCAACAACGACCGTCACAAATCAAACAATTTCCACAAAACCTTAACAAATTATTATCGACCTAAACCTTCCTAAGGAACCGCTCGGTCGGTAAATGTAAAGGGCATGAAAATACTTTCAGTAGTTTTTGAGATTATCACGACTTTTATTTATATATATAATATAGATTATTTTGTTTGGTCAAATTCGTTTTGCTATGTTGTTATAGGTATATAAATATATATTTTTTAAAATCTTAATATCTACTTTGTTGGGTCAAGATTCATAGCTATTGTAATCGCTTACAATCATGCGACCTGTCTGCTCATTTACCCCTTATACAATAATTACGTAACAGCTAAATTATCTTGCTTACATGCCCCTGACCAATGACCATAATAGTATGTAGTAGTTGGTAAGTAGAAACTTGAGAAGTCATAAACAAACTATAAAATGTATGTAACTCTTACTTTCACCTGTAATTTTCATATAATTATGATTTGCAGAATATGCTACGACAGATCATGATTATGATTTTCATAGATTTTCAGAGAATTGACCAAATTTAATATGGAATTTGACTAGATTTTAACATTTTTTATCGGGTATATAGGATTTTTATAATATTTACTATTATCTACGTTGTGTGTGTCACTGTACCTTATCTTAATTTCCCAGCTAAAATTCTAGAGCCTATTATAGAAGAACAATAAATATTTATCATTATAGGAAAAATTTTGACAATGCTCCTATTCGACATTACCTTGCTAAGTATAGGTTTGCTTATAGGGAATATTGACTATTGTTGTATATCGCTGTCTCGTTCCTATCTTGATCGTTGTTTGAAAAATCGTATTTAAAGTCAGGTCACACTAAAGGAACACGCCGTAGCGGTAATGTACCACGACTTATCGGTGTAAACCGTGAATCGTGATTGTCATTCTACATAAAACACCAGATATGAAATCGCAATCATAATTTTGCAACAATTATCGACGTTTCCTCTTACTGTGATCCAAGTTTTTGTCTTCTTATGTCGCCGCACGTATCTACATTAATACATTAAAGATGGGACCGCACTAGCGGCTGCGGAGCGACGACGCCTCCCTACTAGTAACACCGCAATGGAGTGCCGCGTCGTGTAGTTCCGCTGCCACGTACTGCGTTATATCACTTAATAAATAGTTAATACGTATATGGTTATATCTTAAACAATTTCATACAAAGAATATTTGGCCGTGTCGCGTCGCGTCGTTCAGCCTATCGCGGTCCCACCTTATAACAACCTTTCTTGACAGTGTTTTAGGTAGAAAAGTACTCAAATCAATTTAATATTTAAATTGGATTGTTTGCTATTTTATGAAACACAATTTAATTCAAAACTGGTAATAATGAAACCAAATGTCAGTATATAAATAATTCATACATTCGTTAGTTTATATGAATGTAGGTAAATCTAACGCTTTCGGTACAGAAATCCCCTTCACTAGACCACGGCGAAGATTTAGGAAAGGATTATTTGATATAAATAACGAAAAGTTTAAGTATCTTTTGGCATTTGAGTTATTCAATTTCGAAGAGATTTTTTTTATGCTGGTATTTGCCACCTATTTCGTTAGCGTCAGATAAATATGCGATAGAAACCGTACGTTTTGTTAGGCTGTTATTCAAATGTATGTGAAGCAATACACACTTATGTTCGAAATTAGAATAAAACATAAGTAAAGTTAAAATGCTTTGGACTTAAGAAATACCTAGGTATTTACAATTAGTAAATACCTAGGTTTTTTAGTACAAAGGATCTAATAATATCTTCAGTGATGTTTATTTTGTTTTATGTCATTATGGCCAGGGATAAGCGAACCTTAATGGAAGAATCGTGACTTCTTGTTAATGTATGTAATTGACTTAACAAATGCATAGATGTGGTGGGAAAAATTAAAATTGATCTTCACGACATCTAGGCACAATCGAACAAGTTGCCGCTGGAACAGGCATAAGTCGCGCAAAATTGCTTAATAGCGCCCGCGCCGTGCGGACGCATACTCACGTGTAAATACTGACTCCAACCACGTCTGCAGTAGATGCGGTCACTTCAGACGTGTTTAAATATTATAAGGCGTCCTGGTGCAAAGGAAAATGTTTTAGGGTCTGGTCTATCAGCAACTTTGCCGATATTGTGCATACTTCATAGGTTAAGAGAATACTAGAGTTCATTTTAATTAACTTAAGTGGATGTGCACTGGATAGAACTGAAAATTGGAGTGCTTTGAAACCTATTTTCTCAGTCATGGTCGGATTGAATAATCCCAAAAAATATATGTTAATATGCATTATATTTAGCTGAGGACTGTCTTGTTATAAATTGAAATTTTATTAAAATATTGATTTAAAAATATGCTAAGTCCACCTCTTTTTTAATTTTTTTTTCTTTTCTTCTATAAGTCACACGAGTGTGAAAATTATTTCAGTATTTTAAGTAATACAAGACTCAGGGGAAGGTCATTTCAGTTTTTTGGAAATTTTGTCTCAAATATTTATATCAATTTTTTTATCCGATTTCAATACTCTCCGGTCGGCGCGATACGCCCTTGTCGCCTACAAAATTAGCATGGGACTTGCCGCTCAAGGTCACTGGCGTTATAAAGAGCCTTAAGTTTAATTCCATAATAGAGGTCAATTCATACAGGCGCAGAGTCGAAGCGCAGCGAAGCGAAATTTGAAAATATAATATAGCTATGGACATAATCGAAACTCGTATATCCATAACGTAATGCACATATTCCTTCTGAGATGAAAAAGAAGCGTCGGTCGTCCGCAGACGTGCGAATTCTCTCGATTTCGCACGTCTGCATAAATCAGAAGGAATATGTGCATAACGTTGTGGACATAAGAGTGAATTTGCTATATTAAAATTTCCAAATTTCGTTTCGGTGCGCTTAAACTTTGCGCTAGTATGGATTGACTGTAAGGATTCGGCTTGACCTGTAATAATATTAAGATTTTGTAAATTAGTTAGATCACAATTCCCGGGCCCTATTCGTTTTAAGCATCTCTCAAAGCGGAATTTAATAGTTAATTTAATAGCGATCACATATTTAAGATTGTTAAGACTTCATGGCCAACGTAGCCTACGTTATGGATGAAGCCTTTGATTAGTTGTAAATAAAGCCAGATATTATGATAATTTAATAAATAGTTATTTCTGTTCCGAGTAAATCTCAAAAGTTTCACCTTTCAAGAAACTGGTAGGTATTGCACTTATCAATCAAAGTCAAAGTTTTTTTATTCAAAATTGGTATTCTTATACACTTTCTGAACGTCGGCCTACTGATGTCTACCACTGCTTCGGAAACTAGCCCGGCGAGAAGAACCGGCGAAAGGAACTCGCACGGTGGTCACTTTCTAGCAAAAAGATGTGAAAATTGTTATTTTCAAAAACATATGTTTACAATGTTGTAACTTAAACACACTGAACACAATCTGAACACTAGAAATTAATTATAGTTTAAAAAAACTAAAAAAAAACACGCTTTTATAGCAATCTAACTAAAAAATAAAAAATAAAATTTAATAAATTTGGATTAAGAATAGTGTAAATGAAAAATAAATGTTTATTATTGTAAAAAAGCGTGGGGTGCAGTGTTTTCACCTATACGTTTGTTTGTATGTAACCGACTCCAGTGGATTTTTCATCCAGATTCTCAGATCAGATTTTGATCCACTTCAAACGGTCAGATTTCGTTTAAAGTGATTTTTAAGATATTATCAAAGGGAAGATCCTTCTCATATCTGCCAATAAAATGTTTATAACTCTTGACACCACTATGCACACCACGCTTTTTTACAATAATAAACATTTATTTTTCATTTACACTATTCTTAATCCAAATTTATTAAATTTTATTTTTTATTTTTTAGTTAGATTACTATATAAGCGTGTTTTTTTAGTTTTTTTAAACTATAATTTATTTTTTGCTTTTTAGTACGATTTGCCAAAGAGTAAGCCTGGAACTGCACGCATGCGTAGTTCGCGCACTAGTTCTATCTCTCTTACTCTCATGCAAAGAATGCGGAAAGAAATTGATGAATTCTGGCGAATTTAATCAGGATAATCGGATATTTTAATCGAATTATTGCATTGTCCTCGGTCTTTGACAGGTGTGCAAAGTTTGAATTAAATCTGATCGTTCAAAGTAGGACAAAATCGAGCCCAAAGGAGTCGGTTACAAGCAAGCAAGGAAGCAAACATACAGGTGAAACTCATAAAAGCGTTATAAAAATATCTTCTTCACGAGCGCCATTTTTTTTCTAGATTTAACGAATGATAATAACGTAAATTAAAATATTGAGATAATCAAGAAATACAATAGAAATCATTCAACAAGTAACACCACTTCACTTATTAGTAACTTACCATATAATAGTATGTAGTCGAATATTATATCCTCACATCAAACACAACTATACTGCGATTCAGAAATATGTAAGACCCGTATAGCGACATCTATCGAACGTAGTAATAAAAGTCCTAATAATTTATTTCATCTGCCTGTTTTAATTAAAAACGGTTGAGCCGATTAACCGATTTTAATATAGTTTTTTTTTTTGTTTGAAAGCTGACTTGATCGAGAGTGTTCTTAGCTATAATTCATCATCATCAGCTGGTTCACTGCTTGACAATTGAGGGAATTTATTATTTATTTTCTTATGTATTGACTGTAATAAATTATATTTATAAAATAAAATATGTTTTATGAAGGTACATATACATATATATATGAATATATGAATTATATATTTATAGTCTTATATTACGTAATGTTCGAAAATTGGACAACTGGGTTGTACGAATTGTACGACCGCATTTTAAACGTGTATTATAACTTAAACGATATGATTTCATATAATATATATACATATTGGTAATCTGCTTGCCAAGACGTGTCTTTTGATACCAAACACGTGATAATTATCTTGGTTTAATTTTTTTAGATGTTAGAATCTGAGGTCTCATTTTCGAAACACAAAGTTTTGAAAAAAAAATATGTTACCCGCGGCATCATTACAAATCTTTTGACACCTAACTTATTAAAATCGCACCAGTAATTTAGACGCTACGAGGGAACAAACATACATACATACAAACAGACTGCCAAAATCATTACCCTTCCTTTCGGCTTCGCCTTAGTCGGGTAATAACTAAAACTAGTCGCGCTGTGTCCTCATCGGAAATTTATATAATTTATCGACTGCATATGCTGCAGAACTGAGCCTATCTGCCAGATTTTCAATATGATGAATTTACTGTCTAGTGTTATTTCTATAAATACAGTGATGTCCACTAACTTCATTTTCTCATCGTTTTCTCATCGTTTAACTGTGCTGTTCTGTGCTGGTTTGCGTCCCGGCAGCCTGTTTCCTCTATCTCGTAAAAAAAAAGTTTGAATCTTCGAAATAAAACAAAAAAGTTTATCTTTGACTACATAATCACTTTTCTAAAAAAATTCGGTTAATTTCATTGTTATTTTTAAAATTTAATTGTTATGTAATTTTTCAAAATTAAAACAATGTAACACTTCCGTCCACTTCCGCTATTTACCCGGTTGGGTAACTCCAGATACAATATTATGCAGATTTTATTACAATAGTTATGTTTATAATGGCCTGAATTAGTATGGTAGTGTTGGAAAGTTTATGAGGATCTCTTATAATCGACAGTATGCATTCCTAATATTATATTATGATTAGGTCAGATTGGGCTTAAAAAATGTATAATCTAATAGGAGTATTAATTATTTTATCTTATACTTTAAGCGAGCTATATATATATATATATATATATATATATATATATATATATATATATATATATATATATATAATAATATTATAATAATCTGTTTCTCGAAAACAGCTCCAAGTAATACCATGAAATTTAGTATGAGTTTTGCGAGAGAAAAATCGATCTAGCTAGGTATCGGAAACTGGGCATTTTTAAGCTATAATATATGTTTTTTCTTTCGTCGTGCAACAATGTATCAATAATTTCGACTCTATTATGTCGGTCCAATTTGTACGAAAATTCGGAATGTGTTGGGTTCGAATCCCGGTCCGTAATCCGGTAAATTGTGATTATTTTTATTGTTTTAAATTTATCAAAACTCCAAACAAAGCTCAGTTACCCAGATACTTTGCACCCTATAGGGTGCGAGAAGATATTGTGGATTGTCATATATGACAATCCACAATCTCTTCAATAAATGTGAAAGTTTGTGAGGATGGATGGATAAACGTATGGATCTATGGATGGATGGATATTTGTTACATTTTCACGAAAAACCACTGAAGTTTAGGCTCTGGATTAAAACATAGGCTACTTTTTATCCCGGGAAAGTACAGTATTCCCGCGAGATACTTAATAGTAAATTATATTTTCCGCGGGCGAAGCCGCGGGAAATAGCTTTTATGTACTATTTGTGTGCCGCGTTACATTCAAATCTGTTCAGCAGTTTTTCCGAGAAAGACTAACAAATATACAGTGAATCCTGGTTAATCGGGATCTCAAGGGACCAAGGATTACATACACTTGAAATAGGTTTTCATGTATCCACTTTTCCAAATACACAGCTTTAAAATTACAGGTGTCTGAGCTACAGAGGTTACTGTTATTCCATTGATAGAGGCGGAAATGTTTAAAAAAATGCGTATTTTTAACTGTTATGAATTAAGTGTAAAAAAATACAATATAACACAGTAAATAATTAGATATTTACGTAGTGAAGTTTACGACGTATGTTAATCGGTTATGTTTATTTGTATGTATTTAATTACTGTTGCAGAAACCTGTTTCTCGGTTGAATAAATTTGATTTTGCCAGAAATCTGATTATAGTACCAGTACTGGATGTCACGTATACACACACACACACACCACACACACACACGGACATGTCAAACTTATAACACCCCTCTGTTGGCGTAGGGGGTTAACAAATAATTATGTAGCAGTCAAAATTAAGATTTTTTAGTCTGCATTCTGCATATCATACATTTTGTTTCTTACCTTTGCATCTTTGAAACAAGTTTTTTATTACCTACATACTTGCTCATAACGTACATGTGTTGTTGAGATGTGAACCTGTATGTTTTGAATATTAACAGCGATTCACCTGCCTTATACGGTAACAGGTAACTAACTGGTTAATCTACCAGTTTAACTTGTTTTAACCTAGGTTTCTCTGAAGCCGTCATTAGGTAAAAAGAAAATGCTACTCCCTTACATTCACGTTGCAAAAGAAGTAGGATTTGGAAGAATGTAGTCACCACTTTATTAATCGACAATTTTGCTCATTTGCCCCTGTGAAAGAAAAGTCAACATCTACACTAATATTATAAAGAGGAAAGATTTGGTTTGTTTGCATTGAATAAATAGGCTCTGAAACTACTAAACCAAATTTTATGAATTTTGGCTTAGTAATAGAGTAAACCACGGCGATGGACATATGTTACTTTTTATCGCGACAAAATGTACGGTGTCAGCGGTATTACCTTTTGCGCGCACTAAGAGTCGCGGGCAACATCTTGCATTCAATATCCAAGATTTATATTTGCAGTATATAGTTAGGCTACATTTAAAACATGTTCAAAATTAGAGCACCGTCCCTAAGTATAGTTTAGAGTACGCTAAAGGAGTTGGAAGTCGATTATGTCCCAGTAAGGCTGTACAGTAAAACCCTTTGCCACTCACTTTCAAACTGGCCACGAATAATATTTTTGTTCGACACTCAAATACTTTTAATTATACGAGGATTCACAAATTATTTTTGAACGATTTTCAATTCATGCCATTGAAAACTAAACAATAAAAAACCTATAAAATGTGTAAATATATTTCAATTAATCGCAGATGTTTTGTAGTTGTCTACTCACTATTATAATATTTATTATAAAGTTATACTCATGATTATAACTCTTATATTTATCGTATTATAATACTAGCAAAATAACTCAAATGGCATAGTTGAAGGTAACAAGCAACACTGGCTCTGGGTACCCGGTTTGTATTGTAACGATAAAATTATACAGACACTAGCTTTTGCCCGTAGCTCCGTCCGCGTAAACACAGTATCCCACGGTAACTCTTACATTTCGGGATAATAAGTAGCATATGTGTTAATCCAGAGCTCAAACTACTACCATACCAAATTCCATTAAAATCTGTTCAGTAGTTTTCGCGTGAAAAGGTAACAAACATCCATCGATCCTCACAAACTCTCAAATTTATAACTGTAGTAGATTATAAAACGGTTTTAATTCTGCGATGTTTTAATATAACGATATTTGATTTGTGTAAAACAATTGTAGGCTTAAAGACTTTTAATCTCTCTATCTATTTTATTATAATACTTGTACAATAGGATTAAGTTTGACTCAATTTATATTTCATAAAAATATTTTGACATGTTTCTATTTAACAATTCAATATTATGGATTTTTAATGAATTAATGCATAATGTACCTCATAGTTTATTTATTTTTTACATTATTATTAATTGTAATTAAATGTAACCAGTGATGTATGCCTAACCTAACTTTGATATTATAAAATTGTATTTCAATCATAAACTACTAAAATTTTCATGCCTTACGCAGAATGTGTGTTCCAAAAATTTAATAAATGAAACTAAGACCAATTTTATTACCATATTCTAGCAAATAAAGATTATGATTATGATTATGAATGGTAGACTGAACAATAATCTTATAACTCTACTCAGTTGTGACGCAAAATCTCACTGTTATACTTGTTAGCGTAATCATTGGATTTTCACAAATATGAGACTTGACTTCTAGATATTTTAACAAAAAAGTTGGTCAAAGCCAACGGGAATGGTTAATCATTTAGGTAGTCTGTGTGTATATATATACTATGTATATATGTATGTTTGCTCCACCGTAGCGCCTAAACTGCTGATCCGTTTATAATAAATTAGGTGTCAATATATTCGTAATAATAGCCCGGGAAACAAATATATAACTTATGTAGTCGAGTTATGGTTTTTATAAAAATATACTTATTGGTAGAGAGCGTTAAGGGTAAATCCAAACACAAAAGTATCGTTCATTTATTTTAGAACTCCATCTCTCGTCTTTTTAATTCTCCTCAAAAACCCGTCTTTTTACATGGTACAAGCAGCTTTTCTCCTATCTAATGTCCCAGCGGCACCATCTGAAAAAAAGAAAATTAACATTTAGTATATATTTTTTTTAACTGACCAAATACTTTCAGGATAAAACTTTGAATTAAATATTTGATTCTTTCTTGTAA
This sequence comes from Phengaris alcon alcon, assembly GCA_037179445.1. Lineage (NCBI taxonomy): Eukaryota > Metazoa > Arthropoda > Insecta > Lepidoptera > Lycaenidae > Phengaris > Phengaris alcon. Next base: position 1,080,443 of record JAYRCH010000048.1, on the reverse strand, counting down.
ATTAAGAGGCATTAAATAGTAAATTAAAATTAAGTAAATAAAAAGTAGTGCTTACAAAACCTATGCATTTTATACAAACATTATTATTTATTTCACTGAATGACCTGTTTCACTGCTTGACAATTCAGGGAATTTATTATTTATTTTCTTATGTATTGACTGTAATAAATTATATTTATAAAATAAAATATGTTTTATGAAGGTACATATACATATATATATGAATATATGAATTATATATTTATAGTCTTATATTACGTAATGTTCGAAAATTGGACAACTGGGTTGTACGAATTGTACGACCGCATTTTAAACGTGTATTATAACTTAAACGATATGATTTCATATAATATATATACATATTGGTAATCTGCTTGCCAAGACGTGTCTTTTGATACCAAACACGTGATAATTATCTTGGTTTAATTTTTTTAGATGTTAGAATCTGAGGTCTCATTTTCGAAACACAAAGTTTTGAAAAAAAAATATGTTACCCGCGGCATCATTACAAATCTTTTGACACCTAACTTATTAAAATCGCACCAGTAATTTAGACGCTACGAGGGAACAAACATACATACATACAAACAGACTGCCAAAATCATTACCCTTCCTTTCGGCTTCGCCTTAGTCGGGTAATAACTAAAACTAGTCGCGCTGTGTCCTCATCGGAAATTTATATAATTTATCGACTGCATATGCTGCAGAACTGAGCCTATCTGCCAGATTTTCAATATGATGAATTTACTGTCTAGTGTTATTTCTATAAATACAGTGATGTCCACTAACTTCATTTTCTCATCGTTTTCTCATCGTTTAACTGTGCTGTTCTGTGCTGGTTTGCGTCCCGGCAGCCTGTTTCCTCTATCTCGTAAAAAAAAAGTTTGAATCTTCGAAATAAAACAAAAAAGTTTATCTTTGACTACATAATCACTTTTCTAAAAAAATTCGGTTAATTTCATTGTTATTTTTAAAATTTAATTGTTATGTAATTTTTCAAAATTAAAACAATGTAACACTTCCGTCCACTTCCGCTATTTACCCGGTTGGGTAACTCCAGATACAATATTATGCAGATTTTATTACAATAGTTATGTTTATAATGGCCTGAATTAGTATGGTAGTGTTGGAAAGTTTATGAGGATCTCTTATAATCGACAGTATGCATTCCTAATATTATATTATGATTAGGTCAGATTGGGCTTAAAAAATGTATAATCTAATAGGAGTATTAATTATTTTATCTTATACTTTAAGCGAGCTATATATATATATATATATATATATATATATATATATATATATAATAATATTATAATAATCTGTTTCTCGAAAACAGCTCCAAGTAATACCATGAAATTTAGTATGAGTTTTGCGAGAGAAAAATCGATCTAGCTAGGTATCGGAAACTGGGCATTTTTAAGCTATAATATATGTTTTTTCTTTCGTCGTGCAACAATGTATCAATAATTTCGACTCTATTATGTCGGTCCAATTTGTACGAAAATTCGGAATGTGTTGGGTTCGAATCCCGGTCCGTAATCCGGTAAATTGTGATTATTTTTATTGTTTTAAATTTATCAAAACTCCAAACAAAGCTCAGTTACCCAGATACTTTGCACCCTATAGGGTGCGAGAAGATATTGTGGATTGTCATATATGACAATCCACAATCTCTTCAATAAATGTGAAAGTTTGTGAGGATGGATGGATAAACGTATGGATCTATGGATGGATGGATATTTGTTACATTTTCACGAAAAACCACTGAAGTTTAGGCTCTGGATTAAAACATAGGCTACTTTTTATCCCGGGAAAGTACAGTATTCCCGCGAGATACTTAATAGTAAATTATATTTTCCGCGGGCGAAGCCGCGGGAAATAGCTTTTATGTACTATTTGTGTGCCGCGTTACATTCAAATCTGTTCAGCAGTTTTTCCGAGAAAGACTAACAAATATACAGTGAATCCTGGTTAATCGGGATCTCAAGGGACCAAGGATTACATACACTTGAAATAGGTTTTCATGTATCCACTTTTCCAAATACACAGCTTTAAAATTACAGGTGTCTGAGCTACAGAGGTTACTGTTATTCCATTGATAGAGGCGGAAATGTTTAAAAAAATGCGTATTTTTAACTGTTATGAATTAAGTGTAAAAAAATACAATATAACACAGTAAATAATTAGATATTTACGTAGTGAAGTTTACGACGTATGTTAATCGGTTATGTTTATTTGTATGTATTTAATTACTGTTGCAGAAACCTGTTTCTCGGTTGAATAAATTTGATTTTGCCAGAAATCTGATTATAGTACCAGTACTGGATGTCACGTATACACACACACACACACCACACACACACACGGACATGTCAAACTTATAACACCCCTCTGTTGGCGTAGGGGGTTAACAAATAATTATGTAGCAGTCAAAATTAAGATTTTTTAGTCTGCATTCTGCATATCATACATTTTGTTTCTTACCTTTGCATCTTTGAAACAAGTTTTTTATTACCTACATACTTGCTCATAACGTACATGTGTTGTTGAGATGTGAACCTGTATGTTTTGAATATTAACAGCGATTCACCTGCCTTATACGGTAACAGGTAACTAACTGGTTAATCTACCAGTTTAACTTGTTTTAACCTAGGTTTCTCTGAAGCCGTCATTAGGTAAAAAGAAAATGCTACTCCCTTACATTCACGTTGCAAAAGAAGTAGGATTTGGAAGAATGTAGTCACCACTTTATTAATCGACAATTTTGCTCATTTGCCCCTGTGAAAGAAAAGTCAACATCTACACTAATATTATAAAGAGGAAAGATTTGGTTTGTTTGCATTGAATAAATAGGCTCTGAAACTACTAAACCAAATTTTATGAATTTTGGCTTAGTAATAGAGTAAACCACGGCGATGGACATATGTTACTTTTTATCGCGACAAAATGTACGGTGTCAGCGGTATTACCTTTTGCGCGCACTAAGAGTCGCGGGCAACATCTTGCATTCAATATCCAAGATTTATATTTGCAGTATATAGTTAGGCTACATTTAAAACATGTTCAAAATTAGAGCACCGTCCCTAAGTATAGTTTAGAGTACGCTAAAGGAGTTGGAAGTCGATTATGTCCCAGTAAGGCTGTACAGTAAAACCCTTTGCCACTCACTTTCAAACTGGCCACGAATAATATTTTTGTTCGACACTCAAATACTTTTAATTATACGAGGATTCACAAATTATTTTTGAACGATTTTCAATTCATGCCATTGAAAACTAAACAATAAAAAACCTATAAAATGTGTAAATATATTTCAATTAATCGCAGATGTTTTGTAGTTGTCTACTCACTATTATAATATTTATTATAAAGTTATACTCATGATTATAACTCTTATATTTATCGTATTATAATACTAGCAAAATAACTCAAATGGCATAGTTGAAGGTAACAAGCAACACTGGCTCTGGGTACCCGGTTTGTATTGTAACGATAAAATTATACAGACACTAGCTTTTGCCCGTAGCTCCGTCCGCGTAAACACAGTATCCCACGGTAACTCTTACATTTCGGGATAATAAGTAGCATATGTGTTAATCCAGAGCTCAAACTACTACCATACCAAATTCCATTAAAATCTGTTCAGTAGTTTTCGCGTGAAAAGGTAACAAACATCCATCGATCCTCACAAACTCTCAAATTTATAACTGTAGTAGATTATAAAACGGTTTTAATTCTGCGATGTTTTAATATAACGATATTTGATTTGTGTAAAACAATTGTAGGCTTAAAGACTTTTAATCTCTCTATCTATTTTATTATAATACTTGTACAATAGGATTAAGTTTGACTCAATTTATATTTCATAAAAATATTTTGACATGTTTCTATTTAACAATTCAATATTATGGATTTTTAATGAATTAATGCATAATGTACCTCATAGTTTATTTATTTTTTACATTATTATTAATTGTAATTAAATGTAACCAGTGATGTATGCCTAACCTAACTTTGATATTATAAAATTGTATTTCAATCATAAACTACTAAAATTTTCATGCCTTACGCAGAATGTGTGTTCCAAAAATTTAATAAATGAAACTAAGACCAATTTTATTACCATATTCTAGCAAATAAAGATTATGATTATGATTATGAATGGTAGACTGAACAATAATCTTATAACTCTACTCAGTTGTGACGCAAAATCTCACTGTTATACTTGTTAGCGTAATCATTGGATTTTCACAAATATGAGACTTGACTTCTAGATATTTTAACAAAAAAGTTGGTCAAAGCCAACGGGAATGGTTAATCATTTAGGTAGTCTGTGTGTATATATATACTATGTATATATGTATGTTTGCTCCACCGTAGCGCCTAAACTGCTGATCCGTTTATAATAAATTAGGTGTCAATATATTCGTAATAATAGCCCGGGAAACAAATATATAACTTATGTAGTCGAGTTATGGTTTTTATAAAAATATACTTATTGGTAGAGAGCGTTAAGGGTAAATCCAAACACAAAAGTATCGTTCATTTATTTTAGAACTCCATCTCTCGTCTTTTTAATTCTCCTCAAAAACCCGTCTTTTTACATGGTACAAGCAGCTTTTCTCCTATCTAATGTCCCAGCGGCACCATCTGAAAAAAAGAAAATTAACATTTAGTATATATTTTTTTTAACTGACCAAATACTTTCAGGATAAAACTTTGAATTAAATATTTGATTCTTTCTTGTAAATTAAGAGGCATTAAATAGTAAATTAAAATTAAGTAAATAAAAAGTAGTGCTTACAAAACCTATGCATTTTATACAAACATTATTATTTATTTCACTGAATGACCTGTTTCACAATCTACTGATAAGACCCAGATAGCTTAAATGGACGTTTGTCTCTGTCGCTCGATATAAAGTAAGCGGTGACGAAACTTTCGAATTAGCTATCCGGCACTTAGAAGATTTTGAATCAGGCCCTAAATATAATTAAATCTCTGCTACAGACTACAATGTTTTAATAATATAATATTAGCTAATTAATTTAAAATATGTATCTACTGTCTTCTATAAATTGCAATGTTATATTTGACACTGCATCGATGATAAAAAACTAATTATCATCAACACAGTGTAAACATTAGCATACAATTTTAATAGCAGAGTGACAGACAGTCAATAACCTCCATTATGTATTTTCTATCGCCTGAACTCGACCCGAGACCCGAGACCCGAGAGAAATCGGCTTTCTCTCGCAGCATCGGAGATTATCGGACTTATGTAATGCTCCCTTAAGTATCGCCTTTCTAAAAGTGTCAATGTTTTCTATAAAAGTTAAACCCAGTGTTGATAGTTTAAATAAGCAAAAACAAAATGGACGGAACCTTAGGTCCTTCACTTGTCATCTTAGTTTCTTTGCTTTTTAAATTCCTTATAGCCGAATTCTCAAATGCTTCTTAAAATGTGGGCCCCACTTTACTTGCCGTAACAATCTTTTACTTTGAAAATTGACAAGGACAGCATGTATTCGGCTGCAAGATTGGGATTATATTGCCCGGAATCCGAAAGGCCGGCGAAAATTTAGAGCATGGAAGAGGTTTAAGAGATAGGTAACTAATAAGGCTATTTTCAGCATAAGTATTTATTTTTTTAATGATACCTCTAAGGCTTTTTTTTCTTTCCAAACTTTTTTTTCTGTCCACATTAAAAATTAATTAAACCTTTTTTTTTCTGTCCACATTAAAAACGAAAATACATTAATTTACCTATAGCAAAACATTGTAAACATTATAAATTACTTTTAAACAAAACAAAAAAGCGCAAAAACTTCCGTTGTCGGTTTCGCAATTTGTCCATAATAAGTATTGCAAAAATGAATGATTCGCAATTAAGTCTTATTTTAACCGTGATGTAATATTGTGAATCATACGTAGGGCGTGGGCTGTAACACTGTATAGTTTACAAGTAGGCATTCATTATACTGATCTTGACTGTACCTACGTAAATACATACAGATAGATTAGGGGTGCTATGGAAAAAAATTAAGGCTTTCAAAGCATGAATCAAGGTATTTCGTAAGCCTAGTCGGTAGTTCCTTAAGATCCTGCTTTCAGGGCTTTTGACTGATCTACAACGAAATAATATTTACTTTTTTACCCGACTACGGTGAAGACAAAAGGAAGGGTAATGATTTTGACAGTGTATGTATGTTATATGTATTTGTTTGTTCTATCGTAGCGCCTAAACTACTGATCCGATTTTTAATGATTGAGGTGTGAATAGATTCGTAAAAATGGCCCGGGTAATATAGGCTGCATAATTTAAGTAGTTATTCTACCTTTCTTATTCATATTTACCACAAAAAAAAATTGTACCTTCTTAAGTGCAATAAGTTCGCTTTAATTAGAGCATGGTATACCTACGCATTTTTTGAACCTGTAAACCCATTGTGACGTAAATTGAAAACCTCTCTGAAGTTGGTTAAAATGATTGTATGTCTTTAACTCTGGCAACCCTAACCACGGGCGAGCGATCTTGCGCAAGTGAACGGGTAGTACTCCTAATAGTACTTAGTACATGATGGCAAATTACACGGCGACTGAGCCCAGATCATGCTGTTATTGATCTGCTTTACCGTGACGCGCCGTTTTGGATGATGACCAGAGCGCGTGTGTTATTGACGTTCTGGATAATAACAAGTAGAGCACATAAAGTTTTAACATAATAATATAGTCTTTGTGCGCGAGTTTTCTCGTTTCTTTGCGTCAAGAGTGCGTACAACCTCTCTCGGCTCAGTGGTTACCGCGTTGGCGCTCAAGCCGAAGGTCGCGGGTTTGAAACCCGCCAAGGGAACAAAAAGTTTTTTGTGTTCCCGGGTCAATACATATATTATAGTAATTTAATACACATCCTGACGACGATTTGCCATTAATACCAGATTGACGTGGAGCGTCCATAGAGTAGAGTAAAACTAGACAGTCGACAACCGTTTCGATTATTTTAGTCGAATAGTAAAGATCCGCTTCTGCTCGCTACATCATTAGTAGATATTCGCTCGACGCCATAGTTTAGACCTTGGCTCTTGACTCCAGAGGTCGTGGTTTCGATCCCCGAGTAACAATCAAAAATGTTGTTATCAAATTTGGTTAAAAATAGTGCAGGCTGATCACCTGATTGTCTGACAAGATGATCCATGCGTCCGGATGGGCATGTAAAAGTCGGTCCTGTGCCTGATCTCTCGCCAGTCGTGTCATGTCATTATCATCGTGTGGTTATCCGTCCCACTGGTTTACGTGAGTTAAGGAAGAAAAAGTAGTGATCTTGTGTATTGCGCACACACTTGGGCACTATTACTATCTCCTGCGTAGCTGGTCTGGTTTCAATAAAAAATCTAATAATAATTATTATTTATTAAATATTCATTTTTGTTTGTAACTACGTTTGCATAGAAATCTATCTTTCCCAGCAAGCTTAGCATTAGCACCGTAGAAATGGTTTCATTCTACGGCAGAATAGACAAAACAACAGATTGACAAACAAAAGCTGTCATTTTGTCCATATTATCTGTCAGTATGTCTATTCTGGATTAGACAAAACGCATTTCTATGGTGCTAAGCGTGCAAGTGAACCTTGCAATTCGTTGGAATAAAATTATATTCAAAATTAATCAGTTTGGTAGTCGACTGTCGTGTTAAAGTCGTGTTATATTTATTGAAATTTACAACTACAGTTGTCATTAAGCTTGTAGTTACAAATACCGGTTTGAGAGTAAACTTTAAACAATAACATAAACTATATAAATAAAATGCAATATCTCCAGAAATGCAATATCCACAACGTATTATTACTTCAAAGCTGGCATTGGCATCCGGTAAGTGCGGAATATAGACGATTATGATGACACATAGTAAGGAACGCGGATGTACAATGTACAGTTTAGTAAATAATGTTCTAACACGTAATGACAATAAAATATAAAGCTATGCGGAACTGTATTAATTGTTTCATAAGGCCCAGATACATTCATATTATATAGATTTGGATTTATTGCATAATAAAATATTATGTTTTTTATTAAACTGTGATTGACCTCTAATTAGCTAGCAATAACACAGGTACAGAGATACTAGATTTTTATTACTTAGAAAAGTTTATAATATAGAAATGCTTAGAGCATTCGCAAAATTGAAATTTTAGCTAACAATGTTGGTAAGGTTCGTGTAGGGTAGATAGATTTCCAAGGCGCGGGTAAGAACCTTATTTTATTGTCCCAGATGTTACCCGCGACTTCCTGCGCGTAAACGGGAGTCTCGCGGGAACCGTACATTTTGTCGCGATAAAAAGTTAACTTTAACCCAGATCTGCACAAGTCGGCCTTAAAGAATAAATCCGACAGATTCTTACTAGAATCTAGATGTTGCCCACGACTTCGTACGCGCAAAAGGTAATCCCGCGGGAACCGAACCGTATATTTATAAAAAAGTACTATGTCCTTACCCGTGGTCTTATCTATATCCGTGCCAAATTGCATCAAAATCGATCGAGTAGTTTCGGAGCCTATCCAATACAAACAAACAAATATTTCCTCTTTATAATATTATTGGTATATTATTGATAATATACAGAGAATTCCGAGTACTTATAACTTAACTAATGAATTTGCAATGTGCATACTTGTCTCAGCTTATATAACTTACTGGTTATTACGACATTAACGAGGCATCCATCATCCTCCAGGTCCAGTGATTTACCGCCCATAGACAATATTTACTGCGCATACACAATGGATGATACTTGACACAGACAATAGAAGAATTCGCGATTGTTTTAACAACAAAGGATATGGGAGGCTTACTAGACTTTGCAGTTAATAAATAAATACATTGTAAATAAAATTATGCTGCTGTTATAGCGGTTTTATTAATATGTTCATTTTTTTAACGTTTCGGATTTGTGTTTTAAATTGCTATCACTGGAAGACTCTAGACTCTATTAAGAGTCCTCCAGTTACTATCCCTCAGTAACTATTATAGTAAGATAGTTAAAGATGATATATAAAGAAATTGTCTTAGGCACATTTTTTCTACGAATAATAGAAAGAATCTTCCAGAATCTGAAAAAGATAGCAAAATCTATACAAAAAAAAATTGAAGTGTCTGTTCGTAATTTTAAATTAACACCTTTTGCATATGAACGACACGAGTCTGGAGACTTCACTGACAGATAGTTGATGTTATAAGGAGTAACATAAGCTACTTTTATCTTAGGTATCTGTTTTAAAAAAAACGTCCCTTTTCCGCCATTTCTACGCAAACCTAGTTCCTGGCAACAGCTAGTAGGTTATAAAATATATAGGTCACATTACAGCGTAGTGGTAATACCAGTCTCTTAAGTTAGTAAGTTATATTAATACCAGTTAGTAAGGAATATTGAAACCAATAAGTAACCAATAAGCAATTAGAGAAAGTATATTGTGTTCCGGTTACGACACCGCCTACAGATTATGCAAACGTTCAAGATCAAACATCACGTAACGGAAGGCCATAGACAAATACCATAGACAAATATGTCGTCACCAACATTGACTACCTACTACTAGAGCTCGAGTCACCTATTGTCCACCACGCTTCTGTAGATAGACTTCAAGTGTCATAGAAGATTCTTAAACTTCTCAGATACGTAGATAGCTGTCATTGTACGCGGCGAATTGTACGAGGGATTTTGTTTGTGTATAAATCTCGAGAGAAAATAATTCTTGTTTGGTTGAATCACTCTTAGTTTGCTAACAAATATTAAGATATTGTAACACATGTAACAATTTATATTATCTACTCATAAAACACTGTCTGAAATATTTTAAAACTTGCGATATACATACAACTACAACTCCCCCACTTTACATACATTTTACATGCCCATCCGACGCATGGATCATCATTCAGACAATCGGGTGATCAGCCATTCAGATCAGCCAGAAACAACATTTTTTGTTGTTCCGATGCGGGAATCGAACCCACGACCTCCGAGTCGAGAGCCAAGCTCTAACCACTGAAACCACGGAGACTGTCAAATCATAAATCAAAACATTATTATCATTTAGTAGTAATATTTTTTTATTATTCTTGCGGTGCTTCCCCATTTAGTTCTGACGTTTTTGTCGTATAAATTTTGCTGTCTCCCGCTTTGCTCGGGGAAACTAGTACACTTCCTACTCCTCCTACAATCTTCTGATTAATTTCGTAGCGGATCCCAAGACAGATTTAGCATGTCCCTCGGGCACCCCTGGTTTGTGGTAACCAATCACGAAACGGTTTTCGTGATTGGTTGCCACTGTAGATCCTGACTACACAGGAGTTGCAGTGGTGGGAATGTGTGGTGGGCCAATTGCCCGTTCAAAAAAGTTACGTAGATTTCCTTACGACGTTGTCCAGCCTTATTTTCTGGAATAGAACCTGCGCCCTCTGAACCCAATCGACTACTAGGCCATGAACGCCATGACTTTAGTAATCGGATTGGACAAACATATTTCCAATTCGGCCGTTTCTCAAGGCATGGTGTAACCAAACCTGTATACAATACATAGCGTTGTGTAACGTAGGGCAGAGATTTTGTCTATGGTATTTAGCTCAGGTAGCCCTTTACGACACATTTCACAACTTAGCTTATCAGTGTCTGAGCAATATTCTCATAAATTAACAAATGAAATACAAAAAATAGTTTGTCCTAAAAATTTAAAAGCAAATTTATTTTTCTATGAACTCTTGTGGCTTTTTAACTCTCCTTGTGGGTTCCTAAATATAATTTCTTTTAGTGTTCGGGTTATCATTATCATATTTTATTTTGATTCCGTCTGAAACTGTTGTTCTAAGTATTCATTTTTGTAATGATTATCTTATATCTTAAACGAGACAATCTTGTATATAATAGGTTTCTCAAAAAGGACTGCAAGTATGACCGTGAAATTTAGTGTGCAGGGAGTTTCGGGGGTGAAAAATCGATTAAGCGAGAACGTATCCCTGAGAAATTGCGCATTTTTACGCTATATTATATGTTCTTCTTTCGCCGTGCAACAATATATCAATAATTTCTGGCTCTATTATGACAGTCTGAATGTCATTTCGGTATGCGTGTTTATAATATTTGTTGAATGTGGTGGGTTCTAATCTCGGTCAGATATTTTTTTGTAATTGTTTATTTTTTAAATTTATCAGAACTACGAGCATAGCTCGGTTACCCAGGTAATATCATTTAATTCAAAACATGTCCTTCACTCCGTGCCAATGTAATTGTATTATAACTTAATGATTCCAACCTTGGATTGCATACACTTGTAAGTTGTACATCCCATCATTATTTAAGCTGTGTCTATATATGCTAATTAAATTGAAACCGAGCCAAGGCTGACCACGTGTGGTGTCGACATACCCCTCTTGCTCGTCTGCCCCCTTTTGCCTGCCCCCTTATGCACGTTTGGCCCCCTTTAGCCCGCTTTACTCACGTATATGAGCTTTGCGGCAACGCGTTATGCAATTCACGCCTTTGTGATTGAAATACGTTTGTACTCATGATTGCATCTATTATGTGTAGAATAGCTTTTTAACAGAATTGAATCAATATTCATCTTACTAATCGCGTATTGTGCAGTGTACTTACAAAATAAAAATATATGAATAGCAAGAAGTAAACGAGAATACTTATTTCTCTCACTTTGCGGTCGTGGATTACTCATATTAGTACGCTTACACAGGCGCCGCCGCGGCGCCGCTGCACAAAGATTTGTATGTTATTTTTGCCGCAGCGTCGGCGGTGAACGCAGCAGCTCTTATGACGGCGAAATCCATACAAAAAGCAGCGGCGGAGCTGCAGCGCGTGCGTAAATAATGCGCTTACTTATTATTTTTCGTATGAAGACAGTTCAATTTAAATTGCCAATCAAGTGTGGTTTTAATCACATTTTTCGCAATTTATTTGCCAGATGGCGCTCATACTTGGTATTTTAATAACGTCACATTCGTTAAACCACGTACGACTATTTAATTTGTCTACGTTTGTGGATCACTAAACGAGATGTCTCCAAAGATTAAGCGACGACCTTGGGGTCGCTCACTTTTGCGAAAACCTGTTTTTGGAAAATCATATTAGAAATTGTAAACATGTTTCTACATATTATGCAAGATACAGATTGTAAAAGCTTAAAAGAAAATGTTAACATCGACACAATTCGATTTTTTTTCAAAATCGGTTTTTTGTACTCAAATTGTACATTTTAAATTTTTAAAGAAAAAATATAGTTAATTGAGTTAATACAGGTACCTAAAATTATTATTTAATGTCGAAAACAGATTGATATACATCTTATACAAGATTAATTTATGCAACAATCGTCAACAAAACTTATGTTTTTCGAGAAAGAAAAACCTTTTTGTTCCTTTTGAAGCGATTAAATATAGCTATAGATTTGAGTAATGTGTTAAATTCATTAATCTTCCATACTTAAAACGTAATAAAATTTAAAAAGTTCCATGTGACATTGACAGATGACAAGATGACAAGATGACAGTTAGAAAAGGAGGAAAAATAAATGGAAGTTCTTGCAAAATGACCATTTTACATGTAGGTGTAGGTACACAAGTTCATCGAAGATTCTCGATCACCTCGAGACCGCATTCCTGCGAAACCTTATTATTAGCGCGGCTATTTGAGGTATGAACACCTGTGCACAATAATTGGTATAATTTAGACGTTATTCCATTATTTACTTCACGCGAAGCGCTTGCGCAGAATCTAAAGTCATAAACAACAAAATTAAGAATTATAAATGGATATGTCACTCTATTCATATCATTTTTTTTTCTAGCAGGTACATGGGTACAGTCACCTCAAAAAACTAAAAACATTTGAATAGCTTTCAAAAGCTTCAATACTACAATTTTCCTTAACCTCCGTCATATAAATTTAAAAATCCATTTCCAATTACCTTCGTCTGCCATATTTGAATATAATAAAGATAAATATAAATACTATTTTTATTTTACGATCGATCCTCTATTACGTGTCAAATACCAACACGATAATTAGTTTGCCAAAAGAGAACAAAATTACATCTTAATAGCGGAAGACTTAAAAACCTATCTATGTATGATTACCTAAGGTTAATTAGATTCCAATTACCTATAAGAGGTAATAAACCAATAGTAAACCATTTATATATTTTGCATAAGACTTTATCAGTTTTTCTATCCATAAAAAAATCCCTTTTCTTGTTTCTGTTTTTTTTTTTCATAAAAACTATTTTGATAAACAAAACATACATTCGCGTTTACATTTTTGTTATAAAGAAACATTTTTATTTCTATATTTTTAACCAATAAATTTGTCTTACATCATAAAAACATTTATTTTATTTGTTATATCTAAATTTAATGGTTTTTGGTTAACAAATCTATAGTTTTTGACATCTTTATGTTCTATGGTGTGTCATAATGTAATTTTCGTGGGGGACAAATCATAGAGTAGGAGGCTTGTAGGCGAGTAAATAATGATCAGCTACTTACAGTAGACAAAGCTATATTGAGGCCTCAAAGGGTGATACGGAAATAATGTTCAGTGAGTACACTTTTATGGAGGTACAAAAAGTTGGTTAAAAAACTGAGTCATTGCATACTATTGTAATGTAAGTTGTTGTGTCTAGTACAAAAAATAGATGCAAAGGAAACACAGAGTATATTCAAAGCTATGTTGCTATACAAGTAATGATAATACTTTATGAAGAGGTACACAGTACACAGTCTTCATAGAGTACTCTGAAATAACATATTTACAAATGATTAAAGTAGTCAAGTTACTTATTTAAAACAAAAACATTTGACTTATTCTATTAAGTATTTTATCTACGGAAGTAGGCGTCACTAAGTAATATAAATTACTAGTAACTTATCAAATCTTAATTACAAATCGGAGTTGGCACATTTCATCACCAGGATTTGATGTACAGTTTGACAAAAAACAATAATTTCATTTTGTTTTCTTAGGCTCAACTCACATTGGCGCAGAGTCGAAGCGACGCAATATGTTCTTCGCCTCATATAGAGAGAGAGAAGGAATAGAGATGAATATCAGAATATTCAATTCTATTCTTTCATTAGTAAGGTACTTTGTAATATGGAAATATGGTAGCGCGCGACGGCACGTCGACGTGCTTCGTGTCTACGTTTGTCACCATTTATCCATAATACAAATCTGTACCTTAACAATGAAAAAAAGAGATGAATATTATGATATAGGTGAAAAACAGGACGCATCGAGTCGCTTATAATGCGCCAGTTGAGCCATAAAGCTGTACGATGTTAAAATAACCAACATAACAGGGAATGTAATGAAAATGTGATTGAAAGATGCAGCCAGTACTCACAGTTACCACTTTTCATCTAAAAACTCTTCTAGGAAATTTTACAACAACAAAGTTTAACAGATTTCATATAATTATATTGAACAATGGCTCTTTTCATTGAACCTCATTGATGGAAAATTCAGTTTTAATGTAAAATTACTACAATATTATAAGTGTCAGATAGCTTATCCGGATGTTTTGTCTCCGTCGGTCAGAATAAAGTAAGCAGCGACAAAACTTCCGGATAAACTATTCGATACTTACTAGACGATTGTGAAACAGGCCCCTAGCATTAAATAAGTTGATTAAAGTTTAACTTAAATAACTAAAATATTGCGGTAATTTTACATAAAAACTGAATTTTCTCTGCCGACCGTTCCTGAAACACGTTATTTTGCCGCGGACGTAACCGCAGGATAGCTAACCACAAGCTCCAGAGTCTAAAGCCTAGGACATTAAATAGGACACTAAGCAACTCACTTTGTATAAAATAAAAGAACACTATGAAAAATATTATGTTTATTTCTATGTATTTATTTTTATTTTATTTAGATTATAAAACAAAACATTATCTTAATTTTGGCAGACAACAATGGTGATGTTTGATCTTCAATGTCTTGAAAAGTATATAAAAAGAAGACAATTGTGTTGCCCTTCGTTTAATTTTAATTACAAAAGAATTGTAATTAGTCATAGCTCAATTTAAAACCTGACAGACTTTGCTACCTCTTTTAATCTAGTACGTACAAACCAAATGTCTAGAATATTATACCAATACAGACTCTACATAGAGAAACTCAAACTGTTTATTATCGCAAAAAGAATTGTTGTACATATTAAAATGTATTTTAATATTAATTAATTGGTTATTACATCAAATAAATTAAGCTTAAAAGACCGGTAAAGTGATATTTTGATCGGAAACTGCTGGGAAAACTTCAGCGCGCTCGCTTCTACGATTTAAACAAAATCATTGGGAATATTATTTTCTGCGAACTCTACATTTTGATCAAAATATCACTTTATCTTTTTATAACTGGTTACATTATTTATATTAATCTATAGCTACTAAATTACGCAACTTAAATTAAAAAAAAAACACAAAAATAACTGACCTTTTTGTCATCAGGTTACGCGGGAGCGCCGTCCATTCTTGCGCCGCACCAAGCTGACTCGGGTTCCCGAAACCAGCACGGAACCCATCGAAACCACCAAACGCAACCTCAACCGCGGACCCAATAGGTTCAAGTACCGAACTGGACAAAAGGAGAGCACGACCGCGCGCAGCGAGCGACCAACGCGGACTTACTCGAGAAGGCGGCTGGGCGCGAGCAGTGAGTAGCACACATTCTCTACATTCACGCAATAAGCACCTTTATGCATAGTTCAAAGCGGTGATTATCGTGCGCACACATTTTTGATACAACATTTGTATTGTGCACCGTACATTTTCTCGTATAGTGTCGAAGGTGGTTCTCTACAGTCAGTCAAAATCCACCTCTATGTATTGTACATAGCGGCGGTTATCGTGTGCATAGATTTTAGCTGTGGCATTTGCGTGGTGCACAAGTTTTTTTCTTGTTGGAGTCGAAGGTTCTCTACATTTACACAATACCCACCTCTATATTTGTTGTATAAGTGATCTAATCGCATGCGCAGATTTTATCTACGACATTTGTGTGGTATACCGTACATTTCTTGTTTACGGTGTGTTTTCTGATTTTCCCGTACTCTACTATGACTTGACATTTCGCAGTTTCTACGGCAATAACTATTATAGTCACTACTGTCGATCAACTAATGCGGCATTCGTATTTCAATTATAAAATACTAGATGTTGGCCGCGCGCCAAAGAATACCGCGGGAACAGTACATTTTGCAGATACAAAATACCTATATAAGGTCTTATTCCATATTTTATATAAGGTCTTTCATCACAATCGGTCCAGTATAGTGTAGATTGATAAATTACTTCTGTATTTAAAGTATTATTTTAAACTGATCATTTAATATGACTCGAAGATTATACGATGCGATTTCACGAATATTTTACTTTATGTTTGTTTGTTTTCCTTCCAATTTTGTCTGGGATTAGTTTGTTGTCTTGTAACTAAGGAATTCAACTATAATTCTGGTGCTATTACAATACTAATAATATTTTATTACATTCTCGTGTACTCAAATATTTCACGTGACTAGAGGACATCAAAAGCAAACATGAACGACATTGGGTTATTGCAAAAGTGACCTTATAGTAACGTGTGACGGTTGCAAATCGCGTGCACTTGACGGCTGAAGGTGAGCCATAGTCTTGCGGAACTCTACATCAAAACAAAACTGACATTTCATAGAGTACTTGAATAGACCCGCGGGCGACGACACAGGATGAACATGCTTCAAGTAGTCAGAGCAGGACTTGATTTAATTTTTAGCCATGAAACAGCAATCTTTGTTTCCGTTTAGAGGTAGAGTCAGATAGGTGATAAATAAAAATATTATGTTACATGTTTTTGCTGAGATGAGGAAAAAAGCAGAATAAATAAATTTGAAAACATAAATAGCAGCGCTTAAAAAGGAAAATTCTATAATTTTTAGATTTCACAAAAATGGCCTAGAAATCCACGATGAAAGATATTGCGTTACATCTTAGCAAAAGACATAAACGCGCAAGCATATCAAAATTTTTATAGTTGGCCAATACATACTAAAAAACATCATTTTATAATGAAATTATTTATTGATAGTGTGAAATATAGAAAAAATACATTAATAGATATTGCGTTAAACGCATTCTAAACGAATCGCGTGCATGTCGACATTCTGCTGGTGAAATAGGCCGTAATAATTCTTTCATATTTGTAACTCCGTCAAACATTGCATTGTGTACTAACTCATATACTACTAGACTGAATTTTGGGTACAGAATTATATTTTTATAATTAAGAAGCTATCACTGTTTCAGTTTTCAAAAACTGAAAAATAGTGGACATTGTTGAAGAAATCTGTGCTGAGTGCGCAAACTCAGGTTCCGATCTGCAGGTTTACCATGGCCACGTGAATCGTACTATGAAACATCAACTTGGGAAGAAGCTGCAGTGCCTTCTAACAATTCTATTTTGTCAGTTTTCAATAGAAATGCCTTGAATGGTACACACAATAAGTATTCCTTAGTTGTCAATTACGATAATTGTTACAAGTTACTGTTAGATCGAACGCTTCAAAAGTTGAAGTTCATTAAATGAGGCCATTTTAGACCTGCTGCAGCTTTGAAATATTACTATATACACAAAGTATTACAATTGAAAATACATAAAAATAATGTAAAATGTAACTTAAGTATATATGTATTATGAAATTAAAATCAAATAAAAAATATTTATTGAGATAAATAAATTGTGCATTACAATGTATTATATTAAAAATACTTAAAACTGTCTTATGATCTAACTTAACATGTATTTGCCTGAAGTGGGTTGTCCTGTGTTTCAGACGATAGGGGCTAATAAATACTGATAAGGATAAGTGAGCAGATTGTACAATGTTATTAAATTATATATTGTGTAAAGCGAGTGTACCTAAAAACTTGTTCTGTATGTTTGTCTCAATGATAGACAAATGTTTTAATAGCTAATTAAATTACACACTCTCTTTAAACTAAAAATGAACTTCGGAATATTAACTGACTAGCATTTGCCCACGTCTTCGCCCACGTGAAATTTGTTTTTAAACAACATCTTTATCATAATTTAAAACTTTCATGTCCTATTTCACCCTCCCTGGGGGTTGAATATTAGAAAATGCTGAAATACGTAACTCATTATTTTGCCATACTCAATTCCAACGAAATTTCATGCAAATATGTCCAAGGAATAAAAAGTTTCATACAAACTTCTATTTCACTTTTTACGAATTCTAAATAATCCTTCCTTAGTCTTTAAGGCATAAGGCATTCGTTATATGAGAAATACGTGTGCAAAGTTTCAAATTTCTAACCTTAAGGGTTTGGCCTGCGCCTTGATAGTGACGATATATCGCTCAATCAGCTTTGCCTTTTATAAGATAGATAACTAATATAAATAGATAGATAAACTTATTAGTTTAAAATATTTTTAACATCCGCCGGAAGATCTAATTAACAACATTTTCTCTGACACAACGACTGACTTAATTACACGAGATGCTCTATTATCGCCATTAGATGCTTTAATGGCGTCAAGACGAGAGATAAAAGAATATAATCCTTATACTTGATATTAACTTATGAAAGCTTATTTAATGTTATCATCAACTTCACTATGTATTTATTTATTTAATAGGTATTTACCTATGAAATTACCGTTCTGCAGTACTGGTCATTTCAAATCAAAATAATTTTTTTGGTTATTTCTTTTGATATTTAAGAATTCTAATTTCAAATTAGTTTTATTTCAAAAACATGGAATTCTTTTTCCAAAATTAGTCATTTGTTTATTAATTAGTTTTACATTTTCATCGCATTTCAATCTTTTTCGTCATCATGGATACATTAAAAATTCGAGTAATTATGGAATATGAGTACCGTCGTGGCAGCAACGCGGCACAAGCGGCACGCAATATCAACGACGTTTACGGAGCTAACGCTACAAACCAACGCACCACCTGTTATTGGTTTGCTCGCTTCCGTTCTGGAAATTTCGACCTGAAAAATGAACCTCGCGGTCGTCCGAAGGCTTGGACCGACAATGACGAATTAAAGGCGATTGTGGAAGCTGATGATACACAATCTACGGCTGAATTAGCAGCAGCTTTCGACGTTAGCGTCAAAACAATATTGGTCCATTTGCGTCAAATTGGCAAGGTAAAAAAGCTTGACAAAAGGGTGCCCCACGAACTCAATGATCGCCGGCGCGAAGTACGCGTTTAGACGTGCGTTGCACTGCTCAACAGACATACAAATGAAGGAATTTTGAACCGCATTGTTACCTGCGATGACAAATGGATTCTGTTTGATAACCGCAAGCGCTCAGCAAGTTGGTTGGATCCTGGTTCAGCACCTAAACAATGCCCTAAACGAAAACTTACCCCTAGAAAAGTGATAGTCACTGTTTGGTGGTCTAGCGCCGCCGGTGTGATTCATCACAGCTTCTTACCAACGGGGTGAGCATTACTGCAGATGTGTACTGTGAAGAACTGAACACAATGATGAAGAAGCTGGCACCTCTCCAACCAGCATTGGTCAATCGCTCGTCTCCGCTGCTCCTGCACGACAACGCGCGACCTCATACTGCACAGCAGACGGTCTCCAAGTTGCAAGAACTGGGGTTGGAAGCTCTCCGTCATCCGCCCTACTCACCAGACCTTGCGCCTATAGACTACTACTTTTTCCAGAATTTGGATAACTTCTTGGCGGGAAAAAAATTCAATACCCGAGAGGCAGTACAAAATGCCTTTGACGAATTTGTTGCCTCCCGTCCAGCTGATTTCTTTAAGAAGGGCATCAATAAACTGCCACTGCATTGGCAAAGATGTATTGTTTGCATGGGTGATTACTTCGATTAATACAAATAAAAAATACATTAAAAAAATTCGTTTAAATTGTTTTATACAAATCGGCAATGTCATAGGTAAAGACCTAATATTTAGAAACACCAGCATTACAAAAAATACAGCGGCTATTTTACTTTTGCATGCCAATTACAGGTATTTACATAATTTTATGTTAGTCAATTTTAAAATAAAGAAAAGTTGAATTACATTACAATTACAATTATACCAAAAATAGAATATAAAAAATTAACAGTGACATAAATTATTATAGGAGCGGGGCTTGCGCACACTATTATTATAGCCATCGAGCTATTCTTTCATCCTTATTCGTTCTTTAACCGACGAAAACACAGAGTTTGTACTTTAAATCTTTGGGGCGGGATAATTGGCGGGATGCCAACAAAATGTCGTCTTTCCCTACTTACCACTTACCAACTTGCATTCAAAACAAGAAATATGATAAAATGATGGGAAAAAAAAATACCATAATTAATTCTTAAGTTTAAATTTTCAGTGAGTCATCAGTGCAAATGTCAAAATGCCTTTCATAACTTGGTGTATATGAACGTGGCTCAAGCAGCGTCGGTCAATATTGATATTTGCACGAATGACTCGCTACAAACATAACGTGGAACATAACATCATAAAAGATACGTATTAAGAACTAAATCGTAACACAACACAACATAAAACAATAATATTATTTAATAACACGCAGAGACGCGGAACAAAACTTTTTACCATTTACAGTAAAATAGTTTAGAACGAGTTGCAAGTTTGACACAGTTTTCCGTTATATAATATTGCGTCAGTATTTTTTCACGAAAGTATACTTTCTCTGAGCTATTAAACCAAATAGTTATCAAGCGAGGTTCGATTCTAGCATGGCAAATGAGATTTAAGAAAAAAGCCTCTGAGGGATTTTCGAAGTTTTATTAAATACTGTAAATCAACGTGCCCCCTTTAGACTTCGTTTCAGTTCACACCGCGACGAGACGCGATGCATCGCGGCGCTGTATTTTAAAGATAGCTATTCAAAGTTGAACTTTATTCACTACAAAAGAAGATACACGTTTAATTGCAAGGGTTCATGTGTCAAGTACAACAAAGTCAATGTCGATGGCGCCGCTCTTGCAATGAAACGTGTATCTTTTTATGTAGTGAATAGAGTTTAATTTTTAATAGCTTCTTGAAAATGCAGCACCGCGTCGCGTCACGATCGTGACGGGTCGCTGGGATTGTTTAGTGCTCCATTCAAATTCACACTAAGCAGTGGCTCCGCGACATTATTTCGGTCTCGGGTCGCGGTCTTGCGTACATGGGAATGCTACCTTTAGAGACCCGAGCCTTATAAGGGACGGACGGTTCGAAGGGATGAAAGGAAGGGTACACTTCCGTCCCTTCTAAGGTTCATGTATAGGGAAAGCATCATTATCATATTGTGATGATGATGATGATAGTTTCCCTATGAGATTTTGTGACGAAGCGACAGTAGGTTAGCCTAGCCTAATATTAACAATATATATGGACACCACGTCAATCTGTCCCCGTGGTAAGAACTTGTGTTACCAGGACCAGACAATGGGAAGTATATTTAATACTTTTATACTCTATCCCCCTTACTAATAAAAATATTTACACAACCGATAACTTAAACAGCGTTGCTATCTTTTTCTATCATGTGACATTTCCAACGTATCAGACAACGACAGCAACGTTATTTAAGTTATATGTTGTGTATATGTAATAGTTTAATAGTAAGGGGGTCGTTTATTGAGGAGTTTTAATAAATTATAAACACATTTAATATACATCCATAACCCAAGAGCATTGAAAACTTTTTGTTCCCTCGGCGGGATTCGAACCGTCAAGGGTTAAGCGACGACGCGCTAACCACTGAGCCACGGAGGCCGTCACTAATGTAGTAATGGTATTGATGATGATACTTTCTTTATATGTGATGTGTGGCGGCCGACGCGCGCGTTCGGTTTCTCTCTGTGTATGGCGCGGGCTTCGTACTGGCTGGGACTTTCATAAACGGATATAATTCAATAGTTGAAACGTTGGAAACGTTGATTAATAATATTATAAACGTGGTTTTGGTGTACGATACTATTACAGGTTTTGATATTTTTAGAAATATTTTTATTACAAGAGGTGCTCTGTGGTTGAAATTAGCCCGTTGTAATTCAGTACCCGGGTAACCGAGCTTTGCTCTGAGCTCTAGTAGATTTAGGGCTGATTTTTCAATCGACAGATAACTTTTTCCTGACGAATAAATCTGTAACTTTGAGAGATTTTTCACACAAAATCTGTCAGTCACATAATTACTCCTCAGGTAACTTTTATCTGACGATTGAATAATCAGCCCTTAAAAAATAAAAAGAATCACAAAAATATTTTACCGGAACCGGAACAACGCAAAAATTACACATTCGCATACCAAACTGCCAATCGGACTTACATATTAGAGTCGAAATTATTGATATGTTGTTGCACGACGAAAGAAAAAACATATGTATCTTAAAAATGCTAAGTTTCCTAGGGATAAGACGAAGATAGAGAAGATAGCTAGATCGACTTTCCTCCCCCAAAATCCCTGCAAAATTAAATTTCACATTACAATATATCATAAAATTTCTACAATTAATCACTTATTCTATTTTGTTTTAATAATATATCAAAACTATAATTTTCAGTAATATATTGTAAAATAAGTAAAGTGATAGGCATTTTATTCAGTGCCCAGAGCGGCACTAATTTTAAAGCCGGCTCTGCTGACTCTGGCTATTCCTCAACGGAGGCCATAAAGAAGAAAAAGATGTCTCTGAGTACGGCCGTTAAGGCAATAAGTTTTCCTTACGAAATATTTTTCCTATAAAGAGCCACTGAAGGTATTCGTGTAGGTTAAATGTAGTCTCAAGTCCTAACTGAGAAATTATCTCTAGAACTAAACATTTTTATACTCAATCAATAAACAATTTATTCCCTGATTTTAATTACTGAACCAGTCGAGGACCCAAAGTTTTTTGTCGGTAAAGCGGGTGAGAGTTTCTGATAACCGTTTAGCTAAACGTGGGAATGGTTTGTAACGTTTGTAACACCTGAACTAGAGTATGCGTGTGTGTCCCACGCTCTTGTGACAGAGACATTTATTTTCACTCACAATTTTCTATTGGGACATAATCGGGCGCTAAAACCGTAGACTTTTTTCATTTATTTATGTAGCAGTTTATGGCACACATAAATGATTGACAAAAATATACACAGAAAGAAAGACGACACAAAAGGTAATGCTTATCTCTGAAAGAAATTTCTTCCAGCAGTCCTACGGAGAGAAATTAGATGAGAAATATCAGATAGGGCGTGCTTTTTCCTAGTTCCTCGAGCCGAAAACTCAGGCAGCTGTGACACAGTTAATACTAGTACGGCTGCCGATGTTACTTTTATTGTCTATTTTGTGGAAATGTCTTTGTTATTTGCTAAATTGTATTTTGTATTATTTTAGTTGAATAATAAATAAATAAATAATTAAAGATGTACTAACAGATGTAAAAAATAAATTAAATTAAGTAATATAATCTATACAATGTAATAAAAAAACATAGGTAAGATAATCTTATAGTTCTATTATAATAATATATACAATACATACAAATATAATACAAAATAATATATAATAATGTAATATTACGTCTTCTTCAATGGGCCCACAACTTTTCCTCACAATCGTGGACACACTGTATGCTTGTAGTGCAATCAAATCGATAGCTAACTATGTAGCTGTTTACTGTTCCGCTTTCATTAATCTGTGCTAAAACGTTGTTTATCTAAAGTAGTCATTGTTATTTATTATAATACTAGATGTTGCCCGCGACTTTCTGCGCACGAAGGAAATCCCACGGAAGCCGTACATTTTCCGTACCGTAAAATAGCCTATATCCTTCCCCGTGGTCTACTGACTACTCTATTCTCTGTGTCAAATTTCATCAAATTCGATCCAGTAGTTTCGGAGCCTATTCAATGCAAACAAACATACAAAGAATATATACTTAGTACTAGTTTGCGATTTACTATCTTTAGTTATTTGAAATAAAATAATTATGATATCCTACTTAGTAGTTACTTACTCACTTTGAGTAGGCACTAGCAGCTAGCAGTAGTATTTCGACAGGAAATATAACACCTTACAGCGATGTTTAGTGTTTGCGTACAATCCGGTCTAAAGTATAAAGAATAGCGCTAGTGTAGGAATCGTGGAAGCCCCAAATGATCTCCGACCGAGCGAGGTGGTATGCCCGGTCAGGCCGAAGCCCACTTGTAGTCATTTCAGCTGTTGTATATATAGCGCCGAACTACAGAAACTTCGATAGCGCGATTCAGGATTGTGGCGCTAATTGATCGGCCACACTAGTAATTAACACAGCAATATTTAGCAGTGTTAAATACTTGGGTACACATGAGTCACAGAATGGAAAATGTCAAAGAAACAGCGATTAAGGGTCAGTTCACAACGAAACGAGTTGGTGCGCGATACGGCGCTGCAGTTTTAAGATAGCTACATGTTTCATATTATGACATCAGTCATACACACATTGCGTATGCGTGTAGCGCGGTGCAACATGACATTCGAAATCTTAAAATGAAACGTGTATCTTCTTCAGTATTGAATAAGGTTTAATTTTGAATAGCTATCTTAAAAATGCAGCACCGCGTCTAGTATCGTTACGTTTCGATGTGAATTGACCCTTAGTTGCATCATGTAAAATCACATCCTCTCATCAAAAATTCATTTAGCATAAATAATTTCGAATTAAAAAGAATGTTCCCAAACGTTTCTCAATATCCTATGACCTACGATCTTCGACCTATAAACATGTGTTTAATGAATACATGAACATGATGACATGACTCAACAGTTGGTGCATCTGATTAAAACCTCATTACTGAAGTCATTCATTTTCATATAAACATATCATTAAAATTATACTTAAACGTACCTAAACCTGGGCATTGCACGTCATTGAAAGTGTTTAAACGGTGAACTCTCGTAGTAAAGAGTTAAGTTGAATATTTAAATTATAAAGTACATTTCTTAACTAATAAATTAAACTAACACTAGGTAGAATATCGGCAAAGTTCCTGCTCGACCAGTATCTAAATATTTTCCTTTGCACTAGGATGCGTCAAAATATTTAAACACAAAGTAAGTGACCGCATCGGCTGCAGACGTGGTTGAATTCCGTATTTACATGAGTATGTGTGCGTGCGCACGATTTATCGGCGCTGTTATGCGATTTTGATCCTATGTCTGGTCGAACGCCAACTGGTTCGATAATACATACAGGTACATAGTTTATCGTGTCAAATGTTTGACACAAACCCATTTATAAGCCTAGAATTAGTAAAATAGGCATCATCTAATTTTGTAACTGTACGTGCTTTGTACAAGTAATGTTTTGCATTGCATTTTAAGCATGCAGGGCTTAAATAAGCGTTTTGATTGGGAGAAGACGGTACTTAGCTTACAAAAAAGTAAACTTAACTTGTATAACATTGGTTCCAATATATACACAAGCTTTAACTAAATATAGATAAGTATTAAAAATCCCAAGGAAAAAATAGTTCACATATTTTTGCGCAACTATATTTACGGAACCTATAAAAAGTAATTCAGCAACATTTTATGCCCGCCATTGTGAAACGAGTGGGCGAAAGAAATTGGAGCAAGCTAATGTATGAAACGCTTAATTCACTAGTTGTAGCGCGCGACTTCGTCCACGTATGTCTTCATTTATACAAACTATGATCACAAAATAATTTCATCTCGTTTATGAGTTGTATTGAATTATAATTTTCTATGTCTTTCATCTTATTCTCTATTTGTTGCTCTGCAAAAATTAAACTAGAACTTTAAAAAAAAATCTGGGAAGATTTTTCTAGTATAGACATGGACTTATTTTTAAATTTATAATATTACTTTTAAGGGTTAGTTCACACCGCGACGTTACGCGAAGCTACGCGGCGATGCATTTTTAAGATATCCTTTCAAAATTCAACTTTATTCACCACACAAAAAGATACACGTTTCTTATGACATCAGTCATGCAATGCACATGTCACAGTCATGCGCTGTGCAGAGCGGTGCAGAGCGGTGCAGCCTGACATTCGGACTCTTACAATGAAACGTGTATCTTCTTTTGTAATGAATAAAGTTCAATTTTATAGAATAGCTATATTGAAAATGAAGCGCTATGTCGCGTACCGTTTTGTTTCGGTGTCAATTGTCACTTAGTTTAGCAAATTTTAAGTTCTTCAGTCTGTGCGATATCACATGTCTATTAGAAACGTAGCACCAGTTACGGAATAGATTTATATATGAAATGCGTGTAGGTACGAGTATTAAGATTGAACGTTGCAATGAAATGCACGGGACAATTACATGGTAGCTGCTCTGACCTTGATTTTCGAATGGAATAATTTAACCTCACACTGTCGCTGTACGACGCAGGTATTAGATACTTCGCACTTATGGCTGGCTAGTGGTCGACATTTTAGCTATCATTGTACGCATTTAGAGAATTATTTGAATGCATATTAATATTAAATGAATTCAAACAATCCTTGCTTTACGACAGAACGATTTACTGTATGGAATGTGTGTACTGTAAAAAATTTACTGATGTGATCAACATCCCATACACATCGTTTTGTCAGGACATTTTAGGTATATGCAATCGCTTTATTCTATTTGACTTTAAAATCCAAATTATTTGATACTACTGCAAGAGAGCATCAAAATATGACCAAGAAGATTTACACATATTTCACAAAGCAAAGAAAGAATATCTTTTGAATCTTGTACTAGAGCTATAGATAGGTACTAAGAGAAAACGTCGTTGATTTTAGCTTGCGATTATAACCATAAAATTGTCGCTATACCTAGTACCTACTATAAAATTACAAAAACCAACGGACGGAATATGGGTTATTAATAATTTACGCCTAGACAATTCCAAAAGCAATAACACTTATCATTTCAGCTACAACCGCTACCAACTCTACAACGTCCATTGCCGCTACGTCATCTACGTCAACTGCTTCTCTGACGTCACGTCGCACGCTATTCGTTAACCGCCGTCGCCCTGGAGTCACCACGTTGTCGCCAACAACCACGGAGCCCCTACCGAATGAGCCTTCGGTCAAGACCACCACGATGTCCCCAACCGCCTTCATTGAGAGTGAGGAGGTGTTGCAGGAGATTGGAGAAATTGGTAAGGATGACAAAAGATACGCGTTGACTTGAGAACCTCCTCCGGCGTTTTTTGTCGGTTAAAAAGACTTTGAAAGTTCAATTAAAATAATATAAATCATAAGTCGGTCTTAGATACTTATGTAATAATAATTATACCCATTTTGCTATTAAAAATATGATTAGTAAGTACTGAATTGGAAGTTTTTAGGTGTGTTGATATATAAATTGATAATTTTCGTTTTAAGAGCAGGCCATGCAGCCTCTTTTTAAAAAATCAGCAGTCAGTCATGTATCGCTCAGAGGCTTTATTTTGTATTGTAGATTACCTGGAAGACTCCACACAAGTAACTACAGACTTACCAAGAACAACGGAATATGCCCAAAGACGTCGTCCGTTAGTTCAGTTGCATATAAAAACTGAAGACCAGAATTTGGCGGCCACAACTGAGGAAGAAAAGAAGAGACAGAGCAAGAAATATAGTTCAAGCTTTAAACAGAACGAACTGAATGAAATAATAAGGCAAAGAACCAGCGGAGAAGTAGTAGAAATTGTTACAGAAGGAAAAGCTAATACTGAAAGTGAGTTGATATTTCAAAATGTTCACTATCTAATAGATAGAGTTAATTAAAGAAATAATACATTCCTTATTATTACGACAAAGAACCTTCATAATATTTATTACTGTTTTATTTAAATTATTTTGCAGGTTATGGCTCCGAAACGGCTGCGGCAGTAGCGCTAGCCGCCCACCAACTTATTGCAGCACCAGTACCTGTCACTACCGACTACGAAGAAGACACAAAAGCTACCAACGAACCATTTAAATATACGACAGCTTATACTATAACTCAACAAAGTGAGGACTTGCTTAAGACACCCGCTTACACTACCTCCAGAAAGTATTATGACCCAACCTCTAACACTTACAGCTCTGTAGAATTAGAAAAACTTTCCACAAGCACGTATTCTACTGACAATACTAACACAAGATCCCAACAAAGGTATACAACTATCGGGGCATTTACTGGTCCATTTTCTAAATCCCAAGATGAAGTTGAATTACCATCAACTGCACCCACGTATACAACTGACACAACTGCTACGAAGACTTCGAGAAGATTAACTGCTGGAAGGTATAGAGGTAGAATTTCTACTACAACCACTAACTCCGACGTAATTTCTACTATACAACCTTCCACATATGAACCGGTGACTGATAAACGAGGTCAAATTAAGTTTAATGGAGAATTTGTTGATAGTTTCGCTGGATTTGGTTTTGGTGCATCAAAGACGATTGGCGAACAAGGCTCCGGAAAATACGCCTCGGGAGCAAACAGAGGCAGTGTTTCTAGATACCGCATTAGTGCCGATGCACCAGTAACCACAGATTCTACATACGAAGCAAGAACAACAGACATACGCGGCCCAGAAAAATACAGAAGTTCAGTTTCTACTTTTGAAACTAATATAGATGTACAGTCTAACTTAGGAGTACAAACAGTAACTGACGAGCGAGTTTCAGGAAAGCATTCCGCCGGAAAATATCAAGGTTCGGTTCCTACCTATGAAACTAACGTAGACGTACAATCTAATGACGAGCAAGGTTCAGGAAAGTATTCAAACGGAGTGAATAGATTCCGCATTAGTGCCGATGCTCCAGGGACCACAGATTCCACACATAAAGCGAGGACAACAGACATACGCGGCCCAGAAAAATACAAAAGTTCAGTTACTACTTTCGAAACTAATGTAGATGTACAATCTAATGCAGGTGAGCAGCCTAATTTAGGAGTACAAACAGTGACTGATGAGCGAGGCTCAGGAAAGTATTCCGCCGGAAAATATCAAGGTTCGGTTCCTACCTATGAAACTAACGTAGACGTACAATCTAATGACGAGAAAGGTTCAGGAAAGTATTCAACCGGAGTAAATAGATTCCGCATTAGTGCCGATTCTCCAGGGACCACAGATTCCACATATAAAGCGAGGACAGCAGACATACGCGGCCCAGAAAAATACAAAAATTCAGTTACTACTTTCGAAACTAATGTAGATGTACAATCTAACGCAGGTGTGCAGCCTAATTTAGGAGTACAAACAGTGACTGACGAGCGAGGCTCAGGAAAGTATTCCGCCGGAGAATACCAAGGTTCAGTTTCCACCTATCAAACTAACATAGACATACAATCTAATGATAAACAAGGCTTAGGAAAGTATTCAACAGGAGTGAATAGATTCCGCATAAGTACCGATGCTCCAGTGACCACAGATTCCATATATGAAGCAAGGACAACTGATATACGTGGCCCGGCAAAATACTCTGCCGGAGACTACCAAGGTTCAGTATCTACTTTCGTAACAAATGTTGATGTACAGTCTAATGTAGGTACACAATCAAATGCTAATGTACAGTATAATGTAGGTGCACAATCAAATACAGGCGAACGGGTTAACACAGGTGCACTGTCTTATGTAGATATGCAGTATAATGCGGGTGCACAATCTAAAGCTGATGTACAATCAGTCACTTCCACAGATATAAAGGCGACTGATATACGCGGCTCAGAGAAATATTCCGCCGGGAAATATCAAGGTTCAGTTTCTACTTCTGAAGCAAATGTAGATGAACAGTCTAATGCAGGAGCACAATTTAATGCTAATCTACAGTCTAGTGTAGCTGCACAATCTAATACAGGCGAACGGGTTAACACAGATGCACTGTCCAATGTAAATATACAGTATTATGCAGGTACACAATCTAATGCAGGTGTACAATCAGTTTCTTCTGCAGAAGTGAAGACGACTGATATACGTGGCTCAGAGAAATATCCCGCAGGGAAATATCAGGGTTCAGTTTCTACTTCTGAAACAAATGTAGATGTGCAGTCTAATGCAGGAGAACCATTTTATGCTAATGTGCAGTATAATGCAGGTGCACAATCTAATGCAGGTGTACAATCAGTCACTTCTAAAAATGTGAAGACGATTGCTATACGCGGCTCAGATAAATATTCCACCGGAAAGTATCAAGGTTTAGTTTCTCCCGTTGAAAGTAACATAAACGTGAAATCGAAAGTTGAAGTTCAGACATTAAATGATGAGCAAGGCTCAGGAAACTATTCACGAAGAGTTAATAGATTCCGCATTAATACCGAAGCACCAATAACGACTACGGATGCCACATACGAAGCAAGAACAACTGATATTCGTGGCTTAGAAAAATATAAGAGTTCAGTTTCCAATGTCGAAACTAATGCAGATGTACAATTTAATTCAGGTACACAGTCTAATGTACGAGTCCAGACAGTAAATGAAGAGCAAGGCTCAGAAAACTATACAACAGGAGTGAATAGATTCCGCATTAGTGCCGAGACACCGGCAACAACTACAGATACCACATATGGAGCAAAGACTACTGAAAATCTCGGATCAGAAACATATAAAAGTTCAGTTTCTACTTTGGAAACTAATGTGGATGTACAATCGAATGCAAGTACACATTCAGTGAATAATCAGCGAGGCTCAGAAAAGCGTTTAATAGGAGTGAAGAGATTCCGCATAACTACAGAGGTACCAGTAAAGGCCACAGAAACTACATATGAAGCAAGGACAACTGATATACGTGGCTTGGACAAACATTCTACCGGAAAATATCAAGGTTCAGTTACGGGCTTTGAAACGAATGTAGGTGTACAATCTAATGGAAGAGTACAGTCAGTTACTTCACGAGTACCTGTAGCATATAAAGTAAAAACGACAGATATACGTGGTCCAGCAAAATATGCTGCTGGAGAATACCAAAGTTCCGTTTCGACTATTGAAACAGATGTGAATGTACAATACAACAGTGATGCACAATCTTATGCAAATGTACAGTATGATGCAAGTACACAATCTAATGAAGGTATACAGACTAATACTTATTCACAATCTAATACAGGCCGATATTATAACACAAATACACAGTCTAATATCAATATAGAACATAATGCAGATTCACAATCTAATGCTAATGGGCAGTATAATGTAGGTGCACAATCTAATACAGGTGAACGGTATAACATAGATGCACTATCTAATGAAAATATAGAGTATAATTTAGGTGCACAATCTAAGGCAGGTGAACTGTATAACACAGATGGACAGTCTAATGTAAAAATACAATATAATTCAGGTGCACAATCTAATAAAAGTATTCAAACAGTCACTTCTAAAGATGTGAAAACGGCTGATATACGAGGCTCGGACAGATATTCCACCGAAAAATATCAAGGTTCAGTTTCTACTTCTGAAACAAATGTAGATGTACAGTCTAATGCAGAAACAAAATCTAATGCAAATGTACTGTATAATGCAGGTGCACAATCTAATGCTAATGGGCAGTATAATGTAGGTGCACAATCAAATACAGGTGAACGGTATAACATAGATGCACTATCTAATGAAAATATAGAGCATAATTTAGGTGCACAATCTAATGCAGGTGAACTGTATGACACAGATGCACAGTCTAATGTAAAAATACAATATAATTCAGGTGCACAATCTAATAAAAGTATTCAACCAGTCACTTCTAAAGAAGTGAAAACGGCTGATATACGCGGCTCGGACAGATATTCCTCCGAAAAATATCAAGGTTCAGTTTCTACTTCTGAAACAAATGTAGATGTACAGTCTAATGCAGAAACAAAATCTAATGCAAATGTACTGTATAATGCAGGTGCACAATCTAATACAGGTGTACAATCAGTCACTTCTGCAGAAGTGAAAACGACTGATATGCGCGGTTTAGACAAACATTCCACCGGAAAATATCAAGGTCCAATTTCTACATTTGAAGCAAATGCAGATGCTCAATCGAATGGAGGAGTACAATCAGTTTCATCAAGAGTACCTGTAAAGACGACAGATGTGCGTGGTCCAGTGAAATATGGTGCCGGAAGATACCAAAGTTCAGTTTCTACTTTTGAAACAAATGTAGACGGACAATCTAATAAAAATGCACAATCTTATGCAAATGTTCAGTATGATACAAGTGTACAAAGTAATGCAGGTATACAGACTAATGCTAATGCACAATTTAATACTAATGCACAATCTAATTCTAATGCACAATCTAATGCTATTAGTCAGTATAACACAGATACACAGCCTAATATTAGTATACAATATAATGCTGGTGTACAGTCTAATGCTAATGCTCAACTTAATGCAAGTGGACAGTTGCACAATGGCACAGATGCACAATCTAATGTAAATATACAGTATAACGCAGGTGCACAATCTAATGCAAGAGCACAATATAACGCAGATACACATTCAAATATAAATACACAGTATAACGCAGGTGCACAATCTAATGCAGGTGAAGTGAAATCTGTCATTTCCACAATACCTCTAACATATGAAGCGAAGACGAAAGATATACGAGGCTTAGAGAAAAATTCTTCCATGAAATATAAAAGTTCAATTTCTACTTTTGAAACAAATGTAGATGCACAAACCAATGCAGGTGCACAGTATACTGCTAATATTCAGTCTGATGCAAATAAACAATCTAATTTTAATGGACAATTTGTCTCTTCCGCAGTGCCTTTATCATACGAATTTAATGCCACCGAAATACGTGGTCCATCAAAATACTCTTCCGGGACATACAAAGAAACTGTTACAAGCTTCCAGAGAAATGCAGATGGACAAGCAGTTTCATCCACAAAACCTACTACATATAAAATTAGATCCAAAGTACGACGACCGACAAAATTCTCTGGAGGATACATAAGTAGAGTTACTAACGTCGAAAGTGATGCAGATGCAATTTCGACACTGCAACCAACCACGTATGAGGCTGAGACCACTGACATCAGAGGTGAAACAAAATATTCCACTGGAAAATACAGAGACGGTGTTTCTCGCTTTGAAAGTAATGTAGATGGTATTTCAACAATACTACCCACCATCTCTACCTATGAAATTAAAACAATAGGTCCAGGAAAATATTGGACTGGACAATATAGAAGCAGGACTTCTTCTAGCTTTCAAACTGACGCAAATAGTATATCGACCGTACAACCTACTACATACGAAGCTGACACCACGGATATAAGAGGTTCATCAAGATACAGTGCCGGAGAATATAGAGGAAGAGTGTCTGAAGTGCAAACTAATACAGATATACCCTTTGTATCTACAATCCAATCATATGAATCTGAGACTACTGACACAAGAGGACCTATAAGATACAGTACAGTCAGTGTATACGCAGATGGAACTTATAATGAAAACACAGATAGTGACGTCATAAGCAATCGTATATCAACAACGTATGCACCTGAAATTATAAATACACGGGTTCCAACAAGATTTACAACTGCTCAAGCATATAGAGGATCCACTGTCCAAACAAACACAGAAATACCGTCAACGGTTTCTACAATTTCAGAATATTCCTTTGATTCGACTCTTGGTAAAAGAGCGTCAAAAACTTCACAAACTGGATACAGAGGTAGAATTTCTAGTGAAACAGAAATATCCGAAAATACATCTGGTAGAACTGATGTTAGACAACCAATAAGACTCATTACAGGCTCTTATTCTGGACGTGGAACTAGACCAACCATTGCATCCAAATCTATTGAGAACTTAACGCTGAGTGGCGGTTCATCGGATTCGACTCAAGAAAGAGGGGCCGCAAAATACTATGTAAGTTCGGATATTACCGATATAAGAGATCCAGCCCAGTTCTCTTCGTCTCTTGACCTTAGAGGATCAGCAAGATTTACTGGAAGTGAAACACTTACAGCCAGGACTGTTCGTCCCGGTTTCTTACCTCAAAACACAATAGATCCTATTCTATCAGGAATCACTATTAACATTGGCGCCGAAAAGGGTGAATCTACTGCAAGATACAATTCTGCTACGGATGGATCTGCTACGACATCAAGTGCTAGTGATTATGAATCCAGAAAATTTAGTCAATCTATTGGAACTAATATAGTAAGCTCTGGCGATGAAATGTCAATTAACATAGGAGACTCTACTGCAACCACTGCCAATCCTTCAACAGTCAAATCAGCTAGACCCACAGGTTTCACTCCCAGTCTACTTAACCTCGGTGAAATATCAGAAGAGAAGTCTTCAATAAAGTATCAGATAAATCAGAAATCCAAGAGCCATCAAGTTAACGAAAAGGGTCCATCGACTGCACGATACGAAGAGAATGAGAAGATTTCGGTCCCAGTCATATACGCATACTCTTCGTCTAGCTCATCTAACAGCCAGAGCTCAAGCCAACACTCGAGCCAGGAGCCTTCTTTCTTCACCAGGGAATACCTTCTGGAGTCGCCTGTAACGAAGACATACGAGGGTAAATTTTAATACACAGTACAATACTAAAATTAAAGGCAACTAATTTTATATTAGATTTTAAAGTTTAGTTTAGTTTTTTTTTTTTAAATATTACTATCTTATTACGTATGTATTTTATAATTCTTAAAATGTCTTAATAAGCTTAAAAAAATCCATTTAACTTACCTATATATATTACAGATTTTGTTTTTGACACAGAAGTAAACTAACTTTATTGAAGATTTTTTAATATTGACTAATGTAATTTTTTTTTCAGAGGAATACCAATATCTCTCCCCAGTAACAATACCAAGTACCACGGGCAGAAAATCAATCAGGAGGAAGATATACCGCAAATACAATGCACAGAGACCAGCCGTTACTACAACGACAACAACAACGGAAGCTCCCTCCCCAACGACTGAAGCCTCAACGTTAAAACAACGGCGAACAACCACAGTAAAACCTTTCCAGAAACTTACCGTTCGCAGAGTACCATTACAATCAGTACAGAAGATCACACTAAGCAAGAAAGAATTAGAAGAAGCAAAACAGAAGTTCAAGCCAGCCAAGGATTATGACTACTATGATGATAATCACGAGAAAATTGCTAAATACGACGGCACTAAAGTAATACTGCGAGGAGAAGGTTAGTAAACATTAAAGAGTAGTTTACTACATATTACATAGTAAGTAATATTAATTTACATAAAATTGGGAATCAACTTAAAAAAATAAAAGTAAAATCCTTAATAATTAAGTAAATTACTTAATAATTAATATATTTTTTACTTTTTTCTACTCGGATAAGAATTTTAGGTTGGCTATAAATATAGTTATTTTTTTTACAGGCAACATCCAATGTTTGGACATCGGTAACTTCCCCCATCCGACTTCGTGCAAGAAATTCATTTCGTGCGCGAGAATAGAGAGCGGGGCTGTGCTGGGCTGGGAGTACATCTGTCCAAAGGGTCTGTCCTTTGACCCAGTAGGCGGCATTTGCAACTGGTCAGCAGGTTTAGGATGCAATGAAAAGGATATATAGACAGTGATGTGAAAGATCCCATAAAGTTCCAAGTGCTCCATTTATAAATAAACTTTCTTATGTCAATTTGGTTTGGACCATAAACAACGTGTGGTCTATGGACATTATGGTTAAAACATTCTAGTGATGGTGTTACCAGCGTACCAAGTTTCCCATATCATTATTTTAAGTACCTCGGTTTAGCCGAGTAGTTACTATATAATTTAATAATCTATTAAACTTATTTATGTATGTGATATAAATTATAGAATGTATTTCATAATTTATATAAAATTATTTTTAAATATTATTTCAATAATTTGGTGAATTATAGGGAAAATAAAGTAAGTTAATATGACAATACTCATCATTTAGAACTTGTGTTAAAGTCTACACTGCCAATGATTATTTTTTATAATATTCTTACACCAAGGAATTTAAATGTTTAACAATGAAGTCAAAAATGTATATAGAATGTCACAAATTATGATACTTAACTACCACTAAGATGTTCTTTGGTGTAAAGATGATTGTAAAGTAAATATGAAAATTCATAATGTGCCTTATTTTACAATATTTAGCTGTTAAGTAAATAAATTAAATTAAATAATATATTGCATATTTTTATTTACCTACGCAATGCAAATAAAACAAGTGTAAGAATTCTACAAGAGGAATTTAATGTATAGTCCGTTCAGAGTTATTTTACTGCGGAGTTTCATTGAGTCGTCGGCATATAGGCACAGAGTAAATAATATGATATTAGTCCTGTCAGGGGTAAAATAACACTGAGCAGACTGTACCGGAAGCATAAAAATAGCTTGTAAAAATATTTTTTGGGAGTATGTCGGGAAAAAAAATGCTATCATAAAAATCATAAACGGAGATCTCACATAATGAATTTACTACGCTGTCGCCCTGGACAGTGGTCATTAGCAGACAAATACCAGGAGAACACGCATATATAGGAGACCGATACATAAAAGCGCCATATTGTCAAGAAGCTACAACGAATGTAAAAATAATCAACATTTACTTCTCGTTAGATGGCTTATTTACTATCGCTTATTTTTGGTACAAAGTAATGAAATCAAAGTTATTTTTTTTAGTTCTATACTAATTAAATTACTTGCAATGAAATCAAAATCAATTAATAACTTAAATGTAATAAGCAATTCAGTACTTAAATCAAAGTTGGAACTCAAAAAAACGCAAAATAAACAGAAATTACATTTTTCTAAATTGTTCAAAATTACCTACGTCACGAACAAACTTTTAAGAAATCATGACAAATAAAGTAATAAATAAACAAAAATAAAATTATTACCATTTATTTATAAAGTCCTCTTACTAATATTTACATATCCTATACCGACACAAGTCACCTTGATCGTCTGCGCGGTCGCGGCTTTTTCTTCATCAGATTCGTCATCATCAATGTCATTTCTCATCACCTCCAGTTTGAACATCACTCCGAAGAACTCTTTGAGGTGCTGTAAGAACTTTATTGTGTAGTCTGAAAGCGGGCCAACCTGAAACAAAATATGATTAATATTATCATCATTGTTATGATCTACCACTAATAATTTTACTGGGGCTATTCACAATCAGCTAAGATGGGCACAGGGGCGACACTCTATAAATGACAGCTCGAGCTCCGGCTAATGTCAGCCATGTTGACGTAAGCCTAAGGTTGAACCGAAATAATTTTAAACGTCGCGTAAGACAAATCTATCATATTATTTTTATTTATTTATAAATGGCTTCGGCTTATAACCATTTGCCAGTGTCAAGTTAAAAAGGCGGGAAATAGAACTTTCGTTTCAATTTTCAACACCGTATTCCTATATCGTCAAGTCTAAAGTCTAGTTAAAGTCCAAATATACAGTCAGTACAGTCTATGAGTCATGCCAGTCGATTCAGTAAAGTGGTAGAAGCTTTACTGAAGTTCCTAGGGAGTTTTAGCGGGAAACACAAAATAGCACGTTTTTAGAAGTTGTACCACTTGCCCACACTTGTGCACGATAACGAATATTTAATGGTTAATATTCTACCAATATTACACATTAAGAACCGAAATAACACAAATTTATGAAGTTTTAAAAATTCCACAACATCACCCATTGAACTCCCCGGCAAAACTCCAAAATCTATCATAAATAATATAAAAATATTGTCAATTGTGTCAAAGCACGAAACGACCAGCGGCCAGCCACGGGAACAAAAGTCCTGGCTGGAAAAAACTCATGCCCCTGTCGCCGCGCGCATCCCCGGCATAAGCCCAGCCACGCACACATAGCTGTGAGCTGTCAATCGTATAAGTCTATCGAATGACGGTTCTTTACGTTAGTAATATGGGCTCTTTGATATGGGCGCGGCAACTCAAACTCTCGGCGCACTTTGCGTTTACTTACTGCCGCGCGTCAAATTAATATATCAGAGTTGAATTACCTTTCTGAGACCAGTGTTAAAAGGCAGACTGGTCTCTTTTCTATAATATAAGAATTAGGATCAGCTCACACCGACGCAGCAGTCAGCACGGCATTTTTAAGATAGTATTTCAAAATTGATCTTTATTCACTATACAAGAAGAAACACGTTTCATTGCAAGAGATTAGAGAGCGCTCGCAATTCCAACTCTTGCAATGAAACGTGCATCTTCTTGTGTAGTAAATTAAATTAAATTTGAATCGCTATCTTAAAAATGCCGCGCCGTGTTACGTCTCGGTGTGAACTGACGCTAAGCTTCATTTTTCAAAAGACACTCAATTCAAATGACTTATTAGTTACTAGGTCAATTTAATATACTATATTTCATACAATAGCATGAAAATAATTGACGAAGCTGTTGGTTGCTCTTTTTTTAATTTATAAGAAACAAAAACTTACGACACATTCACTGACATCCTTCTGGCCCAGTGCCATCCACAGCGACAGCAGCCACTGGAACGAAGAGTCCACGGCTCCACTCCGGTGAATCTCGTCCAGGAGCTTGAGGGCACACTCCCGACCTAAGTCCTCCGGTAGGACAGTCTCACCGCAGCCAGCTTCCGGAGATTTCTAAAAAATATGCCAATAGGACTAAGTAACTTAAGGTTCAAGCTATTCCCCAAACTTTAGAATCATTGCATTGCAAATTATGGATAAATTCTGCTTTTATTTGCAACATAATTATACTACCTTAAGTAACTCTTATGAAATAGTTACAAAGGTGTCGCTTATCCATGCGGCTATTATCTTTTAAATGTCCTTCTTTCCTTTTCTTTTTGACTTTAAATTAGCAGATTACAGTAATCTCTATAATGCATAAAACATTTGAAATATAAACTTATACAAACCGCTTCAGCACAGTAAAATGTTTTCTCGTTAGTTTCTGCAACAAGGCTGACACCAAAGCCCGGACTCTTCCCAGCGTTTGAACCTCGGCATTGGTCTGTGTTGATGTACACATCGGGCAGGAACTTTAACATGACCTGAAATTCAGAACAAAATGTGTTTTATTTGGTTCATCATAAATATGAGAAGATTTTCATCCTCTTTGAAAAAGAAACCCCTATAAGTTGTAGACTTTTCCATTTTTTATATACAAAAGACACAATTTAATCTCTTTAAAACATGAAGATAATGAATCTAACTAACGTTATAACATCAATGTTTTGTCTGTTAAGATCCTCTAAATTTAAACATAACCAAAAAAAAGTGCTTTAGACCACACAACTAAAGTAGGATATAAATATTTAATACACTGGCTATGAGAGAAAGAGAAAAAGAAATGTGCGCGCGCACTGTTCTCTCTTGCTCCTATAGTAATGTACACGACGTAACTGTCTTGCTTTTCATCTTCAATGTTATATCTCCCTCTCAACTTCCGTTCCCTCGCCTGATCACACTTTTCGTAACGCTCTCGTCAGTCGTCACGCATTCACTAGCTTCCTCCCCAAGTCAAGCTTGCGTTAAGAAGTTTTACTTCAAAAGATTAAATTCAACTAAATTTATGTGGTATTATATTTCTTTATTAAATTGGTAGCATTATGTGTTATATTGTTCTTTCTGTTTATGTTTAGATTACATTGGATATTTGGGCACAGCAGGAACATTTGACAGTGCCCATACAAGTTTCATTTGTTAACACACATGTCACATTTACACTGCTGTCATTCCTGAGAGGCCCCCCTATTCTTGTAACTATTAACTATCATAATCCTGCAGGTGTGTGTGAATGCGACATGGTGCGGACCGAAACAGGATTATGATCACAAATAGGGGCTTCCTAACACAGCATAGTACAGACAAGCTTTGGCTAATTATATTGGCCAGTGTAAATATAATAAAATAAACAATAATAATATTGTTATGCTAAGTCAGCATGCCAGCAACTTACTCCTTTAGCAGACTCCACAACTCTGTTGGCCATGGTAGGTGATACTCTCAATGCGTACACAACACCACGGATTCTCTTTACAAGACCCCATTTTGTCCACTGCAGAGGCCGCAAATGACGACGCACTGGACATTTGAAAACTATTTCACCTCCACCTAGTGGTGGAGCACCTGAAAAATATAAAATTTATAAATAGTAATTTTTAATAATAACAGTAATTAATAAAAAAACTGAGTTATTTTTATGAGATAAAAATTTATTTCAGACAAAATGTATTTGAAAATCTATGAATAAGTTAGCCAACTAAAATTGAAGTAAATGATTACAAAACATCTTATAAGTTTTAACTTAACATACCTCTTCGTACAACTTTTAACTCTAAGCCATCATCTACAAGAATGAATTTCAACAAAATAGGTAGAGCTGCAGATTTGATTTTGTCCACAGACACATCAAGATCATGGTTTGTGACTCCCTGGAGAACTGCATTAAGAGGCTCCTTGCAAAATGGTCCAAGAGCTAGTAAAACCTCCAAATAATATCCTGGAAAAAATCAGTAAATACATATTGCTTTAAAAATTACTGTAAGTCATTAAAATCTCAACAAGAGCAATTATTTGTTGCTACATTTACTATAACAATATTTAATGGGCATAATAGGTTGCAGTGATATCTGCACTTTGTATGAAGGGTACCATACATGAAAAGGTTGATCACATTTTATTTTGGTTTGCTGCAAGATATGGTCATGTTTATTGGTTCCAGTTTGTTGCAAGCTGCTACTTGTAAAGTTGTGGATTATTGACTATGAATTATTATATTATGCTTTCTTAGTTCTATAGTTACTTTTTCTAATAATAAATAGTGACAAGCATTTCACTTCGTTTTATTATACTAATCATTGGAATTTATTAGCCAAAATGGCTCTAAAATTATTTAATTAAATAAAAATAAAAAACTAAAACGCCAATTTTATACAGATTGTAAAACGTGTAAAACTGAAGTGATTTGTCACACAGGGTCCATTCAGTCCGTCTGTTCTGGTCGATATGAATGTATCGCTACAGTCCAACCGGCCAACTGATACAACCTTGCCTCGAGGCCAAATTACACACAGACAATACGATTTTCCATTCATTCAGTCCAAACTGAAGGTAGACTGTACATAGCAGCCTTAAAGCAAAAGAGAACATTGATAACTAATGTGTACAATGTTTTATTGTGAGTACACTCACCACACTGTCAATTTCAAGTATTATAAGTTAACATTATTATTCCCATACGCCTATTACATACTTGTAAAATATAGGTATTCAATTGTGATGCTGTGTTTTAATAAACAATGCTTACCTATGCCTCTTTGAGGGCAGCAGCTGTGGGTAACTTGACCGCCGCTCAGTATTCCAGGTTGATAATACAAAGACGTCCCTGTCTCATTTAGTT
The DNA here is from genome assembly GCA_037179445.1 of Phengaris alcon alcon. Lineage (NCBI taxonomy): Eukaryota > Metazoa > Arthropoda > Insecta > Lepidoptera > Lycaenidae > Phengaris > Phengaris alcon. The sequence continues at coordinate 1,039,070 of JAYRCH010000048.1, read as the reverse complement.
CCACTCTTGAGCCGTTCGTAATTTTGTCCAACAGACGTATTAAATTCACTTCGAATTCTTTTAGGCCAGGATTATTGTGAGAGTTTCGTATATCAACAATTCTGATTGCTCGCCCGCTTAACGTCGACAGTAGCAGCCGCTGGCGTAACAAATTGCTTCCTTTGTAAACAAGGGTATCGTTTTCTATTATAGCAGGCATTTTATTTTCATAAAAAGCACTTAGAAACTAGAAACCAAAGAAACACATCCGACAAAACGAGCAGGAGCAGTAAACACGTGTTTTTGACATACAAAATGTCACAACAATGTAGTCACAGATTAATTATTAGTTTTTTTTATATGTGCCGTCAGCTTAAAACTATTTGCCAGTGTCAAGTTAAAAAGGCGGGAATAGAATTTTCGTTTCAATTTTCAACACCGTATTCCTAAATCGCCTAGTCTAAAGTCTAGTCAAAGTCCAAATAAATAGTCAGTGCAGTCAATGAGTCAAGTCAGTCGATTTAGTAAAGTGGTAGCAGCTTTACTGAAAGTTCCTAGGGAGTTTTGGAGGAATACAAAATAACACGTTTTTTGAAGTTGTAGCACTTTCCCACACTTGTGCACGTTAATGAATATTTAATGGTTAATATTCTACCAATATTACACACTAAGAACCGGAATAACACAAAATTTTGATAATTATTAGATACAATAATACATAAAATGTGGTGTCAACTGTGAAAAATATCTCCAGCTTTATCTTTTTTTGCAGTCGAAATGATATGATGTTTGAGTGCAAAAGAAAATAATTTAATAAAACCGTTTATTTAAACCAGACCATTGGTTTCTCAATGAAATCATGATCTCCGAAAACTCTGCTTCTAATAATTAGATAATCAAAAGATTTGGAATCCAAAATACGTCTATATTAACCTGTCAAGCGCTAAGCGGCCCACTTGGGCCGCGCCATTTGTACAGAGCTATTCCGTCAAGACCTAAGCGGCCCAAGTGGGCCGCGCTCTTTTATTCGAATATATAACGTATCTCGTTGACATAGAGACTACTTTTATATGAAGAAGTTTGATTAGTTACGACCTTTTATACACTGGCCACATTCTGAATGGCAAATGTATTCTATTAGCGACCATTTTTTTTCAGTCATTTGAAAAACGCATTGTTTCCGGGTGTGTCTCGTGTGTGTTGTGTTTTGTGATTGAAGATTTTTCTGGATTACACGAATGTAAGTACTGTTTTGTATTGTTACATAGTTTATTTTACTCATAATAAGTATTTTTAGATAATCATTTGTAAGAAATACATCGTAATAACTTATATTTTACACTTGAAAAAATTGGTTTCTATGGACTGATTCAGACGTGATTTTCTTACTATCTTTGTAAATAAATGAAGTAATTAGCCTAAAGAAGTAAATATAACTCGTCTACAAAACGATTTATCGTCGTATTATGCCTAATTTTAGTAAAATAACCAAAGTAAAAATGGCATACAAATGCATTCAAACCGCCACCTGCCGGCCGCGGCCATTTTGAACTCTATTTGTACTGAACTAAGGGCGAAGTTTGCCTGTGAGAATTTCTTCGTACTTTTTATATTTATAAATTTTTTATAATGTCGAAAGTGATGGTGGCCTCACGTAATGAATTTACATTCACTTCTACGTTATTATTTTGATATTTATTGTTACGTTTATTGATTTTTCTTATTTGTTTTATATAGCATGTCAACCTGGCGCGTCGGTGAGGATCCACCTGCAGAATACCTCGATATCCTGTATGGAGAGGAGGATTCTGATGAAGGTGGATCCGATAGGAGTGATTTTTTCGATACGGACCTGGAAGACGAGGTTAGTAACCCAGTTTTTGTTATGTGGTTATAAATATTTATAAAACTCATGGGTTGCAGTGTATTTACGCTTTTTATTTTGGCCTAGGATGAAGATGTGGAGGCTTCTCCGTACTCGACTGTCACGTCCCCGGAGCGCCGCGGGAGCCTGTCGCGAATGGTATGCATTGGTTATTTTGTTACGTTTACGATGTGTGTGTCTGTCTGTCTGTGTGTGTGTGCGTGTGCGCGCGCGTGTGTGTGTGTGTGTGTATTTGTGTGTGTGTTTGTATGCGTGCTTAGCTCCCAGACGGATGGACCGATTTTGATTTAGTTTTTTTTGTTTAAAAGGTGAACTAGTCGGGAGTGTTCTTAGCTATGTTTGATAACAATTGGTCCAATATGGCCGCCGCCACAAAATGGCGGATTACATATTTTTTCTTATAATTTTTTAATTTTTTATAATATGGGTATCAAATGAAAGGTCTTGGCTAGTAGAATACTATAAACTATCAAAATCAAATCAAATCAAAAAATTTTTATTCAAAATTGGTATTTTTAAATACTCTTTTTGAACGTCGATACTACGTGATGCCTACCACCGGTTCGATGATATGATAAATTTCAAATCCAAGATGGCCGCCACCACAAAATACCGATTTTTTTCACAACTCCCTCAAAATGGATATCAAATGAAAGGGCTTGATTAGTAGAATACCATACATGATGACAAATTTCAAATCATGGATGGCCGCCACTATAAAATACCGATTTATATAAATTATTGTCGGGGGTTTTTAAAATTTTTAATTTATAGTTATTTAATTTTTTTTTAGGACGACCCAGTGACGCCTCCACAAACAGAGTTGCGCCGGTCACGATCGCCTTTGTCGCTGTCAGCCGAACCGTAAGTTTGCTGTTGTTGTTGTTCACGAATTAATTTTTGCCTGTGTATAAATCAATTCTATTTTTTTTTGCTTTCATAGGGCCACTATCACGATTTCTGAAGGTGGCCTGGTTTTGCTGTTCGACGAGACTGGTGCGCCGCTGGAGGAACAGACGACGGGTGACGAGTTTCTTGCCCCGGATACCCACCCATTGTATGTATCGACTGGAGAGCGTGAAAGAGATGAACGAAATGGAATAGCATGCAATAGAAGAGGAACGAGTGGGAGAAGGGGTGGCCGAAGGGGAGTCAGGGGTGTGCGAGGACAGAGTGCACGTAGGGGTAGGTATCCGAACTGGGGCCGTAGAGGAGGACGGCAGTGGGAGTTGGGACAGCCACTCCACGAAATATGGATGGATGATGCCGACGTTCCTCCTGAATTGTTGAGTTTGGCGATGGATGTAGTGAGGAGACGACAGAGGAGATTGCAAGGTGATGCCGTGGTTGACAGTACTGAACGAGGAAGGGTTACTAGTGAGAGTGAAGATGAGGATGAATTTGCCGACGCCAGTGATGGAGCTGATGCTCCCAATAGACTGGAACGCCAGAACTTTGACTTTGAATGGTATCCTATGGATACCTTTCAAGGTCAAGAAGAAAATTTTCAGCCAGAGCGTACTGGTTCGGTTCGGTTTTTCGATTCAGCCTATGACGCTTTTCGTTCCTATTGGAGCGATGAGGTCTTAGGTTTAGTAGTGGCCGAAACGAACCTATATGCTTCGAAATTTCTGCTGCCGCATTCCAGGCTGAATGGTACCCCACAAATTTGCACGAAATTTTATGCCTCTTTTCGTTCTGGATGATGTTGGGGATCATCAGAATGCCAACTGTTACAAGTTGTTTTTCTGTCGATCCTCTCTTGAAATCGGAAGTTTTCAGACGCATCTTTACACGAAAAAGGTATGAAATGTTAAATAGAGCGTTACATTTTATAGATTTCGACCCCGTTATGGATAACGAAAATCCCACCAACACTGGCGCCAGAAGCTTTGACCGATTACACCGTTTGAGACCAATATTAGCACATTTAAATTCAGCTTTTCAAGCAAATTATATTTTAAGTAAAGACATTTGTATAGATGAAAGCCTTACATTTTGGAAAGGTAGATTGAGTATTAAACAGTATATTCGGAACAAAGCCTCGAAGTTTGGGATCAAAACATTCGAGATTTGTGAGAGCACCACCGGTTACCTGTGGTCGTTCATTGTTTACACCGGTAAACAATCTGCAACAGATCTGGAGCAGTCGCCCGGAGTGCTTAAAAGCACAGCTGTTGTACAAAAGCTCATTGGTCCCCTACTAAACAAAGGGTATAGATTGTTTATGGACAATTGGTACAATTCACCTCTATTAGCTAGATTTCTGAAACTCAATGGTACCGACTGCGTTGGTACTTTGAGACCTTCCCGTCGCGATGTTCCCATTGTAATAAATAAGGCTCCTCTTAATAAGGGAGAGTACATCGCCAGACATTCAGGCGATGTCACTGTTTTAGGATGGCAAGACAAGAAACGAATAACCATGATTTCCACTTGTCATGGTGCATCTACAGCCTTGCCTACAGTCTCTTCTAGACCATCATCTCGCAAAGTACCTTTTAAACCGCAAGTAGTGCTTGATTATAATAAATTTATGGGAGGTGTAGATCTGAAATATCAGATGTTGGAGCCTTTTTATTAGAAAGGAAACGTTGCAAAAAATGGTACATGAAACTTTTTAAACGCCTTCTCAATGTATCCATTCTCAACTCTCGCATTCTTGTACAGTCATCTACTCAAAAAAAATGTGATCATTTAGCTTTCCGCCTTGAGCTTGTAGATACCATCCTTTCAAATCATCTATCACATTGTCCACAAAGTCGTAAATATACTGTATCTAGCAGTAGATCTACGCACCATCAACCTGGTAGAATTATCCTCTCTACACATTGGCCTGCCTCATTAGAATCGTTAGAGAGCGCCTCAGCGTGCAACCGGAAACTTAGGAAGCGTTGCTTTGTTTGCCTGAAAAATGGCAAAAAAAATATAAGAACCGCCTACTGTTGCGAATCCTGTCGCGTGCCATTGTGTATAGAGGATTGTTTTAAGGTTTATCATACATCACCATAATACCTTTCTTATCAATTATTCATAAACAACTACGGCGTGAAGAGAGTATTGTGTGAAAACAGAGTGGGAGGTTAGAATGATTGTGTAATTTTTGTATATAGTTTAGATATGCTTTTACCGTTCTGAGACCGTTTTGTGATTTGCATATACATATTATATAATATGTATGTGTCACTTTTTTACAAAATTTCCAATCTAAAGGCATCAGGCATTATCTTTAGACAATGTGCGCGTGTATCATTGTCTTTGCAACATTGTCTTTGCAACATTCGAAAAAGATGCCACGGTTTTGCTGTAAGGGCATATCTAAGTATTTTTTACCGTAGTACATATCCCTTTAACTTTTGAAACTTTACGTCGTTTTCGATTAACAACTTCGACTTTTATTTTAACCACAGTATATCGTAAACTATATCATTCCTGCTGTGACTTGCATACATTATTGTGTACATAAAATAACAAAGATGGCCTACAGTCACTTCTCATGGCTCTAAAACACACTTACGACCATTACGACGAGGTTTGAAATTTGATCCTTGTCTTGAATAATTATTTGTGCAATACGGCCGCCACAGTTGAAGGGATATGTCGATAATTCAAATTCAAATTATTATGTACGCAATAATATACAATAGTATAAACTAGTCGTCTATGTCGTCTAAAATCCCATGCTAAGTAAAAACTTGTGTTATGGCTCATCATAATCATAATCAGACAATGGATGCACGCCGAACAATTTTATCCTAATATATACATAATATAATGAAAATTGAATGATTTTTTCTATTATAAATAAATATTTTGTTTATAATTTGTGTTGTAAATAAATATATTGTTGTAGAAAATGAAAATTGAATGTTTTTTGTTCTATCATAAATGAATATTTTGTTTATAATTTGTGTTGTAAATAAATATATTGTTGTATAAAATTGTATTTTTGTAAATAAGTATAATGTTGTATACTTAAATAAAAATTAAATGTTTTTTTTTCTATTATAAATAGATATTGTTTATAATTTGTGTTGTAAATAAATATACTGTTTTATAAAATGAAATTTGTTTTTTTCTTCTATTACAAATAAATATTTTGTTTATAATTTATGTTGTTAATAAATATATTGTTGTATAAAATTGTATTTTTATTCAATATCTATACTAAATTATGCACAACATGTAATGCCTGCTCCACACTCTCGCGAGATACTCATAATATATAATCGTCCATAGATATTATTATTATTTGCGTGAGAATTTTCAAGAGATTTTTTAAGACATTTTGAAGATTCTCACGAGTATCTCGCGCGTACCTATATCACGAATATCTATGGAGCGGGCATAAAACTATCGATAAAATCAAATCGGAAGTGAAGGACATCCTTAGTAGTTAGACATTCGTCGTAGTGTCGCAACTCAAGTACTTTTTTTGTAAGCATCTCAAGTTCTTTCTTCGAATTATTTACATAATTAGAAAGTATAGGTCCTTGTTCTTTAGATAATAATAAATTATTTGTTTATTTCTTGTAAAACAGCCAGCAACGTAAGTTTCAAAGTATAAACGCGTGAAACTAATATCAAATCAGACTAAGCACTATATTTTGATGGATTGATAGATAGAATGTTTATCAGTTATTACAATGTTTTTTACACAACCAAAAAATATGGTTTGGTTGTAAAGTTATTACATAATTTGTACCACGAAGAATTTTACGCGCCATCTTAGCTTAGGCGCACGTGCTGCCATTATATGCTCATAGACAACTGTCAAGGATTGAGGGGGACAATTAACCAAGTTGATTGAGCCACAAAAAGTAGTAGAGGAAGAAATGAAGTTTTTGAATTATTTAAATGGTTGGGTCTGTGATGGTTGGTAATTTTTTAACTAAAAACATGATTATTTTGTAAATTACAAATATATTTCGTATATCAACAAGTAAATTATCATATACGCTATGAAAGTATCAGTTAGTGATGTAGTTCTCCCGGGAGATCTCTGTGACGAAATTTCTAAACTCGGTAAAAAATCAAAGGTTATTGTTGGGCCTGGGTTGAGAAAAGAAGTAGACGGTGTGTATGCCACAAAAGCTGGTGTTTTGAAGAAACGGGACCCTTGTATATTTTGGATTGACAGTTACCAGAAACGATATGTACCATCCAGGGGTGAAAATGTTATCGGAGTAGTTGTCCAAAAGGCTGGAGACATATTTCGTGTCGACGTAGGCGGTAGTAACACAGCTGCTTTATCATACTTATCATTCGAAGGAGCGACCAAGAAGAACAGGCCAGATGTACAGATTGGTGATGTTGTTTATGCAAAAATGCTAGTAGCCAGCAAAGACATGGAGCCCGAGCTAGTATGCGTCGATTCACATGGCAAGAAAGGTCGTCTTGGTGTCTTAAATGATGGATTTGTATTCAAATGTTCTTTGAACTTGATTAGAAAGATTCTAAATCCATCATGTCCATTATTAAATTCATTAAAAAATGAATGGCCTTTTGAACTCGCTGCCGGCATGAATGGGAGAATCTGGATCAAAGCAAAAACTATGAGAGAGACTATAGCAGTTGGTAATGCTATATTGGCAGCTGAATATTTAAGTGATAAAGAAATCAAAAATATGTGTACAAATATAGCCACAATTTTAGCTGGCCATATTTCATAGCATTAATTAACAATAAATGGATAATATACAATTAATCCTTATCATTATTTCCTGCCGAAACAGTTATGATTGGTAAAGTAGAAAAACATTTTAGTAAATAAAATATTATAGTCTAATATGTCTGGAAATAAACGCTTTTCAAATATTATGCAGTAACACTGCCATTTTGCACATTTTTTATCACAGTAATCTGAAATTACTGTTTTATTTTAGCAATTGTGTAAATAAAGAATTTATTATTATTAATATAGTAAAAATCAAAATTACACAAGTATATTACTGATGGTAACAGGAGTTAACTAGTTAGCTTCATTGATTTGTTGAACTTTTAAAGCTAAGTGGCTACAATAACAGGTATGAAAAAAAAAACAAAAAAAAACAGTGATCGGAGATTTATTTTGGCAAATGCAACTAACCTAGACAATGAAGATCTCAATAGATATGTATATCTACAATGTCGGTGTCTGCACCTTTACCTGTACATATTGACCAGTATTTACATCATAACATTAGGATATTATCATAAGAACTTTTAAGCATTGGTTGAAACTCGAAACACTTCATGATAAGCAAAGTTAATCCGGCTTCTTTATGTAAGTTACAGCATTTTATTTTCTTCCAAGAGACCACAAGCTAACCAATAGACTTGGGGCCAAGTGCTACAATCTTATAATAATATTGTCAATTGTTATACAGTGAAAAGCTTTTACGACGTTGATTATAATTATTATGACTGGGTATTACGACAAATAGTTGTCACAATATGAACATTTTACTATCGGTTATAACGACTATCTGATATTACGACCATAATTTATCGGTCCCTTGAATGTCGTTTTATTTTGTTTTCCATTTTATCAACCTGCATACAATTCCTATACTTTGGCCCCTGTACTTTTAAGTTTAATATTTTAACTTTGCTTTGGGCTCGTTTGATATATTTCTTATGGTATATGCACACAAACCTTCAAATTCTTGATAATTTATTTATGAAATTTAAATATTGTTATTATTACATCACTAATAATACAATAAGTTTTATATTTACATAAGAGACAAAACAGCTGCTTCTCGCCAAATGTCAAATAAATATTAAATATACAAGCCAGACCACACACTATATACAAAATACTGTGGTGCTAACCTACATTTACAATTAATATAATAATAGGAGTAGAATGACCAGAAAAGTTTATATTTTAATTCAAAAATATTAGTTAACACTAAAAACAAAGTGAGCTAATTCATACTGACTATATTAATTTAAAAATATTTTTGGGAGACCATTTTTTAGATGAATTACTTAGTCGAGTTTAATGTTACATATTATAGAACCAAACTATATTTATCTATATTGTCTAACAATAATAATTAAAACTTTGACATGTTTTTTTTACAGATTTTCTTTGTTCTATTTATTGAGAATGATAAGTATGTCATTGACATGTTACAAAACATGTAATGTATTCTACACAAAATACATTTCAAGTAATGTTCCACATTTACCCTGTATTAACCTATGATACTACAGACGTAAGATCTGCTCCAAAACATACACGTAAAGGTGCTGCAGCCGACGACGTGCCGTCGCGACACTACCGGTTCCTATGTACAGTATCTGGGTAAGCGAGCTTCGCTTGTAGTTCTGATAAATTTAAGAAAATAAAAATAATCAGAAAAATATTTATCTGACTGGGATTTTTGAACAAAGCCAAAATTATACATACGCATACCAAACTGCCAATCGGACTAAGATAATATTCCACGACGAAAGAAAAAGCATAGCTTAAAAATTCGCAGTTCCTCAGGGATGAGACCTAGCTTGATCGATTTTTATCCCGCAAAACTCCCTGAATACTAAATTTCATGATGATACTTGCAGCCGTTTTCGAGAAACCGATTATATATATACAAGATTGTCTCCTTAAAAGTATAAGATATTTCTATGAAATTCCTTAGTAGCTTTTCGTAGCTAGCGCCTATTCATAAGAATACATAGAAACCGCTAGTGTCGCGACTACACGTCGCGTCATCTGCTGTTGCGTATAGTCGGCTACCAGATTGTACCTTTAGACTCCATTTTAACTGACTCCTAAACATATTGCTTGAGGTCACAATAGTGTCAGTTTGCATCACTCAGTCAGTGAAATTTAGCATATATTCAGAACACATATAACTTTGAAATATGGGCACAAACTCTGTAGTTTACTAACTATAAAATGTATTATAAGCTAGGACATGTCAACTTGAATTAAAGGCAAACCTGTAAATACTTTTGTTTCATAATACTTAAATGTTATTCCAACAATTAAAATGGTCTCTTACACACTACGCTTTTAAAATGTATATGTACAATTTAAGTTGAATAATCAGTCTAAAATGGAACTAGTAAAAGCCTCATTATCTGAACCATGGTAACAATATTCTTAAATGTTATTGTATCGACAAAACACGACATGCCAACTGAGGCGAATTCTACTGATTAAAATATACTTGTTATCTGAAAGCGTGGGCTGTACTAGCATTTGGGCTATTGGAAGTCACTGCAACAATCTAATAGACAATTAATTTAGACTATCTTGTCTATTACATAGTCTAAATAAATTCATTAGAATCTGATACCTACATTTAGCAATGGTTACAATGCCTTATACGCCAGTAGTATAGTTTTCAAATAACGGGAAATCCAATTACCAAATGCAAGTTTATATTTATCAAATAATTTAATTTTAAAAAATTAACCTACTTCCAAAAAGGAAGAGGTTATATGTATATTCGACCCTTGGACTTTTTTACATTATACACAATATACCTGTGAGTGATAAACTGGATAAAAAAGTTATGAAAGTGTTTCCTGAAGATGTTAAAAATTCTTAATAAAAAAAAACATTTTTTTATAAATTTACATTTTTTAAATTAAATAAGTACGATAAGCACAGGTAACAAACGAAATTTTAACTACTCAATAGGAATGTCTTTTAATATTTACAATAGCCGTATTCTTTTTATAAACGTTTTTCTTTTCTTTTTCTGAATAAAGAAATTTTACGCTAATAATTAACAACAATAGTTATCAGATTAACAAAGATAGATTTAAAAAATGTAAGTTGAAAAAGTAATGAGAAGATATATTTTACAGTGCGTTGTAGTGATAGCGAGCGGGCAGAAGTAAGAGATGATGACCTCACTTCTGGCTAGCTACCACAACTGAACTGCCTCGAGAAGAACCTTAAATTAAATTTAACGGTGCCAAACACATTGAAATAGTCTATGAAATATTAATAAATCTTACCGCCTCTTAATTGGTAAGGTGGGGAGCCATAATCAGGAGCTGTGCCAATCTGCATGGCGATTAATTGTAGTCCATTTCATCAGTATATTTTAATACATTTGGCCCGTGAAGCAGTAACACTATACATTTTTTACACCATCTATCAACAACGCAGTCGACTTTCACATTATAATATGAAAATAACATTTAATCTATATTACGCCGAGTTCACACGACTTAGCGTCGAGCTACATCTACAAGCACCCCATCGCATTTTATGTTTCTCTTCTGTTAGGTACATATAGCGTTTTGGGCATCTGAAACTGTCCCGGAGCAGGGCAGCCGAATGTGTACGGAAATAGCCGAATATCAATATCAAAATCAGTGCTATAATTTTATACATTTCAACCTTCTTAGATATATTTGACAATGTTGTCAAATATATCTAAGAAGGTTGAAATGTAGTGCTTCGTGAATCATCGGTTACGTTCGACTATTTCTGTAGCTATTCGGCTGGGCCGAATACCAGGGCAGTTGTAGATGCCGAAAACGCTAATAGAAACGTCATTTAAAGCTTGACCAGAAATATAGAAAAACTGAATAAAATGCTGTAATAAAATTCAGCTCCGAGTGTGCTTAATTTTTTTATTTTTATTCCCGGCTAAGACACATTTTCTATTAAATACCATGGGTAACAATTAATAATAATTATCAGAGTCAGGTTTTATAACAGAGCAAAGAATACACCATCGTGTCAAGTGTTTTTTTTTAATTATGTAAACTATACAAGTATATAGTCACAAATTTAATTCGATTTTCGAATTCGATATGCGATCGTTCGTTTACCGTACCCGGTCAAAAAGATTGAACACCGGCCTTTGAAAAGAGATATTTGGCTGGTGTTGGCTTTGTAGAGCGTTTTCTCTTACGCACAAAGCAGCTCTTGTACCTTAGGCCTTGTGGGGGACCACATCGGGCGTGCGCCGACCCCCGCGCGATGCGGGCGCTGCGTGAGCGTCGCGTGTTTCCACCGTGTGGCGTGTGTGCGGCGCTCGCATCGGCCGCCCTGTGACTGTCGACCGAAACAGTTGCGAGCGGCGGGACCAGTGGGCGAAGAGGTAAGAACGCGACGCGAGTGCCGCGTGCGCTCTCCATACACGTCGCAGGGCAGCAAAACGCGATGCTCGCGTAGCGGGCTCGCGACGGCCGCGCCACTCACACGCCCGAGGAACACGCACGCCTAATGTGGGGTCAATTCACACCAAAACGAAACGATGCTCGACGCGGCGCTGCATTTTTAAGATAACCATTCAAAATTAAACTTTTTCATTACACTAAAAGATAAACATTTCATTGTAAGAGTTCGAATGTCAAGTTCCACCGGTGAATGACCCTTAAGCGTGCACCAGCGACCAATGTCACATTGGCAGTCTTCGACAGAGTTTTTTGTGCATTCTCTTTGGCCGGGTACTTTACATGGCAAAAATAACAGATGTGTACAAAATACACCCACGACACTCCTACAATGAGAAGACGGATTAAGGTTGGCTTAGATATAATAGGAACCCGTAGATACTCACACAGTACTAACTCTCTACTCCAGGCCAGCTGGGATGGTGAATTGCGATGCAAGATTGCCAACGGCCAATACCACCTTCATATGCCAAATTGATAGAAAATATTTTGAGGGTCTTAACCATGAGCTCCTAAGGCCTCTGCCTCGAATGTCGCGGCAAGGCGCCATAGTCACCGGTTGACAGGAATACACTACCGTCAAGCGGTGACTATGGCGCCCGCGATATTTATTAATTAATCGACTACATTTTTGAACATTAGCAATCTGCTCGTGCTATTCTTATAGTAAAATTAATTAAATAATTTGAAGTAAAACATTAACCGTATTCCAACATATATTTTAAAGATAATTTTCACTTTAAAGTTTAAATAAACTAAGCTCATGGAAAGCCCTCGATTTCATTTTAAGCGCCAATTCATTTACAGGCAGCAAAGCGCGATATATTTTTCAAGCTGCTTTTTCGTATGTTTTGACTTTTATTCAGCACCAGTTTTCACACCATTCTTTTAATTTTGCCGGCCGCACCTTGAATTCAGGGTTGTGCCAAAACATTACGCGATTTTAGGGTTGCCTAACCTCTCGCTAGGTACCTGGTGGCCTGTAACCGACGTGTGACCGCGTCTCAGAACACGGAGTCGGCGGAGCGGGACAGCTGGACCGGGTGTGAGGGAGAGCGCGCTAGCCGCTTGCGCGGGAGTTTCTCGAGCGTGGACAGGAGGTGGGGGAAATCCGGTCGCTCGCCGCCGCGGTATGACCAGCACACCATCAGGATGTCCTGTGAAAAAGTTAACGTACAGTAAAAATAAAAAACCTTGGTTTATAAATAAAAAAATATTACTAAAAAAACTTGGTTGAAAAAAACTAACAAACCACCATGGTCAGGTGACAATTATGTGTAACGGTAAAAAAGATCTGTTGCGTATAAACAAATAGCTTGAGTAATAAACCAGCTATCCGACCTGTGTAACGTAAGCAGTTTACTGGTGGCCTAACCTACCAACATTAGAAAATCAGCTGCCAGTTTATCACTCGACTTAGCGATATTTGCTCTCTAGAGCTCAAAATATTTGGAAGTATCCGCGAAATAGCATTGATCCGCCAAATATTAGGCCTTTACCTATGAAATTGCCGTTTTGTATGGAAAAATTAAAACGAATTTTTTTCATGTATTTTTTATTTGTATTAATCGAAGTAATCACCCATGCAATCAATGCATATTTGCCAACGCAGTGGCAGTTTATTGATGCCCTTCTTAAAGAAATCAGCTGGACGGGAAGCAACAAATTCTTCAAAGGCGTTTTGTACTGCCTCTCGGGTATTGAAGTTTTTCCCGCCAAAAAGTTATACAAATTCTGGAAAAAGTAGTAGTCTGTAGGCGCAAGGTCTGGTGAGTAGGGCGGATGACGGAGAGCTTCCAACCCCAGTTCTTGCAACTTGGAGACCGTCTGCTGTGCAGTATGAGGTCGCACGTTGTCGTGCAGGAGCAGCGGAGACGAGCGATTGACCAATGCTGGTTGAAGATGTGCCAGCTTCTCCAATATTGTGTTCAGTACTTCACAGTACACATCTGCAGTAATGCTCACCCCGTTTGGTAAGAAGCTGTGATGAATCACACCGGCGCTAGACCACCAAGCAGTGACCATCACTTTTCTAGGGGTAAGTTTTCGTTTAGGGCATTGTTTAGGTGCTGAACCAGGATCCAACCAACTTGCTTGAGTTCGTGGGGCACCCATTTGTCAAGCTTTTCTACCTTGACAATTTGACACAAATGGACCAATATTGTTTTGACGCTAACGTCGAAAGCTGCTGCTAATACAGCCGTAGATTGTGTATCATCAGCTTCCACAATCGCCTTTAATTCGTCATTATCGACCTAAGTCTTCGGACGACCGCGAGGTTCATTTTTCAGGTCGAAATTTCCAGAACGGAAGCGAGCAAACCAATAACAGGTGGTGCGTTGGTTTGTAGCGTTAGCTCCGTAAACGTCGTTGATGTTGCGTGCCGCTTGTGCCGCGTTGCTGCCACGACGGTACTCATATTCCATAATTACCACCGCTCCACAGTATTTTTCAAATATCAAGATTAATAATTCGTATACTCATAGTTTAAGAGACACGGCGAAGGCGTACCTCGACGTACTAATTCCAGACGACAAGCCGGACTTGGACAATGATCTTCACCGCGAGATAAAATTCAGAATGTTAGACCCCATCAATACGCCGGTATCTGACTTACCTACACTTGATGAGTTCACTTCAACAGTTAATTTGTTACCTACGAAAAAGTCAGCGAGCGAAGATAAAATATCTAATATTTTATGATTAAGCAGGCGTGTCTAGCGGTAGGCTCATCTATATTACAGGTTTTTAATAAATGTATTGCAGAAGGCACTTTTCCAAAAATCTGGCGAATCGGCACAATAAAATTAATCCCAAAAGCCGGTGATAAACCACCAGACGATCAGAAATCCTACCATCCTATAACGCTATTATCATGCTTAGGTAAATTATTAGAACGTCTTATTGTTCCCCGCTTGCTACCCGGTGGCCCGAAATTTAATAATCAGCAATTTGGATTTACCGCCGGGAAGTCAACAGTGGATGCAGCAAACGAGGTCAGAAAACAGTAAATCTATCGGAGTGTAAATATGTAGTAGGTATATCTCTGGATATCGCGGGTGCCTTCGATAATGCCTGGTGGCCAATGCTACTACTGAAGTTAAGAAACAGAGGCTGCTATCGTAATATTTATTATTTAATTTACTCGTATTTTTGCAACGGCGTAACAAAACTCCAACTCGGCCATTACACACATTCCAAAAACTTAACGCGCGGCTGCCCTCAAGGATCAGTACTATCGCCGCATCTGTGGAATATAAGTTTTGATGATTTATTATGTGTCCCCTTGCCTCCTCTGTGCTCTCTGATAGGTTATGCTGACGATGGTTTTCTTATTATTCAAGCCAATTCGCGATCTGAAATTGAAAACAAGGCCAACTAGTGCCTCAACGTAATATCGAGTTGGGGCCACAGAAATCGATTAGAATTTGCAGCACATAAAACCTTTCAAGTACTTTTAAAAGGTTCATTAATATCAACTCCTTGCATTAAACTGAACAACATCAATGTGAAACGTAAACAGTCACTTTGTTACCTAGGACTTATTTTAGAAAATAAATTTACATTCCTGGAACATATAATACAGACCGGTGAGAAAGCTAAAAGGAAGATCTATTGTTTCACAAAAATATCAACGTCGACATGGGGCCTTTCATTTAAAAACATTAAAAATAATTTATAATGCGACGTACCTCGGCAGGATATACTATGGCGCACCGGCTTGGGCGGATAGGGCTACAATAGGAGCGGCCCGTCGTAAAATTTTGCAAAGCCAACGTCTCGCATTAATATTTTTATGTAAGGCATACCGTACCGTAAGTACTGAAGCACTTCCAGTCTGAGCCGGAGTCCTACCAGTAGATTTAGAGATACAGCGTCGTGCAGCACTATATTATAAAAATAAAATAATGACTAACCCTGAGTTTTTAAGCGCGAAAGAGAGTATATTATAAGATAACTAGATTATTCGAGCCATTAGATATTTCTATACAGAACCTAATTTCTGAGTGGCAGGAACGGTGGGACAACACTATCAAAGGGCGTCACCTATATAATTTCTTCCCTTCGGTACGCGATCGACTCTCTAAGCAATGGATAGAAATAGATCACTACGTCGCACAATTTCTGACAGGTCACGGAAACTTTTTTAAAATAAAATTAATTTGTGTAACACTAATCAATAAACAAATGACTACTTTTGGAAAAAGAATTCCATGTTTTTAAAATAAATTTAAATTAGAGTTCTTAGCCAAACAAAAATTATTTTGATTTGAAATGGCCAGCACTGCAGAACGGCAATTTCATAGGTAAACCTATTATGAAGCTACTACATACAATAGGCTACTTGACCATGTTTTTATTTATGTCCTAAACGCTTCATAATTGTTTCATTACACACAAAAAAATAATATACCATTATTTTGAAACCTAAAAACCTACAAAAAATATATATTTAAAAATACACTTTTTAAAAACCGCCGAAAACACTATTCGCCATGTTGGTTATAGATTATCTGTGCTGTGACGTCATACTAGTACTATTTGTAATCTGTGCTATAGTCCGTAGTAGTAAAATATCGGTGTTACGTTCCGTTTGACGTTTTGACATAAATAACTTTTTAAGATGTCATGAACTTTCCGTTTCACTACTACATATGTGATTAGTGTGTTTGTGTCGTCACATCCTTGCCGGAAGTTTCTACGAGGTGTTTTCATCAGTGGAAATTACAAAACAAAAATACATATTTTTAAAACAACTATATTTATCAATCTTAAGTTTTTAATTTGTTATATCGCTAGAATACCTTTTCCTAAGCCACTAAAGGAAATACTCTTTCAATGTATGAAATTAAATATGAGTCAAGTAGCCTATTCAGGTAAAATAACTAACCTTAATATCCCTGGAGGCGTGCATATTGGCGAGCGACTGCTTGACGCCGCGGCCCACCTGCCAGATGATCGCCTCAGGCGGCTGGCCCTTGAACGGGTACTCGCCGCACAGCAGCTCGTAGAACACCGTCCTACAGTATATACCAGTTGATTAGTCGAAGTATAGAATATAGACGAAGAAAGTGTGAATGAAAGTTAATTAATTAAAGAACAAATGAAAAATATTAAATACATCATGAGTCTGAGGGTCTGCTCGGTCGGCGTAACACAACTTTATAGAAAATTAGCATAAAACTTTGCTTTTGCGCGATACATCACATTCCTCACTTAGTGTAATGAATTATTGAGCTTAATATAGGATCTATTTTTAAATATTTAGCTTACAATCCGTCACACCGGACAGTGCCTCCGATTTTGTTAGCATTGTTTTGCTTATTGCGCGATACGCTTTAATACCTATGCGGGCTACCTATCACCGCGCGTCTATGGATCAACTTTAATTATTTCTCATCATATCTCGTCAAAATTTGAGATCACATCTTATTTTTATTTTTTAAACGTGAATCGAATACCGACCACGTTGCTTGAATATGCATTTTGTTTGGCACAGGCTGTACAATATTTACCCGAAGGCGTACACGTCCGTGGCCTTGGAGAAGGGGAGATGCAGCGAGGCGTGCGGGCGCAGCGCGCGCACCAGCTCCGGTGCCAGGTAGCACAGCCAGCCCGGCGGGATGCCCAGACTGTCGCCGCGCGCGCTGCGGACAGAGGCAAACTTAGAACATACTGTAGGTAGACATATTATATAGGTAGATCTTTTTTTTTAAATATCTATGGACGCTTCACACCACGTCCATCTGGTCCCGTGGTAAGTTCTCGTAGAACTTGTGTTAAAGGTACCAGACAACGGAAATATGTTACGAAAAGTGTGATCGGGCGAGGCGAACGGAAGTTGAGAGGGAGATATAAGTTAGTGAAGATATAAAGAGAGATAGTTACATTTTACTTCAGTCGTGTGGTCTAAAGCACACACATTATTTTTTTATGAAATTGCAAGGACAATATTTCCCAACATATTATGTACTTTTCAAAAAGCCAACAAAAAACTAAGCATATTCCTTATTATTTGTCAATTTGACGTGTATACTGTATACATTGCCATACTCACTTGTTCCCAAAGCACAGCTTGGTGACGCTGAACAGGCCGAAGTCGGTGATGACCACCTTGCCGTTCTCCAGGAATATGTTTTTCGTTTTCAGGTCTTTGTGGATGATGCCGCGCGCGTGCAGGTAGCCCATACCCTGAACGGAATATATAATTTTTATTTATTTGACTGAACAGGACAACTTTGGTCACAGTTTTCAAAATATGATTTGTTTTCACCCCCCGTTTCTCCATTTAGCCACGTTCTACCAAATACCTGTATATTTTTGATAACCTTTACATGAAGCACTACTAGGGAATGTTTGCAATTTACATTTAATTAAAACTTTGTCACGTGTCTATGTCGGTGCTCGCGACAGTACCTGTGAGATCTGCTGCGCGACGATGACGCTGCGGTTGGGCGTGAACTTGTCGCGGCGCAGGTGCAGGTGTGTGTACAGCGTCATTCCCTTGCACAGTGACGTCACGATCGCCAGCCGCGGCGGCTTCATGCATGCGCCCATGAACAGGACGAGGTTCTCGTGCCGGGTCTTACGGAATGTCGCCACCTGCAACACCGTACACGTTATTAATATCTCGCCCGTCATAAATCATTTATTTTCAAAAATCACGCTGATTTTGTAAGAAAAGAAAATCACAGTGTAGTATTTACGCTTTCGATTGTCTTTTAAAACGACTATAATAGGCTTATAAAAGGTAATGACTTCATCACCACATTTCCTACCTGTCTAGTTGTCAAACGTAAGGTTGCCGCAAATAAGCGGCAGCAACGCAACCGCCATTCATTAGAAAAACGCGCGCAGCTGTCAAATGATCCTAGGGGAAAGGGGCTTTTATAGCACGCCATTTATCCATCAGGCCTTGTACCTCGTGCTTGAAGGTGTCGAGCGGCGCGGCGGAGTCGGAGAGGGCGGTGACGTGCAGCAGCTTGACCGCGACGGCGCCGTGCCACGAGCCGCGGTACACGGTGCCGAATCGCCCCGCGCCGATCACTTCGACCAGCTTGAGCTCGTCGTACGGTATGTCCCACTCCTTCATTGATAGCTTTAAACATAAAACAAAGATTATATTAGATATATCAAGTAACTTGAATGCACCTTAAGAGCGTTGGGCCGCTACAGGAGTGCATGTCTCTCAAGCGGTGACTATTGCGCCCGCCTGAAGGCGTCGCCGCTGCTGTCAATGCCCGGCGCCGCCGCTCCGCTCACCACGAAATTCGAGGCCTTCAGGCATCAACTGAGTTGTAACAGGGCCTCTTATCTAAGCTGCAGCGGCGCTGCAATAGCAAAAGCGTGTAGAGATTCTCACGGGTGCGTGCGCACGTGCACGTGCCTTCTGAGCGAGAGACGTATCTTTGATTTCCAATATATTCATTTCTTTATTAGTCTATGACCTGTAATTTCACTCTAATATTTAATAATAAATTAGCTAGATGGTGTTTGTTATATCTAACATGAATAAAGCTATCCAATATGTTTAGCTTCACAATCCCCGTGATTGTAAAGCGAAATCGAACACAACGAAAATATAATTTTATTTGAAGATTTATCACAAAGCGATAGGGATGTTGCCTAGTGAGGAATATCAAATTTTTTTTAATTAAATTTTAAAATTGTTGACTAAAGGTTCTTAAATCTAAAATAAAAGAAATAGGTATTTAGATTGACGCGATTAAAAATTATAAGCAAATAAAAATATTATCCATCTCTTTCTCGCAAAACGATTTCTTACGTCACAAGTTGCTACCGCCATACATTTTTCAATGACTGGCGGGTGCAACTCGTGACGTCACAGGCCGATATATAGCTCTCTTTCATATTGTAAATTGAAATGGTTTGTATCTTCGTTATTTTTTAAGATATTATACGAAAATGGGTTCTAGATTGTTTATTAACATATTGTCTAACATCGAATAGACGAAAAAAAAAATTTTTTAGGCAACATGCCCATTAGACACAATATTCAAATTCCTTTATAAAATAAGGAGAGTAATATTAAATAACAATTTATGTTACACACTTCTTCGAATATTCTTCTCCGGTGAATAATAGTCATTGTCATTTTTAATAAACCAATTTAAAAATTATTTTACAAATTCTAATACGGAACAAGTTTTAATTTGGATTTTTTATTTAATTTCACGAACAAACGAAACCAAAATACAAACAGCCCGCAATAGAGAACATTTTATGACTGAACTTTCATGTTAACTTTATTATATTATTTATGTTATCATCGTAGTGCGAAACGACAAAGGATGCGTCAGTGTGATAAGAAAGCTCTGCCATAGTACTGACCCCAGTGACTGATTTATGTTATCTTCCGATTGTTGTCAATTTTAAAGCTCTATTTCTTTTTAAATCGTCTATACCAGGAGTTCCCAACAAGTGGGGCGCACCTCCCTAGGCGGCGTAGAGATGTCAAGGGGAGCGAAATACAAAATAGATTTAGGTATATTTTATCACAAATATAAATGGACGCCTCGTCACTCGCAGTCACACTCAGAGTTTCGACAAGATATGCCTCCTTTTTTGTGGAAAATAAAAGAAGCTTTTTTTTTTCATTAAAAATATCAAATGAGAGTATTATTTATATTTCGAGGGGGCTCCACGAAAAAAAGGTTAGGAAACCCCTGGTCTATACAAAAAGATGATACCGGTATAAAATTCTGTCACATAAAGAAATACATTATGCTAGTATGTACAAAGAAATATATTATTATGCTAGCAAATAAATTTAACAATGTAAATCTAGTTCTCTTTTTTTGGCATATTTATCGTGTATTTTCTTCTCGCTCGCACATTGTAAAATCTAGTTATGCCCTACTCGGACCTTGTTGAAGTACTTCCCCTTCACTCGTACATAATACATAATACTTGTCTAATTTACTCACTCAATATGTTCCACGTATTTCACATAACCCCCTCTAACTAGAGGTAGTACTCTAGGAGGTACTCTAGCACTCAGTTTTTCCTCTTGTCAAGTTTTTGCGATATTTAACCCTCATTAGCTCTTTACTTGGCACATAGTTCCGTCTCGCTTGCACATATTACACTTACGCTATTCTGTCTCGGCCACCGGTTGTCGGTAACGGAGTCCTGTCGACCGCTGTCGGTAGAGCCCGACCCGCTGAGGGACACGCCGCCCTCTGGAAACATCAGTACACAACTCAAAAACTTATATAAAATATGCGTAATTTTATTGCATTCTCGTAAATTATAATACATTATAAGCTAAAAAAATATTGTCCTGGCCGTGGCATATCTACGAGTTTCGTATATATATATATATATATATATATATATATATATATATATATATATATATATATATATATATATATATATATATATATATATATATATATTTTTTTTTTTTTTTCAGTCTAAACTTCTTGCCATAAGCAGTATATCACATTTCCAAAATATCCGCAATTGATTTTGAACTACCTTATATATACTTTGCAGTAAATAATACTTATATGTAGCGTGTCCTGCGACTCACCGCTCTTGATGCTCGCGGTGAGGTCCTCCTCCTTTATGTTGTTGATGCGCGCGGGGGACTGCGCCGTGGAGCCCACGTGATTCGGGCTGGATACTGGCGCCACCACTGTTACAAACAGGTGTAGTTACGCAGTCAATATTAATATACTTTAGGGCCAGCTCACACCCAGGCGGCATTTTTAGATAGCTATTCAAAATCGATATTTATTCACTACACAAAAAGATACACTTTTCATTGCAAGAGCGGCGCCGCATTGTGCAGCGCGGTGCGGCTCGAAATTCGAACGCTGCCCGCCGCCGCGCCGCTCACTGCGAAATTCGAGGCAGCGGCATAAGGTCTTGTAACACTTGTGACCATTGTTCCTTCATTTTATAGTTTCATTTGTATCGCCTTCCATGCCTATTGGAAAATTTTCTCTCTGTATAGTCTAGTGTCAATATTACACACAAAACCTTTAGTAACGACACCATTTGTAAGGTCGAACCGGATATTACAAGGAGGTTCAAAGGACTGCTAGGATACATTATGAACATTTTAATATCGGTTTTAACGATTGTTGGATATTACGACTATAAAAACCATGTAGGTACTTTAAACCTAAAACCGTAAAAAGGTGTTAAATAGAAACAGCAAGTATTACCGGGGAAGTTAAACTGCTTGACGTGGTGGTGGTGCGTCTGCGGCGTGGGCGGCGCGGCCAGCGCGGGCGACGACGGCGTCGAGCTGTTGCACGACGACGAGTTCGACGAGAACTCGTGGTTGCTCTGAAATGGGGCGTATTGTTGTAGTGATAGGATTAAAATTGGATTGGTGTAAAAATTTGCGATTTTTTGAAACAAAAGATTTTTTTAGATTAAGTTCATTTGAATTTATTTTTTTTACTTCAAAAGCTTAATCACATGTAATACATGATATCTGTAAAACAAAAATAGATATTCATGGATTCGTATTCAATTTTCGAATCTCATTGCACAACATGTGACCTTAAATTTTGACCTGATTATCCAATAAAGTACTTAAATTCGATTCATAACCGTGCGGCCTATACTGTGCGCCTGGCGCATGACCTCTAGAGCCAGCGCGATTATCGTCAGTAAGAGAGAGCATGCGTAGTGAGAGTTGTCAGGAAATGTTAATTACGTTATTTTTTTGTAATTACGCGAATTTTTAGTTACGCATATTGTCATTACTTTCGTAATATTGTAGCCTAATGTTGGGTTAAATATTTAATTCGGATAAAAATACACCCTGTATAGTAAACGTATACTCACGCTGACGGAGTGGTGATGGTGTTGATGCGTAGTGGGGCGGCGGCGCGCGGGCGGGACGTGCGCCGCCGTCGCCGACCGCTGCGCGAGGTACCCTGCAACTAGGGTTACGGTGTTATAAGACTTGTCCGGATTTTTTGGTTTAAATGGAATATGAGCAGTAAAACTTGCATAAGTCATATCAGCGAGTTCCGCGCACTCCGCAACCCCTCCCCGAGCGAGGTTGCGGGGTGCGGATTCTACTATATATCTTGATCACATTTTTGTGACTAAAATGTCCGGACTATTTTTGGCCTGACAGGTTTTTTGTTAGAACTATACAAATGGTAACCCTACCTGCAACTTATGTGGTTTACACAGTATGCTTAGTTTTACTTTGAGCTGTAGACAGGGCACCGTACTTAAACTGGAGGACTCCCCTCTAGATAATTCTTAATCCATGAAACAATTTCCTCAAGCAATACTCTCAAGACGATACACCGAATTTTTAAATGAGATGAATGACCTTTAACTAGCAGACTGCTTTTCAAACAGGGGATATGATTCACTGATATGACAATAATAATAGCTCCCCACACCGATGTCGGTGACGGTGGCTGATTTCACTGAAACCAGGCCAGATAAGCACGAGTTATTTTATAGTGCCCAAGTGTGTGCGCAGAACACTCTCTCTGCCTTTACTCTCGAAATCTAGTGGGACTGATAACCGACACGACTGGCGAAAGATCAGGCGCAGGACCGACTTTTACAAGCCCATCTGGCGCATGGGTCATCTTTCTTGTCAGACAATCAGGTGATCAACCTGCATTGTCATAACCAAACTTGGAAACAACATTTTTTTTGTTGTTCCAACGCGGGAATCGAACCCACGGCTTCCGAGTCGACAGCCCAACTCTAAACCACTTGACCACGAAGGCTGTAACAAGACAATATTTCACTCGCCAGAGGAGAACTGTTTTAACCATCAAGGAAACAGTATTTAAATGAAAACATTTCGCTTACCATCCTTGTGAAATTTTTCTTTAAAGGCTGTCACAAACTCAGGAGGTAGACCGCAGGAGGGTGGCACTTTCGGTTCACAGTCTCTACAACAACACATACAAAATTGTATGTTAAGTTCCATTGATATAAGACTTACAATGCATTAGGTCCTTACATATGAAATTGGCGTTTTGTCTTACTGGCCACTTTGATCTCAAATATATCTTCTTTGGTCAGGAATTCCAATTTCAAATTTATACCGCTATTTACTCATGCATTTGTGTTTCGAAAACCGTAATTCATTTGTTTTTTCCACTTTTGGTTTTTTCTTTGCGTCAATCGTCACTTTACAAAACGGAAAACATGTCCGAGTTAGCTGCAAACTGCGGCGGTAGTGATAAAACTGTTTTAATCCACTTGAAGCAAATTGGGAAGGTGAAAAAGCTTGAAAGGTGGGTACCTCATGAATTTAGTGCAGCAAACCGACAAACGCGCGTCGGCTGCTGCGTTACATTACTCAACCGGCACAATAATGAAGGGATTTTAAATCGAATCATTACCTGTGATGAAAAGTGGAACCTGTACGATAATCGGAAATTCTCATCACAATGGCTGAACCCTGGCGAACCAGCCAAAACCAGCACCAACCGAAAATTTACTCAAAAAGTTTGGTGGACTAGTGCCGGTGTCGTTCACTACAGCTTTCTTAAATCTGGCCAGACGATGTCTATTGCCAGCAACTGCAAATCATGATGGAAAAGCTAGCTGCTAAACAACTGAGGTTGGTCATTCGCTCTAGGCCACGGCTGCTTCAGGACAACGCTAGACCACACACTGCACAACAGACGGCTACTAAATTAGAGGAGCTTCAATTGGAATGTCTAAGACATCCACTGTACTCCCCGGAACTTGCTCCAACAGATTACCATTTTTTTCGAAATGTGGATAACTTCTTGCAAGGGAAAAATTTAACTCCGATGGGGCAATCCTAAGCACCTTCAAAGATTTTATTAATTCCCGTCCGAGTGTTTTTTTTAGTAAAGGAATCAATGAACTACCTATGAGATGGCAAAAGTGCATAGATAGCAATGGCATATACTTTGATTAAATAAATATATTCCCCCTTACTAATAAAACTATTTACACAACGGGTAAGTTAAACAACGTTGCTGTCTCATCTGATATGTTGGAAATGTCACATGATAGAAAAAAAAGCAACATTGTTTAAGATATCCGTTGTGTAAATATTTTTATAAGTAAGAGGGCGTATGTTTAAAAAAAACGACTTTATGTTCCTCCTTTACAAAACTATGACACCTTAACAAATATGTAATGACCGCGATAATAAGATATTATTCTAAATTATAAATAAGAATATTATTCTTCTTGACTTTATTGCGTTAAAAAAATTGTGTACTTAAAATAATTAACTGTATTAGTATATAATATATTTTATGTGTAGAAATAATATATTTTAGTAACTCCAAATTTGAAAGGCCAGATTGTACTTGATAAATTTTACTCAACGTTAAATTCAAAAAAAAAACAATCTACCCACCTGTGGCACTTAAACTTGCACTCCTTACACTTGAGTCCAGAGCCGAACAGTATCTGCTTGTCACAGAAGTCGCAGGTCGCTATCATGTTGAAGGACTTGGCGAAGCGGTGCGCTATGTCGTGGGCCATGCAGCCCCCGAGCGGCGGGGTCCGGGGCGAGCCACCCGCCGTGGACCCCAGCCCAGGGCCGAGGCTGGGAGCCATGGGGCCCTGAGCGGTGAGAATGTACATCTGGAGAATCAAAAGTAATGTAAAGCTCGTCGTCGCATTTTCTCTCGTTTTTCTATGGAAATTACTGACGATGTATAAAAAACGACAATACCCGAATGCCATGTTATGTCAAAATGTATGCTCCTATGTATAATATATTGTATGTCTGTGAACATACACTTACGTTTGTGTTGTAGTACTTCGTCGGCGCGGGCTCGGGTTCACGCGGGGATGCGGGCGGGCTGCCGTCCGCCCCGCCCACCGGCGACGACTGGCTGTTGTCGCTGATGATAAAAAAAAATGCAAATAAAATAAACATAAATAAATGACTATTTTATTACAATAAACGATCTTCATAGCCCATAGTCTGAAGAATGCAGTGAATCAAATTATGTATTTGTCAAAATGGCTTACTTTAGTTTTAGTTATTAGAACACAGATTACACGTCATTAGTCAATTTTGATATTTGTAGCGCCATGATTGACTGCCTTTTCAACGCGAATAGACTATAGATGTTATGTGTCAAGACCGTGTCATTTTATAGAGACATTTTAAATCACTTACTAATAGCAACATTTGTATATAGATACTAGACACATTTACGATGCAGTCTCGATACTGTTGCCTACTGTAACCTTCCTATTGCACGCCCTACTCAAACTCAAACAAAAGATTGTATCGCTACAAAATTTCGCAATGTGTACGAGACCTTAAATGCTAGTTGCACACGTTACTTATTGTTATCTACTGGACAGGCCATGGCACTGCCGTGACACACATCTAGGGATTGTAAGTGGGCCAATGACAATAAGGCCAAGGCCTTTTAAATCAAGACATCTATTAATATCATCGTTTAAACACCTAACCAAACCTCCAATACAGACATTTACAATCATCAAGGGTTTATAGTTTGATACCACGCTACACCCCGTTGACACTGTCGCTGTGACATCACATGTACACCCCGCACGTACCTGAGGTCGGAGGCGTCGGGCTTGACGGAGAGCTGGGACTCGTGCGAGCGCGACTTGGTGAGCGCGGCGGGCGCGGGAAGGTGCGTCTGCTTGCGCCGCCCCACCGGCGTGTTGGGGGACTTGTTACCTGTAAATGTTGTCATTTCTGACTTTTTTTTTTATATTTTGCACAACGTGACGTTACCTACTGCGTCAAAGTACGCCCACGAAATTGTCAACAGGTAGTCACCATCATCAGACGACGGAATCTTAGGGGCAGGTTGATTGAGAGGACATGGGCCTTTCGAACCATGATACATCTAGGGGCTTAGATTTACACTCGAAATTAATAATGTATATAAAATCATAGATTGACTTCAATCTTAGATTCTCAAACAAAAATTGACGTAAATTGATGTGAAGTTAATCCTGGGATCATTGGAATGTATTGAAATCTTGATCTCAGATATCTAAAATGAGATTAAGATTGATTATTAATTTTGGGCGTTAGACCTAGAGTCCTAGACCTAAGGCTTAGAGTCTTAAGTAAGGTTAACTAAGCCTTAGACCTTACTTACATAGACTTTCTAATTCTATCTAATTAGAAAGTCTATGTAAGAATATCTAGAATATCTAATTCAGATTTTTCGATTTTTACGCAAGATTTGGAATATTTATATTTAGAATTCACTAAATAAACTTTTGAATCGAGAAGATTCAAAAGCTCATTTGCATAATATTTTCTCTCTGTCGCTACATATAAAGTAGGAAAATTACAAAGCTATCGGACACTTATTGGACCATTGATTAACAGGTACTAAAAATAATAAAGAGCATGAAAGTATCCCTTACTGTGTGAATGGTTCCGTCTGTTATGCGAGTTGTGTTCGTTCTTAGTGCGGGGCGAACCGCGCCCGTGCCGCTCCCACGAGTCCCAGTACAGCGGCAACTCCGTGGCGCCATCGCCGCGAGCTAGGGCCTCTGTAAGTGGAGGTTAAGTAATATGTTAATGTGGCGGACCAATTAGCGCCACGATCCTGAACCGCGCCATTGAAGTTTCTTTAGTTTATATATACAACAGCTGAAATGCCTACAAGTGGGCTTCGGCCTGACATCCTCGGTCCTCGGTCGGAGGTCTCCCCTTTGGGGCTGCCACCATTCCCACATTAATATTAAATACATAGTTTAAAAACATAATACATGAGACATGTAACTTAGGATAGATTTCATATTTTGGTTACATAATACATAGCCCAGAAGCGCTTTTACACACGCGCCGCCGGATTTGTACGGACTATTCCACCGCAGCGAACTTGCGGCACAGATGTGAAAATATATATACTTACGTACAGAGAAACAGCTGTCATAGAATAATTCAAATTTTAATATTTTGACGTCCCCTTCAATGGCCCATAATTTTTCCACACAATCGTGGACGCATCGTACGCTTGTAGTAGTGCAATCAAATTGAAAACTAACTATATAGCTGTTCCTCTTTCTTTAATCTGTGCTTGTAGGGTTAGACCGCCGACGCTTCGACAAAAAATCCATACAAATCCCACCGCGCGCGGCAGCCCCGTGGAAGCTGCGGCGCGTGTACTAGCGTACTAATAAATGTGAATTGTGGGACAAGTAAGCTTGTTACTTGTTGCTTGTTGTCGACATATAACGTCAGGCAAAATTTCTACCTTTACAAAAAACCTGCAGTGACATGCCATCGTTGCTGCAAAAAAATAATGATGCATGTCTCATGAAATGATGAACCTGCTTAATATTTTATCACAGCACAACACAAGGGAGGAAAAGCTGGCATGTATTTGGTAAAATCTCGAAGATTTAACACTAATGACATTTCAATTTAGTTCCGTGAATTTTGCGCAATATGGCGAGATTTTTTTTTTTTCATTTTCCTGGTCGGGCTTTACTAACCGATATAAGTCCTCAGCCGGAGCATCGCGCCACAGAGGCGGCGGGCCTCCTCATCGCGGGCATTGCACAGCAGAGCGCGCAGCTCGTGCTCCGTGCGCTCGCGCAGCGCCTCCAGTGATGCGACCCGGGCACACACCGCCTGCAGCAAGGCACGGATCTTTACATAATATGAAATAATAGTGAAATTAAAAACAAGACTAACAACCTGTTTCACAATATTCAAAAAGTCTCGGATAGCTCATTCGGAAGTTTTGTTTCTGCTTACTTTATATGGAGTGATAGAGACAAAACATGCAAATAAGCTATCTGACAATTATTAGAAGATTGTTAAACAGGCCCTGAGCTCAAACACATCATGTGGCACAAACCACATAGTGATGTGTGAGTGTGTTTTAATAATAGAAAAACGATTGACAAGGGAATTTAACAATATGATTTTACTGTACACACATTTGCACTAAAAATGTAACCCTCCTTTCAGCAAGCAGTCAAGAAATAAATCATAGCACTGAGTACTAACTAAACTATAATAATCATAATTTCTTCACAAGTGAAAATGTTTAACACCCAATGTGGGCATGGGTCTGCAAGTGAATAATTATTGTTGGATTAAAATTTGTAACATTAATTAACAATTGTTTATATTACTGTAGATAATTTATTAAACATGATATAATTATATATAAAAGCTTATAATAGCTCATAAGTGACAATCACCTCAATAGCATCCACGCTAAGACCCACAACACGTAGCCACTGACGGAGGTTGGGAACATCGTGGAACTCGCGCTGCAGCTCCTCGCCGAACTGGGCCTTGATCACCAGCTGACGGGAGAAGTGCTTCAGCAGCTTGCCCTGGAACAGAGAAACAAAGTTTGAATACATGGACGGCTAAAATTATTTCAAAACAAAATCTTAAAGTAGTGTTTATCACTTTAGTTAAAATAAAAATATATAAAAATTAAAGTTGAAATTCTAGCATCTATTGAAAACTAAATTATGCTCCATTCAAAATTACACATTTAATCTTTTTTTAAACATTATATTTTAGAAGAGCATAATCATTACTCTATTTAAGTAACATGTTTACAAAAATAATTATTAATATTTTAACAGAACCAAAAAAGCCACCTGAGTAGTACATAATTTTCGCGAATGAAATGTGTACTTAGCACATTAGGAGGAGGTACTTAGAATTTGAGCCAGAAGTCCGTGTAATTGTATACAATAACCCTATATAAGGTGAAGGGTTGGTTTACCGAGACATAGGAACCTCCTAGTTCAGATATCAACCCACTAAAACACTGACTTTTTTATTACTTTGTGCTATGTGTTTAAATGTATTTATTGGTGAGTACTTATGAGCATACATTTAGATTACCTACAAAATTAGCGACATAGTTTATTTTGAAATATTGGCATCAGCCAAACAGCCTTGGGTGATGATTGATCCCCTAAAATAATACTCTCGGTCTTGGTCTATTTATCAAGTTGGTTAAGGGAAATTGATCCATTCATTTTAGTGACCACTGATTTCAGTGTGCTAATTAACCATATTACTTTTTTTTTCTAGACAATTTTAGCAAGGTAATGCTGAACTGAGCACCAAATTATTGATTGGCTAAATAAAGAAATACAATGACATAATATATTAATTTAGTAAAATTTCATTATTTTGTTTACATTCAGATTACATTGAATAGGAATGGAGGATAAAGATTCCATTCTATGGGTATGCTTGGATAAGTGGAAGCTATACTATGTAGTGGTAATGTGCAATACATAGATATTTTATTCAAAAAATGATATAGTAGCAAAGTGCACTAAAACATAACTAGACACCAGTACATGTAGCATGACCACTGTAGAAATGGTTTATTTCTACAGACAGATTGATAAAGGAAAGCTGTGTCATTGTAATTTCAGTATACATTTAGCAAAGTCATAAATAAAATATTTCAGAATTGCCTAAATATTTACATTGTAAAATGTTCTCATTATGGTCTTAAGTGCATTATGGTTTGTGTAAATACAAAATCTAAAACGAAATATGATAGCTAAGGTTATAATTTTAAAACTTTTGCAACATCAATTTTTTATCTTAATTTCTAAACCCCCGTATTTAACTTAGACTTTAAATTTACTATTAATGAATTATAAATGAATCAAGTTTTGGAGGTCCAAACTCCAAGAACCCTGATTTTTGGAGTTTACTCAAAATGATTACTCAAAATGCATTTGATGTAGTTTGATGTTTATGAGAGGTCGAACAATCTTAAAGGACATGGAAAACTATAAAATTGCAACAATATAGTGCAACTAGCACTGTGTGAGGTCTATACTGAGAAATAAAGAGAACAATGTTATGATTGTGCCATGTTTGGCATGTCCCTGAGTCAAACTGCTCACCAAAACTACACAATGATACACTGAATTGCTGGACTATATCATACTATATCAAACATATTTCATTACTATGCTAGCATTTTGTAACCAACATTAAATTTCATAACATGATGATGGAAATGTTAGTGGTAATTGGATGTTATTGAATAAATAATTAATGGCTGTACAATGTTGCTCATAATAAAGCCTGAAAATGGTCAGCTTAAATTATTTTATTAAGCATATTTAAAACGAGTAATAATGACCTAGTTTAGAAAGCAGAATATAATTGGTTTTCTAGCACGATATGTTAACAAATTAAAAAATCGTTACTTATGAAATCGAAATAGACTTAGTGTAGTAGTGAGCCAAGTGAGAATGCGCGCGTTTATACTTTCTACAACGGCAATGAACTATTTGCCGCGTTCCTTGAGATCTAGGCCTTGAAGCTCAGCTTATTGTAGCGTTCAAGGGCATATCATGTTTCCGAAACATGTTATCTGAAAAATACTCGTCCCCTTACTTCGAGCGTGCGGATTTCCTGCTGGGTCAGTTCTGCACTGGTGGAGCACTGCGTACGCAAGCCTTCCAGTCTATCCGCAGATACGTCGATCATTGACTGGATAGTTTCTATCATCTGAATTGCATCACGAGCTCTCTTTATTTCGTACTCGTTCTCTGCATCCATTACAAAATCACAGCACTAATTACGATTCGCTAATCACTACTTATACATAAAAAACTTTCTATTCATTATAAAATATGAATATCCATATACAAAACATTGCAAGTATTGTATTGCCGATACAGCGGCCATGTCCGCAGTGTGGCCATGTTTATTTTCAAAATATACCGAACGGCAAACCTGATAAGTAGGGAAATATACTAAAACAAAATAAAGAATGTACGATTTTAATTAGTAATTTTGGGTTACACTTAAAGGTAACTGGAGCGCTTTTCTTCTGACGTGTAACGTCTTTTAAATCAATGAACACCGGCTGCACGTACGAAAAATTGTCACGTTCCACCTGATTGTCGCGTTCCGCCTGAGCTGAGCTTACAAGCGATAGCGCGGAACAAGCGATAGAGAGGTACAATTGGCCTAAGTGTTCGGCTTATAATGACGTTATCACGTAAAAAATATCAATATCGTCCGTACACAGGACTTATCAGACAACCATTATCTTATTTTTAATAATAGACTATGGCAACTCTTCAGTAAAACAATATTGTACTGTGATCTAAATGTGAAACTAGAAATTTTCTAGTTTCTTATTCATAAAAATAACATGAAAATATAAAATATAAAAACAAAGGGTTAGTAGTAAATTTATGTCACAAAAAAAAAATATATTTAAAATCGTAAAAATCAAAACAAATGGACTTTTACTTTACCTTTACAAATAACTTTGGTAGGGGAGTAAAAATTGTTATACAAAATTTGGGATATTATATAAAAATATTAAACATTAAGTAAGCATTATAAAAATTAGTTTTTATATAAGCAGCCACTTAATCGTAAAACCCTAAAGCAAGTGTAAGTGTAGTTATCGAGCATATTAAAAAGTTTGTCTTAGAAGTTATAAAATATACCAATAAAAGCATATAATTTGGCAACATAATTAAGTATAACTAAGTATCCCAAGAAATCTATATTTTCTTGTCTATGGCTAATGTCGTTTTGCCAAAGACAACGTGACAGCTGTTGGTACGTCAAATTCTACTTGAAATTGACAATCAAAATGCTTCACACCTATCTTTAATGTCGTTGTCAATTTTTAGTCTATGACTTTGATCAATGGAGTGTAGACGATTGTTGTGAGATTCGTTTCCAATATTTTGCCTTCCGTCGTCTAAATTTTTGTGTAATGTAAATGTAATAAACTAGTAAGAAAAAATCTTTTTTACTTTTTCGCTAGATAGAGAATGGGATTTTTTCTTAGAGTTCAGATGTAGATAGTTTAGAATGTTACTTGGGCAATTATTGGTACCACTCTTCTGCCTTGGGTTAGAAGGTAAATGTCGTGTATGTTTTTTAGCTGATTGTTATAAGACGTACGAGGATAGTTAATATAATTGGACCGTTGTTTATCAGCTGTTCAGACCCTGGCGGATGAGGTGGAGATACGGCAAGTGGCTGCAGACAAGGGAACCAATGTTTCTATTCCTTGTGGCGAGCTGAGCCCTCCTGCCAACGTCCTATGGGTCCACAGGGGGAACCGCACACACCACGAAGTACTAGTAAGTCAATATTTCATTACATTTTACAAGTACCGCAGTAAATATCTGTTGTGTAACGAAGGATAAACCTAAATATTTTTGACTGCAAGTTTTCTAATATTCCTTACTTATATTTTGATATTGAAAAAATATGATGTGATAATTAATGTAACATATCAATTTGGTAAACTTGTCATACTCAATCTGTTGATTTTGTGTATCAATCTGTATGTTTATAGTCATAACAAAAGAATGACAACAGATCTAGTAGATCAGTGGTTCCCAGACTCTTTTGTTTCATAGACCACTTTCAAAATTTTGCTGGATCCGGTGGACCCCCTGCATCTACATTCTACATTACTATCAATTTTTAAATCTCGAAATCTATCTATCTAATATCTATCTATGCAAACTTGCGTTGTGGCTGAGTTTCAACGACGAATTAACAGTTTTCGAAAAAAAAAGGTTAGAATTGATTGCTTGATAGGGTTAATTATTTGATAATAAAGTAGGTAGACTAAACAAATTTTCAATTAAATTTTAATTCATGGTGTGAGTGGATGTCAAAAAAGAAAAGTTGGCCAATCGAAAAAGTGACTCCAATCCATCCAACTTTACTTTTTTGATATCTACAGTGATTCAGCACAATGACCAATCAATTCTCACAAATTTTATTTAGAAAACGTCCCATTCGGAGTGGTAAAAAGAAATATAGTATATTTCCTTGTGTTATAGGTATATATATTATTCAAATATATAAATTATTACACTAATAATTATTATTGTTTTAACAGTCGTAATATAATCAAAATTAAACACTCATTTATAACGTAATGTAACTTCTACTAAATGGTAATTACAAAAAAAAAAAAATAATGAGATGGATGTACTTGATGGATTGAAAGCAAATTATCAATATTTGGCTTAAGTTTTGTAAGGAATAATGGCAAATCTCCCCGTTCTGTGATATTCAATCTGTTCTTTTTTTGTTAATAAGTTTGTAACGGCACTACAACTTTTTTCGACGAGATATGACGAGGGAAACGCTATAAGAAGCTTTTGCGCGATTCCTCACAGTCCAGGATATTTTTCAGGTATTTCTGCCTGCAGCCAAAATTTTTGATACCCTCTTTTAAATGTCACTTTCAGCTCCTCATTAGTGCTAAGCTCGTCTTGTAATATTACATTCTCCACTTCCGTTTCATCAAATGGATTTATGATCCATGGTGGTATTTCCATCGACAGAATGTCTTTAAATCTGATTTTAAAATCATCATGCAGGGCAATCAAATGTTGAACGTATGTCTGAATATCTTCATCAAGGCATTCTACCTGCGACAAGTTTGAAAACTGTGAAAATTCGCGCCGACCAATACTTTCCTTCATAAATTTCAATTTACCAATAAAAGCTGAAATTACACTCTTTGTTTTTATGAAATTAAGGCTGTCCCCTTGTAATTGTAAGTTGAGGTCTTTAAATTTTTTGAACAAATCTGTCAAATACGCGATGTCTGCTTTAAAATTGATTAGGTTTTTTTTTGTAATCAGGATCTTTACTTTCCAGAAATTCTAAAATTGAAGTCAAAAAGTGAATAAAATCTTGATAAATATGCACCTTTCGACAACCAGCGTACTTCGGTATGTAACAACAATCGTTGGAAGTTTTCATCATTTTCATCGCACAATTGTGCAAATAAGCGCGTATTCAATGTATTGCTTCTAATTTTGTTAACTGCATTAATCACAAATTGAAGCGATTGGTGCAATCTATCACTAAAATTTTTCGCTATTAGATGTTGTCGATAGATGATAGATAATCACACAAGAAACTTTCAACATCAGAGCTCATTTCATCAATACGACTTTGTACAGTGTTGTTACTCAAATTCTTTTGAGTGTGTCAAATGAAGATTTGTGCAGAACAGTTTTTAAAACCTCTTTAACAGCGGGTAAAATTAACTGTTCTCCAAGGGTGTGCGGTTTTCCAGATTTTGCTATAAGTAATGAGATATTGTAAGATGCCCGCTAGTCATCATCGTTGCTTTCAGACGAAGCGAACATACTGTGCACGGTGGGTCTCTTTTCATATTTTTCCTTTAATGTTTGAAAATATTTTAAATCTTTACCTATTTTATCAGGATAACACCTTAGGTGGTCTTCCAGCTTTGACGGTTTCATAGAGTCATTGCTCAAAACCTTGTTGCATAAAAGGCATGTGGGCAATCGTTTATCTGCCTGTGATGGATGAAAACCAAATTTTAAATATTCAACACTGTACTGACGACACTTCTTAGATTCGGTCATGTTTCGTATCAATTACCTACCTGTAAATAATAAATAAAAAAATTCAAGTTTTAATACAAAATGTTGAAAAATGCGCCCTTTTAGCATTAGGCACGCGATATTATATTATATAGGCAGGTAGGTAGGTATACAAATATGCAGGTAGGTACTTAATTTTCCGACTTTTCCGACATTCTTTTTGGTAATCACTATTATCGATTCACTTATCTTTATGAAATTTCGGAAACAAATGAGTTATCGTTTATCCTTGACATTCGTATTTATATTGGTGAAGAATTAAACACGTTCATACAAGATTGCAAGTACATAAACCACAAGTCGTATTAATTTGCACGTTTGAACACGCATTTCGGACGGGACGGCGGTGGCCGGCGCGGCAACAAGTCTCGACGCGTTGTACTGAATATGGAATATGCAAGTTTTTACAAGTAACAGTCGCTGAGCTTCTTAAAATATTATCTGCCTATATTGATAGGAGATAATTGTCTTATTGAGAACGTTTAATTTAGGTATCATATTGTTTGTGTTGTTGTTAATACATTAAACTAATACGATAATCCGTATGATGGGCGGTGTGGCTCAATAAGTTATAAATTAAATTGAAAAAGGAAAGTGGCATAGGGCCAGATAGCTCAACTGGTAGAGCACTCGGCGCGATACCGACATGGTCTGAGTTCGACTCCCAGTTCGGAACTGCCCATTTTTTTCTCAATTTATTTATAAATTGTCTTATTGAGAAGGTCTAATTTAGGTATCATATTATTTAAAATAACAAGCCAACATTTTAGTTATTCACAATCGAAACCAAATTAATTTTCATGCACCCCTGCTTACGATTGTAGACCCCCATTTTTTGTCACGTCCAATGCAGACTCCCGTCGAGTCTCCCGTGGACCCCTGGAGGTCCACCTGGACCACTTTGGGAATTATGTAGTAGATATTCAATTAAAGTAAGGTTTAATTGAAGTTGCATGTTATTGATAAATTCATTAAGTTAATGATCTAGTTATTATATTAAGTAACTTATGAAATAATAATAATTTAAAATATTGTGTATTTTCTATGTAAATAACTTACGTTTTTGCATTCTTAACCTTGGAGCATAGTGCTATAGTAAATAAAACAAAATTTTGTTGAAATCTTCAAGTTTGTAAACATCGATTTTGTTTACAATGACTTGTTCTTGACATTACTGGGGTCGTATTTTAAACAAAATTAGATATTAAAGTATGAGAGACCTTGGTATGAATATATATGTATGCTTGTTTGATATTTATTAATAATTTAAGTTTTATAATAAATTTCTTAAAGAGACAGTTCTAACAACGAATGCCTATTGTTTTTAATATTTTACGTATTAGGGATGCTGTTCTAGAAATGAAAGAAACGTGACGAAATGTTAACATTATGCTTCTCCACAAAGGAGTTTACTTTGCTGTTCTTCAATTTAATCATTAATATTTTGTCATATATATAAAATGTTTGACACATACACAAAACCTTGTGTGTGTGTGTGTGTGTGATGATGTGCCTATAATAAAATTGAAATGTCACATATTTATTGTGTAATAAGAAAAAGGAATAACGGAGGACAACTTACTCTTCGCTAAGTTTTCTTTTTTTTTTCATTTCAAAACAATTGCTGCGCCTTGTATTGCCAGTTGATTGCCAGCAATAAGCTGTTTCAATGTCTTGCATAGACTATAGCCAATATCTAAATTCTAATTAGTATGGTACAAGCTATATATTAAGTTTCGAAGTTTTATTATATCTGTAAAGAAATATAAGAAGAAAAAAATGTCGCGGAGACATATCTGTGTCTCCCTTCATACGGTAAATTAAGATGCTGATGAGTAGTCTTGCGACAATAAAATTCTAGGTTCTTTATACTTACCAGTTTAGTTTACAGCCGGTCTAAATAAAGCCGCGCAAATACAATTAAGTACCATGTATAAAGCTCACACGTTTTTTTTTTCACACAAACAGCCTTATTTAGCATAATTCGTCGCGAAAAGCAAGAGTCGACGTGTGTCAAAGCGTAGTCCTTGAAGTGGCGAAAAGTTTGTTGTTACTGATTTGAAAATAACTCTGAACGGACTGTTTGTAGTAAGGTTGTATAAATGAAACCGATAATGTTCGTAGTTCGTACAGTCGTAACCTAAAGTTAACTGAGTATACAAATCTGACCTCCACTCAAATCGGAGGAACCGGCTCAAAGGATTCACAGTAGACAAGTCTGAAACCCAAATTTTGAAGCACAATCTCTTCTGACGTCATCCTCTTGATTGGCTAAACGTCATCCCGTCTGTTGTCGTTATAAAAATAATTTACCAAAGAGCAATTTAGTGGATACTGCAGTAATTGAACTGTTTAGACCGTACATCGACTGCAAATTATTGTTCCCGCTAATGAAGCAAATTGGTCGATGGCTCAATTTGGCGGCAAAATCTATTTTTATCTGCGCACTTCACACTTGTGACGCGGGATTATGATGTTCAGCGTTTTGTTTTATTGTTCTGTTTTTGAATTTGTTTTTTTTTTTTACCAAGCCTGCCTGCCTAGGTAGTAGCTAATAGCTGTGGCTCATTTGTTCATCATACGAAATAATCCCTATATTATGTTCTATCCTTAAAAGGAAAGACTAGACCTTTAGCAGCAGCTGCAGTAAATACGCCATTTCTTACGGCCGCCCGAGACTTCTCACGGGAGGGACGACTTCTCGCAAGACTTCTTACCGTAAATGCGAACGTCGTA
This sequence comes from Phengaris alcon alcon, assembly GCA_037179445.1. Classification (NCBI taxonomy): domain Eukaryota; kingdom Metazoa; phylum Arthropoda; class Insecta; order Lepidoptera; family Lycaenidae; genus Phengaris; species Phengaris alcon. The sequence continues at coordinate 1,000,948 of JAYRCH010000048.1, read as the reverse complement.
TAAAGATTTCCTAGTCCTATCTACAACTGATGAATATCACGACGCGCCGATTTATTTATTGACACACCACATCACTATCATCACCACCATGATGAGTATTATGATGGAGATGTTAAAAATGATTAAATCGATAATCAACTGTGAAACATTCATTTATTGTGTAGTGTGTACAATGAAGTTTGCCGCAAAGGCCACTATGTCATGTGACAAGGCTTAGTTCGGCCTAGAAATTGTTGGGTCAGTATCGATTTTTTCAAATATATGCATCAGGCCCCGTAAACACCCTTACGCCCTATCTTATATCCGTTTTCGAGGCGTCATTTGCATAGCCCATTCTGCCTAAGGCGTTCTATTTCAACCATTGTTTTTTCCCTCCAGTTTATTTTTATGAACGTAGAAATATTGTTTTACTCTTTGAAGTTTTTCTTTGTCTGCAATACGCCGTAATAACTTACAGTGTGACATTTCTGCTGTTTCACACACTAAATTTTTAACACTTTAAAGGAAGTGGGAGATTTTGCTGTCAGATAAAAGAAAGATGCATATAAGTGTACGTCTAGTATAATTTTGGTTATCTATCTATTGAAAGAAGTTTCATCTTGAGCTAAATGTTGTTTTTCTAATGTCTCTATTGAATATTCCTTTGAACAAGCTTCTTATGTTAATTTCCGTCCATTAAAATCGATTGATAATAAAAATTAATATCAACTGATAAAAATGCCCTCACTAGCTTTCGTGCGAATGTCCTATTAAAAATAATCCGATGCTATAAACGACAGCTTTCTTCGTGCCGCACGCCGCTTTACGGAATTTCCTGCAATAAGTACGAGAATTTAGCCAAAACAGCATTAGCATACCTTTGAAACGACTTTTTTTATCACACGTAGAAGGCGCTTAGCCGTTTAACGGTCGAAAACTCAAAGGAGTAAGAGGCATTCAAGTCGCGTCCTGTACTTGACATTCTGTCATACACTGATAGCTTACAATCTGTGCCCTAACTTTGAGTAGCGTTTAAGAATTCGCTCGTATACACCCCACGGCGATTCAAGCGTTTTTTACATATAAAACACATGCCATGAAAACATAAATTATTGTAAACGAGTTTTTTAACAAGTTGTAAACAGTGTGGTCAGGATCGACAGCGGTAACTAACCACAAAAACCCTTTGATAATATGATCTCAGGTGTGCCCGAGGGACATGCTAAATCTGTTTTGGAACCCGCAACGAAGTGAATCAGAAGAATGTAGAGGAGTACCGAAGTATTCCAGTTTCCCTCCTCAAGAAAAGCGGCAGACAGCCAAATTGATACGACAAAACTAAAAGGGAATAACAAAAAAAATATGAATACAAAACTAAATGATGATAATTATGTTTTGATAAACAAGTTGGAAGTCGTTCGTGTTAACATGGGACAGTTAATATTGTGCGGAGCGTTGGTAGGAATTAAACGTCTTCGGTCTTATTAACTCCGACTTAATGAGGAGATAATCTGTCTGCTACTTTGTACTTAGCATTGTCACGACATCGACAGTAACTATATTTTACTATTAGGTGGACCGTCGTTTCTCAAGCGGGGGGTCGCGACCCTTGGGGGGGTCGAGTTTGTTTTTTTAAGGGGGGTCGTAGTCTGTTTAAAAATAATAATAAATAGAAACTACACATAGGTACAGAAGATTCGTTTTTCGAACTAATCTTTTATATCGAACGTCGAAAAAATCCACTGTAGGTAGGCTAATATAACTATAGCTGATAAAAATAGCGCGTTATGTGGGTACATATTACTGTTATAATTTTATAGTGACGGGGTCGCAAGACTTTTTACTTAACTTTTTGGCTTTTTCGTGGGTCGCGACATAAAAATGGTTGAGAAACGTGAGGTAGACTATGTAGGTAGGTAGGTATTTACCTATTTACTATGTCGTTTCTTAAGTCTTGCCGTTCTAGTAGTAAGTAGTACTAGGCAAGTTTGAAGATTTTATGTTTTTGACTTGCGCGGTGTTTCTGTGTGCTATCCCTCGTGGATTGGGCGAGATGTGATCATCATGGACTCACGGAATTACCTACTTCCTTATCCCATATTCAACAGAAGAATACTGGATATTATGGTGATGCTTCATCACAGTGAATTTTTTGCCTCAAAAAAGTGACATCCTTATTTTATTCTATAGTTTATTCTATAGTTTATTCTATAGTTTATTCTATAGTTTATTCTATAGTTTATTCTATAGTTTATTCTATAGTTTATTCTATAGTATAATCTAAGGAAATTGATGTTCTAAATGCGATAGTAGAACACCCGTGAGCGGTTTGCGAATAAATTATTTAAAAAAAAATAATGAGAAAGTTTCGTGTGGAAACTTTCCATAAAAGTTTATTCTGAGAAAACTAAGCTAGCAGGAGAGATTATATTTTGTAAGCAGATATGAGATAATACATAAAAACGCATTTAATTACTAAATAATTTAATCAAAAAAATAAAGATGACACTTAAGGCAAAACAATTCACTGCCCTTATCCCGTAAATTCCAGTTTAGGGTTTTTAAGCAATCAAAGTAGTTTTATTTTGTTTAATTTATTATTTACTAGCTTTTGCCTGCGGCGAACCCCGCGTAAATACAATATGCCACTGGAAGACTATTATACTTTTTCGTGATTAAACGTACAAAATAGCCTATATTTTAATCCAGAGCCCAAACTACTATACCTAGTTTCATCAAAATCCGTTCGGTAGTTTTTGCATGAATGAGTAACCAACATACATCCATCCATCCATCCTCACAAACTTTCACATTTATAGTAGTAAGTAGGATATTTTAAGGACGCTATCACAATTGGAACCAGCTTAAGTGTAGGTATCTGAATTGCAAAACAATAACATTACGCGTAACGCACACATTGAAACCGCGGTCTGTTCGATTTTATACCGACGTAACTAATCTTGGTACTTTATAGTATTAGTTTTTAATTTTAATGATTGATTTTACTGAATGGTATTGATTAAGTAAAATTAGTCGTAAGTTTACAATCGAACTTGGTAACTACTAAGTACTATCTGCGTGTTCTTATGCGTATGAACGCTTACTCCAACATGCATCCGCAATTACAGCTATCATTGGCACTCCTTGAGATGTCACATTTCCGATACGTTTAGCACGCTCGACTTCTCCTTGTCCTGTCTAAATCATGCAATGGTCTGCCGTTTGTTCCCACCATTGGCAAACTTGATCGTGTGTAATTTGATACAACCGCAGATATATCGGTGGGATGTCAGCATGGGCAAGGACAGTATTAATCTAGGCATAACCAGCATTCACTGGGAACATAATTCCAGATACAACTTCCTGATTGATGTCCATTTTACTATCGTCTTTGCGCACTGTTTCAAGCGTAAACTTCTCACCACACATTTTGCAAAGAAGTTCAAATGTCGAATTAAGGCCAGCTTTTTTTTCTTTAATTATGCTGAGATACTCCATGCCGCAATCAAAAAGAGAAGTGTGGCTACTAATATGGATTAGCTGCTCAAAAAGGTAACCAATCTCCACTATTCTTCTGCCTTTTGACTTATATTCTTTGCTTGCGCAATCCTGCTCCTGGAAATAAAAAAGTCAACGTTAGTAGGTAGGTAGTAAAATAAATTACCAATAGACGTTGTTACAACTTAAAAGTAAAATTTCATTTTCCTCATCATCGCCTACGGAGACATCAAAGTTGCTCTCCCGGTTATTTAAAAAAAAACCTTCTATATTTTCTAATACAAGACATATCAAAACTCTGAAACAGATTTATGATTTCTGAATAAAAATACTTACAAAGTCTCATTAGCTGTTTTGTTTACTGCTACATGTGCAGTATTTTTTTTTGTCTTTTGTCCAAATCTCCGAATTCGTGCCATCTATGAATACAAATATTTCAGCATTTATTAATATATAAATATACAAGCAGATTGATTTTCAAACCCTGTATCTAGTATCTACCATTCTGATTGTGTAAATTGGCAACTAAGTCCATTTATCACAAAAAATGTCATCGGCTATCCAAAAATTGGATGGTATATCGGTATATTTTGCTGCATCCGGTTAGACACTAAGCCGACCCCAACATAGTTGGGAAAAATCTAGGTAGATTGATTAATTCGTAAACACCTACATAAACCCCTCCTCAGTTCCCACTGAGAAGGGTTTTGGGTGGAAATCTGTAAGTTGCGCGTAGGCGCGCGACTAATTTGACAGGATTTTCCCCACTGACAACCATGTCGATTTATTATTAAAAACCATGGCTCGAATCTTGAATTAAAAAATTGAATAACAACTTCGTAATCATCAAAACCCGTAAAATTGATTATTGTTCGAACCTCTAAAAAATAACCATTTTAAAGATAGTATAATTATTTATAAAATGTACAAAAAAAAACTATGTATTATTTCTAAAACAAATTCTAATAACCGTACTTACTTTTATTTCGGTCCGAAAAAGTATCAACCTCGTTCAAGCACAGTATACACTACGCATTCACTTTTTTACGTAAATAATATTTGCGATAAAGTATTACACCCGCGCCACAAGCGTGTTTGGACGCGGAATGACGGACGACGATTGTCTACGAGTAAAAAATGTATGAAGAAATTTGAGAGCGTTTCTTATTTTTCTTATAAATGGAAATGTTATTTATTTTTATATAAAATATTTAGCTCTTCGCACAGGGGACTAAATAAGCAACAATTTTTTAGTATATTTATTTTTCTTAGTGCAGTGTATTTAGCTATGCTGGTTCCTAATCAGACCCATTTTTAAAATCTTTTGCGATTATTGTGATGGTTAAAACGTATTTATGTGAAAATCATGTACGCGGCTACAGAATTTTTATGGTGCCCCTCTAGAGATGAATATATTATCTTTCATTTGAAACCAAAATATCCTCGCAGTGTAACTCCTAATTAATTAAAATGGTACCTGAAAACGCTCGAACTTTGATAGCGGTGCATAGCGGCTAACTTGGTAAAGCTGACCATATACTAAGGAAAGCTGCACGCTCCAACAACGCGGAGAAATTGTAAAAAATTGTTATCAAAATTAGCGCTCTATTCGCCTAAGGGTCAGTTCACACACAAACGAGACGATATACGACGGAGCGCTACATTTTTTAATATAGCAATTCAAAATTGAACGTTATTCACTACGCAAAAGGAAACACATTTACTTAATTGCAAAAGTTTGAATGTGAAACTGCACCGGTTATATCACGTAAACAAATTGTTTTATTTCATTTCTAAGTTCGAGCACTCCTAATGAAAAACCCTTTATAAACGCAGGCCCGAATTCTGAGTCCCCAACTTCTGACCCAGCAAACAATAGTTAGACAAAAAGTCGCTCAAAATGGGAGTATTCAATGAATGCTCGCTGGTTACAGTGATGACTTACTATTCGTATTAGAATACGAATAGTAAGTAGTAATAAGGCTAGCACCCTCTATATGACGTACAATTCTTCTGTCCTACTCAGTTGTTCCTGTTTTATTGAGAAAAAGCTATCAATTGATTATCTCTCATTTAGCACTGCATACCAGTTCGGTTCAGATTTGACGAGGCCGTACCGACTATTACGTCGGAGGTGGTATCTTTTACCTATATTTTTTAACCCCCGGCGCAAACAGAGGGGTGCAGTGTTATAAGTTTGACGTGTCTGTATGTGTGCTTCTGTTCGTGGCATCGTAGCTCCTAAATGGATGAACCCATTTGGATCATTTTTTTTTTGATCGAAAGCTGACGTGCTCGAGATTGTTCTTAGCTATAATTCATCATCATCACCTCGCTTCCTGCTTGACAATGACGGGGGTAACATAATTTTTTTTTATGCAGATCTCGGTTCTCGGATCTCGGAATGCAGTTTCAGCGTAGTGAATAATTGCTCTCAATAAACGAAAAGAAACCTCTATATATTGACGAAACTACTATAATTGACGAAATATATTGACTCCTAGAATAATGCTTATTTTCTGAATAATTTCTCTCATTGTATGTACTGTGTTTAGGTCCAATTCATTTTTAACTTATTGTAAACACGTAAACAGAAATAGCTTAACACTATAATGCTACAAAGCACCAACTAAAATATTAATTCTTTACTGCGTGTTAGATATGAGCGCCGATGGGTGGTAGGTCGGCGGCGGAGCGCCGACTTTTTGGAGTCGGAGCGCTGTTTTTTTGGAGTCGGCGGCGTGACCTTCAAAGGGTTTTTTTTTATGTGTGTACTTGGTAGTAAAAACACGTGTAGTTCACAGCTATAAAAATATTTTTATTTATTGGGTTACACAATACAATACAATTTATGACACTTTTTTGTACTGATGAAAAAAAAAACAACTTAATTTTACAATTCCAAAATAGTTCCAGCAGTATCTGTGGTTTGATTCTAGAGATACTCACGGAAATTTTTATTATACTTTCGTTTTATAAACGTCCACATTTTCAAGTACTGACGCCGAAGGCATTTTTATTACTGACTGCATAGGCTCTCTAGTGAACAACCTATAATAGCGAAGATCTCAGCCTGAAACACGGTTGCAAAATCTCCCAAACAAGCATATCTGCCTGTAGGTGGCATGCCCTCGTAGAATACAGCGCCCGTCCGGGTGCCTTTCCTGAATCAGTCCGTTAACCAAATTATGTCATTAGGGTGAATATTAATTGGGACCTTTTCTTCCCAGTCCTCCCTAGAAGATATAAAAACCTGGTATAACTTCTAGAAGCTACGTACCTTGATCGTGGCGTCAGATGGCATAGCCACGACAGGTATCTTAAGATGTGACTGTTGTAGCTGTCCAAGTAGGGTGGAAGCCCATTTCGTCCTACCTGCCATCCTGGCCCTGAGAACCGCCTTCTTAGCCTCCATATGAACAAGCAGAGGAAGTGGAGTCAGGTCAATCAGGGCTTCAAGTGAGGCGATGAGTGCCGACGAGAACGCACCCGTCATTATCAGACAGGCCAGCCTCTATTTAATGTTTTGACGCAGTTGACCTATACAGCTTTTTTGCTTGTGTGCATACCACACTACGCAGCCATATGTGGCCATCGGCCTCTCTATAGCTGTGTACAACCATAGCATTGTCTTCGGCCGAAGGCCCCATTTAGAGCTGATAAGTCTCCAGTAGGACCACAGATTAATAAATAGTTACTACGTAAGTGATACATCACGCCCATGCAAAAGCGAAAATACCAACGTTAAAATAGTCGTAATACGAATATCTGCTTTTCGCAGCGAGAAAAAATGGACCATAAGCACGCGCATTAAGAGTCGAGATTGAGTTGCCGGCTGTGCGACTCACATGTAAGCGCGCCATCGCACGATTGCGCCAACTATAAGGAATATTGTAATTTATTTGTCAATCAAATATGTTATAAAATGATTAATACATTTTTAACCTTCATTGAATTCTCGATTATTAAATTTTATAGTTGAAAATATCCTAAATTGCGTAAATAATTTTAACAGGTATATAATAATAAAGAAAACAGCAAAGCGGAGGAAAATCAATAAATTATTTAATAAGCAGTTATTGCAATTTTATATTTTGCAATAGTTATTTAAGAACGCTCTTTCTATTTTTCCTGGCTGGAGGCTACTTCCAACAAAAAAAACTACTAACAACTAAATGCCTACAAAAGAAGTAAAAAACTACGGCTAAATTTATTTGTTAAACTACTACACTGGCATTTCGACCCTTTTGCACCAATTTTCGACGAGTCTCAGTGCTGATTGCATTAGCCCAGAAACCACTGACGTGCATTTTCCCACCACTAGTATCGTTAGGTCGTCAGCGTATCCTTGAGCGAAGACCTTTTATCGTTCAGTTCTTTTAGCAGCCCATTCACTATCAGGGACCACTCCAGCGGTGACAGTACCCCTCCCTGTGGTCATCCTTGGGTCAGCCTGTTTCTGAGTGTCAAGCATGATAGTTGACGACGCTACTTTGTTGTTAAGCGTGGCTTTGATTCACTCTATACGAGGGCTGCACTAAAAGTATCGGGAATGGAATATTTCCACTGTTCCTGTCATATTAAAATCTTTTTAATTTAAAACTCCTTGGTTTTAAAAATCGAATACCGTTTATTTATTTAAAAAAAGATTCTCGGTCTTGTCACAAGGTCTTGTCAAACTTGTTTAGTCGTTGAGAAAATGGAATTGACTCGAGAAAATTCTAGAGCGATGAGTTATTATGACTTTCGAAGTGGTTTAACACAAAAACAGTGTGTTGACCGGATGATTTCTGCATTTGGTGATGAAGCCCCATCCAAAACCACAATTTATCGCTGGTTTGCTTAATTTCAACGTGGACGTGTCAAGCTCAGTGATGATCCCCGTCAAGGTCGTCCAAAAACTGCAGTCACCCAAGAAAACGTTGATGCTGTGCGTAAGCTGATTGAGGAAGATCGACATGTGACATACCGCGAAATTCAGGCAACTTTAGACATTGGCATGAGTCAAATACAAATAATCTTGCATGAACAATTAGGTGTAAAAAAGTTGTTTTCCCGATGGATACCGCATTTGCTCTGTGAAGAGAAAAAAGCGGCTCGCGTTACTTGGTGCGTCAGAACTCTCGAAAGATTCCACGCAGGATCCTCAAATGCTGTATACAACATCGTATCAGGTGACGAATCCTGGATATACGCGTACGAACCCGAAACAAAAAACCAGTCACGAGTTTGGGTGTTCGAAAATGAGTTACAGCCAACAAAAATTGTTCGTTCACGGAGTGTTGCAAAAAAAATGGTGGCCACGTTTGTCTCCAAAACCGGCCATGTTGCGACTATTCCTCTTGAGGGACAAAGAACGGTTAATGCAGAATGGTATGCTAACATTTGTTTGCCACAGGTCGTTTCTGAACTCCGTAAAGAGAACTGCAACCGCCGCATCATCCTCCATAACGACAATGCAAGTTCTCACACCGCGCACAGAACAAAAGAGTTTTTAGAGCAAGAAATCATAGAATTATTAGACCATCCGCCGTACAGCCCCGACCTAAGCCCTAATGATTTCTGTACTTTCCCTAAAATAAAGAATAAATTGCGTGGTCAGAGATTTTCATCACCTGAAGAAGCTGAGGACGCCTACAAAACGGCCATTTTGGAGACCCCAACTTCCGAATGGAATGGTTGCTTCAATGATTGGTTCCATCGTATGGAAAAATGTGTAAAATTTCGCGTAGAATACTTCGAAAAGCAATAAATACATTTTTAAATAGTAATGTTGTGTCACTTCCTTGATTCCCGAAATTTTCAGTGCCGCCCTCGTAGTAGTTGGATCTTATTATTTCTTGTAACCAGGCTATCCGTAATAGAGCAGCTTGAAGTCTTGTAGAACGCGTCGTTTCAGTAGATTTGCCATTTTGGTAGGCATGTTGTATTTCATGCAAAACCCTTTCGATGAGATAGTTTTCCCTAATATGGAAGTTAACCACCTTCTCGTTTAAAGCATGAAAGAAGTAAGGCTTAATATGGGTCTATATGACTTGGGTATAATATACATGCTCATAGTCACCTATTGAAATTAACTATTAAATATCTCTCTCGGCGAGCCGATTACTTTTCGCGGCGGCACGGCAAAAACGACGGTGGCACGGCAAAAACGGCGGCGGCAAAGCAAAAACGGCGGCGGCAGCGACGCTCATATCTACTGCGTGTAGGAATAGTGGAAGCCCCAAAAGGAGATCTCCGACCGAGCGAGATGGTATGCTCGTTCAGGCGGAAGCCCACTTGTAAGCATTTCAGATGTTGTATATATAGCGCCGAACTGTGAAAACTTCCATAGCGCGATTCAGGATCGTGACACTAATGGACCAATTAGCGCCACGATCCTGATGCAACGCCGCATGCGCAACAAAGAAATACAATGACACATTACTTATTTTAGCGATTTTTATCTTTTGGTTCACGTTTAAATCAAAAGAGTATAAAGATCCGGATTTGCAAGAATACGTGACTTTACATTCAACAAATAAACAAATTATCTTTGTTCTTTTTTTTTCTTTTAAATATCCATTATTTACTTGAAATGTTTATGGTGGAAACATTTGTCCCTGTAAATCCCTCGGACAAAGGGATAAGCGAGCAATAAATTTCGTCCTTATAATTTTGAAATTCAACTTCTAATCCATAAGATATCTGTCCAATTGTAATTTATTTCTCGGATGAATTCTTCAGTTAAATGATCCAGGGTTGGTTTTATGGTCTATATTCTGAGTTCTGAAATGATTTGTAATCTATCTTATCTAATAAAGAAGATTGGTGTGCTCTTCACTCTTTACGTTACCAGTAAAAGAAACTATACCTATGTTGTGCTGTGTTTAGCTGTGTACAACCATGCCGATAACAGATGAGGTATCCATAAATTGCTCGGAACATTTTGCTGGTTTCGCTTCCGCTGTTTTTTTTTTTGGGAAAAGTGCTCAATATTTAGGGTAACTTATGACTCATAAGAGTCGACTGCATTAAGTAAGGACCTACTCAATGGAGCATGATGCACATGAGCACATCAGAAGATGATGATAAGGATCACAATAAAACCTTTATTAGCGGTTACATAAATACATACAAGTAGGTCGTCCGCGAACGCCCCTACAGCCTTGCCTCAGTGAGCGGAGTAGGGTTGTGCCACAACTCTAATTAATTCTCTGTCTTCGTTAAATGGAGAGTCCGTCACAAAGGAATGTGTTTCAATTATCTCTTACAGGATCTCGTTATCTTAGACGATATCGTTATTAGAAGTTAGCCTCCATGAACGATTAAAATACACTCAATAACTTGGTTGAATTGTCCAATATGTGCATCCATTCGAAGATCCCTTTATTGTTACTAATAAAATTAAATTTTGATTGGAACGCACCAACCCTAGCAATTGTATAGGAAAGTTGTGCAGGAACTTGGAGACTGCCAGAAGCGTGTCTGCGTACCTACTACTGGCAGCATCGTCTTGTATTATGGAAGTTTTATAGCACATTTTGTAATGTATATTGTCATAACCTACATTTTAGACACATGCACAAATAAGAAAACGTTATACTATTTCTTGAAAATACTACGAATAAAATTGAAATGTATAATGCTAGATGAATTAATTTTTCACATTCACAATAGAATCCCTTGGGTCGCAGTCGCAGTGTCTTCGATAAAGTGTAATAACGGAACGATTAACGAAGTTCCTAAAGTATATAATGTATGGGAGTAACCACGTGATGCGCTCATCAATGCCAATCCCATATAGTAATGATTTTCGAGCTTCGTCATTGTAATTAAAAGTGCTGCACGCGTAGCATAACCACCATAGAAATGGTATCTTTCTACGGAAGAGTAAACAAAATGACAGATTTGTAAAAGAAAACTGGCATGTCGTTCATTTAACTGTCAGTATGCCTATTCTTGTGTAGACAAAACGCATTTATATGGTGCTCATGCTAAGCATGCAGGACTATCAGATTCTTTTTGGAGAAACTATAAACTCAAAACTCTCATTTATCTCAATTAAAAAATGTGTGTGTGTGTGTCAGCTCTGACGCACGACTGGAGTTTACTGCAAAAATTAAATTTGGTGTGCAATACAAAGCGACCGACGCATCTTCGGCTAGCATCGTGTGACAGCGTACCGTGTGACCGTGTGACATCACGAATTCGATTTTACTCCTATAGGTTTTCATAACCCGGGCTTTTATATGAAAATCGTTTCTTAAGGAATATACAGAATAGAACAGTTTATGTAATAGGAATTACATAAACTGTTCTATGTGCATCAATCAATTGAACTGTGTCAACTGCTAATCGCTTTGCAAATGCTTTTGACTGATGTGCGCTCGGGTAAGATGGTTCTGATTGAGAGCGGTTCGCGTGGACTAAAACATGTTCTCTTCGGTATGAACGAGTTCAGTTCGAGCTGCCAAATTAGCCACCACTCAACACAAGTGATATTTGACGCCGCACTGTTGAGATTAATCAAAGTCTACTCCTTTGAATCATTATCTGCCCTGGATCCTATATTGTATCATATAGTAATTCTCACTGGTTAAGTCCTCGAATAATTGTAATCAGACTCAACTAGGTAACTTCGTCTGATTCTTAATTTTTTTGTTAGGTGATAATATGAAAGTATATTAACAGTCGGTGTTGGATAATCTCGTTATAATGTTTTTTTTGTCAGATTCATCGGCATATATGCCCGTATTACCCGGTAAAATCTAACGTGTTTAAAGAACATATCAAAAAGTTACGACGACATACTGCAAACTAATATTAAAAGAACGAAACTATACCTTTACGAATCGGAGCAGAATAAAATAAAAACCCCTACATATTAGTGTAAGTTTTATTGGAATATAAAAGAAAATCACGCTGTACTGAAGGTTCAATAACACGCATGGCTACCTCTGAAATTGACTGCCGGTTGCTACTAGGGACCTGTGGCACAGATGCAAAGAGCACTGCGATATGAAACGCTGTTATTATTTGATGAAACCGCGATTTTGTGTAAGGCCCGGATTCGGCAGGTTATATTCGTGCCGTAGCATTGGTCTCCCGCAGCAGATGAATTAAATACTGCGACCGATTTCAGTCTTCAATGTTTTATGAGTTTTTGCTTGTTTAACGTTGCTACTACCGTTTAATTTGGTAATAGTGTTTGCATTTCGAAACCTTTTTGATTAATTCGATGAAAAATAAATATTTACGAAGTCCACCCTCCATTCTGAAAAATAGGAGCGTTAATTGTTTCCATACACCACGTTCATTTTCATAATGGGTGTTTACATTACTTAATTTAATATAGCCGTGTTTGACGAGTGTTTTTAAGACTAACAAAACTTCGATGATCGTCTTCGTCTTGTTAAAACTTTAAGACCCACTTGCGCAGCTCTGGGTTAAAGTTAATCCTGGATTAAAGTATCATGCCTTCTCTTTCATAAATACGAAGAATGAGAGAGAAAACATGATATTGAACCTAGGGTTAACATTAAACCATATCTGCGAAAGTGGGCCTTAATGTCCAATATTTGCGACTTATCGCATATGCGTGGAACTTGCTATTTGTCCAATATTGCTTGCTAACCATTTTAATAAATAATCGATTTGCTTGTAAATTCTAGACTGTAACATTAGTTTACTTAGATTCACCTACATTTCTATAACTTTTTGCGTCTTATCCTATCTTTCATTTTTGGCCTTGCTTGGGTGAAATTCAAATACATGTTACTGAAGTCAATTGTCACCCTCTTTAAGAAGTTTCGGCTTTGCGAAGTCTTACCTTCTTCATTTATTCCCTAGAAACTATCTCGTCACATGATCATCACACAAGTTATGTGTTATTATAATAACGAGATAAACGTTTCCTGTGGGGATGCACGTAACAAGGTCTTACCGGTTACGTCTCGAATCTAGTCCGGTCTCACTATTGTTTTATTAAGATATCTATTTGATTGTCTAATTAATTCGTACGAACTATCCAGAATCGCAAAAGAAATCGGGCTTCCTGGGATCGTCCTAGATTTTTACCAGAGAAGCTACCTAGATTTTTACTAGAACCAAGAGTTTTTATCTCTGGAAAGGTTTTTTCGAATTGCAGTTAAACTCAACATAATATAATGTAAAAGTCTTGAAACCTTACAAAAATCTTAACTTTCAAACAGAGTTCAAAAACACTTATTAACAGCATTAAACATATAAACCGCATATAAACCCAAACGGTACCTTTTGTTATTGTTACCCTAGGGATATGTTAATAGGTATTCCTGTAAGCGCCCTTCGCGTGGTTTTGCGGGCAAGAACTAGTCACATGTCGAAACAAGTCCCTGATGAGAGCACGCAAATTGCAAGTACAGCCTAGGATATTTCTAGGGTTACCACATTTGAACCATATGGCCATAATGATAAGGTCGAAATGTGGTACACCGGATTTGTGTGTACATAGTGACAGAAACAAAAGACGCATTAGCTGAACAACCCCGATGTTTGTACAACTGGTGAACTAGGACAAAAGAGTTCGTTTGTTACGGAGCGTGTTTTGTTCTGATGTGACAAACGATACACCTTGACAATGGAATTGCTTCTTACCATAAATCATCAGAAATAATTAAAATATTAGTCAAGGCTTCTGTAAAAATTTTAAAGCCTTTGGTGTGGAGTAACGTAATCGTAATAAAAAACAAATTCTAAATGTAATTAAAGCAATTTAATTGAATTTACTAAAGTTGATTTTCCGAATGGCATCATAGTCCTGTTTGTGTTCTAAGGAATAACGACCAAATTCTCAAACGCTACTTAAAGTTAAGGGATCCTTAAGTTACAGCGTTTCATTATCTCTACGTATGTGGTATTGGGGCATTTGGGGCAGACAGCATATAACTTAAGAGTTGAGAGTCTCTTAACCAAACACCATTTAAGTCAAAGAACCGTTTGGGCGTCAGTGTGTATTTTTTGCGGAAAGACTATGATTGTAATTAAAACCCTAAAAGCTGTAAAATATTACTTCGGAATTATTGTTGGGGAATGTCGGGGTCTCCGACTCCGTAATAAATATATGCTCCGTACATGCTACAGTTATCTAACCTTGACGCATGGTCCATGGGATCAACATCGTTTGTCCAACCAACCAGCTAATAAGCTAATCAATAAAATTAACAAGCTAACACTAGCGAGCTTTACAAATTAGGTTAGGTCAGTTTCTGTACTTGACTTTGCATAACCTTCGCCTTTTATACAACCAGATTATATGTAAGGCTGTATTTTATTTTATTATGAAGATTGTAAATAACATTATTAACAGAAATTCTTTAATTCAATCGTAATTACTTAATTCAATCGTAATTACTTAATTCAATCGTAATTACTAATAAGCTGACGGTGATGAAGTATTAGACGAACATTTTCTTGTCAGGAGATTTGTTTGTATTTCATGAATCATGAATTAATTCATGACACAAGCACAACTATTAGTTTACATTTTTTTGTTATTTCCTTCCCTTGTCAATAGTTTTAAGATTTTATAGAGCTCTTTCAATGATGGAGGGTCTGATTATGACGTCGTTACAAAGTGATGGGCCTCTGGCGATATAAACACAATAAACTTGACTATTCACGGCTACGTTGTTGAAAGTTGTTGCAGCCTTGACGACATTTTCGCGCCATTTCCTTATCGATACGTCCGGAACATACATTGTTGTGTTGTCTATGACATGTTTTACCGACTTCCAAAAAAGGAGGCGGTAACTCCGCCGTCTATTGACCGATTTTCAAAATTATTTTTTTGATGTAAAGGGTATTATAATCCGAAGTTGGTCCCGTTGTCAACAAAGTGGTGACCTGATGATGACGTCCATGAGGAATCGAGGGAACTCCTCGAAATTTATATGGACATATAATATAGTGATTTTGACTTACCCTGGATCCAATAGCACTGAGCAGAACTCCTCAGTCTTTAAAGATACGCGTGTGGAAATATCGACATTGTTTAAAGAACTGCAAGCATATGCCATTATCTAATTTATAGTAATCATTATCATCATATTATATACAATACCTAATGGAAGCTTGGCGCGTATTCAATTAAACATTCGATAGTTTATTTTAAAAGTTCTTAAAATGTGTTAATAATAGAACAAATATGACTAAAAAGGGAAAAATTATTATTTTTAAACAAAAAGTTAAACCGACTTCCAAATTAAAAATACACAAAAAAGTATGAAATAAATATTATTTTCTAAATAATTCCCCCTTTTAAATTCGGCATAAATTTTTACTATTTCTCTAAACAATTTTCATAATTTTGAAGTTGCTACCAGCCAACTTAAACGTGAGCTCTATAAAATAATGATTTATCAGGATATTGTTTGGGCTGGTACCGATACCTTTTTATTTAACCACAATAACTAAGTTCTTAAACTAATGTAAGTATATTGAAGTAAATTGAGTCGGCGCCAAACAAGCAAAATAACAACGAAACGAAAATAAAGTACGTTTATATAGTAAATAGTAAAGTTTGGCCCCGATTCAAAATTACTTGAGTATACTTACATTAGTTTAAGAACTTAGTTATTCAGGTTAAATATAAAGGTTTGTTAGTTTTTGCTTTTCTGTTTTTTCGGCGGTTTAATTTTTTGTTAAAACTTAATACCTACCTATATCAAGATTTCTAGCCAATGTCCAAAATCATCATTAAAGCCGTTTTAGTTATACTTAATAAGATGACGAGAATTAGTTTTCCATTTCATCAGTTACTTTTTTTGTTCATTAATTTCTTTCTAGTTCTAGACATATAGTCTTATACGATATAGCTTTGAGAGGGAAATATTGATCTAATTCCACTCGAATCGATGAAGAAGACAATGCAAATGACGATAATATAATACATTTATTATAATTAATTATCGCGATAGCTGGTATCCTTCAGAGCGGAACTGCCATAAGAAAAGGGACACAAGAACCGATACATGATATACATTATGCTTTAGCAGCTCGTTCAAATAACGAATAAGTGACATCGTGATTAATGTTGCAGAATATCACAATCCGGTTCATACAGATGCATTGTGATTTGCATGCTAATGTATTATTGATTAAAGATCTACATCTAATCAGCCGTAATATGTAGGCTGATTTCTTAAAAAACACATTTTTTTATCTTTCCGAAAAGATTTCAAAAATGTAGTGTAATCTAAAAAGTTATAGGTACTGATGACTGTGCATCTTTTTTATCTGTAGGAGAACTTGCGTTTCTGTTAAATGGCCAATCCATTGCCATATTCCCGATGTCCACCAGTATTTGTTCCCCAATAGTGGGGGGACATCGGGAATAGACGGATCCGTTTACCAATTACCACAGGAGCAAGACTTGTGTAACCTAAAGGTCGTACAGGTAAATAAGTATTTCTATTCCCCAGATAAAACGAACTTTTAAGTTTACCACAACCATAATGCTTAGATTTATTTTTAGAATCTTTAAAAATGTCGATGGGTCTCAAGATGACGTCTTATAATATGAAAACACCAATTAATCTACCTAGCCCATCGGAAGTGGAGGGTGTGAAGTATCTCTCGAGAAGGGGGGGACTCCACTACTTGATGCTTCGAGAACCTTCATGTCTCCAACACTAGACCACTAGGAAAGTTATCATAGGATTAAGTAATAAGAAGGATAGAGACAAGGTTAAGGAAAGAATAGAGAAAAGTGGGGGAAAATTAGAAGTTCAGAGTATAGAAAATAAAGATCCGCAGGTTGTGCTGTATGGAGTGCTCAAGTCGAATACGGATGAAGACATCTATAAAGTCATAAGAACGCAAAATGAGCACCTCATGGAGCACATCCTGGGGGGGGGGAAAAGGATAGGATGAGGGTAAGATACAGGAGGCGGGGGAAAGACGACAGCACCGAGCACGTGGTGATGATCGTGTCGCCGGAGATGTGGACGTGCTTCACCAAAGCGGGCTATCTATATATAGATATGCAGCGTGTGCGGGTCGCCGACCAGTCCCCCCTAATACAGTGTTCGAGCTGTCTAGGGTACGGGCATGGGCGGCGATTCTGCACTACCGCCGAGGTGAGGTGCGGCCATTGCTCCGGGACTCACCACCAGTCTCAGTGCGAGGAGCTGAAGGCTGGGACTAGAGCTTGCTGCATAAATTGCAAAAAGGAGGAGTTACACGAAATAGAGCATAACGCTTTCAGCGCGACGTGCCCGGTCCGACAAAAGTGGGACGCTATGACGCGCGCAACAGTCGCGTATGGTCGCGTATGTCCCACAAGGTATGCAAAGGATCCATATTAATATGAATCCCGAGCATACTAATTGTCGGGACGGACACTTCGACCTGGGTGCGGAGGGGCTGAAAAAGTTTAAGTAAATGGTAGAGTTGTAGAAGCAAGTAAGAAATGTAATAAAGATAGAAAAAATTAAAAGAAATAATTAATATGAATTTTAAGAATTGAGAAAAGGAAGTGCTATAGAACAGATAAATGAAGGAGAGGTAAAAATAGGATATAAAATAAAAGTGATGTATAAACAAGATGTAGAAGGAGAAGGAAATGTAAAACAATAAATAAATGAAAATGTAAAAAATTAAAAGGAAATGTTATAAAATTGAAAGAAATAATTAATGTGAAGTTTTTAAAAAATAGAGAAAGAAAATGTTAGAGAATAGTAATAAAGATAGTAAATGCAAAAATAATGTAAAGTAAATAGTGCAAGATGTTAAAAGATATAAATGTAAGATTAGAATGAAATAAGTAATAAGAGAAATGTACAAAATGATAGCAAATAAATGAAATGTAATGATAAAAATTGTAATTAAAAATAAAAAACAAAAAACGGAAAATGTAACCTAAAGTAAATAGCTAATAGGATGTTAAAAGATATAAATGTAATAAACGGCAAAAGAAAAGTACTGTAAGTAAATGTTGATGTGGTGGCAAATGTAAAGGAAATGTAATAGAAATTTATAAATGTAAGCAGGAAATAGAGCTGTATAAGAAAACAAAAATGTAATAAATAGAAATAATCCAAGAAGATGTAAAAGTAAACGTAAAAATTAATGTAAAACAAATAGTTAACAGAATATAAAAGATATAAATTTAATGATAAAAATGTAATAAGCAATAAAAGAAATGTAGAATATAACAGTAAACATAAAGAAATAGAAATGTAATAACGAAAATTGTAATTAAAACTAAAAAACTTATAAAGTAACCAAAAAACAAGCAAAAAATTGGCCCTGCTTACGGTAGGGGGAACAAGGAAAAAAAAAACACTAGACCACTTGTTTATTTTTTAAGTGAAAACTCCTTTGGGCGCGTTGGGCATTTTATGAGACGGGAAAAATCATTGAACTCGCGACACTGTTACCGACACGGTGCGGTATAAAGTAGTAAGGAGTGAGCATTGCCTTGCCTGTGCGCTATATTTGTTTTCATTTCTGTCGGCATTCCTGGAGTGTCACTGTTTTTTTAAACATAACAAGAGATTTTTGAGAATTCTAGAGGGACCTTTGCTGCCACTTTGGAAAGTGTTAAGTACTAATCTAATATTGAAGGGTTCGTCAAGTGTAACCTTTAATTTGATTTTTGTTGATTGAACCTCAGATATTTATCAGACAGTAAAACAATGTAATTATGTAGGCAGGCAATGTTAGCAAGTTAAAAAATATTGAAGAATGCTATGGCATAAGCCCCCCGTCACTTGCCAGATCCAAACTAAATTGACAGATGCGAGTATTTTATTTTGCAGAAAGCAATAAAAACCAGACCTGTAAATGAAATGCAATCGCATGCAAATACGTATCGATTAATGGACTAGGGCACAGACCCGTTTAAATATAACATGCAGCGTTCTTCAATCGTTGGAATATTGATCCTAAACTAATATGGTTTTTAACAATGGCCATTTATTCGCCGGAAGCTGGGCAAGTGACGCCTCGCATTTTGTATAGCAGCTATAGAATGCAAGCCTAATTACAATAGTCCATTAGCATCGCACACATCGTTACCATCGTGGATGATTTGACGATTTTCTGTTTGTTCAACTCGTGTAAATGTTCATTTAGATTTTAACCCAACGTATTGATTTCATGTTTACGAGAGCTATAACGTTGAAACTTGCAATAAAACAGCTTTAGCTGTTTGATCGATATTTACAGCAAGTCGGGATTTTGCCGAAAACATCAGGTCGGAAATCCTTAGTGCAGGGGATTACTATTTGATAGTAATTTCAAAGTGAATATCCATGTTCTTTTCGGCACTGCATCCTGCAAATAGAGATCTGTTGTAGACCTTTTGCGTTACAGTTTTATCCCCTCTTCTAAATGGTTCGTATAATTAACGGCCGGTTTCAATAAATTATCTACCAATAACTATTTGTATATATAAATTCATGTCAAAAAAAACTTGACGTGTACGAACTACGGAGTACATGTGGCAGAAGTAAAACTTCATTCATCTTTTAAATGTAATGTATCTACAAGTACTTTAGAAAGTTAAGGTGTTATGTAAGATGTGTAAGTAGCTTGCGACAGATAGCGTAATCGTGTAGCGTCAAGGACGCGACCTTGAAATTTCGCTCTCAGCGCCGCTAAAGATGTTTCATTTCAAAAGTTATCAAATGACAAACATTTATTGTTTCACAGTTCAAAATAAGATCAAACTATTTGATGATATTTAATTAAAGATCACGTCTTGTTCCGGGGAGCCAGAGAACACAGAACGGTCTCGCTGGGAATACTTCAGTACGTGAACGAGGTTTAGAAGTATGTCCGACTTTCATTAAAACTTTTTAATTCAATTATTTAAAGTTACTTCATTAGACTTAGTTAAGAGAGAAGCTGCAACAAGTTTTTAAACGTGGACATGGGTATAAATTGAATGATTTGGAAAAATGTTAGGTCAACTTCTGTAAAGTACCTATTTTCTTTCAAATTCTTTCAAATTAAAAGTTCTTTCAAAGTAAGAAAAAGTCTGTTTCAAGTTATTTTCAGATGAAGACTGTTTTAGGGTACCGTAGTTCACGTCTCGGAACCCTTATAGTTTCGTCATGTCCGCCCGTCCGCCTTCGGCTTGCTTTCCAAACGGTGCTAGAAAGATGAAAATTTGAATGGATATGTGGATACGTGCTAAAATACAATGACGACAAAATATTTTTTTTGGGGTCTCTCCTACACGAAAAGAAAAAAAAACCTTTTTTTTTCTGCGTCCTATATCATAGTGTGGGGTAGACGCGACGTCATTAATTAGTAGGCAGGTGTTTTAAAACATTGAGTGGTTGCTAAGACGATTTTTTATTTAGGTATAATTACTAACCCTAGTTAATCATAGAACTGAAGTAGACATTCAACGGCCCGATTCAATAACCTTTAAATCTACCAATAACTATTTGTTAGAAACGACAAAATTTGGGTCACAAAAAACCGTCAAATGATTGAATGGCGTAGTTTTTAACAAATAGTCATAGATATATAGATTATTGAAACGGGCCGTTAGTGAAGTTTTGTGATCGATACTGGCATACCTGAGGTAGCCATGTGGGATTTTTATCTTTAATCTTTATTATCATCTCATTCCGGATCTATGGGGGTGTAGAAAAGTATTTGCTTCATATGTGCTGTATATCACACAGACTGATCTCATCTCATGTGCGTACAAGATGTTTTTAACCCCCGACGCGAAAGGAGAGGTCTTATAAGTTTGTCTGTGTGTCTGTACGTGGCATCGTAGCTCCAAACGAAAGGTCCGATTAAGATGTTTTTTTTTTTGAAAGCCGACGTGATTGAGAGTGACCTTAGCTGTAATTCATCATCATCGGCTAGCTCACTGCTTGACATTTCTGGGTTACTTGAATTTTTTTATGTCCAAAGCTATAAATGCAATAATAGCACATTGAATTTATTGGCGAAATTAAATCTTTTCTCTCAGTAGCACATGGCACGGTCAATTTACTGGGAGAGTTTTAAAGTTTTTCCATATTTCCACATGTTTTATGTTTAAACTTCAACCAGTTGTATGTAGTCGGTAGTTAGCTAAAGATTAAGAAGAATAAGATTTTTAGTGAATTTCGTAGAATATGTTTTTTTAAACATATCTATTATCTCTAGAACAATACTTTAAACTCCTTAAAGCATTTTGTATATTATCTATACTTCAAACTAGTAAAAATTGTATATGTAATCGGAATCTCGAAAACGGTTGCTACTTGCAAGTGTTTCCATGAAATTTATTATTGCAGTTGTTTTGGAGGAGGAAAATCGGTCTAGCCCTAACTAAAGTGCACAGTTTCCTGGGGATAGGCCTTAGTCTTATCTCTAGGAAACTGCGCATTTTTATGTTAAATGTTATTTCTTTCACCACGTAGTATATTATATAGGATAGGATATGAATGATTTCGAACTTCTAAATGCCAAATCCAGTTGGCGGCTTAGCTGTTAGCGTTGGACTTTAGGCGCTGTTTGCAAATTGGTATCTTGGGTTCGAATTCCGGTCAGACGAATATTTTGTGATTTTTTTATTTTTCTTTTATAACTTTTAATTTGTTTTTTTAATTATTTTATCGTTCAAATAAAATCCGAGCAAGCCTCGGTCTCCCCCTTATTCTTATACACTGTAGTACATACGCATACAGTAAAACCAATTTGCTAATGGTTTTGACAATCTTCGTTTTTCTATAGAAACTAACAGGCGATGTATGAAAAATTACTGTCGAAAATCATACAAAACATGGTCGCACTGTACCTTAGTATATATTTGCGGGAAAATAATTTTCTAAAAAAAATCTGCTTGTAATTGGTATGAAGAAATGAGGAACCGAATAAAAAGAAAATAGCGAACAAGCTTATGATGACTATAACACCAATTGTAAAATCTTAAAAGTAATAAAGTTCTGTGAGATACACTCAACCATTCAAAGTGTTATAAATGTCGCAATTTATCATGCCCGAGACTCGGACGATATTCCCCTAAATGTAAGAGATTTGGTAAATGCTACACTTTCATTTTAAAGTATTAGACTTGAGACGTAATTGCTCTAATGCTATTCCATTTCTGCTGAATGCACAGAAAAAGAGCAGCTCCCATTTACATATTTTTATCAACACGCATTTTTACTACATTTATTATTGTGTTGTATTTGATTTAATCTTCTACTATTATGACAACCTACAAAACAAAACAAAATATATTTAAATTAATAAACATAATGCTAGAAAAAATCGTACCATTATACACACGTCTTTCCATATCCACGTTACCTCAGTACGAACTGTAATTGTCCTTGTCAATTCCTTAGCTATTGGCGTCAGTTCCGTATTCGTTGCCTGTGATGTATTCATTCATTTGCATTGAATTTATCTTGAGTGTTATCGACGAAATAATTTGAGTGTCTACTTGCTAAACATTTTTGAAGTAGAAAGTCCATCTGGCGATATACAGGTTTAATTTTGCAACTGGGGACGGTAGGTTAAAGGAGTAACGATCCTATTTTGATGAAAAGCAAAACTGCATCTTTAGATTTTATATACTATCCCTAGCGAGGTATCAAACTGATTTTAAATCATTTTATTCGTATTTGGCGTACAATGCCCACTTCATTTATTCACAGGGTATCGTTGGAGGAAGTTAGAAATTATCAGAAATGATTGATGAATATCAATTGAAATTCGGCATAAATGTTTTCCGGGCGGGGGATAAGACTGCGCCCCTTTCCGTGACTCACGCACGTCTAGACGCAAGTTACACGTGCTGGCGAAAGTTTTCACTGATTTAGTGTGTAAAGTGATTCATATACTGAAAATGTTTTTCGTCCCTGATACTTAGTTATTTTCATCTTTATGTTTTCACTGATTTATGCCTGGTTTCTGAGGTGAAATTGACATTTAGATTTTAGATTCAAGATATTTAATGTCAAATACACCTTATAAATCAGGCAATAGTGTTCGCCTCTGTCATCCGTAAACTCTGAAAATGTTTCCCTGGTCGATATTTTTGCCCTGTCAGATTTTGCCAGTACATTTCATTTACATACATGTATCCCTTGTCTACTATTGCTTCATAAGCTCTCAGATTTAGTGTTCACCCATGTGATTCATGAACTGTAAGTGTTTTGTATACATGATATTAGATTATTTATTTGTTACATTACGCCACTGCATTTATATATCCTATTTTAAACCGACTTCCAAAAAAAGAAAGCGCTTATACGTTCGGCTGTATATCTATATTTTTTGTATGTTCAACGATAACTCCTCCGTCTGTTGACCGGTTTTCAAAATTATTTTTTTGATGTAAACGGTATAATCCGACGTTAGTCCCGTTTCACAAAAGTGGTGACCTGGTGATGGATCCATGAGGAATCGTGAAGGAATGGTGATATTGACTTTTTCCGAAGTAACACAAGCATATGCTACCAAAAATAAGATTTTGCACCAAGGTATATGGATCCACCCTGGATCCAAAAGCACTGAACAGAACTCCTCAGTCTTTAAAGATACGCGTTTGGAAATTTCGGCATTGCTTAAAGAACTGCAAGCATATGTATATTACTATGTATATATTATATATATATATATATATATATATATATATATATATATATATATATCTATATATATATATATATATATATATATATATATCTATGTAATACTTTAAGTAACTTTCAGTAATCATCATCATATTATTTAATAATACCTAATGATAGCTTGGCGCGTATTTAATTATACATTCGATCGTTTATTTTGAACGTTCTTAAAATGTATACAAATATCACTAAAAAGGAAAAAATATTATTTTAAATAAAAAAATTAAACCAACTTCCAAAGTAAAAATGTACAAAGAAGTATGAAATAAAACTTATTCTCTTATAAATTTTGAAGTCGGTACCAGCTCGAACAACATCCTGATAAAACAATATTTATAAAATAGAACTCACGTTCAAATTGGCTAGTACCGACTTTAACATTATGAATATTGAGTAGAGAAATAGTTAAAATTTTAGCCAAATTTAAAAGGGGAATTATTAAGAGAATAAGGTTTATTTCATACTTTTTTGTGCATTTTTACTTTGAAGTCGGTTTAATTTTTGTTTAAAAATAATGTCTGCAATTGCACCTTTCGGAGCCCATTCTGTATCCAGTTCAATAGTTTAAAGAATACATAATTTTTCATGTCTAGACACCTCATAAGCGATTCCATAGATAGCAGACATTTTTTTATTATTTGAGTAATTTATTATTTGGATGGGAGCCAAAGTAGTTTTTAACTGAATTCTCCCCATGGAATGTCTGATCATCATTAGTTGAAGTTTACAAGCTTAACTTTGTACAGCTGTCTGTTAAGAGAAGTTCAGTTTCATGGTTATTATATTATTGTATTAATTTCTGTTTGTTTTGATCGGAACTTCCTGAATAGAAATCTACTACAACTTAGTAGTCTTTTGTGACTGGGTACAACTTTATAATATTCTTTTTTTCAGAAAGACTGAAAGCGCTTTAAAATATTAAATTTGTAATAACAATTTTGTTATTTTTATACTTATTAACAGAGGTAAGTAGAGCGAAATTTTTATGTTAATTCACATCGGAGCATACACATTACACGGTAAAGCGGGTGAAGTTTGAAGTTTATCGCTTTTGTTTGCGCCATGAATGGTCCTAAACCTGTCACTTGCACCAGAGACAGAGCTTTATTTTCCATTTATCGCCCATTGTAACCTCACGTTATTAAACCTCATGCAACGCCATCACGACCGATCGTATTCTTTATTGCTCATTTGAGATTACGATTGTACGGTGTAGCTTCGTGTAATAGACTAGAATATAATCAGTGACACACGAGTGTCCTTTATCTAGTTCGTTTTTGTAAGTAGTAAGGATAGCTGCAAATGTGCATGTTTAAAAAATTGGCTTAGAAAACTGTAGAGTTTTCATCGATTTATCAAGAAATCTAATGCAGAACTAACACATTATTTTCCTTTACTGTTTTTTTGGGTTCCTTAGTACTATAAGGAACTCTTATAGTTTCGCTCTTTCTGCTGTCCGTCCATCTGCATGTCTGTCTATGTGCCCGCCTTCCCAAATTTTGTAAACTTATAGATGGCGTATAGATTTTATTTTTGGCATAAAATAAAAATAATTTTATATTTTAGGGATGGCTCCCCATACGAAATGGAGATGAAAGATTTTATCTCGCTCTACCCCATCGTGTGGTACCCCACATACCACATACCACAACGATACCTCGTTGAATACATATTTTTACAACCTCCGTGGTCTAGTAGTTAGAGCTTGGCTCTCGACTCGGACGTCGTGGGTTCGATTCCCGCATTGAATCAACAAAAAAAGTTGTTTCCAAGTTTGGTTATGACAATGCAGACTGATCACCTGATTGTCTGACAAGAAAGATGATCCATGCGTCGGATGGGCATGTAAAAAGTCGGTCCTGCGCCCGATTTCTCGCCAGTCGTGTCGGTTATCCGTCCCACTGGGTTATGAAGGTAAAGGAAGAGAGAGTGCTCTTGTGTACTGCGCACACACTTGGGCACTATAAAATTACTTCTGCGTAACTGGCCTGGTTTCAATAAAATCGGTCACCGACACCGATATCGGTGTGGGGAGTTATTTTTAAATAAAAGCAAGGTGTCATTCACGACTTAAGTAAACCTTTTTTGAGTAATCAGCATCCAAAGTGGATATAAATAAATATCTAGCTATGATAGGTAGGATAGATGATAGGCTAGGAAAATTATATAAACCAAATGGAACAATTACTTTTGAAGTGTTTAAAAAAAAAACTATTGCTTGTTGATCAATAATGCTATGAATGCTCTGGATGGTTTTAATATTACTTTGAAATGTATGTAGGTTTTATAATGATACTCGTATAACATTGTTAGGCTTATGATTATTGGTTTACTAATTTTAATTTTTTAACTAGATATCCGTCCAAAACGGAAACATATATTATAAGACAATAGACGATAAGAGACTATATACTCAGGCATGTACCAGCTAGCTGCTAGGTCAATTCGTACGGAAGTGACCTTGCGGTGAGGTAGATCGATACGTCTCCGAACTTGCAGGTGTAGTGCTCTTCAGCAGGACAATGGCTTCTAATGAGACCCAAGCTTACATAGATAACACTTCCAGGTTTCTTCTATTTATAGGAGGTTCTACTAGATATGTAAAATTATTTATTATCATATGGGATACGATGGTACATTGCATAGACTATGGGTAGAGAAAATCCTAATACAAAAATTTGTTGTTCCTCTTGTTCCTCTTTTAACCCAGAAAGCAAAATAAACTAAGCTCCTTGTCCCTAGAGAATCTGTGATTGTTTTAGAATCCGTGGCTGTTGGCTTCGATAGCTATATCCGAAATATTCGACTCTCATCTTCATCTTCTTCTCTTATATCTTCATCTCTTTTATTTACCAGATAAACTCTGTGAGGTTGTCGCGATACGGCACTCTTGTATTTTAATACTTTTATTTTTAAGTATATTGAATAAACGATTTAAAAAAAAAAAGAAAAAAAATGAATTGCAATTTCAATGTCTCTCCAAAACTCGAAACTGTCTGGACCGATTTGGCTAATATTGCTCTTGAATAATTGTTGAAGTATAGGAGAGGTTTACACGGTTTAAACATATTGGAAAAAATTACTTATTTTAATTTACGAAGAAATTACTTAACATTCTATAGTATTCTACTATAAATTTTCCCATAGTAACTGTTCAGTGTTCAATTTGTCACTTGGCTGTCAAATATGGTAGGTGCGTTCAGTTTACCTGTTTATTTATTTCAAAGAAATCGGCCGGCCCGAGTTGGTTAGTAGATGAAGGTTGTAAGTGTAGTTATTTATTTATTCCATTTTACTGTCGGGACTGCTAGTAGGGTACATTTAAGAAAATCCTTTTTATTAGATACTTAATGTGTGGGTGAAGGTGACGAAATAATAAGTCGCTAGAATGAAATACTACTTGAATTTGAATGGCGGGCACAAAGCGATTTGGTTTGTGGCTCCGATATCGTCATCCGAAATAGTGGAGAGATGCGAGACACTCTTGGACACGTTGCAACGGAAAGTCTGTAATAGTGGGAACGAACTTAACGTGCAATAGATGTAGCTATATTTATTGACTGCACTCAGAAAATGGGAAGTGCATTACTGGTTCCATGTTACGAGTATTGAGCTATTGATACTTATCTATAGCATCGGGATGCATTAGGGAATATGACCGCTGGTTTATTCCGAACCGAACGATATTACGACTCTCCCCTGAACGAATGCGACGTGAAAAGATTTCATATTCGTAATGGTCAGTGAATATTCGATTTTCTGATGCCACGGGGATCTAAAATACAGGTCAGTCGTAGATTATAAGTTATCTAAGTTATTTGAAAGTCTGTTCATTTTTGTTTTGTAGTTATTATTCATTATTGTCATTCGTATACTTCAGCAGTGGACGGCAACAGGCAGGATGTGACGAGAGGACTCTCCCAAAGCGTGCAAGCTTTCTACGCACCCTTCAATTCTTCTTCCCTTCTTGAAATTGTCGGTCCATCACGCCGTATCCTCTTTATAAATTGTACTTAATTTCAATTAACTAAGTTGACTTGTTAACATGATCTGTCGTTTCTGAGTATCTTGAGTGTGAGGAATAAAAAACCGTAAGCGTCTGTGAAATTGGTTTGATTGAAGTGACCCCAATTAAAAGCCATAATGGTGATGATAATTGAAGCTGCGGCGATCTCGTAAGCACACTCAGCAAAGTTCCGGTGTGCATTTTGGTTGGATATTGCACTGCAAGGCTTTCGGAAATGACGCTCATTTAGCGGGAAACGGCATCTATATATGAGTACATGTTTATGCATTTGTGCTACTTGGCTAAAGGTATGAAGAATAAATAAAGAATTAAACAATGAAGAATGTCGGCTTGCTGTAGAATTCATAGGTTCTCAACGTGGGCGATAACGCCCCCTTGTGGGCGTTTGAGACTTTCGGGGGGGCAGTAGAAGACCCAAAGAAAATTAGGGGGCATTGAGATGGCGCAGAGGGGGCGTGGGTAGATTAAAAAATTAATAAAGTCTAAAAAGGCAAAAAAATACACGCTAATCACGTACTAAAGTAAAATAAAAATTAATATCGTTTAATTTTTGTTATTGTAGGTATTGTAATCATTTTTATCACGTGTGCACGTATTTTGGTAGGACGGGCAATGGATTAAAATCACCATTACTAAAAACTATAAAATATAAAGTACTACTCGAGGTTAAAGTACACAGATTAAGATTATATAAATTTTAATTTCCAAAAGATACTTAATATTTGTTGAAATTATAATAAAATAAACATACACAAAACATTAATTAATAATTGAATCAGATATTTTTGTAACCACACAATTCCATGAGATCAAATTTTTCAGGAAAGATAAAAAACTGAATCCTGGCAAAAAAACAAAGGATACATAATAGTTTTGTTCAGACAATATAAAATTATGCACAAGTATACATATTCTCAAAACATTTGGATACTAAAAAAAGCTAAAGCTAAAACATTTGAATACTAAAAAAAATTGAAAAAACAATAATTATATGTGATGGACTTATGTTGTTACTAGAATTTCTCTGAAAATAAAACATACAGTATAGGATATCTTGTCTTTTATTGGAAAAATAATGTACTTAGGCTACTTAATAAATTCGCGACAGATGGTAAGTAAAATTAAGATGGGGGGCTCTAGAAAAAAACATATTCTCAAAGTTATTACCTTATTTTGCTCACCGGGCGGTGAGCAAAATAAGGTTGAGAAACTATGCTGTAGATATATACAGCCTTTTGTTGTGTAATATGACTAGAATGGCCAGGTGTCCCGATTAACAGGGGTCTGAAGACGCGTTCTGATTTGCACCTGATCGCAACGCTTAATGTCCCGTCTCCCGATCAATCAGAATAATCATAGAAAATGCGGCAAAGAAAGAGCATTTGCCGAGGCCATCTTAATTTGGTCAGAAAGACGAAACCTTTTGACACTTGACTCTTGAATATAATATTGTGAATTGTGTGTGTCTTGAACAGGTGGAAAATCTGAATATAAAAAGTAACTAAAGCATGACGCGGCGCAGCAGTTGCGTTTTAGGAGGAAGCTAAAGCTGCTGTAGCTTACAGTCAGTTGTAGTATTGTTACAGTTATACAGCACGGGGGCGCTTCCTAAACATTTATTTTGGCTTCTTTTTTTTTCTCGTTTTTATATGGCTTAACAGATTTTATTCAACCAGCAAAATTGCATAAAAACCATAATGTCTATCAGGTTCTTACGACATTTTCGTGTAATGGACCACGGGAAAATGGTTCATACAAAAATATTGTAATTGTTGCACTTGTGTTATGTAAACGTAGTAAATTATCGTACAACCATTAAGGTTAAAAACCATTATCAATTTAATAGGCCACACGGCCTTCGCGTGAGCACCAGATAATGAGATGACATATTTTTATGGTCGCATCTCGAAATATCTTCGCTAAATGGGTGGCGATAGGAGTTTATTGGGAAATAGTGTGGAAAACTTCTCGCCGAAGAAAATTATTATTTTTCTATGACTTGCAGACCCTATCAGTAATTAGACTAAGCCGCGCGCCGCGCCGTATTGCCGATTATATGAGCATCAATATCAAGGAAAATAATGTTTTTCAATTAAATGTCTTTGCTATTTCCATTGCCTGTCTGATTTTTAAGAGCTGTCAGTATTTCAAGCTCTGTGAGATATCTCTTTATAGCTGTCGTTTTGCAGATTTCTTCACCATTGAGAAAAGTAATGACGTGTAGATTTTTGAAATAATAACAATCTACAATATTGATAGTTGCATTAAAATACTTTTAAGTAGCATTCCGAAACAATTTATTACCGTCGCAAATCAAGTACAAATAGTCGCAGATGTTGCCTGAACAAATACATTTTCAGTCGTTTCTTTTTTTTTCAACTACAACATTTCAATTGCAAGCTTAATAAATATTACAGGATAAATATTGTTGAAGCTGAATTAAAATATAAGGATACGCTGGAAGGATACCAAGATTATCCAACAGGATGGATGAAATAATGAAGTTAAGGTTATACGTGGACGGTGGACGCCAGCCGCTAGGTCCGAGTCGATACTAAAGTAATAAACATCCACGTTACAGTCTGTTCCGCTCTGCTGCATCAAATGGGTTTTAACTCTTTAAAAAGTTAATTCTTGATAAGATATTAGCGACGCGCCCTGGCTTGGCTCGGGTGCAATGTATTATACATATAAACCACTTGAATCACTCTATCTATTTCTATCTTCTTATATTAAAACCTCAATAAAAACCGTTGAATACTTTAAAAGATCTAAGCGACCAGACTATACTGTTTAAAGAAATGGATATTTCATATAAACACAATATATTGTTACAATTTATTCCTGTACTAGATGTTGGCTGCATTGTCGTTCGCGCAAAAAATAAATCTGGATATCGCACGTGAACCATTTTCGGCGTAAAACGTATTAATCCCGGCTACATTTATACTACACATACTACATACAGCTATTTTTTGTGCCAAACATACAAATTTGATCAACAGCCTTTACGTAAAAGAGTAACGGACAAACATCCTCACATCGCCATAAACTTCTGCATTTATAATATTAATAAGGAGACTAAGGTCCGATCCGGTTCGAAGGTGTACCGCGTACATCATGCAAGTATGAAGATTGAAGATCCCAGATCTATATCAAATCTACCTTGATCTTCCTTCATCATGCTTAATTAGAAATATCACGACAGCATTTAGCTACTGGATATTCCTTCTTGATAATTTTTGTCACGCTCTTTATACATTTTTCTCTTGTAATGTAAAAACGACTTATAAAAGGCGACAATATTTTTTTAATTCTTTTTAATAAAATTACCTATTACGAGTATAACAAGTTAAAATATTTGAACAACATGACTGATTTTCGATGATGATTTATTAATGAGTAGATTTTCAAAAGCATTCCTTTGAAGTTATAATGTATAATCGATTAAGTTTAAGGCATTCTGAAATTCAATCAAAATCATTCGTAAGTACCTCTTACGTAATGTCAAGTGCCTGGAAGGTCCTATTTGCGTAACAACGGGAAAGGTCAATAGAACGATGTTTACCGACTTCACGACGAGCATTCTTTAAAGTTTATGAAGAGTTTTTACGTTTCAGTTTACCTAATAGTTTATTTATTCCCTTTTGCGTAAGTTATCGTTAAGTGATTCTTCTTCATCCTAGATTTAAAACTAAATTAAATAATAAATACCAATGCTTATTGCTTGGATGTCCTCCACATGTCTTTGTGGCGCGTATCGTTTTTGCTGTGCCATCTATCAGCGACATTGTTCTTCTAATGTATACATTGTATTTTCACTATTACGACTTACGAGTACCAACTTACTTTACATATTATGTTTATCTGAAATAGAAATTACGTTGTCTCGCGATAAAGCCACTAACAATTTTTGGCGATCTGCCTGATACGCCTAGGTCAAAGTTCAAGTTTTCTCAGCCAGTAAAAGCCTTAAAGCTGGGTCATAGGCATAAAAGTTGATTATTGTTCCAAGTTTTCACATCCAGCGATTGTTCTGAGGGGTCAAAACTCAAAGGTGTATAGTTGTATATTGTCCAGATCAAATTTAGTCTACACGTGATCAATAGCATTACTTACGACCAAATTAAGTGTCATTGACCATTGTATTTGAATTGGTATCATTGTAGCGCGCTTACGCTTAGATTATATTTGTGGATATAAGTGGAAGCCCCGAAGGGATATCTCCAACCGAGCGAGGTGCTATGCTCGATCAGGCTGAAGCCCACTTGCAGTCATTTCAGCTGTTGTATACATAGCACCGAACTACAGAATCTCCGATAGCGCGATTCAGGATTGTAGCGCTAATTGGTCCGCCACATATTGAATCTGAACGGAGTATAACAGTGAATGATTATTCTGACTTTTGGGTCTAACAGAGTATGATGTTCTTATGGATTGTTAAGCTGGGTTAAGGTTACGTTCCCACGAGCATTTTTTAATGGTCGCGACAGAAGAAACAGTACTGTAAATAGAACTGTCCACTAATACAATAGAGCTGCAAATCGTCTAGTCGAATTGACAAATCTGACATTTGACACTGGATACTTAAATTTTCAGCTCTATAGTATTAGATACGAGGGCTAAAGGTTATACTAATAGTTGGCTATTGTTACAGTTGGACGGCAGCCTGTCTCTCACCCAGGTGGGGGTGGATGACGAGGGCCTGTACGAGTGCGGCATCGAGAATGAAACGGCCTTCCTCGACAGAGTCAATCTCACTATACGAAGTAAGTCACGTATTCTGCCTAGATAGTAGAGATTGGACAGTCAAGCACGCGAAGTAAATTATTAATAATAGGTCTTTACCTATGAAATTGCCGTTCTGCAGTACTGGCCATTTCAAATCAAAATAATTTTTGTTTGGCTAAGAATTCTAATTTCAAATTTTTTTATTTTAAAAACATGGAATTCTTTTTCCAAAAGTAGTCATTTGTTTATTGATTACTGTTACATTTTCATCGCATTTCAATCTTTTTCGTCATCATGGATACGTTAAAAATTCGAGTAATTATGGAATATGAGTACCGTCGTGGCAGCAACGCGGCACAAGCGGCACGCAACATCAACGACGTTTACGGAGCTAACACTACAAACCAACGCACCACCTGTTATTGGTTTGCTCGCTTCCGTTCTGGAAATTTCGACCTGAAAAATGAACCTCGCGGTCGTCCGAAGATTTTGGTTGACAATGACGAATTAAAGGCGATTGTGGGAGCTGATGATACACAATCGGCTGAATTAGCAGCAGCTTTCGACGTTAGCGTCAGACAATTCCATTTGCGTCAAATAGGCAAGGTAAAAAAGCTTGACAAATGGGTGCCCCACGAACTCAATGATCGCCAGCGCGAAGTACAGCTCCTAGGTTCAGCACCTAAACAATGCCCTAAACGAAAACTTAGCCCTAGAAAAGTGATGGTCACTGTTTGGTAGTCTAGCGCCGGTGTGATTCATCACAGCTTCTTACCAAACGGGGTGAGCATTACTGCAGATGTGTACTGTGAAGAATGAACCTGAACACAATGATGGAGAAGCTGACACATCTCCAACCAGCATTGATCAATCGCTCGTCTCCGCTACTCCTGCAGACGGTCTCCAAGTTGCAAGAACTGGGGTTGGAAGCTCTCCGTCATCCTCCCTACTCACCAGACCTTGCGCCTACAGACTACTACTTTTTCCAGAATTTGGATAACTTCTTGGCGGGAAAAAAATTCAATACCCGAGAGGAAGTACAAAATGCCTTTGAAGAATTTGTTGCCTCCCGTCCAGCTGATTTCTTTAAGAAGGGCATCAATAAACTGCCACTGCGTTGGCAAAGATGCATTGATTGCATGGGTGATTGCTTCGATTAATACATATAAAAAATAATCGGCAATTTCATAGGTAAAAACCTAATATCATTCACTTGCCCATAGAGTCAATCTTACTATACGAAGAGGGTTTTACATAGTACCTTCTTTAAGGATTGAGAGAGAGTGCTACATATGGGCCTACTTTTTAGTAATTACTGATGGGATGAATGAAGAATCCGCCAATAACAACGAATAGACGGATTATCTAAACACGGCAGCCGGTGGACACCCGTAATACCAGAATACGGCCACAGATTGATATAATAGGACTGAAGAAAAACATCATTTGATAAAAACATTCTCCATTTACCATTAGAAGTTTTTACTTTTTAAGTAATAGACTTGAATAGGGATGATGATGATATTTTTCTATATTTATATTTAATAATTTATCAGATTCGATACAGGTAATAAACTTGAATATAAAAGCCCATAAAATGAAAGTAAATTAATGGTAAGCGATACTTGTGCTAGTCGGCAATCAATATATTCGCTAGCCACTGTTTGGGTAAACAGTTTATAAATCTACCCTCGTACATTACGTTAAGTGGTGCTAAGGAGCAACTTTAGCGAGTGACCACTTAAGTTGTATGTCTTGCGATTGTGCTTGAAGTACACTGTTATTGATTTTGTTAACTTAATTATGAACTACTACGACACAATTATTATAATAAATTACTTTATTATAATAATTGTGCGGAGGTAGAGGTTTTCAAGAAATTTAGCTAAAAGGTTTATACCGTGACAAATGTTCCCAGCCAGTTTTTGTAGTAGAAAACATTTTCCCTTCATGGGCCTTAAAATGTCCCTCTGGACATTTACATTATTGCAATTTACAAGAGTGATATGTTTTTATTGGTACCTAGTTGGACATAGTCATATACACTGGCGGACACATAAACTGCATCATAGTGCAAGATAACTTTCATTGAAATATAATTAGTGAAAGTGCAAACTATGGAACCTAATGGAACTCTCTCCTCAATGCAATTATGAGCATATCGCTCTCCTCGTCTACGGTAGACTAGTCTGCGACCATCAGCACCATACAAACAACCTCATCCTACCTCATCAGTGAATAATACGGAAGCCCATTGCTCTTCAGTCCAATTTAAGTGCTCACGGGTAAATCTTAGTCGAGCTTGCCTGTGAACTGCAGACAATTTTGGTCCATTTGCGGGTATGAAAGGTGTGATATCACGCTCTTTTAGCTTTCTTCTTATGGTTCGTGCACTAACTGCTACGTCACGTACCTGGTAGAGCTCATTTTTAATGCTTATAAACGTTAAAAACCGATTTCGCAAGGAAGTTGTCACAACAAACCTGTCGTCACGAGACGTCACCCGAATCCTGCTGCTTCCACGTCTTCTTTTGAATGAACCTGTCTCCATAAACCTTCTGTAAACTCGGGAAACCGTAGAAAGAAAAAAATAACCATCAATCACAACATTAACTTAACGAGTTAATCTTTAGTAAATTGACAAGATTTCATCTATAGAATATTTTCTTTCTTTTGTGACAGTACCATATTTAAATTTGATTTTGTTTTTGTGTTTATAAACCAGCCTTTATTTTCCAATACCAATAAATGTAAAAAGTTCGCATATTGCGTAATAAAATTTGATTAAATGTGTTTTTGCACTATGATGCAGTTTATGTGTCCGCCAGTGTATTTATTATATTACGCTAATGTAGTATCATATTAAGTATATGTAAGGTAGTTCAAAATCAATTACGGACGTTTTGGGCAAAATTATCTGCTCATTTATGTAAAGACGTTTAGGCAAAAGCATATTATAATTAAAAAAAAATTACATTGTGCTCTCTAGGGCGTTGAGGTTATTTACCTCACAGAAACTGGAGATTTAAAGAGAGAGCCAAGACCTTGCCTAAAATACATCAATACAATCAGCTGTGTGAGATCAATGATCCTAAAAGCGCCGTAAAGAGCGTAATTTTATTTTTATATATATTTTTTAAATGTTTTCATTATTTTAGTGCCTAAAAGATAGTTATTTTATTACCTTTTCCCAAAATACTTAAGGCAGCAAAGATTGTCCTGCACGTCCTTTCTTAAAATTGGCTTTAGTTTTGCTAGATTTTAAATATACATTAGTAATTATTATTTTTACATCCCGATCATCGAGGGTGCCCGATTGACATGCTAAAGCAAAGTTGGGAGCTGGGACTCAGGTTTTGATATATTTGTAAATATAATCAGATATATCAATTTAATAGTGCAACATAAAATAAAAGTATAAAAATAAATGTGTCGGTGCGCAGTATTAATCCTGCCGTGACACTGGGGACAATCTGATAAATTGCAACCCATTATATGGTGACCATAATAAACCTTGTGGGATTTGTGGGGAGTGGGATTTTTCCCATGATAAGTTTTTTAAATCGACCATACCATCACGAAATCTTAGTTTGAATAAAGGTATCAATACATCAAAGCAAAGTTAGATAGGAATCATCAACGTATAAAAAAATTATCAAAAGTTGGAACTACGTTTGCATGTAATATTTAAAAAAAAATGTAATTTATTTTTTTATTTTTACATAGATCTCAGTAACAAATCATGCTTGTTTAAAAACTGTGTTTTAATGAGCATTTATCAAGATGTAGGGGCATTAAAAATTTTTTTATGTTTAAATTTATTAAGTTCATTAATCTAGGGGTTGCAAAATCCGTTTTTTTTTCAAATCCGGATTTTCGGTTTTTTTTCTTACAAAAATCCGGATAGTCCGATTTTTTTCGAAGTTTTATATAATATTTTAAATTATTTGCATATTTTATAAAGCTTTGATGTTTTTTTACTTCGATCTTTTAGCAAAACCTACACTCAGTAAAATAAATCAGTTACTTTTTTATAATTTAATTTAAATAAATTCTTATTTAATTTTGTGAGTATTTAAAATTACAATCTGAATAAATAATTATTAAAATCGAACTAGCAGCTTAGGCGCTACTAGGGAACAAACATACATACATAGACTGCCAAAATCATTACCTTTCCTTTTGGCTTCGCCGTAGTCGGGTAAAAACACAATCTGATTATATCAAAATTATATAATTATATTTATTTTTTCACTTTTATAAATATTTTTAATTACCTACTTCTTAAATTCCTTCAATGTTTAGTTTTTACCCGACTACGGCGAAACCAGAAGGAAGGGTAATGATTTTGGCAGTCTATGTATGTATGTATGTATGTTTGTTCCCTTGTAGCGTCTAAAGTACTGGTCCGATTTTAATAAAGAGGTATTTAATATGAGGTGTCAATAGATTCGTAATGATGCCGCGGGTAACATAGGCTATATAATTTTTTTCAAAATTATATATTTCGAAAATTAAACCTCAGATTCTAACATCTAAAAAAATTAAATCGAGATAATTATCACATGTTTGGTATCAAAAGAAAGGTCTTGGCAAGCACACTACAAATATTTACATAGTTTGTATATATATTGTATTATATCATATTGTTTAAGTCAAAATATATGTTTAAAATACAATTTGTACAATATTTGTCCAATTTTCTAACATTACGTATAAAAGGCTATAAATAGATAATTTATATATTATGTTCCTTCATAACATTATATTTTATTTTATAAATATATTTTTTTACAGGCAATACATAACAAATTAAAAAAATTAAATAACACATATATTGTCAAGCAGTGAACGAGCTGATGATGAAGAATTATAGCACTCTTAATTATGTCAGCTTTCAAACAAAAAAAACTAGATCAAAATCGGTTAATTGGTTCATCCGATTTTAATAAGAAAATGAAGATGAAATCAATTACTAGCACTTTTATTACTCACTCGTTCGATAGATATCACTATACGAGTCTTAAATTTTTCTGAATCGCGGTATCGTTGTGTTTAGAAGTTTATGATATATTCCACTACAATTATTGTTTATGATCAAAATAAGATTAAAAGTGAATAAGTGATGTAATTGCATTGGTGAAATTAATGAATGTTGAATGATCTGTATTGCGTTTATTGAATATAAATTATAAATAGTTATATTTTATAAATCGTTCTTCGAGTTCGAATCAAGTCGTCGTCGTTACTTTATTACCTTTAAGGTCCTTTAATAAATAATATTAATTATTGTTTCCTCATGATACGGTTATTACTTGATTTAAATTGTAAATAATATACGTATAGTTTTGTATTAGATTAAAGTTAAAACGGAAAAATATTAAATAAAAAAATAAGTTTAAAAAACTATAACCCGACTACGTAAAAAAAAGGGGTCTAAAAAGGCCGAAACAAGAAAATAATTCAAATAGAAATCCAGAAATGCATAGTTACAAAAATGGTCAAGGTAGAGCCGTGGTCGCACCTACTGTTCGGAACAGTTGATGTCAAAACGCAGCCGTCTGTAACTATCTTGGGGTATGCATGTGTACATGACGATATACGCAGTTTCAGTTTATACCTAGACGTCACACATCTCGGTGTGAACTGACGCTTAGATGACGCCATTAGTGTGTGCGACCACGGCTCTACCTTGACCATTTTTGTAACTATGCATTTCTGGATTTCTATTTGAATTATTTTCTTGTTTCGGCCTTTTTAGACCCCTTTTTTACGTAGTCGGGTTATAGTTTTTTAAACTTATTTTTTATAGTTAGTATTTTATTTGGAACAAGGTACACACTCGTATCTATTATTAATATTCCTTTCATATGCTAAATAGCATAATAAAACCTAATAAAGTGCGCAAAAACAATTAATTATGAATTCAGGTATTATTATTATAACGATTTAAAATCTTAAAAATCAACATTATTGTAAATAAGGTACTGGAAATAAGGTACTAGCTTACTGTTCTATAAGGATCGTGATCTTGGATGAAAAACATAAAATCGTCAAGTCTTTGTTTGCTACGGTGAGATCTTGTTAGATACTTACTAAATGTTCCAGCAGTAAAGAAATATAAATAAGTGGAATAGCCTGTGGCCTTAAAAGCTTTTTTTGAATATCTCCTCCACCACCACTGTTTCCGTAAAGTGCCATTTCTATGTGAAATTACTAACACAGGCAAATTAGTAAAGTTTAGTAAAACGTAGGAAACTGAAAATTCTATAAATTGAGGTCCGGGAATTGAAGACAAATCATTTGAAGCCCTACCTTATGTATAGGCGAAATTGGACCACTTTTGAGTTATCAAAAGTAAAAACATTTCTTATTACCCGTATTCATTCGGCAAAACTATCTCTAACCATTTATTCAGATATCATAGAGGTATAAGATTCAGGTATTAGGACTTAAGTATACTTTATTTAGAAGATAATTATATGTAGTTAAACCACTATATTTCTTTTTAAGTTGTCATATTAATTTGGCATTTTATGATTGTAGAAACTTAAAGTGCAATAGTATGTTTCGAATTTCGTAAGTAAGAATTAATTAAAAAAAATGTACAGCTTTAAATTGGGTTTAGATTTGCTTATTGTACTTCTTACTACTTGAGCGATTGAAACCATATTCAGTGTTTTATAAAGTGGTTCACCTACTTCTACTGAAAAAATATAAAATGGTGAATGTCTTAGAAACAGTCCAATATCGGCCATACGTATTATATCAGATCTTCATCCCTCGCATCTCCTGTTTAGCATGGAAATATGTGTCAATAATTTCAGCAGTACAACAAATAATGTCGAATTATTCAAATATTGTACGTCTAGAGTACCTTAAAATATGTTACTTTTCAAAATAGTAACCAAGATTTGAAAAATTAAAAATTCCGGATTTTTATTTAAAAATCCGGATTTTATTTAACGCTGAAAAATCGTTTCTTTTTTTAATTTTTCGATTTTTGAAGTATCCGGAGTGCAACCCCTAATTGAATCAGATAATGAGATGCTTTGATAAAGAAAATGAGTATTTGGTCTAAAAATTAGCAAGTGAATAAACTCAATTTTCGTATAACAATTTTCATAAAACTTATGTAAATGTAGCTCATTTAAACCGGACTTAAATTATAATAAAATTTTCATTTTCATTCTTATGTTTTTGAATGAATAATATGTTAATTTATTCATCCTCTTAAACGTTTCAATTTATAAAAGAATTTCGATTGTTGTTCGAACAAATGGATTAAATGTGTTTTCACTGACGACAGACTATTAATTTTAGAGAATTTGTCGCATGACAATTATTCCGTACAAGATTGTGCAAAAATTAAGGGCCCAATAGCAAAGAAAATATATATTACTAACGTAAAGAATCGTCGTTCAATAGACATACACGAATGACAGCTCGCGGCTCTGTGTGCGTCTAGCCACGCATACATAGAGCGGTGCGTGCGGCTAGCCACGCATACATAGAGCGGTGCGTGCGGGACGTCGGATTTGTCAAGCCAGGACTTTCTTTCACGGGGCTGGCCGCTGGTCATTTCGTGCTTTGACATAATTGACAATATAATTTTTTTATAATGTATTATGTTAAAGTAAGATTTGATGACGTTACATTTCAAATTATTTAGGTTGACTCAACCTTAGGCTTACATCAACATGGCTGACATTCGCTGGTGCTCGAGCCGTTATTTGTAGAGACTAGAGAGTGTCGCCCCTGCGCTAATAGTTCCATTCCACAGCTTCACTACATAGTATAAAACGATGTCGCTTTTTCTTACTGTCCCTATGTATGTTAGATCTTTAAAACTACGCAACGGATTTTGATGCTGGTTTTTTTAAATAGATAGAGTGATTCAAGAGGAAGGTTTATATGTATATAACATGCAACCTCTAAATGATACTAATATAGTAGAGGAACACTTATCATTTTACAGGTTACTAATGTCGTAAATAAACACATTTTCTTGCGCTTACATAGCAAACGCTAGCTGAACCCTACGAGATACATCAAAATAATGTACTACAGTATTTTACACCTTAAAAAGGTCTACAAAAAAGTCCGTGTTGATGTATGTATATATATATATATATATATATATATATATTTATATATATATATATGTCCTATCTCTTAGGGACCACCCACAATAACCATTTTTATCCTTTACTATTTACGAGAAATAATGGCTTATTTACAAAGTGATTTAAGCAATACATCATTAACCCTTATTCAATTAAGTATCTTAAATACATTATGCGTTTAATATAGAATAAAATATGGCCCTTTATATGAATATTTTCGAAGATGTTACAGATTTAAAATGCAGGGACATAGCGGTTCGACCGGCGCGGCCGGGGGGCCGGTGGCACAGTATATCCTTATCAAATTAAATACGTTACTCACTTTAAGCATTTTATACACATTATAGTAGCCCTATAAACCATACAGTTTAAATTAATATCTTATATTTACAAAACATTGTAAAATTTATATTCAAGCGCGAAAAATATATTAGGTATATGAAGCGGTCTCGCACGTCGCGGTAATGTGATGGGCTCCCGTTCTTACCCATTGGGTACGAAACCCTAAAAAACATTTTCAATATTGTATACAGAAGTATATTGCAGTGCAGTGGCGAAGGGTCTAGAACTATATTTTTATCGGCTTCCCTTTCAGATTAACTCATGAACACCACCAGCCACACTGGTATATGGAAAATAAAAATATCTTATACAAGTCAGGTCGGACAGCACGGATAGCGCGATGTAGAACGACCGACCGATATCTTACAATAGTTAATTAACACACAGAAAAACGTTTTATTATTAAGTACCTATTTTGTATTTTGAAATATACCTAATTGTAGGTATAAGAATACAGTATATGTATATAACTATAGGAATAGGAACCGTAGGTATAACTATTAGAATAGTTACCTAAGTATTTACAATTTCTCTCGGACACTACGCAACTCTACACGCTTATAACCTTGACCATCATACATAATGTGGTGCTTAATTTCCTTTAAAGAAAACATGCACAACTCACGTCTAGCGACTAGGGCTTCCCTCTGAAGTAGAACCCTTCGCCACTGTTGCAGTGAGTAGAGTTATTTGCTGAAGAAGTTTTTTCTCTAAGAACACAATTCCACACGGGCGAAGCCGCGGTCAAAAGCTAGTTTATTATATTTAATATCTAACTATGAATCATTTACCGAAGTCAGAAAAGTTGCTGGGTTCGGACTTAGGTACTAGCATTCTAGATGTTATCTAGATTCTAGGAGGCCTTTAAAAAACCACAAATGTGTAAAAACATCTATCTACCAATCTCCCTAACGTATTGTCACCCACATACGCAGTACCTGCGAGTGGAGCGGTGCGAAGGCCGTGTAATCACCGTCATTATTCGGCGGCACTCGGCTTAGACGAGTACAGTCACGTACACTCCATACAGTACACTTGTGCACATCAATGTACTCGTGCGAGAGGCTATGATTTTTGGGTTATGTAGGATTCTTCCGAGGCAATCAACGATCAAGTCCAAACCCTACGAAAACAGTAGGTTTTTGAGGGGTTTGTAGGATAAATAATCATCTTACGAGGAAATCAATTGATGTCTGACGAATTGTGACATTGTGTGTGTGAAATCATCGTCAGATGAAAATCTTCATGTCCCCTTCCATTAAAAATGTTAGGGCCAGCAAGAGATTAAACAGTATTTTAATTAAATTAATTTATGTAAGATTGTTCAAAATCATTTACGCATATTTTGGGCTTATGATCTACTACTTACGTAAAGACGCTTAAGGAAAATTATATTTTTTTACTATTATATTTTTTATAATTAAATATTTGAAAAAAATATACCTACATACTTAATTAAATACAGTACGCACTTTATTGCGCTGTTAAGGTCATCGACCTCACACACCGGATGTATTGATGTTATTTAGGTAGCTTTGCTTCCCCTAGAGAGAGCGGAATATAATATTTAGTATAGGATTATATCATATATACAAAAATAATTTAAAAAATTATAAATTTAAATTATTTTTGTGCCTAAACGTTTTTAACTTTTTACATAAGCAGTAGATTATATGCCCAAAATATCCGTAATTGATTTTGAATAACCTTATATAGTTTCAAAATACAATCCCGGATAATTCGCATTTATAGAATTTGAAATGAACCTCAGAAAACTTTGACAAGCAAAAATGCATCAATAGATCTTCCGGCGAGCTGCTAGATTTACCTTGGGCTCTGAACTCGTGGCGCAAACTTCGAGCTCGAGTGCCATCGTAGAGCTGCTCATTATGTCTAGTGCCAATCTCGGCAGATGTTATTGATTTACATTTCTGTTACGTTTTGCCGTAGATTGATAGGAAAGTTTAAAAAAAATATTTTGGCGACAGAGAAGACATTTTACTTATAGAGCTGTTACTATAGAGTCTAGAACAATCTAGACTGTCTAGAGTCTAGACCAATCTAGACTGTTTTGAGGTAGACGTTGTTATCGCGATTTTTGACGCTGAAAACACATTATGGTAATAATTCGCAATCATAATGGCCGTCTATTTATATACGGAAATTGTCGCCGTTTACTGGAGGTAAAGGTGTGGACTATCCTTTGTA
The DNA here is from genome assembly GCA_037179445.1 of Phengaris alcon alcon. Classification (NCBI taxonomy): domain Eukaryota; kingdom Metazoa; phylum Arthropoda; class Insecta; order Lepidoptera; family Lycaenidae; genus Phengaris; species Phengaris alcon. Next base: position 957,422 of record JAYRCH010000048.1, on the reverse strand, counting down.
CATGTAAATTTTTATCAAATCGGCTTGAATACTTGATAATGTGTCATTCTACACTTATATTATAAAGATAAACAGGCAACATTTATCTGTTTGTGTGTTTGACTTCGAAACTACTGGACCGATTTTGATAAATTTGGAACAGACAGAGCAGACAGTGGTCAGTTTCTAGTGGGGAAGGACATAATATTATGCTTTTTATCGTGACAAAATCATATATATATTTGGTCATTACATATGAAATTGGCGTTTTGTAAAGGAGGAACATAAAGTCGATTTTTTTAAACATAATATATTTATTTAATCAAAGTATATACCATTGCTATCTATGCACTTTTGCCATCTCATAGGTAGTTCATTGATTCCTTTACTAAAAAAACCATTCGGACAAGAATCAATAAAATCTTTGAAGGCGCTTTGGACTGCCCCATCGGGATTGAATTTTTTCCCTTGCAAGAAGTTATCCAAATATCGAAAAAAAAAATGGTAATCTGTTGGAGCAAGGTCCGGGGAGTACGGTGGATGTCTTAGACATTCCAATTGAAGCTCCTCTAATTTGGTAGCCGTCTGTTGTGCAGTGTGTGCTCTAGCGTTGGCAGCAGTGGCCTAGAGCGAATGACCACCTCGGTTGCTTAGCAGCTAGCTTTTCCATCATGATTTGCAGTTGCTGGCAATAGACATCTGCCGTAATCGTCTGGGCAAGAAAGCTGTAGTGAACGATACCGGCACTAGTACACCAAACGCTCACAAGTAACTTTTTTTGGGTCAATTTTCACTTGGGGCAGGCTTTGGCTGGTTCGCCAGGGTTCAGCCATTGCGATGAGCGTTTCCGATTATCGTATATATCGACGCGCGTTTGTCGGTTTGCTGCACTAAATTCATGAGGTACCCACCTTTCAAGCTTTTTCACCTTCCCAGCTTTTTCACCTTCTCAATTTGCTTCAAGTGGATTAAAACAATTTTATTACTAACATCGCAGCCTGGAGCTAACACGGACGTGGTTTGCGATTGATCCGCTTCCACAATATCCTTCAATTCTTCATCAGCCGTCCACGGGGCTTGTTCTGCAGGTCGAAATTTCCAGAACGAAAACGTTGGAACCAAAAAAGCACTGTGTTTTCTTTTGCGACACCGCCGCCATACACATCATTAATCCTTCGAGCCGTTTCTGCAGCACTGGTGCCACGTAGGAACTCGTACACGAAAATAATATGATATTTCAAGTTTTCCATTTTATAAACAGAGTGACGCAAAGAAAAAACCAAAAGGCGAAAAAGCAAATGAATTACGGTTTTCGAAACACAAATGCATGAGTAAATAGCGGTATAAATTTGAAATTGGAATTCCTAACCAAAGAAGATATATTTGAGATCAAAGTAGCCAGTACGACAAAACGCTAATTTCATATGTAAGGACCTAATACTTATATTATATTTATTTAGTGGAGACAACATTCCTTCTTTTCATAATGAAATGATAATAATACTGATGTTAAAAAGCTAATGCCTAAATTGAGCCTACAAGACCTTACCTAAAAGACGACCTAAAATGTAAGTATTTTTTTAAAACTCATGAATTTTAATTCCCAATTTTCCTAAAAAAAGCTTCTAACAAAGCACAATAAACCAAGTTAAGAATTTGAAGTAACTCCCGAACTGTCAAGCAGTGGACGAGCTGATGATGATGAGTTATAGCTAAGAAGTAAGAACACTCTCGACTTTGACATCAAAGTGGCCATTACGACAAAACGCCAATTTCATATGTAAGGACCTAATATTTATTTTTAATAATTTTTTTTAGTATGTTCAACGATTAGTCCGGCGTCTGTGAACCGATTTTCATAATTATTTTTTTGATCTATAGGGTATAATCCCAAATTGGTCGTTTTGACATCAAAGTGGTGATCAGATGCTGGGATCCATGAGGAATCGAGGGAACCCCTCGAAATTTATATGGATACATATGGTGATTTTAACTTTTTCTGAAGTAATCCTACCTATAGTAATGCTACCAGAAAGTAAGATTTTGCACGGGTATACCCTGGATCCAAAAGTACTGAACAGAACTCCTGACTCCTTACAGGTAGTTGCTTGGGAATTTCGGGGATTTTTAGAAAACTAATAATTATACAACGCCGAAATCCCCTTTTAAATTCGGCTAAAATTTTAACTATTTCTCTACACAATCTTCATAACTTTGAAGTCGGTACCAGCCAACTTAAACGTGAGCTCTATATAATAATTATTTATCAGGATATTGTTTGGGCTGGTATGGTAGCCCGGTACCACCGACTTCAAAGTTATGAATATTGTGTAGAGAAATAGTTAAAAAATATTTTAACTATTTAAAGCCGAATTTAAAAGGGGGATTATTTAGAAAATAGCTTTTATTTCATACTTTTTGTTTTTTTGTGCATTTTTATTATGGAAGTCGGATACGTTTACGCCTCTGTCAAATGTTCCTGCTAGGCCCACTGATGAGGGGATCTATGAATAAATCGAGGGAACTCTTCGAAATTTATATGGACACATATAGTAATATCGTCTTTTTATGAAGTATTCCAAGCATATGCTACTAAAAAGTAAGCTTTTGTACCAAAGTATATCCTGGATCCAAAAGTACTGAACAGAACTCCTGAGTCCTTATAGATACATGTTTGGGGATTCCGACGTTGTTTAAAGAACTGCAAGCATATGCCATCATACCACTTACAATAATCATCATCATCATCACCACCTCTTCACAAGAAACACATATTATTATGATGACATAGGTACTCACTACTCATCAGAGTTTTGTGCACCGATATCAATGTCTTTGAAATTTTGCTATTGCTAAAATTATATTCGTCATCATCATCATCACTACAATATATTTATTTAATGTTAAACTGCTAATTTTTTTCCGTCGACTATTACAATATATAATAATATTTATTTAGTAATATAGTATCTAATCAATATCATCACTGGTGATTGTTTAGTAGGTCCACAGATCGGTAATGCTTATTTGGGGAAATACCACGGCCTCTCAGAAAACTGGTATAAAATAACGCTCGAGTTTGCTTTGTCGAGAGAGTGCATGACAATAGCGGAGACTTTTTGGTTTGTATTTATATATTTCTTAAAATGTGGTTATAATTATATGATAATATATAGGTAACTAAAAAGATAAAAATTATTATATTTAAACAAAAAATTGAAACCGACTTCCAAAGTAAAAATGCACAAAAAAGTATGAAATAAAAGTTATTTTTTTAATTATTCCCCTTTTAAATTCGTCCAAAATTTTAACTATTACTCTACTCAATCTTTTGAAGTCGATATCAGCCAACTTGAACGTGAGTTCTATAAAATATTGTTTTATCAGGATGTTGTTCGGGCTGGTACCGAGTACAAAATTATGAAGATTGAGTAAAGAAATCGTTAGTTTTAGACGAATTTAAAAGGGGAATTATTTAGAAAATAACTTTTATTTCATACTTTTTTGTGCATTTCTACTTTGGAAGTCGGTTTAATTTTTTAATAAAAAAAAAATAATATTTTACGCGCACAAAGACGCGGACAACATCTAGTGTTCCTAGAAATTAATGGAAGTAACAACATGAATAATCTTATATAAGTTCTGGGATTTTCTCGGCAAACTGAAAAACCTAGGGTAAACTTTTAGATCTAGTCTGGAAATTATCAGTAATATATGAGCTTGGTGATATATCATGGAAGCTTCTAGACACTAACAAAACTGACCGGATCGTCAGACGTAGTAGGAAATTGACTTGAGACACAATTTCCGGACAAGGAACTTAGTATAAATATTAGCTTCATGGAAGTATGCGGATGTCCAGAGCCCAGACACTTGTAATAGATCTTTATTATTCATGCTTGCCTTAAACGTTTTATAACACGTACCTACTTGGGGGCCTAGCAGGAACATTTGACAGCGGCGTAAACATAAAATGAAATTAAATTATCATTTCATTTATCAAATGAAATTTGTATGGGCACTGTCATGATTTTGACAAATTTTCGTACAATTCTTTGTTCGATAACGTTAAGTTTACGCCGCTGTCAAATGCTGCCCAGTGTTCTGCTAAATCTAAATGTACCTACCAACTATTGTACTTCTCATAAAAATTTATCCGTTTTTTTAAGGCAAACATATAGTGCTCTGAGAAATAAGAAAGTTTACAAAAGGAATAGTATAGGTACTTAATTAAAACAACTATAACCCGACTACGTAAAAAATGGGTCTAAAAAGGCCGAAATAAGAAAATAATTCAGATAGAAATCCAGAAATGCATACTGTACAAAATCGGTACAACTACATGCTAGAGCCGTGGTCGCACCGCGTCGCGTCTAGGTATGAGCTGACCCTAAGGCCTAGAGAAGTTTCTAGAAAATGCTTATAATATTCGTCATACGCATGAATACTTCAAGATAGATATGGCTGCCTCAGGGCACAATGAATCATCAGTGATTTGACATCGACTGTTCCATACCTTACAAAGCAGGTGCGACCACGGCTCTAGCTTGACCATTTTTGTACCTATGCATTTATGGATTTCTATCTGAATTTTTTTCTTATTTCGGCCCTTTTAGACCCCTTTTTTTACGTAGTCGGGTTGTGGTTTTATTTACTTATTTTTTAATGTCGCATTTATCCGTTTCCCAATCGAACATATTTTTAACCCGACTACGGCGAAGCCAAAAGGAAGGGTAATTATTTCGGCAGTCTATGTAATTGGAAAAATATTAATATTACGACTTAAACGATATGATTTAATATAATATATAATAATATACATTTTTGTAGTGTGCTTGCCAAGACCTTTCTTTGGATATCGAAACACGTTAGGATTATCTCGGTTTAATTTTTTTAGATGTTACAATCTGAAGTCTCACTTTCAAAATAAAAATTTTTGAAAAAATAAATAAAAATAAATCTATTGACACCTTATTTATCAAAATCGGACCAGTAGTTTAAACGCTAAGATGGAACAAACATACATACATACATAGACTGCCAAAATCATTACCCTTCCTTTTGGCTTCGCCGTAGTCGGGTAAAAATCAATATTTTTAAAGAAATTGCGAATTGTTTAAAACACTTTTGTTGAGTCTTGTGAAAACGCCCCATACAAAAGTCGTACAAGCAGGTGACGTCATACGCTTGTAAGTTGCCATGAAATACGGTCACATGCACAAATTTCTAATATCTATGAAGTTTGCGCGTTTATGTTCATACTTACCATAGTAAATATTTTTGTATTTGATGTAAATAAACTAATTATGTAGGTATTTTACACTAATGTTGTTAAAAGGTATTCCAACTTTTTCGTAACTTTGAAATTTTGTTAACATAAAATATTAATTCTTTTTACTTTTATCAAGTTGTAATACCTAATTATTGCTAAATGTTTAAAAAAACTAAATTCTTACATGGAGGCAAGTACCTTATTGTCTTTTGATAGCCGTAAATCACCAAAGCGGTGTCAAAACAAAGGTACAGATTGAATTGGATCAGTAGAGTTCCTACAGTAATAGCTGAATTTGATGACTGATGTTTTTTCATACCTAGTGCCCTTTTTAAATGACCCATAAAATAGTTAATGTCCAATGTAATCACAATCAAATCATGTTAAACGGTTTCAAACGACAACTGAGCCGTATGATTGATCACCCAATACTGCAGAATCATCCGCTCTGTGTTGTATACCGCACGGGTTGTGGACTGTGGAGCACCATTTATAATGTATGAGTATTGTTAAACGATTCACATCCTGTGTAGATAGTCCCGATGAGCGCGCAGGTCTTCGAAAGTTCTCCTCGCGTTTTAGTGGGTTTCGGTAACTAAGGGTCAGCCAGCACTCAGCCCACATCGTAACGCGAGTTTAAAACGCGAGTTTAACGCGAAATTCAAACTCTTGCAATGAAACGTGAATATTGTGTAGTGAATACTTTATTGATAATTGAACTTTCAATTATCAATAGTTCAAAGATCTGCTTACTTATAGTATGCTTACTACTGACAGTACTGATACTACAGATTAGAAAATATATAATTTTCTTAGGTATTTAGAGAAACAGCTTTCATAGAACTATCCAAATCGATCCAAATTAAAAAAAAAATACGTCCCCTTCAACGGCCCACTATTTTCCTATACAATCGTAGACACATCGTATGCTAGTACTTGTGCAATCAAATCGAAAGCTAACTATGTAGCTGTTTATACGTCCTGATATGTTTACATAATATGACAAATTCTTATGATTTATTTTGCTAAAGTAAAATTTTTAGCTAAGAACTTCCTAGTTTCTACATTATTCGTGTTGTTATCAAGTTAATATTTTAGTAACACGATAAGCTAGTAAAATATGCCTTAACCCCTATAGGTATGATAATTCCAGCGCGAAGCGGTAAATTCATGAAATTTTCATGGACACGAAAGCAACGAAACCACCTAAAGAAAAGTTTTAATTAGATTAAAATCGCGGATCCAGTGCTACAGCCTCTAGCCGAGTTACTTGAAAAATATACGCCCTATTTAATGAGATTGTTAAATACTGTGCCAGTATTTCTGCGAATTTTTTCGGTGATCTTGTAGTTGGTTTTTTAACCCCGGCCAAAAACGGAGGAGTGTTATAAGTTGTACGTGTCTGTCTGTCTGTGTGTATGTGCGTGGCATTGTAGCTCGCAAGCGGATGAACCGATTTTGATCTAGTTTTTTATTGTTCGAAAGCTGACATGATCGAGAGTGTTCTTACTTCTTAGCTATAACTCATCATCATCAGCTCGTCCACTGCTTGACAGTTCGGGGGTTACTTAAAATTCTTAACTTTGTTTATTGTACTTTGTTAGAAGCTTTTTTAGGAAAATTGGGAATTAAAATTCATGACTTTAAAAAAAATACATTTTAGGTCGTCTTTTAGGTAAGGTCTTGTAGGATCAATTTAGGCATTAGCTTTTTGACATCAGTATTATTATCATTTCATTATGAAAAGAAGGAATGTTGTCTCCACTAAATAAATATAATATAAGTATTAGGTCGTTACATACGCGTATAGCGTTTTGTCGTACTGGCTACTTTGATCTCAAATATATCTTCTTAGGTTAGGAATTCCGATTTCAAATTTATACCGCTATTTACTCATGCATTTGTGTTTCGAACCCCGTAATTCATTTGTTTTTTCCTCTTTTGGTTTTTTCTTTTGCGTTTACAAAATGGAAAACTTGAAATATCGTCTTATTTTCGAGTACGAGTTCCACCGTGGCACCAGTGCTGCAGAAACGGCTCGAAGGATGTGTATGGCGGCAGTGTCGCAAAAGAAAACACAGTGCGTTTTTGGTTCCAACGTTCTCGTTCTGGAAATTTAGACCTGCAGAACAAACCCCATGGACGGCCGGAAATCAAAGTTGATAATGAAGAATTGAAGGCTATTGTGGAAGCGGATCCATCGCAAACCACGTCCGAGTTAGCTGCCGACTGCGGCGTTAGTGTTAAAACGTTTTAATCCACTTGAAGCAAATTCGAAAGGTGAAAAAGCTTGAAAGGTGTATCATGAATTGAGAGCAGCAAACCGACAAACACAAGTCGACTGCTGCGTTACATACATAGCGAAAATTTACTAAAAAAAAGTTACTTGTGAGCGTTTGGTGGACTGGTGCCGGTGTCGTTCACTACAGCTTTTTTAAATCTGGCCAGACGATTACCGCAGATGTCTATTGCCAGTAACTGCAAATCATGATGGAAAAGCTAGCTGCTAAACAACCGAGGTTGGTCATTCGCTCTAGGCCACTGCTGCTTCAAAACAACGCTAGACTACACACTGCACAGCAGACGGCTACCAAATTAGAGAAGCTTCAATTGGAATCTCGAATTTTGAAAATTGGAATGTCTAAGACATCCACCGTACTCCCGACTTGCTCCAACAGATTACCATTTTTTTCCAAATTTGGATAACTTCTTGCAAGGGAAAAAATTCAACTCCGATGGGGCAGTCCAAAGCGTCTTCAAAGATTTTATCGATTCCTGTCCGAATGGTTTTTTTAGTAAAGGAATCAATGAACCACCTATGAGATGGCAAAAATGCATAGATAGCAATAGTATATACTTTGATTAAATAAATATATTATATTTTAAAAAAATCGACTTTATGTTCCTCCTTTACAAAACGCTAATTTCATATATAACGACCTAATATTAATACCATCTAGGTTTTAGTACCAAGTTCAACAAAGGTGTTCTTTTATCTAGCCACGGAATGTTTGAAAAAGTACGCATAGGGTTTTGAAATGAGATATGTTTTTTCGGAGCAAGCGTGAGAAACGCGACGTACATTGCATACGTAAGGTCTGCGGCACGTACGCGGTACTATCGCATAACGCATTTTCAGTTCCACACGAATTATTCAAAATGGCGACGAGTGGGAAGTGGTAATATAGAGGCTTTCCGCCCTAAGTTCATAACCATCAGGTAGATTACGGTGGGTATAAAATACAGCTGCCGACCACATTATACGACCAGATTGTGGTGCTTATACAAATTTCATGAAGTTTTATGTCGGTCTAGGTACTCGTATATTCAGTTTTATGTTATCTCTACAAAAAACGGATTTATTTTTATGGCATAAAATCTGCAGTATTTATTAGTTATAGTAAAATCGGCTTCGAGTCGAGTCAATGTAGTCTACTGAAAAGGCTTGGGAAATTCTCTATTTGGAAATTACCTACATACAATTTATATTCGACTGCCGAAGAGGGGAAGTTTTTCGAACGTTGTATGTACGTTTATTTCTTTGACACGCCCTACAGGCTTATCGGCTTGAAGGATTTAATCTCGAAAGGTGTCGTATAATTCTAAACGTAAAATGTAGTGTGGGTATATCAAAATTAAAAAAAATTAGTAGTTTTTACAGTGTATCAACTATCGACCAACTTGCGAGCCCCAGCTAATAGAGATGATGTCCACAGCGGAGCCGCCGGCGCTGGTGAATGTCACGGTCCACGCGTCTACAATCCTCGCCATCATCCTGTGGAATGTGGCCGGCGACGGCGGACACCCCATCATAGACTTTACAGCGCAGTACCGCTCCGCTGCGCCTGTTAACGGCTCATTGGAACCCTGGAAACCCATCAGCCCCAACCATATTAGCCCGAACTCGGTAAGTCCCAAAAGGTTAAGCCCAACTGGGTAAGTTAAAAAGGCTAAGATATAGACGGACCAAAATAATCTTCACCGACCAGTACTGCTCTGCTGCGCCTGTTAACGTCTTAGAGCCCTAAATACCCATCACCCAGAACCATATTAGTCCTAAGTTCTAACTAAGTAAGCTAGAGAGTATATAGAACAACAGTCTAGCTGGAGTAAAGAATGTGAATCAGACCATAAAGCGAATTTATCCGGAAGAAAGCTCCACTTGGTCATGAAACTCAAACGGAGACCTATTTCGCTCTCATGCCTGTCTCTATTTAAGGTACATATGTAAAAAGTATTGTTTCCGAAGCTAATCAAAACTCGAATAGACGCAATAGTCACAATAGTTACAAAGAAACGCAGGATCGAGTTTTAGACTTACGCAACTTGTGCATCTGTCTGTCTTGCTCTTGCACGACAACCATCGTGCAAGACAGACAGATGCATCTTAATTAAACATTTTCCCAAACCCCCCTATCTCTTTAGAGCTGGTTACCCGCATACTTCTAATACGCATTTTGGCGTGCCATTCCAGCGGCAGATCGACGTGTACCACCTGGACACGAACGCGTCGTACTGGTTCCGCGTGTGGGCGAACAACGTGCTGGGCCCCGGCCCGCCGGTCGAGGTGCTCGCAACCACGCTCTACAGCGACCAGGAAGCAGGTGACTTTTTTTTAAGTTACTCCCGACTCCAGTTAAGCAGTAAGCGAGCTGATGATGATGAGTCAGTCATAAGAACCCTGTCGATCGAGTCACCTTACAATAAAAAAAACAAAGATCATAATCGTTTCAAAGATCAAAAAACAAACATCATTCCGTTTGGAAGCTGTGATGCCACAGACGTGAATGTGTATGTCCCCTCTGTTGCGTCGGGGTTTGAAAAGATCGGAAAATGAGCTTAACAAGCTCGATATAACACGCGCCTATTGGGGATTGGCCGAACTCATGCAGATGCCGTTGTCAATGCCTACTTTCGCTGGAGTCGGACAGTGTAGTTGTTGGTCTTGTAAATATTTCCTCTGAAGAGTCTACGCCATAAGCCTGAGCATGGTTATTGTAAATGGATAATAATAGCAACGTATCTATAATAATAGCAAATACTTATTTTGGTCACAATTGCCTTGTCGAGCAAGCGTGCACTACCTAACCCTCCCAACGTTGAAGATAGAGCTGTGCGCCAGCAATCGCCAGCAGCTTTGTCAACCTCACAGGTCGTGGGTAATAGGTATCACATAATGTAAAGCACATTCACAATCACTAATGTGATTACGACGAGTACCGGACCATGTCGGGCTTCGCGATTGACATTAATTTCATCAAACACTTTAATCTGGCACATATTAGATGTCACGAAATGTTTATTAGACCAATGGGTCCAATGTCCCGTCTATTTCTAATACTCATGTTACTTTCGCCAATGTACTGTCTATTGCTCCAAGTATATTGCTACCAAGTGCACTGGCGAGGGACCACAGACTTGAATCCACTATCGAAGGAGGCTTAGAAAAAATGAAGAGCCCTCCCATTCACAGGCTGTCGGTGTCTTTTCTAGACGAAATGGACAAGGACAGCATGTGGCTTGAGCGTCACCTAATTTAACTATCGTTTCAGTATTCGGCCGATAATATATTATTATGTACTGGCGACAAAAAAGTAAACTCAAGTGGCTAGTGATTGCGAGTGCCCACATACATATTACCTAACTAAAGTATTATATTAGCCCATTAAGTTTGCGTCACGACACGAATTTGGATATAACGTCATCTGTCGGAAGCTACTTATACTCATTACATAACAACTTGGATTTCTAAAGTACAGCTCATATGCAGATGACTATTTTTTTAGAGATGTTCTTTTGGCACGATGAGAGATTTTTTTGATTTTAAATGATCAATGAAGTTTCACTTCTGCCCCGTGTGCGCCGTGAACACGTCATTTTTTTTTTTCATAATATCTGCAAAGTGTAGACTGTAGTAATATAAGTAAATTCGCATATCAACAATATGTGTAACAAAACCGCCTACCAATTCCAGAGCTATACAAGCACTTCCTCGAAGGCGCGGAGAGCTTTGACACGCGCACGTGGGTGGCGGCCGTGTGCGTCGTGATGGGGACGCTGTGTGTGCTAGCGGTGGGCACGTGCGCCGTGCTGTGCCGAGAGTGGCGACGCCCAGGTGAGATCTAGCGCCCGCGCCGCCCGCTGCCGAGACTGTACTTTGTGTTCTGATCAACGGCGGTGGAAATAGACCCCATTCTCCCATTATCGACGAAAAATTGAATTTTTTAGAACATAATGCTCTTCCCGGCATCTTTTTTTTGTTTCATTGGCGTCAGCTGCCGTCTGAAAATTTCAAAATCTTCAGAAAACCTAGAAAAGTTGTTCTGAAATATTAGGGATACTCAAGCGTTTGGCAGCTTCAAACACAAATTGTTAAAATCACTACTTTTCATTCACGCGTCGCTTAGTGATATCAGGGAGAGTATTTAAAAGATTTATCAATATGTGCTAAAGATCGATAAATTTAAATTCTATTGTCATAATTTTCACATGCTCAATGGATCCCTACTATATACTCCTCCCCCTCTAGTTTTTGGTCTAATGAACCCGTTTCGTTTAGGGACGTCAGGGGTGCTCAAACGGTTGGCGTCGAAACGACACTCAATATGCCTCGAAGATCGATGAATTGTATAATCACGATCATCAATAGTTTAGAGCATGTTTTCAACGTTTCTTCACATTACAGTCTATATTCAACCCCATTTTCAAGTATTGTATGTATGTTACATGCGCACGTGACCCTGAATTTTTAGAATCTCGATACTTCAAGTACAAATACATCTTAATTCAACATTCCACTACGGTAGCGTAGTTTTGAAATTAAAAGACACTTATAATGTAAGGAATTGCAAAATTAGTAGAGTTCTCAGGGTATATTTCTGGGACCGCTGTTACTTATACGATATAAGAATAATAATAACAGAAGTGTCGCTAAAAGAATAATATATAAGGCATAATACATTTTTTTTTAATATATTACATATCTATAGTCTTCAAGTTCGAGTAGCTGTTTAAATTTCAGAAAAGCGTTATCATATTTAAAAGAAAGTTGTATTTCTGACCATTATAAATCCTTTTTAAATCATTATTACAATATAATTAAAATGGGTGATAATGGAGGTGGTAGAAAGCTTAATAAAACAACGATTTAGACCTTAGAGCATTCTTTAGTATTTTATACATTTAAATTTTAAACTTAACATTTTAACAATTTTTATATCTAATAATGCTTTTCTTTAAATTACTCACGTGCCAATTCTCGTTTAATATCTTCCATTTTTAAATTAGATTAGATTTTTTAAAATAAAAAATTATATACATTGATATATAGCTATAGGTGCTAATGCTAAATTCTAGTATCCAACCATCCACAATATGATTTTAAATAATGCACAGCTTCCTTTACTATCTGAGGGTCAATTCTATTAATAACATAATAACAAGATAAAAATAGAACTATAGTTGGATTAAAAAGAAAAGAAATTAAACGCCTAATGTATCTATCTAGGTAACAACTATTCAAAATAATAAAGACGTAAGAACATAATATGTAAGAAAAAGCAACCCTTTGATTTCCGAAAAAATTAAAACTGAATTTAGTTTAAATCGCAATAATAATGATGCAAAATAAAGAATTAAATAAAATTAAGTTATGAAGCATGTTGTTATTCGGAATGTATCCTCAGATGTCGGTAAGTATTCTACAGGACCAACTGCACGTCAATTAAAATATCGAACAATAAACACATAAATAGTACAACTTAATATAGGAAGCACAAAATGTAGTCCTAACTAAATGGTTTATAAACATACAAAATTCCTCTAGTGCAGCTTCAATAGTGAAACCACCTTTGGTAAATTGCTTAAGTACACCTTAATTATGATTATACACATGCATTAATCTATTTAAAAAAACTAAAAAAAAATTAGAATTCTTAAAAAGAGGTGTACCTCAAGGTACTGTATTAGGTCCTTTGCTTTACTTGTTTTATCATTTGGCTACTAGTAAAGTTTTTGGTAGTTTAAATAACTTAAAAGTGCTTAAGCAATTTACCCAATAATCTGAATTGATTCCTACGCTTGATGCAAGATTTTGAAAATAAATTTAGAAATTCAATAATAAGTAGGCCTAACAATAATAAAGTTGAAATAAATAAAAGCAAATAAGGATAATATTTTAGAAATTTTTCATGGTTAAATTTTCTTCCCAAAAATAACAATAAAAAACAAAAAAACATTCCTATTAATAATATTTTTACTAAATAAACATAATCCTTATTATAATAAGTGCAAAATATAGAGGTGATAAAAGTCCAAAAAAACAAGTAGGTTTAATTTAGGATTAAATACGATTTTTATTATTAAAATACGTTTTAAAATTGACAAAATTATCTTGCCTTAATGTTATTTAAGCTGTATATAAGCAATAAACTTTAACTCTATTCTTAAGATTGTCATAGGACCAGATAAAAGCTGCTTAGAGTTTAGAGCTCTTTTTAAAACCGTAGTATACTTAAGATTTTTAATGCACTTTATGCAATCAGATATAAACCCCTTACCTATTTATGCATAAACATGAATTTTGTTTACAATATTAAGACAGAATAACTTAGTGATGAGTCGTGTTATATTACAAAAATGATAGAAATGAAGAGAAGGCAACTTGAGGTTACCTAATACACAATATGAAATATTTTGATGTACTGTCATCAAGAATGTGCATATTCTATATTACAGTTTATCTTATACATATGAAAAAGACATACACACTTGTTAACTCTAGCAAAATTGATTTACATGCAGATAAGAAGCCATAGAATTTGATAAAGCTTTGAAAACAAGTCAATTTGTTACTAACAAAGATATTATGTAACATATCTGGTTCCAAATCACATAACGCTTAATTTTAAAACACCGAATAAGTGTGAATATTTATGAATTCCTAAAATTTTATTACGCTTATTACAATCTCAAAAATTTTCCGTGTTAATTTAAGCGTTAGGTGTCTGGAATAATAATAATAGTTGCTAGAGTTTTTATCCAATCGCATGTCTCGCATATCTTCCTCGGTTGAATATGCTGCATTTATTCGTTTTTATTCATTCAGAATTTTTTCTTCTTCCCCTTCTATCGCACTCGCTTGGATCGCACGCTTGGACTGCGGGGCTGCACACTAATACATTAACACGGTGACGGTATGTATTGAAATTTTACCATTAACGCCTTATCTATGCCCCAAATTGTCTATGGTGCGGATTGTCTATGCCCACACGTCTATGGACCATAGAGTATACAGAAGAGCAGGACATCATAGAACTAGTGCCTAACATAATTTTGAACCCGGGCTTCATGGAGTCCGACCCGGTCCGTCCTCGCGAGACGTACGCTGCGTCCATCATCAAATCTGCGGAGTGTCCGGGGCCGGGCAAGCCTAGGCGTGTCTGATTCTCGTCTATACTAAACCTTAGAATATTCTATCTCACCGATCCGGGACTGTTGTCATGATAAGCTAGGTTATTGTTTGTCAGGCAGAATAGACGGTCGAAAAAATCTTAATGAGGTATATTGCTTCAAATTAAACTAAATATACATAACTTGAGTGACGCCAATTGGAAATGTATGATTTTCATAATTAGAAACATCAAAAATGAGGTATACGCACTTGCTTACGTCAAAAGGGATGTACAGCTTGGCAAAAACGGGTAAGACGCGGTGGCAGCAGGAACAATTTTTTTTTTTGCCGAGGTGTAAAAAAAAATTTTGTTTTTTTTTATCACATGATCGTTATGATTTACTTATTCCTTTTTTGTGTAATAGTGTGTCGAATGGCTATTATTAAAACATGATTTGATTTGATGAGAGACATTTGACACAATGTTGCAAAAAATCATCTAGAATATATAGTTCATGTCGGCTTTTATCGTTAAAATGCAACAGATTTATATCAAGACTATAATAAAATATATCATTTGTCCGACCAAATTTAAATAGCGTGATTTTAAGGGTAAGGACATATCAAGTATGTGATGGGTATTTTACTATCGGAATGGAAAGATAGGATATTCTATAGTTTTAAAAAAATAATTGTTCAAATGATAAAAACAATGTACTTTTCCAAAAAGTTTTAACCTTTTTTTAAAACTAGGAGTTATAAGATTCATGTAAAAAAATTGGTAAAGTATACTGGGTTTAATAGAATATAGTATTTAAGCGTTTTAAGCTCATATTTGCTGGTGTTGCCATTGTAGAATTAGTACATAGTAGCTGTATTCTGCTTCCCCACCGTACAATAGAATTTACAAGCTTATTTAATTTTTATAAAAGTGACAGTAAATTACATCAACAAAAATTCACACTGGCAACCCAACAAGTGTATTTGGAATAATATTGCTTAATGTTTGAAAAGAATTGTTGATGTTGCTAGGTGTAAAAATGTAAGTTTAATTAATTATTTTTGCAATAATGTATGATATATTTTTATATCGAGATCTCAGGTAAGGTACATTGAATGCTTTTCAAACTGTAATAATACTGTGATTATTTTACTTCCAAAGTACTTTTGCCATTTATTTTATAGAAAATAATTAGATTTTTATTTATTTGATAGCATGTAATTATAATATAGATCAAGGGAGACTGTTTGCCACTATCACTAAAGCTTAGACTTAGGACATAGGTATAGTTAGAGGTTACGAATATATTAGTGTATCACTCGACTCACTGGCTGTTTAGGCATTTCTAAAGTACGTTAAGCATTCTAGAGATCTAAGCACAGCTTTTTACAGTCAAGCCACCGCTATACGGGCGAATCGACAATATGGTAGTAATAGACGACTAGTAGATACAAACACACACTTGAAGGCAATGAGGTGAAATATTTGTAAGATTAGGATTAGTTTCAAGTTTGTCATGGACATTTAAAAAAAAAAAAAGTCAATTAAGAGATAAACATTAAAGTGCAATGATAACTAATGGACTATAATATGTTGATTGTATAAAAAATACCAACATTGAATATATTTTTTTACTTTGACCCTATATTCTAAAACTGTGTATTAGAATATTGTGACAATTGTCAAATTCAGTGACGTTCAAGTCACATGCCGTCCTTGTCATTTCGGCAGCAGAGACAGTAACAGCCTTCGAATAGGAGGGCTCTTAATTTTTATTAGCGCTTCAGTATTCGGTAGTTTATCTCTCCAATGTCAAATAATTATTATTAATTAGTTTCCTGGATTATTTCACGAAGATGTTTATAGAGAAGACTCAAAAAAGGTTGTTTAAAATTTTCACATTTTTCTAACTAATGTTCTAGTAGTGCCACAAGGCTCTGCACTGGGCCCATATGGATAATGTATACAAATAATGATACCTTATATTTATAAAAGTGGACATGACAAATTGATTAAAATATGAATTAGGTGGTATGTTAATTAATGAATAAAAATGTTTAAGAATGTTGTTATGTATTTGAAAACAGTTTATTTTTGTATACACGGTGTATACATATCAGGAAAGCCTTATGTATTAAAAATAATAATATCTAAACTTCTTCCTTCATTAAAAACTGCCATCATAAGTAGATCAGGATATTTTAATTTTAAATATCTGAATATTATATATTTGTATTAATTAAAAAAAAACATTTTAATATTAAATACTGGCAATACTTCCTGGAACCTTTATGTAAGTCCCCTTACTGTTAGTTGTGGTACTTAAAGTATTGTTAGGGCCTGTTTCGCAATCTTCTGATAAGTGTCAGAGAGGTTATTTGCATGTTTTGTCTCTGTCGCTCGATATAAAGTTCCGAATAATCTATCCGACACTTATTAGAAGATTGTGGAACAGGCCTTTAGTCTACCAACTTGTATCAAATCTTGATCTAATTATGGTTGTCAATTTTCTCTCTAATCCTTCAATCTTTAAAACTCATTGCCTTTCTGTGTTTACTATCTTTCTCTTTATATTCACTTTAATTAGACAAGTTGACAATTAATGATATGAAATATTGTTTATTAGCTTTATATCAAAGACTGAAAATGTGTAACCTTTTTGTTTTCATATTTCGATGTCTTATTTTCAAATAAGATTGTCATTTAAATTACTATTAAAACAGCTTGTGATTTTGTCGTGTCAATTGTTGTTCTGCAATTCGAATATCATTAATTGTAAACTGTAACTGATATTCCTAACTGCGTTGTGCTTAAACGAATATATTAAGAGTATCTATCCGTTTCGCGAGATGTTATTTACTGTGCTGTAGCGTCAATTTTATATTCAATATACCCTTTAAATATATATATATATATGTAGGTACGTTCATCGGTTTCTTTAGTCTGTTTTGTAAAGTTTTATTATCATCATCTGTAAATGGAAATTCTTCAGTAACGTTGATATTTTTTTTTATTGATATGTATTAAAGTAACGACTCGACTATCGAAATTTTCAACCATATCGAAATTTACTCACTAGTTTTAATCGTACTATTTGAATCTTAACTAGCTCTCAGCTCTCTCGTAAAAGTTTAGTCAAAGTATAGAAGCTTAGGAATAAAATGCGTGCGAAACGTGACAGGATTAGATGTAATTTTTTGTTTTGTTTTCTGAGGCTAGAAAAGATCTTGTCATGCATTCGCATTAATTTAGTAGGTTGTGTTTAGTTAAGCGGACGCGTGTAGGCTAAAGCGAGTGAGAGTCAAGACTGGGCCTGGTTGTAGTAGGGTAGGATGCACCCCGGGGATATGTTGCGATGTGGACGGTAGTTTTATATTTTTCATAAATAGAGGCGATGAATCTCGAGGTTATCAGAGTCCTTGCACATCGCAGATTTCCATCTGCAGATAGGTTATTTAGAGGACTTAATCAGTATTAAGATCTATGCAAACATATTTGATACTTATTCAGACCGCAGACGAAAATTTATATTTTCAGCACAAACAGTATTTGAGAAATTAAAACAGCTTAAAGTGGTTTGTGTGGAAATAGCTTACTCTCATTTTATCATAGACGAGGCATGTTGAGGCAAAAAGTGTCTCCAGTTAAATGGCCCCACTTTTAAGATTTTGGGGGCCATTTTGACATTTAAGGTATGGTGAAAACCAAGATGGCGTAACTTTTTCTTGTATGAAGATTTGTTCTGTCAAATGTACGTCATAGCCTATCTTGAGTTTTGAAATATTTGCATTTTAGTACGGTTGACTTTCGATATTCAAATAAAACAATTGTGAGTTGGTAATTTTTATGTTTTTTTTAATGTAATAAAAGTAGTAAATTTTGCTAATACTGTAGAAATTTATAACATTAGAATACTATTCATCGAATGTTTGTTTCTTTAAAGCTTACGACATGGCCAAATTGTATTAAACGTGTTACTTAGTTTGTGTAATATGTATGCAGAGCACACGCATGATTGCCGTAGATATAACCTTGTGCCTTTTTATTGCAATCAATTTTGTAATTAGTAATGTTACCTTTTTTATATTCCTTAGGATAATAACGTTCGTTGTACACAATTGTAAACTGCCACTTTTGACACGCTAAATGTTGCCATGTAAATAAAAAGAAGAATACGTAATTTTCACATCTCTTTCTAATGTTTACATTTGATTTATAATGGCTATACTATATTGAATTTATTATCTACGTACTTACTTTTTTTTAAATGTCATTAAATGCATGAACGTTTATTACTACAGTCCGTTCTGAGTTATGTTACCTCGGAGTTTCTATAGGAGTGATCCTTATGTCGTCAGCATAAAGGTCCTGTCAGAGGTAAAATAATTCTGAACGGTCTGTAAATCACTTCTAACAACTTGCTTGAAATAATAAAACTATTCGCTCGAAATCCGTCCAAAATAATTTTACAAAGGGTTTCAAGTTGAATATATATTTTACTAACTCGGGGTCTCTATTTATCTGCAATATTCGTCAAACACACACCAATGAATTACTAACTTTTGCTATGATGAAAGTCTCTTTTGCAATGTGCTTTTGATGAAGTTGTGTAATCTGGCTGTTGATATAAAAATAAGATTTCTTCTTTGTATTTTTACTAAAATCATTTGAGTATTTACTGATACTTTATCAAGTTGTCAAAAATTTTAAAATCATGTAAGTACGAAAGTTATTCTGTCTTAACTTTGGCCAAATTCAATGTGGAAGGTTTTTAATTATTGTTAAATTAAAAACCCTACTATGTAACAACTTGTCTAAATTTTTATTTTTAGACTAATTGTAGAACACGATAAGATCAGAACTTGCATTTTATATGATGTTACAAGTTACAACTTTAATGCATAATATCATTTAACCATTTGAACACTTTGTTAATAATGCAATGTATGT
Source organism: Phengaris alcon alcon (assembly GCA_037179445.1). Classification (NCBI taxonomy): domain Eukaryota; kingdom Metazoa; phylum Arthropoda; class Insecta; order Lepidoptera; family Lycaenidae; genus Phengaris; species Phengaris alcon. The sequence continues at coordinate 937,829 of JAYRCH010000048.1, read as the reverse complement.
CTAGTTTTTATTCAGTATACTATTTACTTTATATTAAAGTACATAATCTATTTTAGTGTAAATGTATAGTTTAAGGTTGCCTTTGCACGTCCATTAAAGGACAGCGAATATTATTTTGCCTTTATGATATTATTTAAGAATATGTTACCATTAATTATATTTTTAACTGGCAATATTTTTGTGTAAGTATTATAAGTCTAGTTTATTCTTGGTAAAAATAAAACGATGCAGCTGAAACTACGAAATATGGCGATTGTGAGAGATTGGAATTGATTTACAGATTTGTGAAATTTGTATTTATTTGAATCGTTGATTTTTAAAACGCCTTTCACTAATTATACCAAGCCTCTAATCTAAAACTATAAAATGACAATTCTCAGCTTCAGTGATAATATTTTCAAATCAAATCAATTTTGTCTGTGGGCCATATTTTTCATAATGTTTTTTTTTTATAGTTGTATTATTTTCATATTGGCATTTGTTGTAAGTAAATTAAAAATAGTATCACTTCACTCGAATTTATAACTTGTTTTTCTTCGTATAGTAAGTAATACTTAATCCAATATGGACGTTGGACAGCTTTCCAAATCGTTTACATATTTATTAAAATTTTGTTTTATACAATTCTCTACAGTATCATTTTCATAGACATTATTTCAAATGAGGTGGTGAGGTTATATTGGTGACTGGTGAGGTAAAATGTTTTTCTCGAATATCTGGTAGCTACTAGTTACTCAGTAGCTAATTTTTGAATTGCGGGTACTCATTTGACAGCAAAATTTAAGTGAATAGCAACCCCATAATTGGCTGTTGAATATTTTAAATATGTGCCGACCACTGCATACGGATTAGACCTACTATTGTGTGATTAAATCCCAAATAAATGTATGTGATTTCTAGTTTAGTTTATGAAAAAACCTCAATATTTTAATACCCTATTATACTTGAATTCGAATTTAATTAATAATAATAAAATTCGAATTCAAGTTTGTTATAATATGTTCAATATTATGTTAAATTGTTTATTTTGAAGATTTTGTTTTTTGTTACCAATGCTAGTTTTTCGCTAATGTTTTGTATATTTTAGCGATAAAGCAATAGGAAATGCTATTGTGATGTTAAATCGATTCCCATTAAAACAGCATTTTACATGACATTTTGTTTTATTTGTTTGATGATTGCTTGCTGGCAACTCGTTGGTCTATTGGGATATGTCCTCGATGAAGTGGGTAGAGCTAAATGCTAATTGAACTCAATCGGAACTGCTCTCGGAGTCGGAATCCTGAAACAATAATATTCATTATCATCAGCCTGAAGATATTAGTTGCAAACAATACTCCTCATAACTAATACTTATCCCTTTAATTATTGATGACATTTGTGGTTCAGTGGTTAGCACGTTGGCGCTCAAGCCGGAGGTCACAGGTTCGAATCCCGCCAGGGAACAAAATGTTTTCTGTGTTCCTGGGTCTAGATGTGATCTGAGATGGTATTAAATTATGTGTGTATACCTCTATATAGTTTTTTTTTTCGTGTTCTGGTACCCATAACACAAGTTCTTCGAGAACTTAGACGGGACCAGATTGACGTGGTGTAAAAGCGTCCATAGATATTTTTATTATTATTATAACCTCAATCAAAGGCCGGCAATGCACTGGTAACTTTTATGGTTCTATGTCCATATTATTGAACAATCACTCGCCAAAAAGCCATCGGGCGTTTCATTTGCTCGTCTTCCCTCTACATAAAATAATAATAATATTTAAGGATACTTCCACACCACGTCAATCTGGTCCTGTACTAAGTATCCAAAGGACTTGTATCAAAGGAAATATATTTAATAGTTTTTCTATACACATATTTAAGTTTTTTATTATACTATTCATATATATTTTAATACACATCCAAGACCCAGGAACACAAAAAACTTTTTTGTTCCTTCGGCGGGATTCTGGATACCTTCTACTTCCGGCTTAAGCGCCGACGCGCCTACCACTGAGCCACAGAGGTCGTCCAGTATAGTCTGCTAAAACTGCTCTACACCTACATACCAAGTTTAGTTCATCAATAGCTTTTTCCAAAGCCACCAGGCCGGGATCATCAGGACCGAACACACGGCACTCCTCCTCGAAGTACCGTAGTATCCGAAACAAGAGATCCTCTATGTACTTGTCACGGGCGTACCGAGTATCCTCTACGATCTCAGATGGTGTACAGAAGCTGAAGAAAAAGTTAGCAAAAATGGGTATCGATGGACAGTAGCGGACTCCTGTGGTGAACCACTTTTTACCCGACTACGACGAAGCCACGGCGAAGCCAAAAGGAAGGGTAATTAATGATTTTTGGCAGTCTATGTATGTTTGTTTCACCGTAGCGCCTAAACTTCTGGTCCGATTTTAATGAATCAGGTGTCAATAGATTCGTAATATTAGCCCGGGTAACATAGGCTATAAAATTTACGTAGTCGGGATATAGCTTTTTGTAAAAAATTATAGTTATTGACAAATAGGGTCAGCCTTCTTTAATGACTCAGAAATGCAATCAACTTATTTAGCGAATCAGTTCTGATATTAGCGTCTCGTTGACCGGTGTGTTTAGTATACGTAACGAAATTATTTTCTCTGTAAATAACTACTAATATTGCTAAGATAAATGAAGTATAAAAAGAGTCGTAGACTTACGACTCTTTTTTATGTAATGTATATATAATATTTTGTAACTCGTAGGATAATTGGAAATTAGGATCTTTGCGAAAATCCTAAGATTATTATTGCAAAGAGCCGGATTATTTGATTCTAAAATAAAATTTCGCCAACTTCCAAACAATTACCACGTATTATGTCGTGTGCATTCCTATAAATTGACTAAATCCTCGTGACTATCTACTTATCAAAGGACATAGGTGGTGTGAATACAAAATATTTATATATTTACGTATGTATTTGCAAAACAAAATATTCTCATCCTACTACTATTTTGAATATGAAACTTTGTGAGAATGTATGGTTGGATGGATGTTTGTGACTCTTTCATGCGATAACTACAGAACGGAGAATAATGATATTTGGTATAGCAGTAGTTTGGGCTCTGGATTAACACTTATTACCACTTTATATCCCGGAAAGGATGTGTTCCCGTGGGATACTGTATTTACGAGGGCGGAGCTAGCTAGAATTAGTAATTATTAAAAAATGCGCAAACAAAGCGCTTCGAAAAAGGTAGTCTGGTAGTGCCCTTACGCTTCGCTTCACTCGTCTCGTCAGATAATTAGCGCAGCTCATATTATGTCTAGATGAGTAAAGAAATACTTAAACCTTCTTAAAGAGTCCAGATAGTCCTGAGGGAAAGCGTCGAGACTCTCCTTCATTAACTGCCATGGGTCGTCATAGTTTCTGGTTTTGAACTGCAACATTAAATTACGACGAATGCAGTTACGAAGATAAATGATAATATTTCATATATATATCTCATATACCTGTACCTGAGACTTGGCCCACCGCGCAAACTAGCGGGTATTCACTATGCATACGTTCATTTTACACACTAATACTACAATATGATATACATTTTATCAGGAAGAATATAACGGAAGTCTGGCAGGCCCGGGATTTCAGTCGTCAGGTCGCAGTCCAATTTTGCCAACAAAAATGAAAATGCGATTTGTCAAGCGACTCGCCGCACGGCGAAAATCGACCCATGTAAATCCCGCATCACAATCTGCTAGGAATTAGGATACGTAATCTGCCAGTCCGAAATAGACCAAAGTGTTGGAGACTAATCCTCCACGAGATCCCATGTTACAGTTGTAGAAACAAGGTCAATAATAATTAACACTATTATGGACTTACCTTCCTATAACTTTTGAACTCGTTATCAGTGCCTATCATTGTCCTTGACAAAGCTATACTAGACATTGAGCTCTCCGTTTCGTCTCCAAGTGACGGCTCGTAGTCCTGATATAAATATGGAGATAGAGTTATGAAGTCTGGATATTCCAATTCCGTTAGCAGATCCGGACGGTTCCTTGGCATTCTTGCCAAAACTGATACGAACATATTCATATTTATAGGTTGTTATCAGATCTACCTTTTATATTTTGTAGATCGGTAAATTTTCTTGCCCACGGCTACAAGCACAGATGAAACAATTACTTAAATAACGCCTATAGACGACGCAATGCATTAACTCATGGTGTAGGCCTCGTCTTTTTAAGGCCTTTTATGATATCGATATACCTACTTGCCTGCTATAGGGCCGTAAAAGTATCCTTGATAATGTATGAAGTTAGAACTTATGTTTTTGCGACAGGATTATTCGTCAACACGATCTCACTTCTACGTAGTATATTATTATCTCTGTGATCTCACGTAAGCAATTTGTATTATGCCAAGTTTAGGCTAGATGTTAAATCGATATTGTATCTACGTGATGTAAGACATGTTTCCATAGAAATCACATACGTTAAGACTACTGACATTGTATGGGTACGTTAGTAATATATATTCTTTGATAAAGGGAAGTATAATTAATGTATGTAACTCACTATGTGTAGGGGCAATAGGGTGACAATTGTTTGTAATTTAAATATGTACTTTTATATTTCCACTTCTAACCGTAGGCCTGTCCCAATGAGTGGCGCTCATTGGGCAGCCCTCGTCGATCCGCTGCCAGCTAACTTTAAATTGTCGTGCCGCGGGACGTTCTACACTACGTTTGCCTAAGCGTGGTCTCCACTCTAACACTTGTCTGCTCCATCGACCGTCTGTCCGGCCGGCCTACTTCCACTTCAGCGTGCTAATTCTATGAGCAAAGTCAGTGACATTAATTCCCTGGCGAATGCCATCGTTACGAAATACGAATTTTATCCACCAGAGACACCTTGTTAGAAAAAAAAAAGTAAATTAAGTATACCTAACCATAGTACTATGTTTCATGTACCTTTTACACCATGTTTCCCTCGAAACGGAATAAAAAATCACCTAGTATTATCTCCCTAGATATATACTTGGTAGACAGTTCGCAGTCATACTTAAAAGTATGTGATGCAATGCTGAATTGTTGATTGCTGAGGTTATATCTACATATATATATATAGTTAGGTTAGGTAGATATAACCTCTAGAATCTTCCAGAATGATTTAAAAAGCTCTAAAATAGATACCGCGGTTCTGAATAATCAAGAATGTTCTAGAAATTTCTAGATTGATCTAGAATCTAGATTGTATGCTAATTTTCTGATAAATTTAGAATGTTCTAGAAATTCCTCAAATGATCTAGAATGCTCTAAAATGTATCTCAACTTTCTGATCGATTAATAATATGCTGGATCGTTCTAGAAACTTTTAAAATTTCCTGACATGTTTAAAAGTCTGAAACAAATAACTATACAATTAAAAACGAACCAGCGAAGCGGGTATTCACAGCTAGTATAGTAATGGTGACGTAAATCGTTTCAAACTGGATAGGCACATAATCCAAGTGACTGTCCAATACCTACTATAACGTAAACCCATAAATACGAGGAAAAGAGAAAACTACCTAGATAACGAGATTTATATTTAAGTTGATTACTAATTAGTAATTACGTATGTAAGAACAGATTGAAGGACAAAATATTGATCACATCATATATAGCAAATCATACGCAGAAAAGAAAAAACATCTTTATACGCCTAATCTTGTTAATGTGATTATTTACATGGGACCGTGTAAATGACAATTCGGCAAGGTTGCAACTTGCAAGGCAATTTTGCCAACAAAAATTACAATGCGATTTCCCAAGCGACCCGCCGCCCGGCACTAGGGCCGGGCTGGCACTAGATAGTGGCCACTCTCTACTGGTCATGATGAAGAACAGGGTTCAGCCTTACATAACAAAATGTGTGCGTGCGTCATCACCACAGACACGATAACCACCGTCCACAGTTCCACACCTGACCTTCTTCGATAACTTGTCACCGTTTTGGACGGTGTGGAGAACCCACTCGAGTCTGGAGTCTAGAATGTCTAGATTCTAGAGATTAAACTTTATCATATCTCTATTATGTAGTGAAAGTTATAATTCGGTTTCACATACTACGCTATTTATTTAAAACACTGAAAAAGGGTCTTCTTTATTTTTCGTTCCGCTTATGGTTTGAAACTATATAAACTCTTCATGAAATCGCAGTGTTTCGGCGATCTGCGGCGGGTAACAAATATAAGGCGTCCACAACTATCCTACTAATAATATAAATGTGAAAGTTTGTGAGGATGGATGTATGGACATTTGTTACTGTTTCACGCAAAAACGACAACAGATTTTGATGAAATTTCCTATGGTAGGAGTTTATGCTCTAGATTAAAACATAGGTCCCCAAAAATCAAATTGCAGATTTATTGTTGATCAACCTCGCCATTACATAAGATTTGATAAGCCACAAGTACTGGCAAAGGAACACCGTTATCGCCCAAGAATGATACGCCAGGCTATAGAAATCAAAAAGTACTCTAATTTTAATCGAGAAGATGGCTGGGTGCTGCCATCTAGTTGGGATCCAATAATTAACAAAATAAAATGTAATTTAAAATCACCGGGGATTCAAGATACTGTTAGTATGTTTTGCGTGGATCGGAACACAAATAATAATTGAAGAATCTTCGGGTAGTTTGAACAACTTCAACAAATAGGACAATTGACACCCAGTCCTCCCGTGACCACGGCTGCTGGAAAGTAGCCGAAAAAAAAAGAAAAGTGCACCGCGACACAATCCGTAAGTGTTTAAAACAAGAATAATAAGGTAGTTAATATGTACTATAATTAGGTAGGTAGGTACCCTTTTTGCTCTACGTGGTTTTTTAGGGTTCCGCTATAAGGAATCGTTATAGTTTCGCTCGTTATAGTAATAGTTAGTCACCAAGTCGGGGACGGGGTTAAAATGGGTAAAAATTGGTCACGTCACCCGTGGTATGGGCACGTTTACTAAGCTTTTGCAGAGCCATTATCCAGCTTAATTTTCGAAACTTTCCTTTAGCAGAGTCACATAATCAGTTGTATTCTATATTTGGTAAGAATGTTTCTCATTTCCCGCGATAACCCAATCATGGTTGCTACTAGTGGTCGATGTCGCAACAACGCATTTCTTTATCAGCATCTATAATGGCCACATGAAGTGAATTGTGCTATAAAACATCAACTTTTGAAGAAGTTCAACCAGTTTCAAAAAATCTGTGTATTTTTTTACGATTCTGAAAGTGTAGAGCGCGACTTTAAATCTATATTATATATTATATCTCTTCGACAGTTCGTCACCGAACCTCACTTGCCCGGCGACAATTTACGTCATCTCCTAATCTTCTCTCACCTCTACAATACGGCGATTAAACGTAGTAATTTGTATCCCCTTACATTGAGCAAATGGAAACGAGTAATTTTGAATTGGTTAGTTTATTTAGATTACTATAGTAGGTACTGAAAAATGTTTACAAAATCCATATACATAAATAACATCCCTATGAATATGCAACATACACGCGCGTGCTGTTATCCCGGATCGTCCTAGGGTCTTTTTAAAAAAAGAACTTTATTTTAACTAAAGATTTAATTACACTTTAACATAGAAGTAGAGGAACTAGTAGACTTAACGATAGAGACCCAACAACCCGGAACGAGAGCGACACACCAACTAACCCGGGGGCCCGCGACTCTACATACTAGCAAGGATTATAACACCCCCCCCCCCCCCCCATAAGACTGAATTTCAGGGATGTAAGTGAAATTCAGAAGGTCCCTTTAATACGCGGTTCAGGAAGTGGTGAATCTTCGGTAACATTCACGACTTCTTTTAATTCTAGATTCTCGTTCTGGGTTGCTGTATTAATATTCAAATTAATAGATTTCTTACGATCTGTATTATAAAGTCTTAGAACCATGAGACACACAATAATAATCAAAGCTATAATAATGAATGAATTAATAGCCAGATAGAGGGTTCCGTATTTTACCAAAACTGGTTGTTTATCGATAATATCGTTCAATTTTGAAATAATTCTATCTTGTTCTCCATTTAACTTTAAATCTTCTAAATTAAAATAATTATGGTTTGTTAAGATATGGGATTGGTTGCTTAGGTCTAACATGTTATTATTAATTTTACAACTAAAATAAAACTTAATCTAGGGGATGTTACATTTATATTTCGAATGTTTTGTGTAGGCACTATTAATGTTGTTTTTCCTGTATACACAACGCACTTTTCCGGTGTGTTCAGTACACCAGCACCCGACAATATTATTTCGCGCACTTCTGCGTTATCGCAGTCCACATACACTTTAGTTGGCCGGGGTTGTATATACAACCATCGATTGTTTGTGATTAATTGCCAAATATTCAATTCTCCAACAATTGTTTTTACAGAACACTGGTTCGGAAGATTGTTTGTGGCTTTAGTTAAAAGTTCACTCTCACACGTTGGATTTTCATTCACGATTTTAATATGAACTCAGAACCCATTTCTCCACACATCTCTAAATTGTCTAAACTTATATAATTAATCTTATCATAAGAAATAGCAACATATGGACTAGTTGGTTGTATCATTTTGTATACATTTGGATCGTTCAATCCATCAGGAGTTGGTAAAGGAAAACTATGATATAAATTGAATTCGTCATTAGTAATTAATGGAATTTGTATTCTAAACATTAAATTTTTCTTAAAATAATAACATGCAACATTAGAAGTACTTATAATTAGATGAATATTATCTAGATTTACGAGTAAAGGAATTCTAGTGCCTCTTGAAAGATGTTGAATATTTTTAGACAACTCTTGATAAAGTTGGTTAGGTGTCAAAATACTTGGATGAAGTATGTTCTGTTTAATCAACATGATAGCATTTGTCAAGTCTTTTAGTTGGAAGGACACCGTCATCAGCGAGCTTTCGAGGATGTCAAGTTTTAATAGATGAAAACCGAAAATGTCTCGAAAATGTTTATTGAACGAAACACAATTTCACAATAAAGTGTTTTTAACATTGGTTTTACTTATTACAAATAATATTACTAACTTAAAGGCCGAAATTAAAAGTATAAAACAATTTATTTACAAAGGCGAAAACGCGGGAAACAGTACACAGTGAATATATCATCTAGTCAAATCTACAGCGCGCGGGAGTCTGGCGAGAGCGCGTCGGACGCGACCCGCAGGAAGCTTGTCCTGACGCGTTGCTGGCCACGGCGCGTTTGCACTGTGGTGGGAGCGAGAAGGCACGGTCTCCGGTGCACTCGTTATAAAGTAATGACAAGGTTTGTACCTCGATTTCTACTGTATTTAAATTATTGGATAATCTATTTGTTATGTTTAGCAATTTTGTTATTTCTGCGTCTAGATATTTTTGATTGGAGTTTAATTTATTGATGACGTTTTTAAATAATTGTAACGTGGTGTTGGTAATTAAAATATTCTCTTTTATTAATTGAGCAAAGTTCTTTTCGTCGTTTCGAATAGAATTAATAGCTGTGTCATATTTTATGGCGTCATCTTCGTTTAAAGTTCCGAAGATGTGTTTAAACGCCGTCCCTACTATACCGAACCAGGCTGAGCGCCTACTGCGCTTAGAAAGTAAGTGAGATATAGATTCATAATCTCGAGATAGATCGTCATATCTCGTAATCAAAGGAGATAGAGCATTTAAGCATTGTTGGAGAAATGATTGTCTACAAATGAGTTTAATTGCGTTAATAATATCTTTTAGGTTATCAAGCTGAGGATTTACATAGGATATGTCTATGTAGCTAATTAGGTTTAATTGACCATTTATTACTTTAAGCTTTCCCAGGCCATCAAAGTAGATTCCTGTGCTGGTATTTAGTGGGTGCACAATATTCAGCTGTGCACCGGTCGAGACGCTGAAATAAGGTGAGTAATTGTTAGATACTACTAGATTAAACAAGTAAGTAGATTATGGAATTTATTCAGAAATTAGAATAGATAGATTTTATTATTTGTAGGATTATGTATGAGTATTTTGTTAAGTATATGTATTTTATTATTAATGTTTTATTTTTTATTTAATTGAGATAGCAATGTTGTGTTGTTTCAGCTGGATTCATTTGGTCAAAGTGATGGGTAATATGACGTCTATTTATAAGAAGAGTGGCTGTATGATTATTATTAACTCTTATGATTTTGTATGGTCCTTTCCATACCGGTGATAGGGCTTTTCGAAGTCTTAAATGATTTTTGATATAAACAAAGTCTCCTGCTTTGTATCGGGGCGGTGTTTTAGCGCTATTATCGTAATATATTTTAGAATTTTCCTTTGACTTAACTATGTTTTCCAGCGCTTTTTCTTGGCTATACTTGAGTTTATGTTGTAATTTTCTGATGTAATCTGAGTATGTTGTGCCTGTTGTGGTTTCGTAGAGGGAGTTTGGGTGGTGAGGTTTGTGTCCAAATACTAATTCATATGGAGTGAATTTTGTGGTTGTATAGGTTTAACATAGAGGTATATACATAAGTTGGCCAGTTGTCTTGGTTTTCATTTACAAAAGATTTGAGGTATTATTTTAGTGTGGAATGACTACGTTCTAAAGCTCCTTGTGTTTGAGGGTGGTACTCGTATGGTGATGACCGGAGTTGTTTAATTTTAAAGTATTGACAAGTAGTCTTGAAAAGATCGGAAGTGAAGTTAGTGCCTTTATCACTGAATATAGATTTGGGAATGCCGAACAGAGATATGAAATGAATGAGACAGTCGCTAGTTTCTTCTGCTGTGGTGCTACGTATAGGGTAGGCTAAGGAGTATTTAGTGAGATCGTCTTGTAGGGTTAGTATACATTTAAGTTTTGCTGGACCTGATTCTGGAAGGGGACCTACGATATCTAAGATTACGCGTTGAAAAGGGGAAGTTGCACTAGTCGTTATTTCCATTGGAGCTTTGTTTATTTTACGTAGTGTTTTATTCTCTTGGCAGAGTTTGCAATTTTTAACGTAAGTCTCTATGTCGCTTTTCATTCCCTTCCAGTAATATTGTTCTTGTATACGATTATACATGCGTGTAGATCCTAAATGCCCTGCAATTGAGATATCATGATTTTCACGAAGTATTTTACTTCTCTCACTTAAGCTAGGGTAAATTATTTTATTAAGGTAGACAGGTTAGGTTAGGTTAGGTTAGGTTTTTTTATTAGGTAGGTATATTAATTTTTGTGTTGTGGAATAGATGTGTCAATTATCAAAAGGGTTTTTAAAATCGGACATGTCAATGTCTTGGCAATTTTCTGCCACTAGGATTTCGTTTCTTATACGTTTCAACGTTGTGTATAAATTTGGATAAGATGATTCATCAAAGTGATGTACTTTGGTATATAGTAAATATATAACTTTGTATATAATTTTAGTAAATGAATATAACTCTTTTTCAGAATTAATGATTTCTTCTTTGTTGTTTATATTTGACAATACTTCTGTTATGTAGGGATTTGATTCGTCCAAGTCTATTGACGTCAGAATTAGTAGGACCTTAAACGGTGATTTTAACAGATTTTCGTTATGTTATTTTTATATAGTGTTATATACAATATTCTTATTAGAGTTTTCTTTCAAGAATTTAGAATAATTGCTGTCATTCGTTTCTGGTTGGTTGTTTTCAGGAGAAGGGGTTTGTAATAATTAGAAATCGGTGTTGAAATCAGTTCTTTTTAGACTTCCCTCGAAAATTCTAAGTTAATAAGGTCAGGAGAAGAAGGTTGAGGTTCCTTGTCTGGTGTAGGGTTTGTTTTATGAGGGTTAGTAGGAATTATATTGGGACTTAGGAAATCTTCTGTGTCGAAGGAGAACGGGATGTGGGGGGTAGGTCCATTAAAGGATCTTGTAGAGGATTGAAGGATTCATTGTCTGAGCTTTGAGTTTCAGGGTCCAGAGGATTCGGTGCATTGTTTTTTATTGGGTTGACGGGAAATCGAGATAGTGCGTCAGCGTTTGTGTTTGCCTTTCCTTTTTTATAAACAATATTATATTCAAATTCTTCTAGTTTTAGGCGCCACCGGACTAACCTAGAGCAATTCTTTGTAATTAAATAGCCATTGAAGAGGCTTGTTATCAGTTACAATTGTAAATTGGTGTAGAGCTAAGGGCGGAAAGCTTTTGTCCAAAAGACAATAGCAAGGCATTCTTTTTCTGTTACGCTATAGTTAATTTCGGCTTTATTTAATGTGCGAGAGGAAAATGCTATCGGGCGGTCTTTACCGATAGGTCATTGAGATAGGATAGCAGATACGGCGAAATTTGAAGCGTCACAGGTGAGTATAAATGGTTTAGAAAAGTCTGGATATGCTAAAACCGTTGTGAGTCTGTTTTGTAGTGTCTCAAACGCGAGTTGTTGTTGGTTATTCCAAGCGAAAGGAATATCCTTTTTGAGAACTGTTGTTAAAGGTTTGGCTAGTTTTGGGAAGTCGAGAATGAAACGCCTATAGTATGAAACGAGACCTAGAAAGCTTTTGATATCTATAGATTTTGGGATTGGAAAATGTGAGACAGCTTTTATTTTTTCAGGATTGGGTTTTACTCCTTCACTATTTATTAAGCGTCCTAAGTATGCTACTTCCTTGCACATAAATTCGCACTTGTCGGGTTGTAGTTTTAGATTAAGGGTTCTGAGTCTGTCAAAAATAGAAATAAGATTTTTCACATGGGTAGGTAGGTCCGCGGAATATGAAACTATATCGTATAAGTAAACAAAACATCGAGATCCTTGAAGACCGGATAGGCACGTATTCATTAATTTTTGGAAAGTGGCTGGAGCGTTTTTGAGGCCAAAGGCATTCTAGCGAACTGAAAATGACCTTGTGGTTATGAAAATGCAGTTTTAGCTGCGTGTTCGGGGGAAACTAGAATTTGATGAAAACCCGATGCTAAATCTAGTGTGGTGAAATATTGCCTCTTACCTAATTGGTCTAATATCTCTGTTATTTGAGGAATAGGGTATGTCTCGCCTATAGTGATGTCGTTGAGCTTCCGGTAATCGATCACGACTCTCCATTTGCGCTGGCCTGAGGCGTCTTGTTTCTTAGGTACAATCCAGATAGGTGAGGACCAAGGTGAATTAGAAGGAGATATAATGTTTTGTTCTAACATTTTGTTTATTTGGGATTCTACTTCCTTTTTGTGACACTCTGGGAATCTATATGATTTAGTATGAATTGGGACGTCTGTGTTAGTTTTTATATTGTGTTCTATAGCTGTTGTACGCGTGAGTTGGTCGTTTGGGAGATGGAATATGTCGGAATAGTCAGCGCAGATTTGAAATAGTGCTTGTTTTTCTTCGTCATTTAAGTGTAATTTCCTGAGTTGTTTAAGGACTTCTTGTGTTCGAGTTGACGTTTTTTGGTGAATAGTTGAAATTGGAATCTGTGTTTGTGGGTAGGCATCGTTTGGTTCTAAGTTAAGTTCTAGGTTTGAGTCGATAGTGACTGGATTCTCTGAGGTACTGGCTACAGTGATGTTTATACGGCCATTTTGTTTTACTTTAACTACGCTATTAATAGTGTATCTGAAATGTGTTGATCTACGATAATTCCCTCTGTGGCGTCTGGGTTTTTCACAGTACATTCTATTACGGTTTCTGATCTAGGAGCTATTGTGTATAAGGGTTTAGAAAATATTAGGTTTATGATATCATCGCCCATTCGCAATAAGCCTTGGCTATAATCTATTTGGCATTCTAGATCTTCTAATAAATCGTTACCAATAATACCGTCGTGTTTTAAGCTAATGTCTTTGACTACGTAAAACTCATGAAGGTATAGTTTTTTTAATTTAGTACACGTTTGCATGTGAAAACTGCCCAACGTGGGGGTTGTGTCATTTCCAATATAGATTCCTTTCAAAATAATAATGTTATCGCTAAGTTTTGGGATTTTGAATAGTGATCCTAATTTAATTAGGGAGATAGAGGAGCCTGTGTCGACAAGAAAAGTAAGTTTACGCGATGCTACCGAGGTTTGCAGTTGGATGTAAGGTAAGCTACGTTTTTCTAAATTAATGTTTATTTAATAGATTTTAGTATTTTCTTTTTTGTTATCCAGGTTTGGTGCGGAGAAGTATTTGTGACAGTGTGGTGAGTTTTCGTCTGAGTTTTCATTGGAATGTATTTTCACAGAGTTAGATTTGGCTTTTGTGGAAGGATTTTGTGTTTTTTGATTCAGTGTGTTTAGGGTGCAATTCAATGGTTTAGTAGGTTTTGGGCTAAACTCAGTGGATTCAGTATGTTTAGTAAATTTGTTGCAAGGTTCAGAAAATGTAGTGGATTTGGTAAGTTCGTCACGAGATTCAGTGGATACCGCGGATACAGTGGGTTCAGTAGGCTTGTGTCGGGATTCAGTGGATGCAGTGGATACAGTTGATTTAGTAAGATCGTCACGAGATTTAGTAGATGCAGTGGATTTTGTAAGTTTGTGACGAGATTCAGTGGATACAGTGGATACAGTGGTTTTAGTAAATCGTCACGAGATTTAGTGGATGCAGTGGATTTAGTAAGTTTGTGACGAGATTCAGCGAGTTTATTGATATCGGCTTTCGATTCAGGGTAATTTCCCAGGCGATATCCGCTAGGAAATTTTATTCGTTTAAATAGGAGTTGTTTTCATCGTCATTTTCGGTAATGGCTATAGGATAGGTTTCGGGCCCGATCGGTTAGGGTTGTCGTTTGGACTTCTTCTAAATGGTTGATTATTGTCGAACCTATTCCTATTATTGTTATACTGTCGTTTGCGACACTGCTCGATTGAGTGTCCTAAGTTTTTGCAATAACGACAGATTATAGTATTATTAGCGTTGTTTTTTCTAGGATTATCGCGATTGAAACTCCGATTATACGAGGAGTTTGGCTGTTGTGTTTGATCGCGGCGAGGATATTATTTCGGTTTTTCGTGATTGCTGAATTGTCTAGCGGTACTAGCCAGGATTTTTTCTCGGTTGTGGCAAAGCTGATCGCTGAGTTCAATGTTGATGGGTTCCGACAGCGTACTATTTGTGATAATTTTGGATGTAACCCTGTTATACATGCGTGCATAGCGAGGTCTTGTACCCCAGCTATCCTACCACGTGTTTCGAGTTTAACTTTAGTAGAAATATTTAATTCTGTAATGAGCTTTGATAAGTTTTCCTCTATGCGGAGGGCGAATTGGCTAACGGATTCGCCCTGGGTTTGCTTATAATCTTCTAGATCATTGAGTAGGTGCGCGTAATATTTTCTTTCTCCGAACTGTTGTTTTGTGAATTCTATAAATTGTTCGAAGTTTCCGAATTCTTTAATACTGCATGTTGACTGTGCCCTACCTTCTAATTGACTTAGTATGTACTTAAATACGATTCGTTTTTGGTTTTATCTGCCAGATTATATGCGTTTTGGCAGTTTGTTATGAAAGCATTTAAGCTCTCACGCGACCCATCATAGGGCTTAATAAATTTTAATATTATATTTAAGTCTAATTTTTCATCTGTTGTTGATTTTGGGGCGCTAGCTTCCTTTGCAGCATTAGAGGCATTAGCCTCCTTTACTGTATTGCATACATTGGTTTCTTTGTCTGTCATCTTGGTTTAATTCTAAGTTACACAGGCACAATGGATTCTTATTTGAATGTAAATACAATACTAGTGGATCAATCGTTGTAACTATGGGTTAGTTTTTATTTAAAGTATAGTTTAAATAATGAATGTTAAGTTATATTAACAGTTCACTTTGAATTTCGGTATCGATACTTTGAATCAACAAGGCACAAAGAATTACAATGTTGTTACATAAACAACGCGCAAGGAACAACGCCCAAAGGAACAAGGAACAATGGATGTTACAATGTTGCGTAGAGTGGATTCTGTGTTCGAGTTCTAAGTAGAGGGTTTGGACAGAGTTTCTTTGTTGCGCGTTCTTTGAAAAACTTTCACTCACATAGAAAACTGGAAAATCAGGAAACGGAACGCTGCCGCTCGGATCATGACGAGATGATGATTGACACAACTTGTGTCGTGAAAATTGTGACGGTGACCACACGCCGTTGCAGCTGCCGATGATGATGATTTTCACTTTTCACTTTCCCGACACTTTCACACTTTTAATTCTGCTTTTCTTTCTTTTGATTTTACACTTTGATATAGATTTTATTGCACTCACTGGTAGTTTATAATTTATTAAGATAGTTTATGAGTTGGTTCGGGGCGTATTTGAGTTTTTCCGGGGATTTCCGCATCCCATCGCTGCCACCAAAGTTATCCCGGATCGTCCTAGGGTTTTATTAAAAAAAGAACTTTATTTTACCTAAAGATTTAATTACACTTTAACATAGAAACAGAGGAACTAGTAGACTTAGAAATAACGATAGAGACCCAACAACCCGGAACGAGACCGACACACCAACCGGAGGCCCGCGTGCTTGTATACTTATACCAATGAATACTGCTTTGTTCGCTAGGCTAACCCTTGCTAGAATGTAGAGTCGCTGTGTCAGCGACTCTACGTACTAGCAAGGGTTATAACAGTGCGCATAGACACCCACCACACACACTTACACTCACTCTTACACACACAGCAAACTGCATGGTACCATCTAAAAATCTACTACTATTTTTTTTAAATTAACTTAATCATATTTTGTTTGAATGTATTTATTTGTTACCTGTATTAGTTGAACAGTCATATTGCACTTGTATTTTTAGTGCTTTTTCTAGTTCCTCGAGCCGAAAACTCGGCCAGCTGTGACCCTTATTGTCTATTTTGTGGAAATGTCTTTGTAATTTGCTATACTGTCTTTTGTGTTATTTTAGTAAAATAACAAATACATTCATGTTACCAAGTACTATCAGGTCAGCTGTTAAGGACAGCGGCCTCGTAACGTAAAACATGAGTGAATTTACGTAAATGTGAACGATAAACGTGTAATTAAAAACAGTACATAAAACTAAAATAGTGAATACTCAGTGACTATATGTATAGATTTATATGGCATCAGTGTGTAAAAATCGTGTTATATGGTGTTTTATCAAGTGCAGGTTATTTTGCTTATATATTTTTAACTAAAGCAAATTTTAACGTAGCTTCTTTTGATTTATGTAAATAAACATAATACCTAACGTGTAGCGTAACGATTAGGAATATATAATAAAGGGTTAAATAGTTATTAAGAAAATAATGGTCAAAATGTAGAACATTTCTTATATGGTAAGCTTTAAATTGTACATATCTTTTTTATAGAATAAGATCTCTAGTATATAAGGATTTATGTATATGGTCTTACTTGTTTTATGTATTTATGTATATGGCGTTTTGCTTCACCTGGCTCATGAAAAATAGGGAAAATTATGGAAATAGCCGTATAGAGAGGTAAAAGTGAGATAGCAAATCGGCCCGAAAGAGGCATACGGGCGGGGCTCTCTATATGGCATTGCCATGAGCCAGGTAAGCAAAGCGAAAAAAGTGAAAATCGTTCTCCTCAAAATAGTGTTTTATTATCGCCCCGGCTCTGCACAAATCGGTGTAACCTTGCTATCTTCGAGTCTAATCTGAGCCGGCGGTTGAAACCCTGTGAAATTATACAGTCCTGTACAGTAGTGCGTGGTCCTTCGAGCCGAATTTCAAGATCGAAGAAAAATTCGAAGTCCATATCAAGTTGAAAATAACGAAGACGGCACATAGAAAAATTTGAACAGCTGTTGTGGACATAGAAAAATTTCCGAAGAATCAAGATAGAAATTTTTACTGAAGACTGGACTTAGAAAATTTTCGTCAGCTGTTCTGAACATAGAAAAATATTTTTTTTTCAAGATAGAAGAATTCCATCAAGTCAGAACATTGGAAACTTTATCAAGATTTATCAACGGGAATCAACGCCAGGGATTAGATTGGACTCAGAAGATCGGACTCGAGTATACAAGGATACACCGCTGCGAACGGAAGCAAGGATTCGCAGATTTTTCATCGGAAAAACCTCCCGAAGATTCTTGAAAAGGAAGATTAACATTGAAGATTAACATTGAAGATTAACATTGAAGATTAACATTGAAGATTAACATTTGAGATTAACATTTGAAGATTAACATTTGAAGATGGTTATGACCAGAAGTCAGAGTGGGGCCGAGGAGAACCAGCAACCACGAAGATTTCCGGATCCGCCACGATCGCCGTCCGCTGCCGCTACGAGCCAGCCGCCGCCGACCGAGGGAAGAGCGGATCTTCAAACTATTTTGAAACCGAGACCAGGTACCAGCAAGGCGCCTGCATCCTCGGAAGTACAAACCCTAGCCAGAAAGAAGGCTATTTCAATTAGATCGCGTCGATCGACAGCAAGTGTCGTCGCGCGTATGCATTACCAGGCGGAGGAGAAACTCGCCGCTCTTCGTTAGAAGGAACTGCAGATCGAAGCAGAACTTATAAAGAAGAAGCTCGCCGCTGACGTCGCCACTGCAGAAGATGGTAGCAGCCCCGACGACGACGAGCCATCAGAACAGGTGGAGCAACGTGTCCGAGCCTGGCTAAGCGAACAAGGTCCCGAACCAGAAGAGGCTAGACAAGAGCCGACATCAATGGAAGAAAGAGAGACGCCGAAGCCAGAAGACATGCCACCGAAGGGAGCCCAGAAGACGAGGTTCGAGTGGCCGCAGCAACGCCGCCCACGCTCACCCACACCGCCCACGTCTAGGGCTAATGGAGTGGAACAACTTGCCCAAACATTGGATAAACTGCTGAACCAACGCCAGTCCGCCACACTACGGAGTTGCCCATATTCTCGGGCGCTCCCACTGAATGGTTGCCATTCAAAGCAGCCATGGAAGACACCACTGCGTTCTATAAGCTCAAGCCGATCGAGAACTTAGCTCGTCTGAGAAGCTGCCTACGGGGAGAAGCAAGAGAAGCCGTGGCACCACTGCTGACCGTCGCGACGCCGCCTGAACAAATTATGAAGACCTTGGAACAATGCTTCGGTCGACCCGAGGTTATGGTCGATCGCATGATGGAAGACCTGAAGAAGATACCGAGGCTCAGAGGTTCGGCGGCAGAACTCAACCAATTTGCAGTGAAGATTCAAAACATGGTAGCCATCCTGAGGAAGCTGAGGCACGGGTACCTCTTTAACCCGTTGCTCACGAGAGACATCCTGGAGAAGCTCAGCCCATACGAGAAGAGCAAGTGGTACGACTACGCAGAAGAGACGTCGCGCTTCAGGAACGAGCCCGATGTCGTCCTTCTCTCTGAATTCTTAATGAGAGAAGCGGACAGGGCGCTGCGCTACGGGTTCAGCACGGCACCGAAGAAGGAAACACCGCGTCCACCTCCTAACAAGATCGAAGCCCGAACGAGAAGGCCAGTCTTCGCGATAGCAGACGAGGGCAGGGATTCGCCGAGTCTCAGCCAGCCAAAGAGAATACGCGAAGAGTCAACGAAGTGCCCGATATGTGCCGAAGATCACGCTCTATTTCGCTGCGCTGCTTTCAAGAAACTGAGCATGCAAAAGAGATGGGACACGGTCAAAAAGGAAGGGCTGTGTTTCCGGTGCATACGAAGCAGGCACAGAAGATACAACTGCAGGGCGAAGCCTTGCGGCGTGAAGGGCTGCAACTTACCTCATCATGCGCTGCTGCACGAAGACAGGTCCGGCGGCGCCCCGCAGACAGAGGACGCCGTGATTACCGCATCGGTCACCTCCGACCGCGCGGTGAAACTTAAGATGGGAAGAATTCAAATTGTCGGTCCACGGGGCGAAGCGGATATCTTCGCGCTGTTCGACGAGGGCTCGACACTACTGGATGAAGACGTCGCGAAGGCTATCGGCGCAGACGGCCCACCGAAGGTGCTGAGAATGCATGGGATCAATGCCGAGAGAAGGGAAGAAAAAAGCCGACTCGTACAACTTGGCGTACGGGGTCACGACGGTACCAGATATGACGTCACTGCGAGAACCGTGGCCGGATTGAACCTACTTACTTAGTCCGTCCCGGAATCACTGTTTCGACTTGCTCACCTGCACGATCTCAAGAACGAAGAGATATGCTATGAAGACAAGAAACCCCAACTTCTCATCGGCACGGACAACTGGCAGCTCATTGTATCCAGGGAGCTGAGGATCGGCAAGAGAAACCAGCCTGCAGCCTCGAAGACGAAGCTCGGCTGGGTAATCCATGGAAGCATCCCCAGACGCCTCATAAAGCAGGAAGAACACGAGAACATCCTGCACGTGTCTACGATCGAGACCCGAGGCGAACGACTGGAGGAAATGGTGAAGAAATACTTCGAAATAGACGCACTGGGAATAGCGTCCAAGGCTAAGCTGAGCAACGAGGAGCAGCGAGCCATCGACCTCTTTGGCAGAACGGCCAAACGAACGGAAGACGGTCGATTTGAAGTGGGACTTCTGTGGCGCACGAACGGCGTCAAGCTACCTCTTAGCTACAACAATGCGCTTAAGAGGCTCAAGAACTTGGAACACAAGCTCAAGAAGAACCCCCTGGACGAGGCGCAGTATCATGGGCAGATGAAGAATCTCATAAGCAAGGGATATGCGGAAAATGCGACGGGACAGAGGCCGGAAGTGACATCACATGGTACCTGCCGCACTTCCCGGTTAAAAACCCAAACAAGCCGGGCAACTTGCAGCTGGTTATCGACGCAGCAGCGAGAAAAAACGGCGTGAGCCTCAACGATCACTTGTTAGAAGGGCCTGACCTTCTGACCTCACTGCCGAAGATACTGTTCCGGTTCAGAGAGGAAGCCGTCGCTGTGAAGGCCGATATAGAGGAGATGTTTCTTCGTGTCAAGGTCAGAAAAGAAGACCAACTGGCCCAGCTGTTCCTGTGGAGAGAAGACGAAGGCGAACCGCCGTCCACATACAAGATGGTGGTAATGATCTTCGGAGCTTCGTGTTCACCGTTCCTGGCACACTCAGCCCGGAATCGGAACGCGGAAGAGTTTGCCCGAATCGCATCCCGAAGCTCATCGCGCTATCACCGAAGCCCACTACATGGATGACTACGTAGACAGCTATCCAGACCACCAGAAGGCCATGCAGACCGTGGAACAAGTGGACCAAATACATAGGAAAGGTGGCTTCCACTTACGAGGCTGGACGAGCAACGACCGGAGGGTGCTAGAGGGACTGCCTGAAGACCGCCTGGCCGAGAACACTACACAGCGTGTCACCAAAGACGAGCAGAAGACCTTGGGCATGCTGTGGGACTCCCGAGGCGACAAACTAAAATTTAACACGTTGCTATCCAGAGTCCACAAGGAGGTTTGCGAGCTACAGCGCGCATCGACGAAGAGAGAGGCCCTTAGCACGGTGATGAGCATCTACGGCCCGCTGGGACTGCTGAGCTGCTACACGATCACCGCCAAAGTCATCCTACAAGGCTTGTGGCGTCAGAAGCTGGACTGGGAGGAGTCGCTACCCGCTGAGTCAGCCCAAGACTTCGCCCGTTGGCTGACCGACATGGAGTACATCAGTCAGCTCGAGCTACCCCGGAGTTACAACGGGGGGAGTCCGACGAGAGGCCGACAGCTGCACGTATTCTGCGACGCGAGTAAGGACGCATACGCCGCAGCCATCTATTGGAGATTGGAACAAGAAAATGGGGAAGTACGAGTCGTGTTGGCCGCCGCCAAGGCCAAGGTGGCGCCGCTGAAGGCACAGACAATACCAAAGGTGGAACTACAGGCTGCCCTGGTCGGAGCGAGGCTGGGAAACGCCGTCGCAGCAGAACACAGGTGGAAAACGGACACGGTTTTCTACTGGATCGACGCACAAGTGGTTCTGTGTTGGATACAGAACGGCAGCCGCAAATACACACCGTACGTCGCACATCGGCTAGGGGAGATCGCCGAGCTGACGTCTGTTCACCATTGGAGATGGCTGAGCACGAAGAGCAACGTCGCCGACTTAGCCACCAGAACGGGCTACGTTCCGAAGAGCGACGAGGACCCTTGGTTCCAGGTTCCAGCTTCCACACCACGGAGGCGAGCGAGCTGAGCTGTCTACCAGATGTGACGCGCTTTTCAAACTACGAGCGCCTCATAAGATGCACGGCGATGGTCTTGCTGTTCGTCGAGAAGTGCCGAGATCGTCGGGCCCACCTCGACGTACGACACCTGGAGAGGGCCGAGAGGTTGTGGTATCAAAAATCACAACGAGACAGCTTCGCACAAGAAATCGAGAAGGTGGCAAGTGGCAAGACGGCGCCTAGATGGAGCTCCTTATACCGGCTCAACCCGGTATACAAGGACGGGCTGCTCGTACTAGACGGAAGGATCAAAGCAGCTCAGGTGCCGGCCGAAATGAAAAACCCTATCATCCTGGATGGAAGACATCACTTCACAAGGTTACTGGTGGCAAAGGAGCACGCCAGAGCGGGACACGGGAGCCGCGAGAGGGTCATGAACGACCACAGGCAGAAATTCTGGATATTGAAGCTGCGGCTGACGGTGCGTACTATCATGAACCAATGTGCGTTCTGTCGGTTACGACGGGCACACCCGAGGACCCCGCCAACTGGAGACCTGCCAGCCGAACGGCTGGGGGCGTTCCAGAGACCATTTTCGTACTGTGGTGTCGACTGTTTCGGCCCGATGACGGTCACCATCAGCCGACGTCACGAGAAGAGGTGGGGAGCTCTCTTCACATGTCTGACGACGCGGGCGGTCCACCTGGAGCTGGTTGCTTCGCTGTCGACGGACTCTGCACTGATGGCAATGAGAAGAATGGCTGCGCGGCGAGGATAGCCGGCAGTCATGTACAGCGACCATGGGACGAATTTTAGAGGCGCGGACGTCGAGCTGCGGCAGGCGTACGCCGAGTGGGCGCCGGCTATGGCTCAGCTGGGCCTCACTCATCGGATGCAGTGGAAGTTTACACCGCCCGGGGCGCCGAGTCAAGGAGGTGCCTGGGAAAGGATGGTGAGGTCAGTGAAAACCGCCCTGCTAGCCACACTGAACGAGAAGTCGCCAAGGGAAGAGGTACTCCAGACACTGATGGCCGAGGCGGAGTACTCAGTGAACGCTCGACCGCTCGTTCACGTATCGGTGGACCCCAACGACCCGGAGGCGATTACACCGAATCATTTCCTCCTCGGGTCGTCCACCGGACTGCCGTACGTCGGACCGTGTGTGCCGGCGGACAAAAAAACTTGGAGGGTTGCGCAAGCCCTTGCCGACGAGTTCTGGAGGCCTGGGTGAAGGAATACCTTCCCACGCTCACACCACGCTACGGGGCCCCGCAGAGCAATCGAGCCCTTGTACCGGGGGACCTGGTTGTCGTGGTCGACCCGACGCTACCGCGTAATACGTGGCCGCGGGGGGTCGTGCACCGGGTCTACCCCGGCCAGGACGGACAAGTGCGCTGTGCGGACGTTCGCACGCGCAGTGGCGTGTTCCGGAGGCCGACATCGAAGCTGGCGGTGCTGAAGGAGGCGCCGCAGTCGCAGTTGCGACCGCTGGCGAAGCAGACGGAGCCGGGAGCGGAGCGGACGACGCCGGGGATGGCGCCGGGCGCGGAACGAGCATAGGAGCAGCCTACAGCGAGCACGGACAGCTCGCAGTCGCCGGAGCGGCCCTCAGCGAGTCCGAACGGCTCGCAATCGCCGGAGCAGTCTGCGGCAGGCGCGAACGGCCCGCAGTCGCCGCCGCACCAGCCTACAGCGAGTCCGAACGGCTCTCAGTCGCCGGAGCAGTCTGCGGTGGGCGCGAACGGCCCGCGTCGCCGCCGGAGCAGCCTATAGCGAGCTCGAGCAGCTCGCAGTCACCGGAGCAGTCCACGGCGGGATCGGCGAGCCCGCAGTCACCTGAGGAGGCTGCGTAGACCCTGGCTACTGCGCCGGGGGGAGGATGTTAAGGACAGCGGCCTCGTAACGTAAAACATGAGTGAATTTAAATGTGAACGATAAACGTGTAAACAGTAAACAGTACATAAAACTATAATAGTGAATACTCAGTGACTATATGTATAGATTTATAGGGCATCAGTGTGTAAAAATCGTGTTATATGGTGTTTTATCATGTGCAGGTTATTTTGCTTATATATTTTTAACTAAAGCTAATTTTAACGTAGCTTCTTTTGATTTATGTAAATAAACATAATACCTAACGTGTAGCGTAACGATTAAAAATATATAATAAAGGGTTAAATAGTTATTAAGAAAATAATGGTAAAAATGTAGAACATTTCTTATATGGTAAGCTTTAAATTGTACATATATTTTTTATAGAATAAGATCTCTAGTATATAAGGGTTTATGTATATGGTCTTAACAATAAAGAATTTCACACAACGCATTTTGCTTCACCTGGCTCATGAAAAATAGGTAAAATTATGGAAAATAGCCGTATAGAGAGGTAAAAGTGAGATAGCAAATCGGCCCGAAAGAGGCATACGGGCGGGGCTCTCTATACGGCATTGCCATGAGCCAGGTAAGCAAAGCGAAAAAAGTGAAAATCGTTCTCCTCAAAATAGTGTTTTATTATCGCCCCGGCTCTGCCCAAATCGGTGTAACCTTGCTATCTTCGAGTCTAATCTGCGCCGGCGGTTGAAACCCTGTGAAATTATACAGTCCTGTACATCAGTAGAGTCACTTTAGTTTATAACAGCCGACAGGTGAATACATTTTGATCACACGAAGCCGGTCTATACAGTGTGCACACAAAGTTACGGATTTATTATTATTCGTTTGTATAATACCTGTAATATTTTCGAAAGAGTATGTTGTGTTAGTTATATTTGTAAATTTATAGAGGCTTATATACACATCCACTATGATGCCTCCTCCTATACTATTTTGTCGTAGCTGCATGTTTATTGTATATGGTATGTGGAAGAGATTATATATTTCACTCGAAATGCCTACTTCTAGTTTTGCAAAAACAGAGTTGGCAACACTGGAACGTATCGTTCAGTATATATATATATATATATATATATATATATACAGGGTGACCTGAAATTCGATACATTCCTTTGAAAGACAGAAAGTAGACCTCATTTACAGTAATATTTTTCATGGCATCCCCTATCCGAAAGTTGATATTTACAAAGTTATTGAAATTTCAAAAAAAATTTCTTTATTTTCGACTTTTTGACTTATACATGACGTATTTTTAAAAATGTTTGTCTTTTTAGTGATTTTTTTATGTATTTTAACCGTCAATGAGTCAAATATTATTTTTAAGGAATAAATAGGGACAAACTAAGCGAGAATTTTTCATTATGAGACATGAAACAGAATTTTCTTTTAAGAAAAATGCACATTTTTCTTAAAAACAGGTGATTTTCTTTAAAAAAATGTATGATACAATGCGTACAAATACCTTAAATAACTTTCTTACCTCATAAGCTTCCAAAAAACGTACAAATATGTACATAAAAATATGAACATGTAATAAACAAAGACAAAACAATCATCAGGTAACGTTATCTCAAGAATTACTCTACCTGAGGCGACCTTTTTTTTCAATTGTTTCCTTTGTTCAAACTTCGGGATGTTTCGGCTACTGTCGTCGCGGCCCTTTGTCAATGAGTTACCGACTGGCTTAGAGAGCAAATTTAGTAGCTAATATTAGTTTTAAGTCAACTATTGCCGTGTACGGACGTATTGTTGCTTTAAACTACACCCTTACTTCTACTTGTGATTTTTTTGTATCGCGATGGCTGCTTTTGAGTACGATGAATACGCTGACATTTTGTTTTGTTACGGACTTTGTAATGGTAATGCTGCTGCTGCACGAACAACATACGTTGAACGTTTTCCGAATCGACGAGTGCCAAACGTTAGAGTGTTTTCAACAACATTTCGACGAATTCGGGAAAGCGGCCGTGTTGATAGAAGACGTGGCGATTCAGGCAGACCTCGCTTGTATGCTCCAGAAGAAGAAGAAGAAATTTTAACACTTTTTCAAAATGATCCTTCTATTTCTACAAGAGCGGCAGCTAGAAGACTTGGATTGAGTTAATGGAAGGTGTGGTTTACAGTACACACAGCGCGTCTACATCCATTTCACTACACACCTGTCCAAGCGTTGGAAGAGGGAGACCCGGTTAGAAGAATGGAATTCTGCCGTTTTATGATAAATGCAGACATGGAGGATCGCAATTTCTTCTCAAGAATATTGTGGACGGATGAATCGAAATTTGACCGTAACGGGATAAACAATTTCCACAACACACATGGACACCAAAAGGAGAAAACCCCAGGATGAAAAAAGAAAGGGCCCATCAAACCAGATTCAGTCTAAATGTCTGGATGGGTATAATTAATAATAATTTAGTTGGACCTCATTTTTTGCCTCAAAATTTAAATGGTAAAATGTACGAACATTTCCTAAGAGATGAGATTACTGGTTTAATGGAAGATGTGCCAATAGCAACTCGTCGTAATATGATTTTCCAGCATGATGGGTGCCCGGCCCACTTCCGCCTCGGCGTACGCCAGTGGCTAGACCAAACTTACCCACATCGCTGGATAGGTCGAGGCGGGCCGATTCCTTGGCCAGCACGGTGTCCCGATTTGACCCCGTGTGATTTTTATCTTTGGGGTCATATGGAGGCTTTGATGTATACTACACCCATAACTACTGTAGAGGAGCTCAGAAGCCGCATAAGAAATGCAGTAGAAGAAATCAAAACTAGTCTTACTACCAGAATAATCAAAACAGAGGTACGGAGAAGACTACGGGCCTGTATCAGAAACAGAGGTTCACATTTTGAACAAGACCTAAAGTAGAATATTTATTATTAAATTTAATTAAACATTGATGTTTTTTAAACACAATAAACGTAATTAAATTCAAGTTTTTCCTTTTATTTTAACCTTATCGCAAATAAATCTATTTAGACATTATTTCATTTTACTTCTAATATGTTTACTACAACGTCATATTTGTATGTAGACATTTGCACCTTTTTGGAAAGCTAATGAGATAAGGAAGTTATTTAGAATATTAATACGCATTGTATCAATAAAATATACATTTTTTTAAGAAAATCACCTGTTTTTAAGAAAAATGTGCATTTTTCTTAAAAGAAAATTCTGTTTCATGTCTCATAATGAAAAATTCTCGCTTAGTTTGTCCCTATTTATTCCTTAAAAATAATATATGACTCATTGACGGCTAAAATACATAAAAAAATCACTAAAAAGACAAAATTTTTTAAAAATACGTCATGTTAAAGTCAAAAAGTCGAAAATAAAGAAAAAAATTTTGAAATTTCAATAACTTTGTAAATATCAACTTTCGGATAGGAAAGGAAAAATAAATATGAAAAAAAATGAAATGCATATTAATAAATATGCCAGGAAAAATATTACTGTAAATGAGGTCTACTTTCTGTCTTTCAAATGAATGTATCGAATTTCAAGTCACCCTGTATATACATACAGCCGAACGTATAACTGCCACCTTTTTGCGGAAGTCGGTTAAAAAGTAGGATCATTGGAGAACATTAAAAAAGTAGCAATTAGTAAATGTACGAAATTCTACGTCCTCCGCGACCGCATTTTAACGTGAAAGAATGAAGGTATGTAATATTTTGCCACAGGATTTCTGTACATAGTTACTTCTGGCTGCACCCTACACCAGGAGTCCTTGGACTCGAAGTGGTTCTGAATATATATATATACCCTTAAGACTGAATATATATATATACCCTTAAGATTGGTCAATGTTATGACTGTAAGTATGTAGGTAGGTAGGAAGGTAGTTATCGTATCATATTTCTATTCACAATTTCCATTTCGGGTTGTTGTTAATAGAATGAAATAGGTATATAAGTAAATATTATTTCCTAATTTAAAAATGCATAAAGCACCATGCGTAGAAAGACCGTCTAGTCCTAATAATTGTCCTCGGTATTGTCTTCATTTCTAAGAATAGATTATATTATTATTTTGTAGAGGTGTTCGTTGACAATAACTTCATTGTCATATACCAGCTACTTGCACAGTTTCCTTGAATAGTGTAGCTATTACATAGATAGTGTCATCGTAAGCTCAGCTTCTACCTGCTCTACAATGGAATGAATGAGCCTATTGCCTAATATAACTTTAGACGCGCATTTTCGCCTAGTGCTCGAACCAAATAAAAAGGTGAAGACGAGAGCTTTGTCAAACAAAAACTGCGGCTGGTTTTATCCGCGACGGAAAGGGAGACGGTATAATATGCGTTTATGCGTTTAGCATGAGAGGACGCTTGCAGCTTTTAATGTTGCTGTATCTCCAAAAGTACTAGTCTGATTTTGATGCGGTTTTCAGAGAAGCATTTGGGTTTGCCTGGACGACGGTGAAAAAAGCATGGAGGCGCTGCAGTAAAAATAGCATTATTTATGTATTTAGTGTGCGTGTACGGACTAAAAAACCACACACCGTGGCAGCTCGCCATACAAGGTAAGGCGTAGTTTCGTTGTGTGTGCGTGACACTGTGTAATAGGCATGTTGCCAAAAAAAAATTTTTTTCGTCTATTCGATGTTACAAAATATGTTAATAAACAATCTAGAACCCATTTTCGTATATTTAAAAAAAATAACGAAGATACAAACAATTTAAATGTACAATATGAAAGAGAGCGATATATCGCCCTGTGACGTCACGAGTTGCACCCGTCATTCATTTGTCATTACCAAATGTATGGCGCCAGCAACTTGTGACGTAACAAATCGTTTTTAGAGAAAGAGATGGGCAATTATTTATTTTTTTATAATTTTTAATCGCATCGTCAATCTAAATACATATTTCTTTTAGATTTGTGTATCTCTAATCAACAATTTTAACATTTATTTTATATAAATGTGATATTCAATATTAGGCAACATCCCTATTACACGGCGAGACGTAGTTTAGACCGGCCTCTATGTGTGGTTCACACTTTCAGATAACTCTGTCTTCACTTTTTTATTTGGTCTAGGCCTAGTGCTAATAAATGATAGTATCGCTGAATTCAATCAATTTAATTAGGAAAATAGCTGTTAATTAACTAATAGCTAATAAAGCTATTAGTTAATTATATGTTTATCTACCTACCGTTTCTATTGAAATGAAATGAAATAAAAAAAAATATTTCCAAATGAAACTTAACAAGCTTTTTTCGGAAAGTCAACAGAAAAAGCTACCACCGCGCCGGTTCAATCCTACCCCGCCGAGAAGAACCGGCGTAAGAAACTCGCACGGTGGCTCCGTGCGAGTTGTGGTGTGCAATCCTTAACAAAATCATTTACTTTATAATAAGCTTTAGCACACAAACGTTTTTTGACTACTTTTTTTTTTATTAATAGAAAGGTTTTGAACGTTTTCTGGGATCCTATTGTATAGGCGTCCAATGTATACGCCTATACAATAGGATCCCAGAAAACGATAAAAGATTTACCTACTTACTTTGCTAGTCTTATCACTGGTACATCTAGCTTATGCTTATTTCTAGTGTTTATACAATGATTATCACTTTTCTTCTTGAAAGTGCTTAAGTTTTTTCTAACGTATAATAAATTATCCGAAATATACTGAGAAGCTACGATCAGTACACCTATTCCTTTAAACTTTTCTCTCAGAGATTCAAAAGGGGACATTTTATAAATAGCACGAATAGCTCGCTTCTGCAGCACTAATATTGGATTTATTTCGCCAGTATTTCCCCATAAAAGTATGCCATAAGACAATCTACTATGAAAGTAGCTGAAATAATCCAGGCGGGCCGTTTCTTCATCTGAAATTTCTCAAAATTTTCTAACTGCATATGAGTCTATGTGCTAGGTTAGCAATATGAGGACCCCACTGTAATTTACTATCTAGCGTAATACCTAGGAATACAGTGGAGTCTACAAAGTTCATTTTCTCATCATTGACTAGTTAATTGGTTTGTACTTGCCTAACATTTAGCAAGCTCAACTTTAAACATTTTGTTTTATTTGCATTTAAAAGTAAATCATTAACACAAAACCATTTTACTATGTTTGAGAGAGCACTGTTTACCTCGTCGTGATTTGATTGTTGTCGCTTCACTTTAAATAATAGTGAAGTGTTATCGCCAAAGAGTACTATCTTATGCCTATCTTGAACTAGATAAGGCAAGTCATTTATGTAGATGAGAAAAGGAAATGGACCTAAAATAGATCCCTGTGGGACACCTAACTCTATTTTAGTTTCAGCGGATCTTTTACTATTAACCCCTACCCTTTGAGTCCTATTGTTAAGGTAAGTACTCAAAAGAATAAGAGCCGAGTCCCTAATGCGATAAATGTCATGCCATAAAAATTACATTTGTGACTAGTGAAGCATGGTCTACACTCTACACAATCAAATGCCTTAGAAAGGTCGTAAAAAACCATCCTGCGCCTCCTTCAAAGCCTCTAACATACTACAAAGAAGCTCGATACCTGGTATCTGTAGTTGACCGACCTTTAGTAAAATTGAATTGTGTAGTATGCAATTAATTATTTGTATTAAAGTGTACTGTTAGTTGATTCTTACACATGAAATTGGCGTTTTGTAAAGGAGGAACATAAAGTCGATTTTTTTTAAACATAATATATTTATTTAATCAAAGTATATACCAATGCTAACAATGCACTTTTGCCATCTCATAGGTAGTTCATTGATTCCTTTACTAAAAAAACCATTCGGACAGGAATCAATAAAATCTTTGAAGGCGCTTTGGACTTTGAACCCATCGGAGTTAAATTTTTTCCCTTGCAAGAAGTTATCCAAATTTCGAAAAAAAGGATAGTCTGTTGGAGCAAGGTCCGGGGAGTACGGTGGATGTCTTAGACATTCCAATTGAAGCTCCTCTAATTTGGTACTCGTCTGTTGTGCAGTGTGTGGTTTAGCGTTGTCCTGAAGCAGCAGTGGCCCAGAGCGAATGAGACCAACCTAGGCTGTTTAGCAGCTAGCTTTTCCAACATAATTTGCAGTTGCTGGCAATAAACATCTGCCGTAATCGTCTGGCCAGATTTAAGAAAGCTGTGGTGAACGGCACCGGCTCTAGTTCACCAAACGCTCACAAGTAACTTTTTTGAGTAAATTTTCGCTTTGGGCAGGCATTGGCTGGTTTGTCAAAGGTTCAACCATTGCGATGAGCGTTTCTAATTATCGTACAGGATCCACTTTTTATCACAGGTAATGATTTGATTTAAAATCCCTTCATTATTGTGCCGGTTGAGTAATGTAACGCAGCAGTCGACGCGCATTTGTCGATTTGCTGCACTCAATTCATGAGGTACCCACCTTTCAAGCTTTTTCAATACTTCCCAATTTGATTAAAGTGGATTAAAACAGTTTTATCACTAACACCGCAGCCTGCAGCTAACTCGGACATGGTTTGAATTGGATCCGCTTCCACAATAGCCTTCAATTGTTTATTATCAACTTTGGTCTCCGCCGTCCACGGGGCTTGTTCTGCAGGTCGAAATTTCCAGAACGAAAACGTTGGAATCAAAAACGCACTGTGTTTTCATTTACGACACCGCCGCCATACACATCATTAATCCTTCGAGCCGTTATGCAGCACTGGTGCTGGTACGGTGGAACTCGTACTGGAAAATAATACGATATTTCAAGTTTTCCATTTTGTAAACAGAGTGACGTCAAGAAACCAAAAGAGGAAAAAACAAATGAATTACGTTTTTCAAAACACAAATGCATGAGTAAATAGCGGTATAAATTTGAAATTGGAATTCCTTACCAAAGAAGATATATTTGAGATCAAAGTGGGCAGTACGACAAAACGCCAATTTCATATCTAAGGAACTAATATTTTACTAAAAGTCGGTAGTATCGTTATCGGTCTATAATTTGTTAGGTAACACTTTATTCCAGCTTTGAAAAGAGGATAATCTTACTTTTCTTCATTAAGTCAAGAAATACACCACTTTTCTTACAATGATTAAATATTATGGATAGGTAAGTAGCTACAATATCAATTATTGATATGATAATTCTGGTAGACATATAGACAGAGATCATCAGACCAGAGATCGGTAGTATATCTCCCCCGCAGCTTAGCTCGCGTGGGAGAGTGTTCGTGGCAAAAAACTACTTTAGCAAATATACCTACTTCAAGATAGTACTCGTAATAGCACAGAGTAGAAATAAATACTTATAATAAATTTTCACACGTACTTTTTATATTATTATAAATTTATTTAAGGGTTAGGTAATATTGTATCCGTCTAAATAGCTTCTGAAAATACCACATTATTTGTGATCATTTTTTTAAACTTAGAATGGCTATAGTAACCTATTCTTAAAAGATAGACATATTATGTATGCAGACCGACTTCAAAGATTGAGTAGAGAAATAATTAAAATTTTATCCGAATTTAAAAGGGGAATTATTTGGAATAGAAGATTTATTTCATACTTTTTTGTGCATTTATACTTTGAGAGTCGGTTTAAATTTTTTGTTTAAAATAATAATTTTTCCCTTTTTAGTTATTTATAGTATTATTAACACAAATTAAGAAAGTTAATTATACAAAAACAACCTCCGGTATCGTCACTCTCTCGGCAAAACAAACTCAAGCGTTATTTTATTAGTCTAGTCAACAAGTTCAAAAACGTGTTAAATAGAAATAAAGCTCCTAAAAACATGTGCGATAGCTCATTCGATTCGGAATGACGTCTAGAAAAATGTTTTTTTAAGGGTAAATTAGGACATAAAAAAAATGCGATTGTTATTAACAAAATAAGATAAAAAAAATAGGTATTTAGTTTTTCGTTAATAACTTTTAAAATAATGACATTTAAAGAATTTTGTAAAAATATCCTGAAAGAGGAGAAAATTTCCAATAAAAAAGTCCTAACTCCGGAACTCTATCTATATTATATTTTTTTTTTTAACGCTGGAAATAGGGCTCCGCGAGGGCGTTACGGCATAGGCGCGCCGTCTAAAAAGCCGGTATATCACCTAAAATATATATTTTTTTATATTAAATTACAATTTAAAAATTTGAATAAATTATGGTGTAATCTAGACACTTGAACGAAAAAAATCTAGGTGAAAAAATTTTTTTTGTCGATTTTTCAAAAAGTTACACCATTGTTAATTAACAATTTTTTTCCAATCTCTGTTTTTATAAATTACGGCATAAAAGTTTAAATAATTGGTCTAGAAATTTTTCGCTTCGTGGAGATCTTTTTATTTAGGTACTTAATAAAGTTATGCAATTATTATTTTGTTAATTATATTTTTTTAAATTAACTAAAAATGAAATTTCTAAAAAATGTTATCAAAAAAATGACATTTTATTTAATAATTGAATTTTTTTTCTAATTATTTTTCTCAGGTATATTTTTTGTAAATAAATAATATATAGAGCTCCAGTAGAAAGTTATTAAGGCTTATTTTAATAAATAAACAATTAAACTTTAGCAAAATATTAATAATTCAAGTGATAAATAAATGAAAAATGATCTGTGGCAGAATATAAATTGGGTAAGTATAAATTTGAATTAATATGTTATTTAAACAAAAATGGATTTTGCTATAATTTATGTGTAATTAGAATGTTTGTGTAAAATTTGTGTGTAATTAGCTGTATCTATATTATTTAACAATTTATAAGCTATGGAATTTCAAAAAATGTAAAAAAAAACTAAATTTTTTATAAATAAATGCTTATAACAACTGATAAATAATAGTGACAGAATCGATCGATCAGAATTCATTTTAAAGATAAATAAATCCTTTACAAAAATGACCTGAATGTTCTTTATCGTATCTCTAATAGTTTAAAAGTTATAACAATTTTTAACTTGACAAATTATGTAACGGCTGTAATTTCATTATTATATATTTAAAAGTGCTGTAAAAAATACAAAAAAAATCTAAACTGTTATATATGGTTGTTTTTGTAATTTTTTTAAGTTTTCGAAAAAAAATATAACTGTTAATATTATTTGTTTATAACAAATTGTTAAGTTAATAAACAATTAAATTATTTACAAAAAAAAAATTCTCTGTTATTCCATTGAAAAGGGTCAATGATGATTTTTAAGAATAAAATAATTTCTTAACTAATTATTAAAACAATTGAAATATAAAAAAAACGATTATAAATAATAAAAAATTTATTTAAAAATTTGTTTATAAACAATTTCTTAACAAATGACGTAAAAATTTTATTTTCCAATGTTAATTATTAATACCTATATTAGATGCGAAAACAAAAATAAGATATTACCAAAAAAAAAAATTTTGATGACATTTTTTAGAAATTTCATTTTTAGTTAATTTAAAAAAATATATAATTAATAAAATAATGAACTTTAATATTTTTTTTGCATAACTTTATTAAGTACCTAAATAAAAAGATCTCCACGAAGCGAAAAATTTATAGACCAATTATTTAAACTTTTATGCCGTAATTTATAAAAACAGAGATTGGAAAAAAATTTGTTAGTTAACAATGTCTAGATACAAATTAAAGTGTCTAGATTATACCATAATTTATTCAAATTTTTAAATTGTTATTTAATATTTTAAAAAAAAATTTTAGGTGATATACCGGCTTTTTAGACGGCGCGCCTATGCCGTAACGCCCTCGCGGAGCCCTATTTCCAGCGTTAAAAAAAATTATAAATAATATAGATAGATTCCGGGAGTTAGGACTTTTTTATTGGAAATTTCCTCCTCTTTCAGGATCTTTTTCAAAATTCCTTAAATGTCATTATTTTGCCAGTTTTCTGAGATTTCCCCAAATAAGCATTACCGATCTGTGGACCTACTAAATAATCATCGTGTGATGACAATGATTAGAAAATACATTATTAAATAATTATTATTATCTTTTTTAGTAGTCGGCGGAAAAAATGTAGCAGTCAGCATTAAATATAATATTATAGTGATGATGATGATCATGAATTTAATTTTGGATAAAGCAAAATTTCAAATACATTGATATCGGTGTAGGAACTCCTCCTATGCCACCATAATAATATGTTGGTGAATAGTAAGAAGATGGGGGTGATGATGATGATGATGATTACTGTAAGTGGCATATGCCACCCACATGTGGCATTATGACCACCAGGTCATTGAAATTGAAAATGGGTTCATGTTTTCTAAACCAATGTTTAATTTACTTAAATAATTAATACAGTCTCATTGTTTTTCACAAGGCTACTATCTATTAGTCGATCGGGAGCTTCGGGAGACATCAAGTAGATGGGAATGACGTACAGCCGACAGCGGTTAGTGGCAGTCTGCCCAAAAACCGGTCAGTAGTCAGTACAACACGCGCCGACCGAGTGCCAGGTCGTGTGTTGCAGTAACTGCGCAGATGCAAGATATCGCTATCTCATTTGCGCATTAAATCAGCTGATAGTCGCGTGTGTTGTGTGTTTGTGTACACTGTGTTCAGAATTCAGATCCACTCGAATCTTAAACGTAAGCAAAGATTACAATAGAAGCTTATAATGCTACCAATTTTACTGTCACTTATGTGCCGTGTAATAAAATATACAATGACACATTAATATGTTCGAATTACGCCTTGTCTTTTTCTTTACGTAGATTACATTGGATCTGAACAGAGTGAAGTGATGTTGATAATATAGTGCGATGGACTCCCCGAACCCATCGCTGCGGCTGCGCGGCGGCGTGTGCGCTGAAAACAAGAAACATGAGTTGAATATGTGCACTAGTGTCATGTCGGCGGAGACGCAGCGGCTGCTGCCACCCACCACCGAGACCATCATGACCAAGCCGTTCCCTATTAGAGGTAATCATCATCATCGTCAACATCCATACTGCTGGGGCTCGGATTTTTCTCCAATTTTAAGATAGTTTATAGCTAAAGCCCATGAATCATAAACAAGCTGTTCCGTAAACGAGGTATTTCTTCTTATAAGTTAGGTACTAGTTTTTGCTTTTAGTGGAATGTGTGTTAGATAAAAAAACTTCTTCACCAAATAACTCTCCTGACTGCAATATAGTTCTGTATACAATATTGAAAATGTTTTTTAGTTTATGTTTTTCGTACCCAATGGGTAAAAACCCCCTATTAACCCCCTGGGACTGGGACTCCGGCCGGTCCAACAGCTAAGTCCCTGCATTTTAAATCTGTAATATCTTCGAAAATATTTATTTCAATTACACGCTGTAGAGGGCCATATTCATCTATATTAAATGCACAATGTATTTAAAGTACTTTTTTGGATAAGGATTAATGCTGTATGACTTAAAATCGCTTCGTAAATAAGCCATTATTTCTCGTAAAAAGTTGAAAAATAAGAAATGGTTATTGTAAGGATAGGGTTCCATAAGAGATAGACATACATTACCATCGCGGACTTTTTTGTAGATCTTTTCAAGGTGTACAATACTGTAATACATTATTTTGATCTATCATAGGGTTCAGACAGCGTTTGCAATGTAAGCGCAAAAAATGTGTTTATTTACGACATTAGAAACCTCTTAAATTATGAGTGTTTCTCTACTATAATAAGCATGTTATATACATATAAACCTTCCTCTTCAATCACTCTATCTTTTAAAAAACCCGCATCAAAATCCGTTGCGTAGTTTTAAAGATCTAGGCATACATAGGGACAGACAGAAAAAGCAACTTTGTGTTATACTATGTAGTGATAACTGAGCTTGAAACGTCCAGTGAGCGTCCAGTGTCCAATGTCCATCCTTCTGGTGAAAGATGAAAAAATACTTACAATGTGTTGGCCAGTGGCATTTTGGTGTCGATAGACGATGTAATAACGCTAAAAATATAAAACGTCTTCCCCAAACGTTCCCGTGTAAATAGAAAAAGAATAGATCGCAGGGATTTGTGAGTCATGCTTGTGAGGCAGTGTTTATGATTTAAGTAACTATGTGAATTTTGAACCGTGAACATTACAAATTACTATACAATGTATTTAACCTCCGTTTTGAAAGTCGGTTAGAAATATACAGGCATTTTCTCACAGAAATGTAAAAAAATATTACGCCACTTTTAATGTTACTGTTTTTAATACAATACAGGCAACATGTTAATAAACAATCTAGAAACCATTTTCGTATACCTATCTTAAAAAATAACGAAGATACAAACAATTTTAATTATTTACAATATGAAAGAGAACGATATATTGACCTGTGACGTCACGAGTTGCACCCGCCATACTTAATGTTACATAGCGGTTGCAACTTGTGACGTACCTAACAAATCGTCTTGCGAGAAATAGATGGGCAATATTTTTTACTGCTTGTAATTTTTAATTGTGCCAATCTAAATACCTATTTCTTTTAGATTTATTTATCTTTAAGCTACACTTTTAAATTTTAATTTATAAAAATGTGATATTCCACACTCAACTTCCCTATATAAAATAGCTATGGCGTTTATGAATAATATTATTAACGTAACATGCACAGCTGTCAGCTTTTTACCCGACTACGGCGAAGCCAAAAGGAAGGGTAATGATTTTGGCAGTCTATGTATGTATGTAAGTTTGTTTGTTGACTAAACTACTGGTCCGATTTTAATAAATGGGGTGTCAAAATATGTCAATAGATTCGTAACGATGCCGCGGGTAACATAGGCTATATTTTTTTTTCAAAATTTTGTATTTCGAAAATTGAACCTTAAATTCTAACATCTAAAAAAATTAAACCAAGATAATCATCATATCTTTGGTATCAAAAGAAAAATCTTGGCAACCACACCACAAATACGTAAATACAATATTATACATAATATATGTGGCGTGCTTGTACAAATATGACAAAGTACACGTTTAAAATGCGGTCGTACAAACCCAATTGTCTAATTTTCTTGGGGTATAATTCTTGAAACTTCTCGAGGCCTCGGTGTAAACTGCAGCTTAGATGCTTTACTCATTAGTGGGTGCGACCACGGCTCTAGCTTGAGCATTTTTGTACCATAACAGTTTGTCGATGTAGAGTGGTAAGATTAGAGGGACTCTCTAAATTCCCTCGAGCCGCATGGCACGGCAGACCAGCAAGCACTTCCTGACTTGTGTGGGACTTGTAGGTAAGTATGTGTAGTTGACGAGCTAAGCCCATAAGTTCACCAACAGTAAATCACGAGACATTGTTAAATCATTAACTAATTAGGGCTCTTAAAATCTATATTCGAAAAAAAAAACATTAAATAACAAAATTTCAGTGTGTGTCTCTCTCTGTGTGTCTACACGTAACTTATTCACCCCTCTGTTTTCGTCGGGCGTTAAAGATGTCTTGTATACTAGATAACTAGAGCCAATATACGAGCTTGGGATATTTGCGATGCGATGCGAATTCGCAATTATGTGTGGGAGCCATATTGTCTTCGATGCTCATAATGCAATCGATAGGGATTTAACCGCACCTACAGCTTTACCAGCGGAAACTGTCTACGTCAGTCGAACCGCATTTTCTGCCAAATGCTGATAAGTGCTGCTATCGCCTACATCATATTATGATCTAAGCCTACATCCATACATTACACAGCATTTTGCAGAATATGCGCTTGGAAATAAATGTACGGTGTAGACTGTAGTGACTCATTCGTTAATACTAAAGAGAGAGCAGTTAGTCAATTATTTTAAGTAAGTAATAGGTACTCACTTAAAATAATTGACTCATCTAATCTCGTTTGTCTACATGTTATTTATAATAAACAATAATATGTAGCTCAGACAAGATAGAAGATACCCATTTGAGTTTTGGCGAGACTGTAGAAGGGTGAAGTTGTTATTTTGTATTAAATTTTTTTCTTTAATTTGTGAATTTCTGTAGAATTTTAACCGTTAAATGTTCGTTAACGTGAACAAGTGTGGGCAAGTGGTACAACTTCAAAAAGCGTGCTATTTCGTGTTCTCACCGAAACCACCTCTGTCATTCGATGTACTTGCGCGCGTTAAATGCCTACGGCTCGCCGCATCTTGGCCGATCCATTTCGCAGTGGGTTGTCGGCAGTTGATCGCGACGCTTACCTACATTTTTCTAATTTACATTACATGGATGTAAATAGAGTAAAATAAATTAATAAAGAAAATATTTATGTTTTTCCATTTACATTTGATTAAAAACAATTCTTAAATTATTAGAATTTATTATTAGAATTAAGTTTATATTTTAGTTATTATTAGAATTTTAATTTACTTATTATTAGAATTAAGGTATTATTAAACATTATATATAGGTAGCAACTTAGGTACTTGTTTTTTCTATAGGTAAGAACGTAGGACTTTACTTGATAAATTATACTTAGTACAAACTACAAGTATATTTTTGTAGGGAGTAATGATTGCCGAGATGTTTTGTAGCCCAAAACACATCTCGCTTGTAGTAAATAGTAGGTACAAGTTACCTAAGTACCTACGTTACTAGGGGAATATGTGAGCAGAGTGCTAATAGAAAGTAGTCGTTTTGCTGTTGTAGGTATTTCTCGCTTATTGAATAGACGAGGCGAGTGTTTATAAACCATTATATAAAAAAAAATCAAATGTAACTACTAATTTTTATAAATATTATAAATTAATACATAATAAAACATTTCAAACTTAATATATGCGTAACTTTATTTACATACTTAAATATTTAATTGTAAGAAGCAACCCCGAGTGGTCCCCGATCAATTGTATTGTCTCAGCACTTAAATGCCGCGTCATTGTTCGCTATCGCATTAGAATAACAATCTAGCGTCCGAGAGTTTAAGGTTCATTTTCACACGCAGCTGTGACCTTTCAGTAACTGTAGGCATTTAAAAAAGTAGGTATTGAGTTTTTGTATGGAGTGAGTTATCTCTTACGTAGTAACTATTTAGTAATTTGTGCCAAAACTAGGAAGGAAGTTGCAGTAAAGCGTCCAGCCTTATTGAATCGACTGACTTGACACATCGAATGCACTGACGAATTGTTTGATACGGTAACGGTGATAAAAATAACATTTTCCCGCCTATTTAACTTGACACTGGCAATGATTTAAGCCGTATCGCCATATAAAAAAATACCATTCAATTATCTCACGTATTTATATCTTCTTTTAATGTTTGTTTATTTCATAGATTCAGTATTTATGTATTTAATAAAGTACTTGCTTTATTTAATAACTCATATCCTAAAGTAGTGTGAAACATTGACCATTGACACAAAATGAATAATAACCAAGTCACTTGTTGTAATATTATGTGCGTTACATTTAAATCTGAGTGATCTGAGTGACTAGTAATGTTTAGATATTAGTATTAACCCTAGAAAGATAATCTACGTCAAAATGAC
This sequence comes from Phengaris alcon alcon, assembly GCA_037179445.1. NCBI lineage: Eukaryota > Metazoa > Arthropoda > Insecta > Lepidoptera > Lycaenidae > Phengaris > Phengaris alcon. Next base: position 897,616 of record JAYRCH010000048.1, on the reverse strand, counting down.
TCCTTGTGTTTCGAAATATTGCTGTATGACGTATGATTATCTTTTACGTGGCTTTTAAGATTTTTGTATGCGTTTCAATTGGGGTTCTTTTTGGTAACTTTTCTTTGTTTTAGCGATAGTTTTACCTTTATTTTATATTTATAAATATTATAGAATATCCGGCAACGGAAAATCGGAATTTACAAGGCGAGAGCATCCTGGCGGCTCTTTTAGAGAGCGATGAGGATCTTTCATCTACCGACACTGACAGCGAGCTCGAGGACCTTCTGAGCGAAGACGACGTGCAGAGTGACGTTGTGAAGGCATTTGTCGACGATGAGAGGGACCAAGAGTCAATAGCATCCAGTCTACCACCTGAAGGAAATGCTGAACAAGTACCACCATCTACAGCTTCTCGTCGTCTGATAACCATGTCTTGGCCTAGCATAAGAGGTAAGAATAAACATTGCTGGTCTACTACAAAGGCATCAAGAAGAGGACGAATCTCAGCACTAAAGCGGCTCTAACTTCACCCTTTATGGCCAAGCGCTTAGAAGCACCCACTTTGAAGCGATATTTGCGAGATGAGATAAAGAATACGTTACCGAAAGCTGCTCCTGGACCAACCGAAGACGACACAGAAGAGCCCAATCCAAAGAAACGTACTTACTGTGCCTATTGCCCCTCTAAAAAAAGCGTAAGGCTAGCGGATGTTGCAAAAAGTGAAAAAAAGTGATTTGTCATGAACATAACATTGACATGTGCCTGAGCTGCATCTGATCGATCTCCGTAGATTTAAGTATTAAATTTCTATAGAGGCTATTGTTTCAAACTAACAGTTTTATTAGAAATGACTGATTAGTCTAAAAAATGTTGATTCTTAATCATAAGAGAAGTTCCTATGTTTTGTAACTTTAAAATGATAGCCATTATGTTTCGTTATTTTTTTAAATAATTAATAAACAGTACTTATATATAAATATGTTGTATTTTTATTTAAACTGATATGAGAAATAAATACACACCATAGTTCATCAAATTAAGTAAATAATCTTTGAAATAATAGCCATTTAAAAGTAAGGAGTAATTTTGACGTATGATTATCTTTTCCGTACATCTAAATAAGATTATCTTTGTAGGGTTAAGTATATTATTTAACAAAATCATTTGGAGGTTTGGATTTTCGGTCCACGGTCCACATCTATATATATATAATATAGACGTTTAACAACTTTATTGAAAGCATAGCGGTTCCGTACCCACTTCGTTGCGGATTAAACATTTTACTTGTGATGAAATTACAAGGGCTGCACTAAAAGTATCGGGAATGGAATATTTCCACTGTTCCTGTCATATTAAAATCTTTTTAATTTAAAACTCCTTGGTTTTAAAAATCGAATACCGTTTATTTATTTAAAGAAAGATTAAAAAAAGTCTTGTCACAAGGTCTTGTCAAACATGTTTAGTCGTTGAGAAAATGGAATTGACTCGAGAAAATTCTAGAGCGATGATTTATTATGACTTTCGAAGTGGTTTAACACAAAAACAGTGTGTTGACCGGGTGATTTCTGCATTTGGTGATGAAGCCCCATCCAAAACCACAATTTATCGCTGGTTTGCTGAATTTCAACGTGGACGTGTCAAGCTCAGTGATGATCCCCGTCAAGGTCGTCCAAAAACTGCAGTCACTCAAGAAAACGTTGATGCTGTGCGTAAGCTGATTGAGGAAGATCGACATGTGACATACCGCGAAATTCAGGCAACTTTAGACATTGTCATGAGTCAAATAGAAATAATCTTGCATGAACAATTAGGTGTAAAAAAGTTATTTTCCCGATGGATACCGCATTTGCTCTGTGAAGAGCAAAAAGCGGCTCACGTTACTTGGTGCGTCAGAACTCTCGAAAGATTCCACGCAGGATCCTCAAATGCTGTATACAACATCGTATCAGGTGACGAATCCTGGATATACGCGTACGAACCCGAAACAAAAAACCAGTCACGAGTTTGGGTGTTCGAAAATGAGTTAAAGCCAACAAAAATTGTTCGTTCACGGAGTATTTAAAAAAAAATGGTGGCCACATTTGTCTCCAAAACCGGCCATGTTGCGACTATTCCTCTTGAGGGACAAAGAACGGTTAATTCAGAATGGTATGTTAACATTTATTTGCCACAGATCGTTTCTGAACTCCGTAAAGAGAACTGCAACCGCCGCATCATCGTCCATCACGACAATGCGAGTTCTCACACCGCGCACAGAACAAAAGAGTTTTTAGAGCAAGAAATCATAGAATTATTAGACCATCCGCCGTACAGTCCCGACATAAGCCCTAATGATTTCTATACTTTCTCTAAAATAAAGAATAAATTGCGTGGTCAGAGATTTTCATCACCTGAAGAAGCTGTGGACTAAGCCTACAATACGGCCATTTTGGAGACCCCAACTTCCGAATGGAATGGTTGCTTCAATGATTGGTTCCATCGTATGGAAAAATGTGTCAAATTTCGCGGAGAATACTTCGAAAAGCAATAAATACATTTTTAAATAGTAATGTTGTGTCACTTCCTTGATTCCCGAAATTTTCAGTGCCGCCCTCGTAACATTGTGGTTCGGTCAATTCTACGAACGACGAACAATTCAGTACGGAAATAACAGCTGACTTTGTAATTTATATTCTGCTCGGATAAAGCTAAACGAACCCCATTGTTTCTATCAATCATTAAAGCTAGTGACTTCTCAAACTATAACGTAGAATCTTATATCAAGAATTCGAAGAAAAGGAGAGCGGTATTCTTGATGTAATCGTAGAGCGATTTCTATAAGCAATTAAAGTATTTACTGTTTAGTATTTACAATAGATACAATAAGTACTCAGATGACAATCTATAGACGACGACCTTCGAAGTACTCACTCGACCTAGACTGCTTATGTAACAGTTTTTTTTTTCTGTTTCCATTTACACAGCAAATTCACTTAACACTATTTTAACTTTAGTAGTTAAAATAGGTGTTCGTTTTCATTACATTTTTGCCCGCGGGCCGCGACTTTATTTGATTAGTCCGTAAATATGTCTACCCCTCGTAATCATCAGTATATTTGGCCAAAAAAGTTGCCAATGTCCTCTTATAAACTTTTAAGTACTATCATTGTGTTTCCAAAATATAAGCATAACGAATGATTCTTAACAAAATTCTCGTATTTATACTTAATATACTTAAAAATATATAAATAAAAGTTTTTATAAATAAACATTCAAACACGTTTTAAGATTAAAGTGACTACCAAACATATTAAAGCTACAATATCGTGTCTAATGTAATACGATTCCAATTTAGTCGTATTCCTTTGACGCTGCCTTTGACTCTTCGCAAGCGTTTGATACTCGTAATACCATACAGGGTAGCGGTAGACGATATAATAAAGATTCGATTTACGCTTTAATTCTGCCGTCTGTTCGTGTCATCGTGGTTTTAGGTTGTAAGAACAATTATTCTTGTATTTATTAATTGGGCTGATAAATTTTTGACATAACGCATAATTGGTGCATTATCTAAAACAGGTTTGAAACGTGTGAAGTGGATACAAACTGTCATAAATATCTGTTATAATTTTATTTAGTGGTTTTTTATTAAATGGATTGTACGCTGGGGTCATTAATCCGTCATTAATCGGATTACTGATTATTATCAATCACCATGTTTATGCAAACATATTTGGATAAGGAACTTCAATGCTACATAATTCAAGTGATTGCATTGTAATTTTCTTTTAGTGTTGATGTTTTGTTTGCCTTTCATTCCATACATCGAGATCAAATGAATGGTCAATGTCAATAATTATATTGCTGATTATTATAAAATTGTCGTGCTAAAAGAAGTAAGTAGTACCTTACTATACGTCTTATCTTCAACGTATCGTAGCAATCATCGGCGTTTACATTTAGTGTATGCCCAGCATATTATGTTATATTCATTTACGTGACACTTTTTTATGTTAGTGACGTGCGCGCCGGCCGGCAGACGACAGCCTTGACCCAAACCCCAAAAAAAATGCATTCAAAATTGGAATGTTTAAATTGAAATAAACATTTACTAGGAGTAGGAGGTAGTGTGGGGTATCATTAGATATCTATTTTAGAAACATTGAGCTTGAGATTGCTAAGACTATAATTTTATTTAGGTATCCGTGTGCTAAATATTCAACTTTAAGCTCATTTTTTGTTAAATACCCTTAAAGCTAAACGGCTGGCTCGAAAATCCTGAAATTTATTCTGATGATGGTAATAATTGGTAGTCCATATTGTGATGAACTTTGAAGAAAAGCTATAACTAAAATTAAATATGTTTATTTCATTAGCCCATAATATTGTTAGTATACAAATTATACTTTTCCATTATACCTAAATTTAATTTAGGTATTTCTCCACCCTCTGTGGCCCCGGGCATATGCACGTGTGATTGGACCCAGTGCCGCAGAACGGGCTCTCCAGCTTGGCGCTGAGCATGTTCAGTATGGTGTTGAGTCTGTTCAAAATGGTGTGCGTTCCGCACGCGTGGGAGGCTCAACACCATACACACATCAGCAATGCGATGCGACGCCGCAGAACGGTGTGGAAACCGTCTGTGTGTGCGTGCGCAAACGCACTACAGCAGCGAGGAAGCCCTATCAATACCCTGAATGCGTTATTATACTGTATTTGGAGAGAATGGCCCGCTGCGTGTCTCTGACCCACAGATTGCCGGTATAGAGTATTTGGCAAAACGCTTTAAACAGTGTAACTTTAACATTTGTACTACACCTCGCGAATATGCATGCCAACATGTTACAGCGGACCGCCATCGCGCGCCTATAACAGCTTTGATAACTTTGTTAGTTCAGGAGTTATAGAGACCTAACTTGTAAAAATAAAACCATAAAAGGGTGTTTACGGAACCGACGCGCACTTGGCCGGTTTTATTATAAATACATTCTTCATTTTCCAATAATTTTTCGCCCTGGCAACACTAGCCATTACGTTTGTGGATTTATTTATTTTTTTCTACGCTCGGGCACGCAGATAGTAGCTGGATGTTGTCATGCGAGGAACGCGTGCTCAACCGAGATAACCGCATTTCGCGTAGATATTAAACAACCATTTTATTTTCTATCCATTTACTCTAAACTCGTCGAGACAATAAACATAAGTTACGGATAATAGCCGTACATAAATGACTGATGATGTAATTAAATCACGAACTAATTTTGAAAAAAGTTTTATGTACTAATTTTTTTTAATTAACACAAGACGGGTTACTAAAGAGATCAATTTGTGTAAAAAGTGACATAAATCGTCATTAAGTTCCAAGGTCACACGGTCCAGCCTGCATTTCCAACGCCATTGGACCCCAACGGCCTTGCAGAGAAGTAGTAGGCAAAAACTAAAAATGATTGACACTATTGACTATTGACATTTATGACGGCCTTTAATAATAGGTCTTTGGCTATGAAATTTCCCTTCTGCAGTACTGGCCATTTCAAATCAAAATAATTTTTGTTTGGCTTAGAATTCTAATTTCAAATTAATTTTATTTTAAAAACATGGAATTCTTTTTCCAAAAGTAATCATTTGTTTATTGATTAGTGTTACATTTTCATCGCATTTAAATATTTTTCGTCATCATGGATACGTTAAAAATTCGAGTAATTATGGAATATGAGTACCGTCGTGGCAGCAACGCGGCACAAGCGGCACGCAACATCAACGACGTTTATGGAGCTAACACTAGAAACCAACGCACCACCTGTTATTGGTTTGCTCGCTTCCGTTTAAGAAATTTCTACTTGAAAAATGAACCTCGCGGTCGTCCGAAGACTTTGGTCGACAATTACGAATTAAAGGCGATTGTGGAAGCTGATGATACACAATCTACAGCTGAATTAGCAGCAGCTTTCGACGTTAGCACTGCTCAACAGACACACAAATGAAGGAATTTTGAACCGCACACAGGTAACAATACCTGCAATGAAAAATGGATTCTGTTTGATAACCGCAAGCGCTCAGCAAGTTGGTTGGATCCTGGTTCAGCACCTAAATAATGCCCTAAACGAAAACTTACCCCTAGAAAAGTGATGGTCACTGTTTGGTTTGGTGGTGGTTCTTACCAAACGGGGTGAGCATTACTGCAGATGTGTACTGTTAAGTACTGAACACAATGATGGAGAAGCTAGCACATCTCCAACCAGCATTGGTCAATCGCTCGTCTCCGCTGCTCCTGCACGACAACGCGCGACCTCATACTGCACAGCAGACGGTCTCCATGTTGCAAGAACTGGGGTTGGAAGCTCTCCGTCATCCGCCCTACTCACCAGACCTTGCGCCTACAGACTACTGCTTTTTCCAGAATTTGGATAACTTGGCGGGAAAAAAATTCAATACCCGAGAGACAGTACAAAATGCCTATGAAGAATTTGTTGCCTTCCGTCCAGCTGATTTCTTTAAGAAGGGCATCAATCTCATCTCATCATCACTGCGTTGGCAAAGATGCATTGATTGCAGGGGTGATTACTTCGATTAATACAAATAAAAAATACATTTAAAAAAAATCGTTTAAATTTTTTCATACAAAACGGCAATTTCATAGGTAAAGACCTAATATAACAAAGCCATAAGCTTGCCCTTTTCAACTGTATCATCATAAAGCCATTATAGATTGGCATTCATGCTACGTATTTATCATATTAAAACATACATTCTGTTATAATATAATTCTAATCTCGTAGCATAAAAGCTGATACCACCAGGACTTTTTTGCCGAGCTGTAAAACAGGCGGTGGGGTATGGCTCTTTAAAACGATAAAACGACAGCCACGATTATCGTGACGTCATAAGAACAGAAACAACAGACGTTGTTGTATAATTCATTTGATTGTGTTCTTATGACGTCACTTAGAAGAAAAATATGGCGGCTGGCGATTTCGGTCCCATGACATACAGATTTATTTATATTTAGTACACAAACAGGTTACAGTAATTGCATGATAAGGTAAACTTAAGCTTAATTGCTAAACTAGACAGCAACCCAAAAAAGTATACCTAGCTTATTTAGTTTTCGGTTGTTGTTTACAGATGTTGTTTTGTTTTCGTTTTTTTCGTTATATCATTTGATTTTGATAGATGAAACTGGCCTATTGTAACACGACAGTAAATTCTACTCAACGTTGATCTTCGTGTAAAAATAAAACTGCAGCAATTTCAAATCCTAAGGTTCTACAAGCCAAATATGTAGTTATTTTTGACAACGCAATTATACATTAGGTATAACTTATTAGATACCTACTAGATGTTGACCGCTACTTCATTCGCGCAAAAGGAAATCCCTTGGGAACCGTACATTTTACCGCGATAAAAAGCCTTCCCCGTGGTCTAATCTATAGCTGTATCAAATTTCATCAAAATTGGTCCAGTTATTTCGGAGCCTATTCAATGCAAAAAAAACTAAACAAACATACAAATCTTTCCTCTATACAATATTAATATAATAGTATAGATAAAATGTTTGTTTAGTCGGTAACAATTATGTCGTCGATCGTGACCCTCTGTCACAGTGAGGCAATACCTCATATCAAACTGATTAACAAAGAAATTACCGCTACTCATTTTTGTAATAGCCAAGCAATAAAACAGTTTCGAATATGAATCTCAGAGTAATTGATGGAATATTTCACACATTTCAAAAAATGTTACCAATGCCATTTACACAATATAAGTGTAGATAACCAAAGATGGCATAAATAGTCAATACCTACTCACTCATCTGTGAGATCTAGTGGGAGGGTATCTCTAAGGTCTCTGATCTCTGATCGACTAACGCCCGAAATTAAAAACGTATCTAAAATCTAAGATTGACGTCAATCTTAGATTCTCAAACAAAAATTGACGTTAAGTTAATCCTAGGATCGTTGAAATGTATTGAAATCTTGATTTGAGATAGCTAAAATAAGATTAAGATTGATTGTTAATTTCTGTTTGAAAGTTAAGCTGATAGATGAATAAATAAAAAAATAAAGCCTTTTATTCGTTCCAAATACACATTACAATGTACTGGTTACATTGGTATTGTTAGATGCAAATATTTTATGAATTAAAAGGTTAACTTGAAGAACTAACTAACTAACACTAAGAATTTGATGAGATCTCTGATAGATAATACTCGTGTATTTCTAGAAGGCGAGCGGCCGAGCCACATTTACATCGTTCTCATTCATATAATATGTATTTTGCAGGGCTTCCCAGCTAGATTATGTTGATCTTGCAAGAGATTATTACAAGGAGTAGAACAACTTCCAAAAGCGAGGTTTTTTAAGTTTCATTTATGCTTGTTAATTAGGTGACAAGCAAATAGCCATAACCTAAGCGAAACCGACACAAACCAGCTACGACTAACCCGCGCGATGTAAACACTGGTTCCGCAGGAAAGGTCCAATTGACAACGACCCGATTTCGGCTAACTATATCCAGACTTGAGCCAGATAATATCTACGAACGTAATGGAAAGTTTGTACTATGATAGATTTTTTAAATGGGAAAATGGCCCACCAGACATTCCCACCACCGCACCTCCTGTGTAGCCAGGATCGACAGTGGTAACTAACCACAAAAATCTTCTGATATTATCTCGGGGGTTCCCGAGGGACATGCTAAATCTGTCTTGAGACCCGCAACGAAATTAATCAGAAGAAAGGTAGGAGGAGTAGGAACTAGGAAGTATTTCAGTTTCCCTCCCCAAGAAAAGCGGAAGACAGCCAAATTGTAATAAGCAAAAATGTCAGAACTAGAAGGGAAGCACCACGGGAATAATATAGGTTATTAGTAACTACTACGATAGATATAATAGAGTATGTACTGGCACGCCCGGAGTGATATTGCGCTTTTCGCTCAGGCGGAATACCGGTGTGAATAAATTGCGTTGTGATAAGCCCAAGGGGAAAGACTTTATAAGGAAGACAGAAGTATTTTGTCTTTCTCTTTAAAAAAAATATATATATTGTGACAGCACGAGATTAGCTACTAAGCGATATATATATATATATATATATATATATATATATATATATATATATATATATATATATATATATATATATATATATATATATAGTATAATAAAAAAATCTTAAATATGGCCTTTGATGCATTGTATTATTTTAATTACTACGAGTATATGGCGTGATTATCATCAAGCTATAAAGTAAGTAAATTATAGGTATGCACTAAGTATGTATCCAGTTAACTCATAAAGGTCAAGTCTGGATAAGGTTAAATTAGTAATAGGTAGAGATAAGGATACACTTCAATAAATAATGAACAACACAATACATTTAAATATCCCTGGTATTTTTATCGATTTTACTTAAGAGTTGACAATAGAAATTATCTTTTTTATTTCGTCCCAATATCTTATCTGAGCTTGTGCAATAAACCCGAATGCAATCAACCACGTGCAATAAATGATATCCTAGGCCTTCATATTAAAATATCAATTTACTTTTATTTTAAATACCTACCACATGCAAAGCCTCAACAAATTAACATAAACGAACTAAAGGCGAGATCTAAGTATCTTCTTCTTCAAGTGCCTCTCCAAACATTGAAGGTTCGCAGTCAAGCTCCGAAAATTTTCCTTGTCCAATTTCTTTCAAAAGTTCTTCTACAGACTTTATCCCGGTGTGCACTCTCGGTTATTCCTCAGCCAATATGTTTACATCTCCCTGGTTTCTTCTTACTTATCATTACGGTTTGTAGAAGACCGTAATGATGGGGCAAAGAAAAATTGTTTTGCATAGTTTGGTTTTCATCCGGTTCTTGGTACGTTATCCGTACACCTAAAAGTTTTTTGGAAATTATTCTAGCTGCTATTAGGCAAATAAAAATACTGTCTTCGTGACTTTTACCAGGCATGCTATTGTCAATGACATATAAAATTGCGTTAAAAGTTCCAATCATAAACTGTTCACGTTGTTTTATATAATTGTTTAAATCAACTATATTCATAATTAAAAACTTTGAAAATTTTATATTTTTATATTGCTTTTGTCCAATAAAAATATTTATTTCTTTTGGCAATATGACAAAGTGATTCAAGACTTCTGTTTATTAAAATAGGAATACATAGATTTTTATTTACTTCCAAATGTAGAACATCTAAATGCGTGGGTATTAGGTTATAGATATCTTATTCACCGTTTATATTGATGAATACGTTATTATGCCGACGACCAACTTTGTTTACTTAAAAAATTAACGTTCTGTCCAAACTTATCTGCACAAAAATTACAAAGTAGGTAGTTATGTAAGTAAGTAAATAAAATGTATAATCACTGACCTTGGCATTATCACATAATAGCTTTTATTTGGGCCGAGTTAAAGTATGCGGCCACATGCCAAGTGCATTCCTTGACCCAATCTGTTTGAACATCGAACGCGGGAGGCGGGTATCACTTCCGGTTTGTCACTAGACACAATAATTAACTTGTTTAAAATGTACAACTTCCGTACAATTTTTTTTACTCGTACAAACTTAATTGACAAAGCATTCAGAATTTAATAGAAAACAAAATACCTTGGCACTTCTTATGATCGCTTTATTTAGGTATCACCGAGTGACGTACGTACTTGGATTCCATACATTTTTTCTTTCATTTTTTCCGGAAATATTGTCGCTGGTTACTTTATACTGAGCGACAGAGACAAAATAAGCTTAATCTGTCACATATTAGGCCTAAATCTTTATTGTTTTAACTACGAATACCATTTATAGCAATTCCAAGATCCGTCAACGTACCTACAGATTATTATTTAGGGCTTCTTATGTTGTCCGCGAGTTGTTCGTGGCTGGAGCACCTGTCACAAATAATTGAAGCAAATAGCATCTAAAAAAAGATTCACGATCACGTTAGCGCCTCTAGCTACCCGTGCCAGTCACACCCACCGAATAAATTTCCGCCCAACAAACGTTGCAATGTTATTTAATATATTATATTAAAATGTATTCCATGTAGATTCCGGTAGTTAAAAAATTTAAAAATAAAAACTATATCCGACTACGCAAACTACCATACCATAGCTACCATAAATTACCTGGGTCATTATTACGAATCTATTGACACCTCATTCAGCAAACTCGGATCGGTAGTTTTGTCGCTACGATGATGAAACAAACATACAGACATACAGCTTGGCAGAAAGGAGTATGACGCGGCCGTGGTGACAGCAGGAACAAATTTTTTTACGATTGTATCATATTTTAGTTTTTTGTTCTTCTTCCTTCCTTTTGGTTTCGCCGTAAACGGGTAAATACAAAATACTTTTGTTGTGCCAAATCAGTGGTGAATGAAAACACACAAATTGCCCCCAGAAAGACAAAACTATCTCTCAACATGTTCTTACTCGCATATCTCCAAGGCCTATAACACTTTTAAAAAATTGGATTTGCAGGCTGGACGGTGAGGTTTAAGATAATTTCTAAAGCTGGACCCAAGTTGCGCGTCTATGGGCGGTGATAATCGCTTACCTTAGGCTGGGACTGTATGCTCTGGAATCCGGAACGCCGGTGAAAATTCAGAGCACTGAAAATAGAGTTATTGTATTAGCGCAGAGTTCTATTTTCAATGTTCAGAATTTTCTACGGCCTTTCGGATTCCGGAGCATATAGTCCCAGTCTAAGTGCCTTAGGGTCCCCATATACGGTCTGGTTTACCTTCAGTTCTGCCTGAACGGATGCAAAATCGTATCCTCTGTGTGCAATTTCGAGATCGCATCAGTCGGCCGGACCGGATGGACTGAAGCGATTCGTTCTAATGTTGCCAACTCTGTTTTTGCTAAACTATTGAACTCGCGTAGGTTTCTACTAAAAACTATCAAAAAAACTACTAAACTTAGGAATCCCTGAAGCCCTCAAAAACCACTGCATTTTAGGTTTTGTTACATTGTAAATGTTGTTATAAGTTATTTATTGAATTTTATTGTAAATTTTACCGTTAAATAAAATATACTAGGACATATTACGTTTATAGTAATTAAACGGATAGTTTTTAGTAAATTACAGTCGAATGTATTATAATGATAAGGTGTCAACTTATTTTCGTTTTTTTTGTAAGCAACCTAGGCCATTTTGCATATGACTGCTATTTGGCTATTTCCTACTACTAACAATTCCTTCTAAGCAGGAAATAAAATACATAATTAATTAGTAAAACTTTGTAAAATAACTAATTTGGCAACATTAATTCTGGACTGAACGGACTATGTGTGACAAATCGCTTCAGTTCTAGTCAGAGCCGCGGCCTTGCGGGCGTGTATCGTGTACAAGCGTAGTGAGTTTACAATTAATAAACACGACCATAGCTCGCGGCAAACCAGACCAAACTGATGAGATTTTTTCATGTATGTGCTCAAATCCGTTCAGCCCGAAATGACGTCAGTTGGGTAGGATGCGAATTTTTTCAGTGTATGTGTTCGAATCCGTTCAGGCCAAACTGACGTCAGTTCTAACTGAAACGATCGGCCTCTCGTTTGTGGGGGCCTTTACTCACGGATGGGTACTAATAGCCGTAATTAGTGTCTAAAATGTTTGCTTACAAGTCCACTTCAAGGCAGCGATATTGGATTTGCATGCTTAACAGTGAGTACGGCGTTTTATATGATTCTGCTCGTTTACCGGTTTTATGTCACTAAAAAGAGAATGGGAGTTTTGCCGGGGAATTCAATGGATGACGTTGTGGTTTTTGGATGTCGTTCATACATTTGTGTTATTTCGGTTCTTAATGTGGAATATTGGTAGAATATTAACCATTAAATATTCGTTAACGTGCACAAGTGTGGGCATGTAGTACAACTTCTAAAAATGTGCTATTTTGTGTTCCCTCCAAAACTCCCTAGGAACTTTCAGAAAAGCTTCTACCACTTTACTGAATCGACTGACATGACTCATGGACTGCACTGACTATTTATTTGGACTTTGACTAGACTTGACTTTACGGTGTTGAAAATTTAAACGAAAATTCTATTTCTCGCCTTTTTAACTTGACACTGGCAAATAGTTTTAAGCCATATATTTAAAAAAAAACTACTGCGTCAAATTGACTTTGACAGCCTGAGTTCTGACATCTGCCAGATAGTGGGATTTCTCGTTCATATTGCCAGTCGCCAGTCGTGGAATAATTTTGTTGTACAGTGAACTTAACATGTCAACTAATACAATAAAATAAAGATTATTTCAAACAGAACATCAATAATTTGTAACGTGTTCGTGGAAAATCATTAACATGGAAACAGACGAGAACCGCGCGGAAGGCTGGAAATACTTGAACAAGCAATTTTTTGGTGATGGTTCGTTCTTTAACATTTTACTAAATTTCTCCCTTGTTTATAGCTATTTATAATATATGATGCTTAAATGCTATAAATACTCTCTTTAGCAAAAAATTCGAGCTGGTTTTAAAATTACTAGTTTTAGTTGTCCTGTCACTTTAAGTTATAGTTTTAGGTAATTTCATCTTTTGAGCTTTGTAAATTAGTTAGGTATAGTTTGAGCCTTCTTTTTTTCCATAACCTTTTTAATGGGAATTCAATGGGAAAATGGTAAAGTTTAAAAAAGCTTGATTTCTCCTTAGTAAAAATTAAAGACGATGTTTATTTAAATATTTATTTGTTTTTAACAAAAACCAACCAAAATTTTGGTTAGGGCGATATCGATTCTTGCTAAGATTATAGTTTAGGCATGTGTGAGTGTATTTTGCACACTTTTTGTGGTAAATGTTCCCATAAAATGTATCTCATATGTTCTCATAAACTCAGAACTTAAACACCATAAATGAGTCCTCAAACATTCCAACCTGGCCATATACAAGCCCTAGTTCCCAAAGATGACCATATACCACACCATGGATTGGATGGAATGGGATGATTGTTTGAAATGAATTGATGAAAATCACAGTTATTCCTAATATTTTTTTTTAATATTCACTAACATGCTTAGGTTAAGGCAGGCTTAATAGTTTTACACAAGTGTACTCTAAAAAATTATTGTTTTTTGTTTAAAAGTAAGAAAATAAAGACTGTCTTTCTTTTTTTCTTGGCGTACAGCTAAAAAACAAGCATTTCAAACTTTACTATACCAAATTTCACCAAAATCCGTGCAGTAGTTTTTGCGTGAAAGAGTAACAAACATCCATCCATTCAACTATCCAACTATTATTTTTTATTTATTTACATAAAAGGCTGTGCTAAAAATTGAATAATTTCCTTACTAATAATTTACACTTACCAAAAGATAAAGTTGTAAGATAAAATGAGAAAACCATTATAATTAATAATTTGCTCAGGTGCCCATATTGTTGTATATGGAAGTGGTAATTTTTATTAATAAACTATCCTAATGTTCAAAGGAAAGGAAAAACAGAAATATATAAGTTGTGTATGCGTTGTGTATAAATATTTTCTAATTAAAATATAAAAATCTTATCTGGTGAACTAAGGTTAAAAGTGTTTTATTAAATTATTACTGATATCGCTGATAAATATTATTATCTTGTTTTGAAGGAGAATATTACATATTATTATTAGTTTTATTATTTTCCCTGTAAAGAAATAACTAAATTATCTGAATCACAAGTAACCAATCACTTACTGGTTTTTTTTAATGGTGTTACAGCCTAAAACCATTTGCCAGTGTCCTTGTTGTTGTTGTTGTTCCTGCAGAGTTTTGGAGGGAATATAAACAAGTACCCTTTTTGTAATTGTACCACTTGCCCACACATTGTGCATGTCAACGAATATCTAATGGTTAATATTCTACCAATATTACACATTATGAACCGAAATAACACTGTATATTGTATTATTAATACTGTGAAGAATTAAGATCCAATTTATTCTAAACATATATATTTTTTAATTCTAATTATTAATTAACTAGTAGTTGCCCGCAACTTCGTGCGCGCAAAAGGAAATCCTGCAGAAACCATACATTTTGCCGCATGTCCTTCCTCATGGTCTACTAAATATCCACGCTAAATTTCATCGAAATCGGTCCAGTAGTTTCGGAGCTTATTAAATGCAAACAAACAAACGAATCCTTCCTCTTTATTATATTAGCATAGAAGTATAATTTTCTTTTTTTAAATGGACTGAAATATTTTGCAAAGCTTTTTTATTTTTAAACTGTCACTGTTTTTTTAGCCAAAAATATGAGATTAAAAGAATTGGAAGTGTAATTCTAAAGATTTTTCATAACATTTCAAAACCATGTTAGAGTTTTTATCGTGATTATATTCTTAATATGAACTTTATTCACTACACACATAGATGTAGTTATCATAAAAAACGGTCGGATGCGCTCGTAAGCAAAATGGCGACCGGTAAGCGCTGTCAACTGCTAAATGCTATTTATTGATTGTTTTCTAATTGATGAAATCTGATGAATCATGTAGGCATTTTACCATTTCACGATTTTTGAATGGGAAAAAATATATTCAACATAATATGAAACATCTAATGTAGCCTTTTACAATTATTGTAATTATTTTTTCAGCGCTAGCAAGCGTTGTCACGCTCTTTTTTCCGCCAAACACAGCCAATGACTACAAAAAAGGTGTAATGTGTCAAAAGTGTCAAATAAATGTTTATCTAAATAAAAAAGTATACCTACACGTTTCGTATGACGTCAGTCATACTCTGACATTCGAACTCTTACAATGAAACGTGTATTTTCACTTTGTGTTGTTCATTTTGTGGAATGAATAAAGCTATAATAATAGCTATCTTAAAAATGCAGCGCTATGTCGCATATCGTTTCGTTTCAGTGTGAATTGACATTTAGGTACCGCCCTTTTAATACTTATGCTGACCCAGCACAAAAGTCTGTATCAATTGTTGTGGTTCCTTTTTTCAGGAGAACGAGCAAACTACGTAAACATTCCCCATGTGATTGCCATGGTCGGGCTGCCGGCGCGCGGCAAGACGTATATCTCTAAGAAGCTGTCGAGATACCTCAACTGGATAGGCATTAATACGAGAGGTAAAGTACGTTTTACGTAATAATAATAATTAATCATATCTATGGACGCTTCCACGCCACGTCAATCTGCTCCTGTACCACAGATTTCTAAATAGGTACTACGAAACCCGTACTAAGTATCCGAAGAACTTGTATGACAGGTACCAGACAACGGAAATATATTTAATACTTTTATACTGTACACATATTTAATTTTTTTTATTATACTATACATCATAATATATTTAATACACATCCAAGACCCAGGAACACAGAAAAACTTTTTGTCTCTGCGGCGGGATTCGAACCTGCGACCTACGACTTAAGCGCCAACGCGCATGAGCTCGTTTGCATTCTCAATGGCAAGAGGACGAACTCACCTGGTATCTGGATGGCGTCCACGTGTGCGGCGCGTCATACGACCCAGCACTGTGTGTGACGCGACGAGCGCGCCCTTGACCGCGACACCTTCTGATACTGTTGATACAGCCACTTATCAAGCGATCCCACGCCCACTTCTATCTCCGTTGTAGCCGTGAAACTATGTAACATTGTATGTTCATATGGATAGGTACTATTCTGAAGTTGACATAAAATACCTGTACCTATAGCCCGCAATTTGTGTTTCATTCACTTTTCACTCTTACTTTCTTGGACTATATCTTATTATATTCTTGTAATAAAAAGATTTACACAACGGATAACTTAAACAACGTTGCTGTCTTTGTCTGATACGTTCCAAAAGTCACTTGACAGACAAAGACAGTTTGAGTTATCCATTGTGTAAATCTTTGTATTAGTAATGGGGTAAGACTGTAACATCTTATTATATTCTTGGACTTTAATGACTGCCCACACCGATTTTGTTGACGGTGGCCGGTTTAATTGAAACTAGACCAGTTACGCAAGAGTTATAGTACCCAAGTGTGTGCGCAATACACAAGAGCACTCTCTCATCCTTTACTCTCGTAAACCAGTGGGACGGATGACCGACACGACTGGCGAGAGATCAGGCACAGGACCGACTTTTTTACATACACATCCGACGCATGGATCATCTTGTCAGACAATCAGGTGATCAGCCGGTATTGTCCTAACCAGACTTGAAAACAAAATTTTTTGTTGTTCCAACGTGGGGATCGAACCCATGACCTCCGGAGTATAGAGCCAAGCCATTAACCACTGGACCACGAAGGCGACAACTACCTATATAAGGACTATAAGGGTCAATTCACACCGCGACGCGGCGCTACATTTTTAAGTTTTTATTAATTTAACATTAATTTAACTTTATTCTCTACGCTAAAAGATACACGTTTCATTTGACATCAGTCATAGACTGCACATGTGCTGTGCAGCGCGGTGCAACTTGACATTCGAAGTCTTATAATGAAACGTGTACCTTCTTGTGTGCAGATACATGTTTGATAGTGTGTAAACATGTATCTGCAGTACATAGCTCTACGTCGTATCATTTCGTTTCGGTGTGAATTGACCCTAAGGTTGCTGTCTCTGCACGAAACCCGCTTCTCTTCTGTCAACAGTATTTAAACCATTTGACACATACTAGTTCCTGGTGGTAGACCAAGGCGTAGCATTTCAAGTTTCAAGATTCTTTTTTACAAAATTGTGATTTTTTATTTGATTTACATTTTTCCTCTACCCCTGTCAACAGTATTCAACCTGGGCGAGTACCGGCGGCATGCGACCACCGCGTACACCAGCCACGAGTTCTTCCGCGCCGACAACAAGGAGGCCATGGCCATCCGGCAGCAGTGCGCGCTCGACGCGCTGCACGACGTCTGCGAGTGGCTCGTCAAGGGCGGAGAGGTCGCCGTAAGTAACAACCACGTAGTGCCAACCTTCGCAATACTACCGTGAGCAAGGGGGCCATGTGCTCCTTCAGGATGCGTTTTTCTGGCTCCTTAAGGCTACCTTCCCACGAGAGTTCGAGTACAGCTATCAAATCTGACATTTGACACTTGTCACTTCTATTTTCAGCTCTATTGTATTAGCGCAAAATTCTATTTACAGTGCAGTTTTCTCTGTCGCGACAAAAAAACTCTCGTGGGTAGAGGCCCTTAACCCTTAGGGCGGGAAATCAGATATTCAATAGCGCCCTTCACACGTAAAGTTCGGACCGCAGGAAACAGCACGCGCCGCTCGAACCTTCGCTCCGAAACGAACATGTAGATGCGCGGGGCTGACAGTCCGATCTGGCCTGACGATGCGAGCGCATTTTCCACAGTTTTACCCACGCATCGCGCAAAACGCAAACTTAAACCTGTCGGTTTGGAACGTCGCCTTACTAGCAACAAAACTTTTAAAATTTATAACGTTCCACGCGTCAGTCCTCACTGCAGTCTAAACTCTTGAAATCACAGTTACACGCACAATTTGGAACGTTCGCCTAAAAATGGCATATCCGTCTGCAGTCCAAAACGTGGGCGCATTTTTATTCGTCATAAGCACGACAGTTTTATCCAGCCCAACCCGCACAGATCCATCCGCGGCTTGGAACGCAGTCTCAGATGCACGGTCCGAACCGTACCGTGTGACGGGCGCTATTGCCAACCTTCAAAATGTTTCACACCAATGCCGATCTTAAACGTAGGTACGATATCCATAGCAGTCCCCTTACGTCCCCTTAAGTTCATTAGCATAATTTGCTGTATGCTGATGACCTCAAACATATCAAAGTGATAAAAGATAAGCCCAGGGATCATTGCATACTACAGCGGGATTTAGACAGGGTTGTAGATTGGAGTGAAAGGAACAAGTTGTACTTTAATGTACGAAAATGTTCGGTGCTGTCCTTGACTCGTGCACGTGCCCTTAGTCATTGCGAGTATCACATGGAGGGGCACCGATACAGCGTGTTACAGAGGTCGGGGATTTAGGAGTTCACTTTACTGCAGATCTAAATCTTAGGAAGCATACTGTGGGGGTTTGTAGAAAAGCTTACCGTAACCTAGGATTTGTTCTACGCCAGGCCAATGAAATTACAAACATAAAAGCGTTATATGAGACTCGAGTCAAAAGTCATTTACAATGCAATGCCGTGATTTGGAGTCCGAATGAAGCCAAGTATAAAGCGATGTTAGAAAAGATACAAAACAAATTCATTAGATTCCTTTATTTTAAATTATACATGATACATCCTGGTTACCCCTTACTATATCCAACATTGTTTTTGCTTGGCATGGTAGGGTATTATAAAATGGAGGTTAGACGAGAAGTAACGCTTGCTACTTATTTATTTAAAGTTCTCAGAGGCAAAATTCTTAATCCCAATATAATGAGAGAAGTGAGGTTATGCGTCCCGGATAGGTTAGGTTAGGTTACATGAAGCGGCGGCGGCGACGGCAGATGTAGCGATAGCAGGCGTCGCTTACGCGCGCGCTGCGCACGCTCAACGCGGTAGATGAGAAAGCTGATATATTTGATTATTCATTAAACGACTTTATTAAGGCTGCATATTTTATAGTATGTTTTAATTCATAAGATGTCTGAAGTTAGTCATTAGTCACAGTAGTTATATGAAATTGTTATCTAGATATCTATGAAATTTACTTTATTAGTTATTATGATTTTTATGTTTATTGTTTATTATTAGTTACTTGTCTGTCATATTAGGATAAGGTCCTGTAAAGACAGATTTATGTTTAGAAATAAATAAATAAATACTCGTCTAGTTTCCGAAGTTAATAATAAAATGTAATATAGTATATACTTGATAATTAATAAGTTTCTATGGTACGACCAAGATCTCAATGGCTATCAGGAATCGTCGCAATATGGTTTTACAGCTATGTACAGTGTACACATATGTAAACTGTAACTAAATAAACTCAACGCATATTGTATTATCTACTCAAGACGGCACACGGAGACCACGCGCTGTCGTCGTGCCCCTACCTTATTAGTTATAGAGCTATAAAACCAATATGGATGATAGCCTCTTATTGTTATTAATTGAACAGCTACAGCTCGATAAGTTATTCGATATAATCAGTAGAGCTATTTATCGCTTCCATATTTAGCAGTATTATGGAAATCTTTACAAGTAAACAAGCAAAGTAAATCATAAACCTATATTGGTTATTTTACTACCGTAGTTGCCCATAAACTATTTCATTGTCAACGTTGCTTGTAGTAACAGTATCTTTGCTTATAATTCAGACCGGAAATGCAATGGCGAGAACGAAGTAGGCAATATTTTCGTAATCATATGCGTTTGAATTAAATTAAAACTACCTTATAAAATAACTAGCTTTTTCCTGCGGCTCCGCCTGCGTAAATGCATTATCCTACGGGAACACGGTTCTTTTTCGGGATAGAAAGTAGCCCCTGTGTTAGTGCAGAGTTAAAACTACTACCATACCAAATTTCATAAAAATCCGTTCAGTAGTTTTTGCGTGTAAGAGTAACAAACATCCATCCATCCTCACAAACTTTCACATTTATGATAGTAGTAAGAAGTAATAAGATTCATCAGTAAAAGATCTCCCGTTAACACTCTATACTGTTTGGGTCCAGATGGCAAGGTGCAGACACCGGCTGTTGGCCGGGCTCTTATATCCCACATGTCAGGGCCCAAAACGAATGGTCTTCGAAAGACTCGTTTTGGTTTAAGTTTTATAGTTCTTTATAAAACTATCGCCCTTTATTTTATTTTGAGAGATTCTTGTTAGTTTGTAATCATACTGTAAACTTTATTCAAGATGCTAATGCTCAGGGGTGCTCCTTGTAGGCAGAAATGCAGTGCTTTACTTGTCATTCACAGATATTTTAATAAAACGTTCGTACGTTTTAGATGACTTTAATTAATAGTAAATAAATTAATTAAAAAAATATAATAACTTTAAAACGCCTAATATTTTATAAATAGCAACTCATGCGGTTGCTTTGTGCAGGACAAATCATCGCAGGTATGTGTAATTTTCATACTTCGCAAACGCACACACCCATGAATATCGACATGATTATATGCTATATAACTCCCGCGGCAGGCGATGGCTCTCGGCTATCGGAACGCTTCCGAAAACCGCCGAACTGACTTGTCGGAAATTATTCGTTGCCTATAATCCGAGTAAAAAAAATAGTCGGAAATCTAATAAATCACGTATGCACATTATGCATTTTTGTTTAGTAAGGTTTTATTTGTTTAAATAGAAGAAACGTTTTGTGTTTCGCGGGGGCCATATTGCATAATATTTCATGTGATAAGCATTGTTTACAATTTAATCGCTCCAGTTTATTTATAGTTTTCTTCAAAATTTTTTTCAGTTTATTACTGAGTTTCTATAATAATTGTAGTGATTTGCTTTTACTAGTGAGTTAGTCGATTTTTTAAAAATGTTATTTGATTGTGAGGTTTGTGTTGAAAATGTGTGTTTATTAAAAATTAAAAATAACAAGTTCTCACAATTGTCATTCAGTGAAAAGATTCAAATTCTGTCTAAAGGTAGGTGTGTGTGTACCCGAGTTACAACAATTAAAGCGAAAAAATAATGTAACTCGAAAATTTCATGTTAAAAGTTATGAAACGTATAACTGGCTGTGTGGTTGTGTACACACGATTAAATTATATTGTTTTCCTTGCATATTATTTAGTAATTTACATCGGGATATAGTAATCTCAAGTAACCGGAACCTTGAATATGTGAAAATTGAAGCTGACTGGTGAGTAGTTATAATATTTTAAAATATGCTTATTATTTTACTTATTAGAATTTCTTCCGCCGCGACGATCGATCGCTGTTTTGTCTGCGTTGCCGTAGAAGATGTACATGAATAGTAGTACATCTAAGACTTGCTCTGTTGGCATGGTTTCGACTTAGAGATCCGTCGCTTGGCTGTAGCTATGCTAAAAATCTATAAACGAAAAAGTTTTTGTGACCGAGTACTTCGCCGTATACCCAGTGTCATAATCCTGTGCACGCCACTGCTAATGCTCTATATGTGGGAACATCTTAAGCATTTATGTCTTTCACCTAAAAAAAAATAATAATAATAATAATAATCATTTATTTTTCACCTTCATAAAGTAGAAAAAACACTAATTAAAACAGTTATACAGTAAGAGTTTGGGTGGGTTGATGCCTGAACTAGGAGTTCCTGTGTCTCAGACTATCAACCCTCCACCCCATACAGTGGACACAATGTTTCTAAATTAATACACTTGACAAAAATTTACGTAACATAATATTCAACAATTACACGTAAGATGTAAGATGACTAATGAAATATAAAAAATATTAAAAAATGTGAGGGTAAGTACAAATTAGTTTGTAGACATTTGCTGGGACAGTTGTTTATCGAGATTTTGCTTGTGGTCCAAGTTATAAGCTGCTCGCTTCAGCTCAAAATATAATAATTTGAAGTAGATGTTTTATACATATATTAAGTAGTGTTGTGTTATGTAAACATGTATTTACTTTTTCGTTAAAACTGAAGTGAATGTATACAGTGTTGCTAGATTAGTGATGTAAGATTTATTAGTGTAAGTGTTAGAAAGGTTTTTATCCAAAATTGCCTACGTTAATTTAGATAAGATATTTTCAGTTTGCAAATAATTAAGTGACAGAAGAGAATGTTTTATGGACAATTTAAGGCGAGATTTATTCTTTTTGACGATTTCATTGTGATCGTTGAAATATCTGTATAGATAGGGGCCCATATAAATTACTTGACGTCTTGCAAACATTGTGTTAATTGAAGTAGTTGGAGTCCTAATGCATCTTTTATGTAGGGGTAATTGTGTGAGGTCTACATATTTATGGTGTCGGACCACTGCGTTCAGCAAAAATAATTGCCGCACAGTCAGAAGTTCGGTCTCACGATAGAGTAATTCTGTAGAATATTTCCTGGGCTTATGGGTCATAACCTTAATAATTGCTCGTTGGGCTCCTTATAGCTCCAAGAGGTGACTGGCAGCAGCTCTACCCCATACGGTAACACAATATGTCAAAAGCGATTGTCAAAGGGCAATATAGACGTTTTTTATAAGAGAGAAATCAGCAGCATCCCGAAGATTTCTGAATATAGGTAAAAGCTTACGTAAACGCTTGCCCAATGCCATAATATGTGGACGCCAATTTAGCTGTTTGTCTATTATAATGCCCAGGTATTTATGACTGTCTGTTTGCAATACGGTAGCACAGTCACAGTCACGTTCCGAAATACAGACGGAGGAGTGGGCTTTAATTTTGAAATTGGTTGGTGGATTTGAAGCAGCAGTAATCCTAAAGCAAATATATTTTGTTTTAGGTATATTAATAGTTAGTTAGTTAGTTTTGATCTAGCCATTTTGTTACTATTCTGAGACCTTCCTCTGCATATTTTTCAACATCCGGCCATGATGATCCTTTAAATATTAAGACGGTATCATCCGCAAATGCGAGGATATTTCCACTGGCCATATTAAGATTGCACAATTCGTTCACGTAAACTAAGAAAAGAGTAGGCCTGAGGGTGCTTCCCTGAGGTATTCCATAGGTTATTTTGGCATCGGAACTATAGACATTCTCCACTCTTACAATTTGACTTCTCAATGATAGATAGTCTCGGAGCCATTCTAGCGGTAACCCACGTATACCCATCTTCTCCAGCTTTGCCAGGAGTAGCGGTATCGAAACTGTGTCAAACGCTTTTTTGAAGTCCAAAAATATTGCTACACATCTTTGGCCTCTATCAAGAGATTGTGTAACTATTTCTGAGAACTTTGAGACTGCATCCTCTGTACATTTGCCCGACCGAAAGCCAATTTGAGAACTTGCTAACAGATTTTTACTATCTAAGAATTTTATGAGTCTTGTATTAAATGCTTTTTCTATAATTTTACTAATAAGTAATGATATCGGCCTATAATTCGACACGGAATCGATATCGCCACCCTTGTACACTGGAATTACGACAGCTTTTTTAAATACATCAGGAAATGAACCATTAATAAAGCTCAGGTTGCAGAGGTGGGAGATCAGGCTGGATAGTATGTTATGTGAATTCCTCAGGACTGTCGTAGATATAGTGTCTATTTCAGGAGCACTATTACTTTTATGATTAAGAATTATTTTATCTATTTCCCTGAAATCTGTGGGGGTTAATGACATAGAATTAACGTTCAGTGGGGATCCCTTATTTAATAGATCTGATTCATTTGTTCTAGTTTTTGTTAAGATATCAGAAGCTAGTTTTTCACCAATAGATGTGAAATAATTGTTAACAAGGTCAAATGATTCAGTTGGAGATGGTGCTAGTTTCAGCAGGGAGGAAGCAGCTGTTCGTTATTTTTTAGATTGCATAATTCTTTTACAGTTTCCCAGGTACCTTTTAAATTTTTAGTATTTTTATTAAATTTGTCTCTATAATAGTTTGTTTTTAAGTTTTTTACAGTCAGATTACATATATTACGGTAGTTTAAATATTGTTGTTTTAAATTTTCGTTGTCTGAATACTTTTTGGATATTTTATGCATCTTATCTCTAATTTTAAGGCACTTAATGATACCTGGAGTAATCCAGGGCTTTAGGGGTTTTTTTCTTTTAGTGAAGGTAGTTGTGGAAGTATGTCGTATCACGAGATCTTGAATAGTTTCAGTTAGCATTTTTGCTGGGTATTAATATTATATGGGTAGCAATATTTGGGTCATCCAGAGCTAGAAATGGATTCCAATCTTTTTCAGCAATAGCGTTTTTCAGCGCATCATAGTCTATTTTGGTTCTAGTAGCGGAATTGTAAGGTTGGAGTTGTCACTTTATCAGGGTTTGAAATGCTCAGTACGATTGGAAAGTGATCTGTAATGTCCGCTTCGATTACATAGGATTGAGTATCTAGAACTAGTTTACACATGAAGTGGTCAAGGCAAGTACGCCCGTGAGTCGGGTATTCAATGGCTTTGTATAATCCGTGGGAACCTATAATCTCTAAATAATCCCTGCCATTACTATTTGTAGTGTCAATAGTGTCAATATTAATGTCACCAGTAAGTATTACATTTTGTGTTTTGGTGGAGGCTAAAAATTTGTCCAGTGAATCTAGGAAAACGTTTAAATTTTTAAAGCCATAGGGGCGGTATATTCCAATTATAGTCGTATTACTTATACTCGCCATTAAACAGTTTGCTTCGTCTAGTTCCACTTCTCGTACTGAGGCATTTATGTTATTACGAATGTACATGATAACACCATCATTTTGATTAAAACTACGTTGGGAGTAAGACATAGCGTATCCATCAATTACAGGGGGAACTGAATCGTCGTTACACCAGCATTCTGATAGGACGATAATATCAATATTTATATCTAACCTAGTAAGAAATGTTAAAGGAAGGAAAGTAGGAAGTTGTCTAAATTTTTATTAACGCTTCTGACATTAAAAGAGATGATGTTTAATTTAAGTTTATCGATTTTAAAATTTTCAATTTCGTGTTTAAGATTCTTAGGATTGTTGATTAATTTACACGCTTCTGACATTAAAAGAGATGATGTTTAATTTAAGTTTATCGATTTTAAAATATTCAATTTCGTGTTTAAGATTCTTAGGATTGTTGATTAATTTACATTGAATTTTAGAGGAGTTGTCTATATCGTTTTGCAGTTGAATATTATCCATTATATTTCAATTTAAATGAAGTAAGATAGTCAGCATGTAAATTAAGCATTTCAGGCATGGTGTACTGAATAATTCTAAAAGACTGTGTCTGGACCTCTTTTTGGAATTTATGTGTATGTCTGAACTTGTACAAGTCTATGAAGGTAGGCAAGCTGTAACAATAGTAATAGATAACGATTTGTACACTAATGCAATAAAATCTACTTAATACTATACAATATTTAACACTTAGAACACCGTTTATGGCAATTCTCACAAAAGTTTTGATTATAACATACATAGATGTCGGATATATAGTTACTCACTCTATCAGTCATTTGTTTTGTAATTGCTGTAGCTGGGCCTCGCTTTTTACTAAAACATAAGGATCACCTTGCTTCTTACATAGATATACAAGACCATTTGATGTCCAACAATACGGATAATTCATGTTTTTGCGAAACTCTCTCGCGAGGAAGTATAGCCGAGATGCGGTCGGGGTTAGATGTTCCGAGAGATATATTTTCACCATTGATCCTTCGAAACCCATGTGCGATGAATTTAATTGTTCCGTTTTAAGCTTCAGTTTGTGATTCTTAGCTGCCATTAAAATTCTATCCTTCTCCAGGTTGGACAAAAATTCGGCCACTATGACCGTATTAATTCGGTCTGATTTTGATGGCATTCGATACACGTCGCGCAGTGTAGTGCTATTAACCCCTAGGGAGATCGAAAGCTTTTTAACTGCGTCAAACAAACTTTCCTTTGTTTCACCAGTTTGTTTCGGCACATTCCTAATTTGTATGCATGTCTTGCGTGAAATCCTTTCCAAGGTGTCACATTTATATTCAATATTAGCAATTTGCTCAGTAAATTGCTTACGCAGGGTTTCTAAATTCTGGATTGTGGATTGTAGGTCATCTAGTTTCGTGTTCACGAATTCGATAGATTTTTCAATATCAAGATTAGTTTTCAGAGTAGTATCATTCTGAGCTTTAATTTCAGCGACATGTTGTTTAATTATATCTAGACGGGCATTTTGTTGCTGTTGTATAGCAGTCATCATGTCCCGCAATTATTCTCGAATAATTGCTCGGAAGTCTGTACATTCGATAAGCGTACCTTCGCCAGAAATTCGACGCCGTTTGTTGTCTCTTTGAGTGACATGGCCAAACTCCGTTAAATACATGGACGTAGAAGTCGATGCCAAATTATTAATGTCAGACTCTGACAGGCTTAATGATTTATTCAAAGGCGGGGAGCGTTCCAGTGGCATTGTGTTACGTTTACGAAAACGCTACCGCTTGTGGATTACAGCAAACAAGGTAAGTGATACGCACGTTAATGTGACGTTTACTGTGAACAGACCGCAGCAGCTCGCAGAATTATGGTGGGCTCCTGTCGCTGTCCTTTTCGCACACGCGTTTATACACCTCCTGAACTTTATGCGCGCCTAGTGCTTCACTGAATTTGATTAGTAGATATTTTAATTAAAATTGTTTAAAAATTAAAAAAAACTTGCACAAATTACACGTCTAATCACGTCCACTGCCCGGGAGGGAGAGCCAAAAACCTGTAAACTTAGGTCTGTATTAATAAAGCGTTCTTATCTCTAAGACAATTCTCAAGAAAGTACTTAAGACGTTGTGTTAATTAATAGACCGTACTTAAGTACAGCTGTAGGTAAGGCGTATCAAGTGAGTACGAACGTATTAATAAACGAGACTCTTTACTCAAGTACGCTGTCATCGCTGTCAAACTGTTACTTGAGACGCGGTTTCGTGGGTACAGTCAAACCTTGACTTGAGAACGGCTTGCTTAGGAATTGGGATACAGTACATTATTATTTGTGGT
This sequence comes from Phengaris alcon alcon, assembly GCA_037179445.1. Classification (NCBI taxonomy): domain Eukaryota; kingdom Metazoa; phylum Arthropoda; class Insecta; order Lepidoptera; family Lycaenidae; genus Phengaris; species Phengaris alcon. The sequence goes on along the minus strand of JAYRCH010000048.1, from coordinate 870,153 downwards.
GTTTTTGGGTGTGTTACAAGTATGTAAATTAAAATCTAAATATTTATGCTTAAACAAATTCAGAATTTACACTACATACTCAACACAAAATAAATTTATAAAAAAAGATGCTATATTGATACATGATTGATACTTATTTGCAAAGGTTTTGCACAATTCTGGCAGTGTCGAGTATTTGTAGAAATATTTTCGATTTATTTAAATATATTTATTTATTTATTTATATTAAACGAATTACCTATTTGATTTATATTAATTGACTTGATTTAACACTTGACAGCAGAACTTTTTTTCGCTGCCCAAAAAACAATCCTCATTATATGATCCCTCCCTCCTACAATCCCTCGCCCTATCAACCTTAAATCTGTCCTGTGTTTTTTAAATACTCCTTTTACTGAAACTTTATGTACATACTGTGGTACTGGCCCTAAATTTGTCTGTTATAGGTTTTAGATTATTCAACAGACTTCCTCCTGTACACCGTGGTCCGTGCCCTTGTTTATTCATAAAACCCACTCATAAGGCAGAGTTTTCGTCAACACAACACATAGGCGAATCACTAAGGAGCCACTTTAAAGAATAAGAAGAAGAAGAACTTTTTTCGAATGGCAATGATCCGCATTCCGTTTTACGTACTTGTTAAAAAATATGGATATTATTATGCTAGACAATAATAAATATTAATATATACGTAAAAAATAATGAAAATCAGTTTTTTTTTCAATATAAAGAATACAGAGTAAACTTTTTTTTTATTTATATTATTAAATATTACATTTTTAAAAAGAAATATTGGAGGAATGTATAATCAATAAATCCGTTCTTTGTAGAAGTGTAAACGAAACGTTACTTTATTAATTCTTTGTCGTGTAGATGACGCTTAAAACTTAAGTAAGTGATCTCAATAACGTTATCAACGGAGACGGTCTTGAGATCATACTATGAATTAAAGACCGTCTTAAGAAGCTAATCGTTACTTGAAACTGTCTCAGCCAAGAAAGGTCTTGAGAACGAGTTTGAGAACGGTTTATTAATACGGGCCTTAGACTAATTGTGTAGATACATTGTGTCCTAAGCCACCTGCGTGACAGGCTCTGCTTAGTGCAGGGGCATAGAAAATCATCTCTGTATGTAACTTTGTTAAATAAACATTTTCATTTAATTTTTTAATTTTCTTAATCTAAGCCCTATGGTAACAAATTTAGAATATTATTTTTTATACATTCAGGTGTTCGACGCGACGAACTCGACGCGGGAGAGGCGGCGGATGATCCGCGACATAGTGGTGCACAAGATGGGCTTTAAACTGTTCTTCGTGGAGTCCATATGCGATGACCCCAGGATCATAGAACAGAATATCATGGTATGTTTGCAATATGTTGTATAGTTGTGTAAGCTAGGAACTTACACATACCACTTTGAGCTGAGGGAAGTAGGTATATAGGTTAATGTGAGGGCTGGAGAAATCTGGGACTGACCTTATTGTTGAGCTGGTGGTTCTGTAGCTGGGCGGAGGTTTCTTCTCACTACACTACACAGCTGTTGAGCGGATTATCGATAGATTTATCGCGGTTCGCCGGCGAATTTGGTATTATATTAACGAGCACAAATAAATATGCGCACACGCGTTCGCGTTCACTAGGTTTCGGGATGAGCTGAAAATGCATCCGGCGCGGAAGGTGATCTAAATGCAAGTGTTCGTCACTCTCTGACAGCGCCCCTGAGTCGGTCGGCCATACTTCACGTAGTGATGTCCTTTGTGTTTATTCTAAACGTCGCGCTAGTGTTGGCGCGAACATCCTGGGGGGCCCGCACAGGCGGCGAGCTGAGCCCCATCCTGAGCAGAATCCAGTGGGAGCCGGGCAATCTTGCCGACAGGCCTCCGCAGCTGGCCTTGAGTCGTGTCCAAGTCCACAACTCTGATGACCCCATCCTTCCCAGGTAGCAGACGTGAGATTCTTCCCATCTTCCATTGTAGAGGAGGCAAATTGTCCTCCTTGAGCAGAACCAGTTCTCCAATTTTGGGTGGAGAGGAAGAGGAAAGCCATTTGGAGCGGATTTGAAGGGTATGGAGGTAGGACTTGGTCCAAAGGTTCCAAAAGCGCTGAGAGAGTGATTGAATGAGCTGAAAGCGTTTGAGCGGAGATATTACTCTTTCATCTAGAGTCAGCTCGGGGAGAGCTGTGAGCGGACGGCCAATGAGAAAGTGGCCAGCAGTAAGGGGCTGATAGTCCGTGGGATCGGACGAAAGTGGACTGATGGGCCGAGAGTTTAACACAGCTTCGATTCTAGTGAGCAGAGTTAAGAATTCCTCGAAAGTGAGGTGTTGCTCACCGATAACACGGTATAGAAGTTGCTTTGTGGATTTAACATTAATCTCATGGATACCTCCCATCCATGGGGCTTTAGGCGGATTGAGCAACCAAGTTATAATTTGAGTTGAGAGTTTATGAGAAATGGCGTCGTTATTGTCATTGAGAAATTGTTGTACCTCTAGTAAATGATTCCTAGCTCCTACATAATTTGTGCCACAATCCGAACGTATCAATACCGGAAGTCCGCGACGTGAGCAGAACCTTTGTAATGTTGCAATAAACGCTTCGGCAGTGAGCGATGAGACTGGTTCTAAGTGAACCGCCTTTGTAGTGAGGCAAACAAATATGCAAAAATATCCCTTAATTAACTTAGCATTACGTAATTGACTTGATTTGAGCAGAAACGGTCCGGCGAAATCTGTTGATACGTGACTAAATACGGGCTGAGGTATGACTCTATCAGCTGGCAGGTCAGCCATGATAGGTACTTCGGGCTGAGCGCGGCAACGGAAACATCTTATGCATTTAAACGTTCTGTGCCTTATAATGCGGCGGGCAGATAATATCCAAAATTGCTGACGTAAAATAGCATGTAGCGTGTCCGTGCCAGGGTGGCAGTGTATGCGATGATAGTCATCTATTATGAGGTCTACGAGCGGACTAGAACTAGGCAAAATGTATGGGTGTTGAGCATCGTATGTGAGTTCCGAACGAGTGAGTCTACCTCCTACTCTGAGGAGACCGTCCTGCGTAAAAGGCGACAGACGTTGTAGTCGTACTGTGCAGATTCTATCGGTTTGCAGGCGGTGAATATCTTCTGCGAATGCATTCTGCTGTACAGAGCGGATCCAGAAGAGTAATGCTTTTCTACGTTCACTTACAGTTAGAGGGCCTAGTTGTCGCGAGTTTGAATTTAGTTTACAGTTACGAATGAATCGCCTCATGTAGGTAGTGACACCAGTTAGTTTTTCTAAAGAGCTGAAGCGAGTGAGCAGATCACTATCGACACCGGGTATCGAGAAATTGCATGGTACGTATTTTGGTTTGAGCCCTGGCAAGTCTTGTCGAGTATGAGCTGAAGGCATCTTGGGCCAGGTATCCTCTGGCAATTTGAGCCAAGGAGGAGACCACCATAAATCATGAGCGGAGAGAGCTTGAGCTGATAATCCTCTGCTTGCACAGTCAGCAGGATTTAATTGGGAAGGTACATGACGCCACTTAAGTGTGAGTGAATTTGAGTTAATTTTTGTTACTCTATTTGATTCAAATGTTTGTAAACGATGGGGCGGAGCTTTTGCAAATATCATGAGTAGAATGAGCAGAATGTGTAGAGTGAGCCGACTGAGTATAATGAGTATGAGTAACATGAGCAGAGCCAACTTGAGCTACAGGTGAATCGCATGAGTGCTCAACGAGTCCTATGAGTGCAAAATCAAAAATCGTGCCGAAGGCTATGGGCTTCTCCGGGCCCAAAGCAATCTCCATAGGTCTTGAAAACGCGCATTTGTTACTCCGATTTGTTAGATTTTGAGTCACCTTTGTGTAATGCCAATGCGATCTCTCTGAGCCGACTAATAGATTTTATAGTTTGCCTAAATATGGCCGCTTGCGATTTTGTAGGCATGTTTAAAAATATATGCGTGTAACTAAGTTAAATATTTAAAAGTAATGAGCGGAAAATACGCGCGCAATTATATTAAAACGCAGAAAATAGATTTTAATAATGTGCCGACAATGTATACAATTTTATCATAAAATGTGTACGAGTTAATTAACAAATGAGCTGACCGATCGCCTGATGCTAATATAGTATTAGTGTATGTTTGATGAGCGGAGATTAATGCGTTAGAAGTCGTCTGTAATATTATATTAATGTCCTGAAGTTTGAATATAAACAAATCTTAGCGGGCGCGTTAGAAACAAAATAACGTAATGAAAACAATGCAAGTAGGTATGAGCAGTTTCAATCTCAATAGTGTGCCGACTTATTCAAAACAGCTGTAACGTAACACCTATAATATATTTGTATAAACACAGAACGTCGATAAGAATTCTTATTTAAAACAGCTGTAACGTAACACCTAATAATATTTTTGTATAGACACAGAACGTAGATAAGATATGAATTCAATGTGAAGGTCACTATTTATTCTATGAAGAATACCTAATTGAGAATGAATGTAACACCTGTTGTTCGCACGGGCGCCGTGTAGGTACACAAATCAAGTTTTCTGTATCGAAGCGAGCCGACGATGTTAGTATGGGCACTTGAGATGTTATGCAACCCGTAACTATTAAAATAATGCTAAGTTAATTAATATTGTGTTTTAAAAATTGAGAATATGAAGATATAAACGTTATATATAGATAAAATACTTAGTAATGCAACGACGATTTACAATTCTGTTATGAGCCGAACGTAATTCACAATACGCACTAGTTATTACTTATTTTATATGCGAGTCAAACATTAAAATATTTTGTAAGTAATTAAGAGCTGAGAAAATTATATGAGATATTATTGGCACAAATTATGTATTAGGTACGTTAGGGAAGTTCTGAATGTTCGAGTTCTTTGTTCGACAATAAGCCGACAACCTACCCACTATTTTTTTTTATTTATTTTTTTTGGGTTTTTCCTATGAATTTATGGGCCGAAATATGCACAAAATAATTTAAATAATTAACATATAGGTTAATATCAAAGTACAGAATAGGGGTTTAATGTTAAATGTGCCGAATTGATAATGGGAATGGACTGTAACTTGGTTTTAAAATGGCGGGGCGGCCTGGCCAGAATTAATTGGACAAAATATAAATAATCGAGCTGATTTTATGTGCAGAATTGGGCGGAGTGGAACTGTAGGTGCTGGTTCTAATCAGGCCCAACGCCGGTAATAGGGAGAAGGGCTTCACGAAGGCTCGATGGACCAAGAAATGTGTAAGCTACTTACACATACCACTTTGAGCTGAGGGAAGTAGGTATATAGGTTAATGTGAGGGCTGGAGAAATCTGGGACTGACCTTATTGTTGAGCTGGTGGTTCTGTAGCTGGGCGGAGGTTTCTTCTCACTACACTACACAGCTGTTGAGCGGATTATCGATAGATTTATCGCGGTTCGCCGGCGAATTTGTATTATATTAACGAGCACAAATAAATATGCGCACCACGCGTTCGCGTTCACTAGGTTTCGGGATGAGCTGAAAATGCATCCGGCGCGGAAGGTGATCTAAATGCAAAGTGTTCGTCACTCTCTGACAGCGCCCCTGAGTCGGTCGGCCATACTTCACGTAGTGATGTCCTTTGTGTTTATTCTAAACGTCGCGCTAGTGTTGGCGCGAACAATAGTATTACCTAAGGTTGGGACTATAATATGATCGGATCTCCCGGGCCCGCCGGATTCCAGATCACATAGTCCCAGCCTAATGTGTTTGTAAATGTCCTATTGTTTTCTGTTTACAAAAAGACTAAAGTGGATCTGGACATAGTATTATTAAGTAGTGAAAAAATTAACAATGACCTACATTATACATAGATAGCAAAAGTAAAATCACAAAGTCCGTTGCAGGAGGTGAAGGTGAGCAGCCCGACTACACGAACATCCAGAACACCGATAACGTGCTCAACGATTTCCTGCTGAGGATAGAGCAATTACAAAGAGAAGTACGAGCCGCTCGAGGAGAGTCTGGAGTCGGAGTGTAGCTTCATGAAGGTGGGCCCCTATTTTGTATATCGCTAACCTCTTACCTCTTATTCATAAAAATATTCAAAGCTCATAAATGTTCCTGTGTTCGTGGTACTTTAGCTTTATTAATATTCTGTCAGTGCAATGACAGCAATGACAAAACATGTCTCTAGGAACTGAAAATGAGTCTTCTGGGGGTCTAAAAAGGCCACTTTAGGCGTTTCATATTATGTTTCATATATAATAAATTATTATATTATATTTTTTTTTCCATACAAAAATCGACAAATGGTAAAATGGCTACATGATTCATCTTATATCATCATATTAGACAACATCCATTTTGACAGTTTTACAATATAAAATTTAATCAGACAATAGAAATGCGTAAAATGGCGCACATAATATGAGTTTAAAAAAATATATGAAACACCCTAAAGTAGCTTTTTTAGACCCCCAGTAGTGTGCCGACAGACGTAACTTTGGCTAGGTTTTTTCTTTAAATACATGGCGACGGCTTAAAACCATTTGCCAGTGTCAAATTAAGAAGGCGGGAAATATAATTTCGTTTCAATTTTCAAACACCGTATTCCTAAATCGCCAAGTCTAAAGTCTAGTCAAAGTCAAATAATAGTCAGTGCAGTCAATGAGTCAAGTCAGTCGATTCAGTAAAGTGGTAGAAGCTTTACTGAAAGTTCCTAGGGAGTTTTGGAGGGAACACAAAATAAAACGTTTTTAGAAGTTGTACCACTTGCCCACACTGTGCACGTTAACGAATATTTAATGGTTAATATTCTACCAATATTACACACCCACGAGTTTTAGTTGTACAGCTATAAAATGTGGACACGTCTTGCTTGCCATACCGATTTTCAGCTCTATTGTATTAGCGCAGAGTTCTATTTACAGAGCAGGGGTTTTTGTCGCGACCACTAAAAAACGCTCGTGGGAATGAGATCCCACGAAAGCTTTTTCTCTCTCGACGAAGTTGTGAAATTGATCGAAAAACTTGCCAAATTAGCCATGGAGAATAAAGGACCCAAACATTAGTGGAGCATAATGGTCTCCTTTACTAAGCATGGACAATGTGTTTTGTAGATCTACGACACGGGCGAAAAAGTGGTGGTCCACAAGCACGAGGGCCACATACAGAGCCGCATCGTCTACTACCTCATGAACATACACATCGTGCCGCGGACCATATACCTCACGAGGGTGAGTACTGTCCTGTGGCGGGCGCCTACATTATCTAGGGCTACAGCGATGTCGAAAGGCACATGCGACACTCAGCTCTTGGTGTTACGACTTTAGTATGGAGCGTTATTACGAGGGCGGCACTGAAAATTTCGGGAATCAAGGAAGTGACACAACATTACTATTTAAAAATGTATTTATTGCTTTTCGAAGTATTCTCCGCGAAATTTTACACATTTTTCCATACGATGGAACCAATCATTGAAGCAACCATTCCATTCGGAAGTTGGGGTCTCCAAAATGGCCGTTTTGTAGGCGTCCACAGCTTCTTCAGGTGATGAAAATCTCTGACCACGCAATTTATTCTTTATTTTAGGGAAAGTATAGAAATCATTAGGGCTTAGGTCGGGGCTGTACGGCGGATGGTCTAATAATTCTATGATTTCTTGCTCTAAAAACTCTTTTGGTCTGTGCGCGGTGTGAGAACTCGCATTGTCGTGATGGAGGATGATGCGGCGGTTGCAGTTCTCTTTACGGAGTTCAGAAACGACCTGTGGCAAACAAATGTTAGCATACCATTCTGCATTAACCGTTCTTTATCCCTCAAGAGGAATAGTCGCAACATGGCCGGTTTTGGAGACAAACGTGGCCACCATTTTTTTTGCAACACTCCGTGAACGAACAATTTTTGTTGGCTTTAACTCATTTTCGAACACCCAAACTCGTGGACTGGTTTTTTGTTTCGGGTTCGTACGCGTATATCCAGGATTCGTCACCTGATACGATGTTGTATACAGCGTTTGAGGATCCTGCGTGGAATCTTTCGAGAGTTCTGACGCACCAAGTAACGCGAGCCGCTTTTTGCTCTTCACAGAGCAAATGCGGTATCCATCGGGAAAACAACTTTTTTACACATAATTGTTCATGCAAGATTATTTGTATTTGACTCATGCCAATGTCTAAAGTTGCCTGAATTTCGCGGTATGTCACATGTCGATCTTCCTCAATCAGCTTACGCACAGCATCAACGTTTTCTTGGTTGACTGCAGTTTTTGGACGACCTTGACGGGGATCATCACTGAGCTTGACACGTCCACGTTGAAATTCAGCAAACCAGCGATAAATTGTGGTTTTGGATGGGGCTTCATCACCAAATGCAGAAATCATCCGGTCAACACACTGTTTTTGTGTTAAACCACTTCGAAAGTCATAATAAATCATCGCTCTAGAATTTTCTCGAGTCAATTCCATTTTCTCAACGACTAAACAAGTTTGACAAGACCTTGTGACAAGACCGAAAATCTTTTTTTAAATAAATAAACGGTATTCGATTTTTAAAACCAAGGAGTTTTAAATTAAAAAGATTTTAATATGACAGGAACAGTGGAAATATTCCATTCCCGATACTTTTAGTGCAGACCTCGTATGAGACTTTTTATGAAATTTTGTATACAAATCGCTGTACCTTTGAAAATATTGAATTTTGATATACTGTTTCTTCTGAGAAGTTACTCGTGTTTGAGAGTATGTACTATTCATTCATGTAATACAAATCAGTCATCATATTGCTGAACAATCAAACTGTCTATATGTAAATAATTTTAATAGTTAATAAGTAGAATTCAGTGCTTTTTGTAATCGGAAGTTGTTTGAGTACTCAAAATAGAGTTTTTACGAGTCTGTAGGGTCTCACTGTGAGGGAGTGTGAGGGATAGAAAAGTGCACCTGCGGCGCCCCTTTTTATCCGGAGCCCCGGGCGGTCGCCCAACCGCAGGAAGCCCCCCCCCCCCCCCCCCCACTAACGCCGCTACTGTTTGCTCTTGGTTAGGTAAGGTATTTACGTTCATATTACATTAAATCTGAACAAGGTATGCATGGGTTGTATGATGTTTGTTTGCAGCACGGTGAGAGCATACACAACCTGGTCGGGCGCATCGGCGGCGACAGCGAGCTATCGGCCCGCGGGTGCGCGTACGCCGGCGCGCTGGCCAAATACATCTCCGCGCAGAGCATCCCGCACCTACGCGTGTGGACGTCGTGGATGCGTCGCGCCATACAGACCGTGCGCGACGTGCGCGCGCCGCAGGAGCGGTGGAAGGCGCTCAACGAGATCGACGCCGTACGTACACACAGAGGCTACGTTTCCACGAGCGTTATTTTATTTCACAATTTATTGCACACAAGAAACATTTATAACATTACAATGTACATGGAAAAACGACACAAAGGTTCTGCTTATTTCTAATAACTAAAAAGAAATTTCTTACAGCAGCTCTACGGAGAGAAATGGGATAGAATATAGCTGATAGAACGTGCACAATATTTTGTGATCGCGACAGAAAAACTGTACTGTAAATAGAACTCTGCGCTAACACAATAGAGCTGAAAATCGTGTACAGCTGTCAAATCTGACTTTTGACATTTCACACTTTGATTTTCAGCTGTGCAGTTGTGCAGTGCAATTTTTTTTGACGCGACCACAATAAAAACTCTTGTGGCTGTGAGCTCTAAAGAGTAGAGAATCAGCTAATTACACTAAGTGACGACATTGACGCATGTCGCGTTACGGAGTATGTGCCATGTTAAAGTACTTTTGCCGCTTTCTACTTAGTTTTATATTCACTATACTATGCTACTAGCTATATAAACACACTGACATATTTAGCGGAACACAAAAAAAAGGTGCATAATTAAAAAAATATGGTTTTATTTTAAAATCTACTTAATACACTTCTTTTGTTATTTAAAGTTTCATTTGTTTTACTTAAAATGAGATCACATTAAGAACAGATTTTGCGAGTAAAGGCTATTTGTGAAAAATGGCACATTTTTGAACTTTTCATGTAACCGGGAAAAGTGAAAATTAATATTAAAATAATAATTCATTAAATTAGAAAAATGGAGATTAATATCGCGTATTTCCTCCACGTGCTCTTATTAAAGTTTCTACCCGTCTAGGCATACTGAGAATGATGTTATCGATGGTCTCCTGGGATAGTCTCCGCCATTCCTCAACTACGGCGTTTCGCAGTTCACCCACGTTGGCAGCAGGAGCTGGAATTCTGGACTTAACTTTTCTTTTCAGCAAGTCCCAAACGTGCTCTATTGGGTTCATATCCGGTGATCTCGCCGGCTACTCGAGTTTTGTTTTTATGCATTATCCTGCATAAAAACAAAACCGTCACCGATATATGGGGCAAACGGTACGACATTTTCTTCTAAAACTTCTCTTGTAGCATAGTTACATTTTTTAACGTATCGTTATAACTAATAACGATGCGTATAGCGTCATCTATTAGCAGTTGTCGATATTAATAATAGCTAATTTGTGCTAGACAACGCCATCTATTGGCAAATGCTTCTAACTAGAGCTTCATCTCTAATATTTCTTTATTGTGGCATTTGTATTACGCATTACCGCTAATTGTCGGTTAAAAAAAAACAAATGTCAGTAGAGGTATAAAAGGGTTGTCGCGACAGGACAACGCCCTTTTTCCCTGCCGAATTTTGGTTGTTCAACTTCTTCAAGATGTAGTCGTTTATAATAATTATAATATTATAACCCCGTGTTCACGGTGAGTATTTTGAAATATATGTGTTGTGAATGTTTGCTAAATCACGCTGGTAATTTAAACACATTATTTTTTCCTGTAAATTTTTGATTGGCCACGTGCTCAATTTGTAGTTTCATTTTTTCCGATCTTGCATTATTAGATATTATTAGGATGTTTGTATCAAATTAATTGTCCTTAATATCATTTTATCTTTTTATCTTTTTTTGCTTATCCCTTATTTTGTGATGGACACACAGCCCATGGTTTGGATCGTTAGGGGCTAGAACCATGGCTGCTGTGGTCCACACTCTTCACACGCTGGTATGAATATTTCCAGGGAACTTTGTTACGGGCCCAAGCACTGACAGCTTTGTTACGGGCACGAGCACTGACGACTACGTTGCGGCCACAAACACCGCCCACTTTGATACGGGCTCGAGCACCGCCAACGACGTACGGGCACTAGCACCGCCAACTTCTTGCCTTCTTGCCACGGCCAGACCCCTGGACTCAAGACCTGGATCCCTGAGCTAAGTCCCCACGTGGTTTAGACCCCCTACGATACCCTTCAGACACCAAGAGGCTAGACCAGACCGTACGGCCTTCTGCCCACGACCCCTATTTCTTTTTTAATATATATATTGTCACGGGAAATCTCTTTTTATTTTAATTTCCCCCGTAACACTCTGATATAGCGGTCTGCAGTCAGACTCCCTCTGTCAAACACTACCAAGTCTGTGCGAGCTCCCAAACAAATGCCCGCCCAAACATTATTGATCCACCACCGTATGCAACTGTAGTTTCAAAATTGTCTGAATGTATCGTTCTCCTTTCCGTCTGTATATCTTTGCCTGCCGTCAATTTGATTTAAGAGAATTCTGCACTCATCACTAAACAATACCTTACTCCATTGGTCTGCGTTCCAAAGTCGATGTTCCTGAGCAAAAGTTAACCTGTTTCTACGATGATTTACCTCGAGCCTTGGAGCCTTGGCGGGCACAAATGAACCCAAACCAGCTTCTTCGAACCTTCTTCGTACCGTACGCTCACTTACGGTTACACCCCGCACTCCTTCTAACTCATGTCGGGCTTGGACGGCCGTCAAACGGGGGTTCCTACGTACACGAAGCCGAATGAACGATCATCCCTACTCGAGTGCGTCTTTTTCTGCCTTGTCCTGCTCTTCTCACATAAGTACCGGTCTCCCTGAACCGTTGGATACTGCGATGGATCGTTGAAACTGGTCGACGAAGATCTCTGGATATCACTCTGTAGGTTTGACCATTTCTTCGCATTTCGAGTGCCCTGGCAATCTCCGTGGGGCTAAGTCAGGCATAATTCAGTCCTCAACTCCAAAAAGATACGCGATTAAAAAAAACTAACAAAAAACAGTATTTCAATGAAATTTTAAATCAAACTCAGAAGGAAGAAATACTCGAAGTTTGCTCCAGATAAGGTGTATTTGAATAAAATTAAAACAATTGCATAAAATGTGATGTTCAGTTGTTTTCTTAATTTGAAAATATTTCTTTTTAATTAAATGACGTATAAACCAACAGCAACCTTATATGATACTGATATCAAACCTTTATTTTATGTTCCGCTAAATATGCCGGTGTGTGTAGTATATAGCTACATTTAATTGAAAGTATTTTACTTGAAAATAATGGTACGTCGTCATGTAGGATGAATCTGAATATATTCGTTTGTAATTGTTCAAGAAATAAATATTTCAGTTTAAAATTAAGTGATGTAATGTCTACATTCCCTACATACATAGTAGCATATATTTTAATTAAAAATATTATGTCCAGGGCATTTGTGAGAGATGACGTACGCGGAGATCCAAGCGAAATACCCGTCCGATTTCAACGCGCGCGACGCCAACAAGTTCGCGTACCGCTACCCGCGAGGCGAGAGCTACGAGGACCTGGTCGGCGCGTCTGGAGCCCGTCATCATGGAGCTGGAGCGGCAGGGTAACGTGCTGGTGGTGTCGCACCAGGCGGTCATGCGCTGCCTGCTGGCCTACTTCCTGGACAAGAGCGCCGGTGAGTACTGCTGTCTAGAGCATGAGGACCTGGTGGCGTGCCTGGAGCCCGTCATCATGGAGCTGGATTTTAAGGCTACGCGACCGCCGCGCAGTATCAGCCATGCGGTTATGAATCGACGTTTTACATAGGGTAATCTAATCATCATTTAAGGTCACATGTCATATGATTTTTTTGGAACAAAAATTGAATACTGATCATTTGGTTATTATTACATTATATATTACATTATAAATCATCATTACATCATCATCACATCATCATCATCATCATCATTGAATATGTAATTTTAATACAGGCATTATAACTGGTGTTGATTTCAGAGGAGTTGCCGTACCTGCACGTGCCGCTGCACACGGTGATCAAGCTCACGCCCGTCGCGTACGGCTGCCGGGAGGAGCACATTAAACTGTCCGTCGACGCCGTCGACACGCACCGCCCCAAGCCCGCTGTGAGTACGCTGGCACGCATACATACGCCAACATGCTCGCACACTTACACGCTCGCACTCACAGAGGTGTAACACACAAAAAAACTTAAGTACATGCACCGACCTGATACGACTTCTCATTCGTTAACAGCAAGATGAGAGTACGAAGACGCAAACACTCAAACACGTACGTCGTACATGCACAAGCCGCCCATTTTTTTTAATTATTAAAAAACACACAAGACTGTTATTTTTGTGCTTGACCTAATATCTGATAGCTAACTACCTACCCTCGGCTTAATTGCTTAACCTAAGTAAAGCTTTCGCCAACTTTAATCCTCGATATTTCTAACAGGACACTGAAGCTGTTGTGCCAGGAAATTCTTGACAGACTTATTGCGACATGTTGCTGGCAACTACAATGCCGTCTGGGCAAAAACAATTATAACATGAGAAATAAAAAATACTGTCAGTCACATTTTGTTTTATTTTTTTACTCCTAATTCGGAAATTAAGCATGCTGTTGACGTTGCAAAATATATTGAAGTTGCTAGCAACTTTCCTGAGGCGCAAAATAACCATAGACACAGAAGATAATCAGTTTTGCAGTTAAGTTTTATAATTAATTTCGGGCGATGGGAATTATTTTATGTGGTAACACTTTGTAAGCACATTCAGATTTGTTTCAAATTGTGAATTAACTTGATTTGGTACCCTGATGGTTACAATTATTATAAAATTGCTTTTCATGCTGGATTTGATACAGTTAAAATAAAATTAGTTTGTAGGTACGGTCTTACAGTTTCCGTGATGATGTCAAAGATCCTCATGTTTTTTTTTCTATTAAAAAATGTACTGTACTTATGTGAAACATTTTGATAGAATATCGATGCGTGGGAGAGCCATTCTCGGCACGAATGGGCTGGCTCGACCGGATAAATACCACGGCATCACAGAAAACCGGAGTGAAACAAGTTGTGTTTCGCCGAGTGAGAGGCCTTGAGGTGAGGCCCAAGGGGGTTGGATATTTTGAGGACCAGGAACGCAAGTGCGCCACACCAGAGAGTGTAACTCTTTTGTGTTAGAAGTGTCCATGGGCGGCGGTAATCGCTAACGATACGGACGAACGACTATCAAGCGTATCGGCAGCTCGTTTCCTGGTCCATTTCACAAACAAAAAAAAATATATATATAAATATTTACTTGTAGTAAAATTGTGTGCACTACACACATGTAAATGTAACCACGAATGTTCAAGAACATCATCTCAGTGTTATCAATAAATTATCCAAGTAGATAGTTCAAAACAAATATTTTACATGATCATTTGTTACATCTTAACATACTCTCCGCTGTTTTTTGGTCAAATATACATACATAGCAGAATTAAATGCTTCTGTTTACTTTATCTATTCTTAGGTCAATCTTTTTGACGAATAATTTTTAAATTGTCTATGGTTTATGTCTGTACAGGTGATACCAGCTCCGCCTATCGAGCCGCCGGTGCCGCCATACTGAACGGAGATACGAATGGTGATAACAAAGAAAATTACTAGATTCGTTTTAATAAAACTAATTGGCGGCAGGAAGTCGTGCGTACCCGTTTACGCGTATGTGTGGGTGAGATTGCATGACGTCCACTATGATAGTTCAAATATTATATTTGACCAATATATGTACAGACATCAGGCATGTTGCGTTGACAATTTTGAGACTGATTTCTGAGGTAAGTCGATGTCTAGAGAGATGCTAAATCAAATCAAATTTCATTACCATAGTCGCATGGAGTCACATGACCACTGACGTTCTGCTTCTAAACGACAACAAGTCAGACTTGAGTCGTTTAGAAATTATGTTTCAAAAGTCTGACACAAGTCGGGTCAGTATGATTTGTGGTCATCGGTATCCGCCATAGTGTTATCGCGTTTCAAAACGCTACAGTATACGGTCAAGTGGGCCTAGCAGGAGCATTGACGGCGGCGCAAACGTAACGTTATCAAATGAGAATTGTTTAAAAATCTGTCAAAATCATGACAGCGCCCATACAAATTTCATTCGTAGACGTTACGTTTACGCCGCTGAACAGTATACAGTATGGCATTCGACGCCATACTGTATATTGACAGGCAGATTGACAGAAAAATGGCGGCACTCGAATACAATATGGCATGCCAGCACAACATGTAGTATACGGTCAAGTGGGCCTAGCAGGAGCATTGACGGCGGCGCAAACGTAACGTTATCAAATGAGAATTGTTTAAAAATCTGTCAAAATCATGACAGCGCCCATACAAATTTCATTCGTAGACGTTACGTTTACGCCGCTGAACAGTATACAGTATGGCATTCGACGCCATACTGTATATTGACAGGCAGATTGACAGAAAAATGGCGGCACTCGAATACAATATGGCATGCCAGCACAACATGGCGACCAGTCGTCACGTCAATTAATACTGGCCAGTAATACTGATATAGTATAAGAACAACTCCTTTTTAAACTTGTATAGTTTTATTACAGAGCAAAATTTACTTCGTTGTATTGTTTTTGTATTTTTTTGTAAATAGATAATGTTTATATCTAGTCTTAACTATTGGGTATCAAATACCATTTATTTATTCAATTCCTCGCCAAAGAACAACTGCTGTTTACAGTAATATAGCGTCGTTGTTTGTTATGGATATTTAAAAATTATAATAATATATCTACAAGATTGTAATAGGATTTTTACAAATACACACATAAACACATAATATAAAATTAACCAGGGTAATTTATTCACTGTAAATTGTAGTGTTGCTACAATATACAAATAAAAATGGCAGAGCTTATAATGTGTGTTGTTGTGTATAAAATATTAAAATACTTTCGTCATTAAAATGTTATGATTACCTAAATGTGTGGCATAGTTATGTATTACTAGAATTAATGCGAGATAATTTTTTGTACTGGCAATTCAAGTATACTATTGAGGTTGTCTTCAGCATTGTAGCATTGCTTTTAAATAAAATTTAAATTTACACTGCGATTGGCCGGCATTCTGGAAAAGCTATTCGAAGACAGCCATATTATTTTGATAAGTTATTTTCGAGGATCTTTCACTCAGAATTTCAAACTCCTTGTTTATTATGTATGAGTTTTTCAAATACAGTAATTCTATGTCCTGGCTGTGTGACTCTGTGACTGTATATTTTTATAATCTGTAACTTTATTTATGTTTCACTGGGGCTTAATGGTGATTTGAACGTTAGTATTTTTATAATACTTTCTTACAAATACCATTTTAGAATCCTTTATCTCGATAAAAAACATAAGTAGGCACAAAATAATAATATGTTGCACACCACATCCAAACTTAGGCCTTTTCATCCGTTATTGGATGATATAAATCAGTATTCTCCGAGCGAAGAAACCACTCTTGAAATACTGTAGTGCCTGGGACAGTCGGTTTTTATTATACATTTTTACATTTATAATATGTAGATAGAATAATAATTATTAAAACTTGGGTATATTTTAGGGTTCCCTAGTAACTACAAGGAACCCTTATAGTTTCGCTCTGTCCGTCCGTCCGTCCGTCTGTCCTCCCTTGATAACTTCGGTGATTATGAATATAAATATACGCAATTTAGTACAGTTATAGATTGCGTATAGAAATTACTTTTAGTATCAAACAATAATAAAAAAAATGTATTATTGGGGCCACCCCAAACATGTGAAGTGGGGGCAATTTTTTATTTAGTATGAGGTACAGCTTGGCAAAAAAGAGTACGACGCAGTGACAGCAAGTATTAAAACATTTTCGGCTGTATCATCTTTTATCCTTATTAGATTTAAATGATATGTTTAATTTTAATAAATAATATTCTATTATATAAATATGATATATATCATTCCAATCTATCAAAGATAAAAGATGATACAATCGAAAATATTTTTAGTTCCTGCGTCATAGTCTTTTCTGCCAACCTGTATATCCATACCCCGTGTAGGGTATCATCGAATAGATATTTTTAAATAAGGGTTTCATACACTGAAGGAATACTTGACACTTTATTTATTTGTACTTTACTATTTTTTAAAACATCAATTTTACATAAAGTGACCAAGCATAGACACTCATTTACATAATAGGTATAGATAGCCCATATTATTCGTAGCCCCCTAGCACAATTGTATGCCGACAAAGCTCGACATAACTCTCGCGCGACAAATCTATCTAGCGCCAATAGGTATTGGATATTTTCGACAAATGTATTGGCGAGAGATATGAGCGCGAGAGCTACAGTCTGTTCAGAGTTACTTTACCTCTGACAGGACTTTTATGCTAATGACATAAGGATCGTACTCAGAGGAAAGATAACTTGAAACGGACTGACCTATCTCGACTTATGTCGCGTCTACAGGCAAATGTGCTTGGGGACTGGTGGTGTTTGAAACACACAAGATGCCCTAAGTTTACTTATCAGTACTGCATAAGGTTATATAAGTTTTTATAATGGCTATAAATATGTTCAATATCTTATTGTTAATTTAATTGATAATATAAGTGTATTTTAAGTGGGCTTGGTGTATTATTTTCCCCTAATCTTCTATAGACGACGTATATTTGGCATGAAGCATGCCAAAAAATCTCACTAGCAGTTGCGTGGGGGTTCCTATAACACCATTCCTATCGCCCTATCGGCTTCACTTATTGCTTCCTTTTTGAAAACCCTCGTCCAAATTCCTACCTGTTATACAGGTAAGCGCTTCCCTATGAAGGAGAACCGGCCTTCGCCACTGCACTGTAGTATGAAATTATAGCATAGCGACAACGCTCGCGCTGCTAAGACGCTCGTACGGTGAAGGAAAGTATCGTTAAGTGACATGCGTATCTGAAGACCCGAGCTGCAAAAATACCAAAAGGGATGAGGACGATTTGCTAAGAAAATAATATATAAACAAATGTGATGGCTGTTCCTCACGTCGGCGAATGTGTGAATAAATAGACTAGAATAATACGTCCGCACCTTGGCCAAAACTGAAGCAAACTGAACGACATTCGTACGTGTGGATACTGGCACAATATTTTGTCAACCTTATCAACGAAATCTTTTGTTACCTTGGCCACAATATCCACCACAATTATGGCCAACATGAGGAGCAGCCTTAACGCAAAAATAACTACGCGCCAAAAGTAAAAGCCTGCCCTTAGTCTGGGACTAAGTACAGTGGAGCATAGATGATAAGTACTACTACTGAAACAGTGGAGTCTCGTTCATTTGAAACTCGGGGGACGTAACTTGGGCCTTTTCATCCGTTATTGAATGATATATTCAGTATTCTCCAAGGGAAGTAACCACTCTTGAAATACTGTAGTGCCTGGGACAGTTGTTTTTTTTAAATGTCGTATGGTTGCCTAAGCACACTCTTTAGACCCCCTGGCCTTTTTAGACCCCCTGGGTTTTCTCCTAGATTCTGCATCTGCAATCGCTTACGTCTTTCTCATCGGAACTCATGATCTTATCTACACAAAATGTTTTGTTTCAATCAAAAACATTTTTTATAGCTGGAGTCAGCTTGTGTATGAAAAAAATGTTTTTGTTTCATGTTTTCTGTGTAATGTTTCGAAAAAAAATTAGCAGGAGACGCGCCTTAACACGTTCGAGGACAGAACGAAAGTATACGTCATAGTTCGAAATTTTGAAATGGCACAACGTACGATGAGGTCCAAATAACATTTGGATTTTACGGCGGAACGTTCATTTCCGATTAACGTTCAAGTTAAAATCCCATTGAATGTATCTTGTGTCACAACATGTAAAATTCCCGAAGCTCTACTGTCACGTAGAGTAAGTTTTAAACTATTTCAAATAAGTGCCGATGACAGTTGGCGGTGACCTTACTCGCACACGCACAACGTGTTCATGCGTCCCGCGCGCCTCCCGCGCTCCTACATTGAGTGCGGCTGCGTCACTACGGAGGTGCGTTCGCGTCCGGGTAACATTTCGTGGCGTATCGTAATATTTTCCGCGACAAAAAATCGTAAGTATTAAGTTTATTTTATTTTTATGTTATTCCTTGGCCAGACAAAATATTATTTAACTATAAATTAATAATTTTATACTGTGAAAATGGATTATTTTATGTTTTAGATGAATAAGCGCAAAATAAGACTGATGAGCATTTTCAATGATTCCGACAACTCTACCGTGGCGGATCCTTACCAAGATGATGATGGAGAATATGGTTCGGATAAAGATTTTGACCACCAGAAAATACACCAGGTAGTGAAAGTTCTTATTCTATAATTTACCGACAGAAATCGGCAAATACTACTGCAAAGGGTCAATCAAATTTGTTCGGCACTTCAACTCAGAAACTTGTTACCTTTGAACCTAGTAGCGACGAAGACGACATACGATCTGTTGAGAGTGATCATTCGCTCACTGTGAACTCACCATGACCTCAAGCTCCTACCTCATCACGTTTTCAAGAGGAGGGTTATGACTCAAGTTCCTCAGAAGAAATTTTTCCTCTAGCCAAACGGTTAAAATTGGTTAAATCTCCAACAACCATCGTACCAACTGTGAATCAAAGTTCCATTGAAGTAACTCTACCGGAACCTGAAACTATTGTACCTCCTCAATATGTGGCTTCATTGACAAATCTGGATAACCATTCTTCACACAACAACTCTCAAAATGAGACATTGGGTTTGTCGACTTTATCCCTAATTTCTAATCTCTTGGCTGAAAACTGTGATAATACAGGTGAATTTAGACTTGACAACCTACCGCCTTTATTCAACGAATCTCAAAATGTGTTGGCTTTAGATAATTTAACATCTGTCGTTGCTGAAAGCTGCCAAAATGAGATTTATTATCAGATAGATTAATCCGAAATTTTATTGGTATTTTTTGGCCATTCATTTCATTCACCATTCATTCATTCATTCATCCATTTTATTGGCCATTCTCAAAGCCCGACCTTTTAGTGAGGCATTCCAAGAACGACAACAGAAGAGTTAATCGGACAGTTTACCTTCAGTAGTACTACTTATTATCTATGGTTTACCCAGAACCGGCCTCGACACAACCCGATAATTATAGCAGTAGTGGATATTGGTCTGAAAAGATTCCATTTTCGACTGGTTCCAAAAAAACTAAGAACTACCTGAAATGCAAAATGTGTGCAAAGAATAAACGCCGCAAAGAAACTGGATTGAGATGCAAGGGGTGCAAAGATAAGCCCGCACTTTGCGCATTATGCTTTAAAGAATGGCACAAGTCGTTACTGGTTCCTAGTTGTTAGAAATGTTAGTAATTTTTTATTACTTGGTTTAGATTTTGATTGTATGATTACATTTCATTTTTATGCAGAGGTTGCTTTTTTTGTGATAAATATAGATAATTATGCGAAGGAATGGTTGTGATTAAGTAAAAAAGTTTCTACCTAATAATGTTACGAGTTTCTATACTAAAGACTGAATTATTTTATTAGTTGTTTAAGATTTTGATTGTTTTGTTGATTACATTTTATTTTTGTGCAGAGGTTGTTTTTTTGTGATAAATAGATATTATAAGTAATTATGCAAGCGACAATGGTTGTGATTAAGTAAGAAAAGATTGTACCTAAGATTGAAAAATGATTCTTATAGAAATACATTGTTGATTTTCGTATTTTGACTTTTATTTGAATTTATTATTTATTTATTTACACGTGCTTTATGATAAAACGTTAGATACCTAGAACATATACTGACGTTGTTATACAGGCATAATTTTCCATCTCAGTATTTACTAAGTACTTTTCGTTTTTGAGTTATTATTGATTTTATGGGGTTGCTTTAGAATAGATGTAGTAATAATGAAGATATTGGGTTACTCCTCTCATTTACTACTCAGGCAGGTTTTTTGTGAGGCCGTGTTACCACTCCGAAGACGTTTTGAACGAGATAAAAATGTTCTAACCTAACCTAACCCAAAACTACACGAACGTTATTTCACGCCAGGTTTTTGTGAGGCCGTGTTATCGCTCCGAAGACGTTTTGAACGTGATAAAAAAGTTCTAACCTAATCCAAAACTACACAAACGTTATTTCTCACCGGGTTTTTGTGCGGCCGTGTTACCACTCCAAAGAGGTTTAGAACGTGATTAAAAAGTTCTAACCTAACCCAAAACTACACAAACGTTATTTCACGCCGGGTTTTTGTGAGACCGTGCTCCGAAGACGTTTCGAGCGTGATAAAAAAGTTCTAACCTAACATAACCCAAAATTACAAAAACGTTATTTCACGCAGGGTTTTTTCTCAATTCTCAACCATCAAAATATATAAATTCAGGATAACGGATAGGATTTATATATGTATATTCTAAAGCTAACCCGATTTTATTTTAATAATATACTTAGGTATAATATTTTCATAAAATTTATCGTAAAAATATTTCTTATTCAAAATATTAATATTAGGTCATTACATATGAAATTGGCGTTTTGTAAAGGAGGAACATAAAGATAATTTTTTTAAACATCTTTCCCCTTACTAATAAAAATATTTACACAACGGATAACTTAAAAAAGTTGCTGTCTTTGTCTGTCAAGTGACTTTTACAATACATCAGACAAAGAGCAACGTTGTTGTCTTAAATCTTTTTATTAGTAAGGGGGTAATATATTTATTTATTCAAAGTATACCATTGCTATCTATGCACTTTTGCCATCTCATAGGTAGTTCATTGATTCCTTTACTAAAAAACCATTAGGACAGTAATCAATAAAATATTTGAAGGTGCTTTGGACTGCCCCATCGGAGTTGAATTTTTTCCCATATAAGAAGTTATCCAAATTTCGAAAAAAAAATGGTAATCTGTTGGAGCAAGGTCAGGGGAGTACGGTGGATGTCATAGACATTCCAATTGAAGCTTCTCTAATTTGGTAGCCGTCTGTTGTGCAGTGTGTGGTCTATTTGTCCTGAAGCAGCAGTGGCCTAGAGCGAATGGCCAAGCTCTGTTGTTTAGCAGCTAGCTTTTCCATCATGATTTGCAGTTGCTGGCAATAGACTTCTGCCGTAATCGTCTAGCCAGATTTAAGAAAGCTGTAGTGAACGACACCGGCACTAGTCCACCAAACGCTCACAAGTAACTTTTTTTGAGTCAATTTTCGCTTGGGTCAGGCTTTGGCTGGTTCGATAGGGTTTAGCCATTGCGATGAGCGTTTCCGATTATAGTACAGGATCCACTTATCATCACAGGTAATGATTCGATTTAAAATCCCTTTATTATTGTGCCTGTTGAGTAATGTGACGCAGCAGTCGACGCGCGTTTGTCGGTTTGCTGCACTCAATTCATGAGGTTGCGGTTGAGGTGAAACCTTTCAAGCTTTTTCACTTTCCCAATTTGTGTTCCTAAAATTCCCAAAAAAACAAAAAACAATCCCAAGTGGATTAAAACAGTTTTATCACTAACACCACAGCCTGCAGCTAACTCATACGTGGTTTGCGATGGATCCGCTTCCACAATAGCCTTCAATTCTTCATTATCAACTTTGTTGTTCTCCGGCCGTCCACGGGGCTTGTCTGCAGGGTCGAAATTTTCAGAGCGAAAACGTTGGAACAAAAAACGCACTGTATTTTCTTTTGCGACACCGCCGCCATACATATACTTAATCCGAGCCGATTCTGCAGCACTGGTGCCATGTATATGGCGATATTTCAAGCTTTCCATTTTGTAAACAGAGTGACGCAAAGAAAAAACCAAAAGAAGAAAAAACAAATGAATTACGGTTTTCGAAACACAAATGCATGAGACATGAGTAAATAGCGGTATAAATTTGAAATTTAAATTCCTAACCAAAATCCGGCGTGCCCGGGAAAATTCAGAGCACTGAAAATAGAACTCTGCGCTATAGAAAGATATAGGTACATGTTTTAGTTATTTCTCTGAGGCTATTTTATTAGAGTTGAAAATCGAGGTGTCGAGCTGTGAGTTTTGTCGGGGAGTTCAATGGGTGCCGTTGTGGAATTCGTATTCTTCATAAATTTGTGTAATTTCAGTTCGTAGTGCGTAATATTGGTAGAATATTAACCATTAAATATTCGTTAACGTGCATAAGTGTAGGCAAGTGGTACAACTTCTAAAAACGTGTTATTTTGTGTTTCCCGCCAAAACTCGGAACGGTCAGTAAAGCTTTTACCACTTTACTGAATCGACTGACAGGACGCATGGACTGTACTGACTATATATTTGGACTTTGACTAGACTTTAGACTTGGCGATATCGTCAAGTCTAAAGTCTTTCAACACCGTATTCTTATATAGGAATACGGTGTTGAAATTTGAAACGAAAGTTCTATTTCCCGCCTTTTTAACTTGACACTGGCAAATGGTTATAAGCAGATGCCATATATAAATTAAAAAAAAAGGGGTCGACTGTCAACTGTCATATATGGCATTGACATTTGACTCGACTCGTGTGTTCGATTTTACTTTGATAATGCAACAGAGTAAAATTTTACTGCTCTGAATTTCCACCGGCGTGTAATACAGGTGCTTGGTTATCAGAATTAAATATTTAACCCAACATTAGGCCACAATATTACATAATATGTAATGGCAGTACGCATAAAAATGTTCGTGATTTACAGAAAAATAACATGGTTAATATTTCCTGACAACTGGCACTTCACATGGACACCATCACACTGCCGTACAACACGTCGGCTTCAAGGTCACGCGCTTGACGAGTAGTACGGGCGCGCGGTGATGAATAGAATTTTCGTACTTTATAGGATAATCTGGTCAAAATTTAAGGTCACAAGTTATATATATTTTTGGAAAGAGAAGCGAACACTGATTACGCTCCTTAAATATCTATTTTTGTCAACAGAGCATTCTGGAGGTCCATGTATGAATGTTTGTTCTGCTGTAGCGCCTAAACTACTGGTCCGATTTTAATAAATAAGGTGTCAATAGATTCGTAATAATAGCCCGGGTTACTTAGATTTAATTAATTCACGTAGTCGGGTTATAGTTTTCTAAAAATTGTAGATAAGTTTAGGTATAATTAAATATTTCCTTGCCTTCCTGGTTTGACAAACGATGGCGTAAGCTACCTAAATGTATCTTAAGCACTATTAGAAGCTAGCTATTCCACTTGTCTTATTTAGTTACCGACTCAGTTGCGAACGCACGGCGAATTCGGTTGGACGTAATGGCTCCAGTCCTGTCAATGCAACAGAAAATCGGTCTTCTCGTAGGCAGTTACTTCTAATAGGTAATTTTATTAATAAAAAACAATAATAAAATTATAACTTTGTTGCTGATTATATTTATTTGTCGAAATATAATTACCTATAATATTGATCTCGTTCTAAGTGCGTCATACACCTAATATAATATATCTATGCATAATATCCTAATATCATTTAATACATTATACAATTCGATAATTAATTAAACGATTTAGTCAGTCATAAGCCACACTTTTTCCGATTTAGAAGGCTAATTAGGATGCTATCTTTCTAAATGCTACTTCACTTGACGCGGTAGAAGTGCTTATCGAATCAATGCGATATGTACCAATTCTCATTACACATTCCGCACGTTTGATTGATTTTGACGAAAGAGAAGAAGACTATTAAATGAGTCAGCGTCGGTATTAAGGATGTGCCTATACTTACTGGTCAGCACAAAATTACTTTTAATTGTCTTACATTAGCGACTCTACCAACTCATCTAGTACCTACTTATTCTTAACTTGACAGTTAAGTAATATATATAAATATAATAATAATAATATCTATGGACGCTTCACACCACGTCAATCTGGTCCCGTGGTAAGTTCTCGAAGAACTTGTGTGACGAGTACTAGACAATGGAAAAATATTTAATACTTTTTATACTATACATATATTAAAGATTTTTATTATACTTATTATACACATATTTAATACACATCCCTGACCCAGGAACACACTTTTTGTTCCTTCGGCGGGATCGAACCCACGACCCCCGGCTTGAGCACCAACATGTTCAACCACTGAGCCACAGAGGTCGTCTTTTTTTTAGTATTTATCAATGTAAGTTCAAATTTCTAAACAATAAGCGATACTTATTATTTTTTATTAAAAATCTATACATAAGGGTAATTTCTTAAAAACATAAATTACATAAATAGATTTGTCCTCTCTACATAATGGACATTTTACACACCTGCAAATGCGTACCAATAAGTGTCCAATGTTTATAGGATATTTAAAAAAAACTATTATGGTTTAAGTACGCGCAGCATTCATTGATTTTACTGTACACTGAGTCTCTGTAGAGCTCACACACAGTTTGCCGTATACATACGCACACTTTGACCCAGATATATGTAACAAAATAACGGACCGTGCGCGACTACCAATCTATCTATGTACCTGTGACGTCCGTTTTAATACATATTGTACAAACGCGAGCAATCGATAAAATACGTACATATGTACCGGTGCCGCGGCTACAACAACGTTCCCGCTCGCTTCAATGTAGCCCCAAATGGGCCAAATATTACTTATTCCAACAGAATTGCAATTTGCTATTTTATACTTAACACATACAAAAAGTAAAAAAGAATCAGTCATCACCAAACCGCTTAAATTACTTAGTTAAAATCAAAACATCATTTACTTTAAAATTTTTTTAAACTTACTTTACTTATTTCATAATATTTGTTATTACAAGAAGAACACTGTCAACACTTTTTTACTGTTTAAAAAAAATAAACACACAAAAATCATAAACAATAATACAACCATTTGCTTATAAGTAATTGCTAAATATCGAAATATTTTTTTAACATTACCTACCCTTAGAGAATACTTTAGCACGAATGAGTTGGCTCGACTGGTGAAATGGCCCCAGAGAAAACTTGAAATCCGGGCTTTATTGAAGAAAGATTTCGTTTTTAATAAATATTCCATTAAAAAAAAGTAATGTCATTTAAAAATAATTCTAATTAAGTCTAATCACTTTGCAGAGATGACGCAGTACATATTTTTTTAATTCTAAATAACGAATTAAGTTTATGTACATAGTATGCACGTATTATTATGTACATTAACTTAATAATATTTGAATTCCACTTTAGCATAAATAATATTGTATTGATTGCAATACTCATCGATTTTAACCATAGATTTGCCATAGATCATCGATCTATAGCTTTTGTCTATAGATCTCAGCTGTCAGTGACAGTAGACGAAAGGTCGAAACGTTTATAATTCTAATGTGATATATTATATCTTTTTTCCATAAATCCATGCAATATTGGATGAATCTTGCAGTAAAATGAATATCGTGTATAAAGTAATATCAGCCACATAGAGTTCAAAAATCTCATGACAACGACGATTTCCTTGTGAAGCGTGAATAGCGATTGCTACATAATGTTTCCTACGTCGCAACTAGAAGAAAAATATAGTAAAAGTAAGATATTTACCTATTAAAAGTATCCTAGCATTTGAATGTGAACGTCTTAGTGTGATATATTTTATTTTTCAGTTAGAAAAAATTTCTGCTTTTATCTGGATATACCAGACGTAAGTCTGTGCAGATCTATATCTCGAAGACTTCAAGAAATGGGCCTGGTAAGTTTAATAATACATCTATAAAAAATTTCTACCAGCGATTTTTTTTCATTCAAATATTTTTTTTATCAAGATAGATAAGTTTATCGTTACAGAATTATTGTTTTGATAAATCCAAAGATCACTGTCATTTACATTTATGTGAAATTTGTGATTTGTCGTCATTTTTTTACGTTCCGTTTTTTTCACAATTCAGAATTTAAAACGCTCAAACATAGTTTTAATCGAGAACATAAAATGTTTTGGAATTATTTTCCATAATAGTATTCACACACCTACGTGTATTTTACTTTTTAAATATACTTTTGCAGTAAATTAGTCAAATTATTTTGCAGTCATTTAATACAATTCATTTTAGAAAGACTTCACATGAAACAGAAACGGAACGCAAAATTTATAACCAATCAGAATCTTGCTCCCTCCCTCGCGACATTAGCGCTACCGGTGAAGAAAACATAAACTAAAATAAAATATCTCCATCTTGTGTGACAGATTTGTGTTTGTTGTTACTTTTACGTTTTTATTAGGCAAATGTGTATAAAAACTATTGAAAACTATCAAAAACATTGCGTAAACTGGTTATTAACACACAGAGTAATTAGGAATGTTGGTACTTCAAGTTTATATGACAATTATTGTATTGTAATTCTAGTAGTGACGAAGTACCCGTCTCCGACTGGTATATAGTTACTTATTTTTGTGATAAGCGGCGCGCGGGGCTCCGCGGTCTGTTTTATTGTGAGTATATAACACGTTTAGTTTCTTTGCATATGTTTTTCTATTGTAATGTAGTTAGAATTGTTTTGAAAACAGTTTCAAACTGTGTTGATAGAGTGGCCAGTTACGCGCGTAGCTTGTATTCGATTTTAGGTCATCTTTTGTATGCTCGCGTTAGAGTCGCTGCCGCACGGCGAAATGCAACGGGCCGAGGCCGCGCGCTTCGCTCGATTACGCTGCGTTGCACTACATCCATTTAAAAAGCTGTTTGAAATGTAGTTTTCTTTGGACTACGCGTGTGTATTCTTAATTTTTGACAGTTGATATTGCCGCGAGTGCGGCTATGGAGATGTGATTCTTAAGGGAATGCTAATAAGTACGAAATTGGAACGCGGTAATTTGATGTGTATTTTTTAAGCGGGATGTTTGGCGCGATGTCTCGGCCGCCGGCATCCGATTATGTCGACTACATTTCAAGGAAACTCAATGAGTGTGCGATGGTTCGTAATCGCCGCGACCACACGCGCACATTCTCACGACTCCCGACAAAATGTATAATATTCTGTTGTACTGACAATAGGTGAAAATAATAACCTATGTCAGCTAACTTCTAAGTTTGCAACACATTGGTGTTTCAGGTCAAATATGCACAAAAAGTGCAAACTTATCGCATATCATAATTGCACAAATCATTTTTTTTGACCAACATAAATAATATGATGCTCAGCTAGCTTAATCATACTTGATGCATAATGTGTGAAGTATTTTATTTTGTATTTTAAAAATATATTAATCAAAATTTCATATTCCATATTTAGTAGTAAAATGTAGGTACATTTTTATTTTCCATATTAATACAGTGAGATATTAATATGTAATGTAAGAGCTTTTCCTTAAAAACTTTTCTAAATAAATTATGGCTAGGCTCAACACCACTTTAGCCAATATTTATCTGTCATAATATTTTCAGCGTGAGGAAGTGTTCCTGTCATCCCGGGTGACGCACGTGGTGGGGGAGGGCCGGGCACGATGCTCGCGCCGTGACGGTGCCCGGGCTGATGCCATGCTGGAGCGGCTGCGAGTACAGCCGCTATCCACACAACACAACTACGTACAGCTCACAGTGCAGAAGGTTACCATTCATTACCTACACTAACACATAAAATTGCATGCATTGAATAATAGTTGCATTCTAAAGAAGACAATGACTGAATTAAAATATTACCATTTTGAGTTTACATTTAGATGAAATTAGTGTGTCATTCTTGTGTATTATCCTTTGTTTATGTTCAGATTATATTTGATCTGAACAGAGTATACATAAAAGTGCTATATTGAAATTACCCTACCAATGCCAAGTTACTGAGGTGAATTTGTTGCATTAATGAATTAAAAGTGCTATTGAATATATAAACTACTGACAAATTCACTCCAAAAACCAGACTCAATATGTCTATATTTTGAATTTGGTTGTTGTCATATTAAGAATGAGAATTTTATGTGTTATCTTTTAAGAAAGTTAATGATTTATATTAACATAGAATTGTTTTCAAAAGCACTTTTTTATTTAGTCAAAATTGAATAAGTTATTTAAATAATTATGAGAATATTAAATGACATGTATGAAAATGCTACAATTTATAAGTTTCTCAAATCTAACAACACAAAAATGGGTGCCATCTAATGCTTTACATTATTTTTATAATATTGTACCTAATATTAGTTGATTTTTAAAAAGTTTACTAATGATGTTAGTTCACTGTAAGTAGTATTATTTTTTCTTTGCATGTTCTAATTCTTCCTTAAATCACTAATGAGCCTTCTTTTCTTTAAAAATACCTTTATTTAAATAACTTGTTATGATACTTGTTAATTAATTATTAAAATAAAAATGCATTTTTTAAATATATTTTCTAGAATAGATGACTCATAGTGGCCACTGCTCTAATATTACTATTATATCTATAGCATATTTATTAATCTTTCAGGCTATAAGTCTTTTGGATAAACTGTATGACACATTCTTCACGAGAGTTCGTAAAGCGCATGTCAACTTCTTCAGTAAACATTATATCAAGATAGAGTTTTTGGACAAGTATGATTAGCATAATATAATATAGAGATATAGCGTATGTCGTTATCCAGAACATTTTCTAATACAAATGTATTTTTTTCAGGGCATGCAGGCCAGTTTACAAGGAGTTTGATAAATGGCCAAGAATATCTCTAGAACACGATCTGCCAAAAGAGAATAAAGAAAAGAAAGATAAAAATAAAGTGGAACCAGTGGTTTTCCACAGTGAGCAAAAGTAATTGGCTTTATTTTATAATTGACTGATAGTTTTCTTTTTTTTTTTATGTAATAAAGTATTTTACCTTTTTTCCAGAATGACAAGGAAAAGTCGGCCAAGTCGGAAAGCTGGATACTGTGAAATGTGTAATACTGATTATGTAGATGCAGCACTTCATAGAAGATCCCCACACCATTTGGCCTTTGTTAGAGACCACACAAACTTCATCGCCCTGGATTCACTTATATCATCTGGAGCTGATGTGGCAACATTCCTTGACAAAGCCACTCCAGTAAATGGGGAAAGAAGATCACTTAGAAAACTTTGTAACGGAAATGCGGAGAAGAAAAGGACAAAACAATCTCAATCTCCAGATTTTAACAGAAGTATTAGTCCAAAGCGTAACGGATTAGAAGAAGAGAGGAAACATAACACTAGGTGTAGCAAAAGGACAAGTGAATCGCAAACTTCAGAAGACCGACAGTATTATAAGGTAGTTGGTGTTAGTACAAAACTAAGGTCCAGTGGAGGATTTGCCAAACACAAGGATTTGTCTCCCACTTGCAATGGAACAAAACCTTTAGTTGTTAAATTTAGAAAAGTGCGCAGATCTGAATTGTCTGTCCTCAGTGACGAAGCTGAGCAGTTCATGTTTCCTAAGAGAGCAAGTTCTACTAGTTCATCCTCATCAGATGATGATGATAAAGATGATGCTCTACCACTAAAGCGGAAAACACCTCTGCAACCACTACCGTCCATTGAAAGGCAGCGTCAAGCTAGACCTGTTGCACTGAAAGAGGAATCATCGGAAGAAGATATGTGGCCAGAAGATAAGAGAAGAAGAAAAAGAAGAGCACCGGCTGTCCCTAAACGGTCACGCCGTGTTTCAAATAAACCACCACTGCTGGAAGTGGACTCCCAACCTCCTGAACCAGATCCAAAAATTGAAGAAGTGGAACTCCCACGCGCAGTGACTGAAGAAACTCCACAGCCTGAGCCTGAAGTGTGTCCACTACGAGAGGAGCCCACAGAGAGGTGTATGAAATGGGAAGACGGAAAGCTGAAGTACACACCAGCTGTGGAACAACTAGAGTTTGCATTTGAGTCTGTCCCCAGAAGTGAACCATGGTATGAAACATTTAAAAGACAAGATCAAAATAAAATAGTTGCAAAAAATGTTCCTAGATATTTTGGTAAATATTTTTATATTTTTTGTAAATTTATATTTCTTTAAGTATATTTTATTTACATTCATTAATAAATTATTTTACTTTTGTTTCAGCTTTATATTCCAAATCTCCAAAGTTACCATATGAAATTGGACAGTTACCACCACTCAAACCAAATTGTTGTCCTCTTAGTGATTTAGTGAAACAACGAGAAGACAAGCCTGGACCATCCAGGTCATATGGAACGAGAGGAATGAAAAAGGAAAAGATAAAAAAACGCACAGCGGCCATCTTAGCTCTGGAGAGTCACCCACGAAAGTCGCCCAGAGAACATGCTTCAACTCTCGCGATACTGGGTTCGGCTGGTCTGCTTCACAGAAGAAATGGGGACGATGCAAAATCTACAGCCTCTGAAGATACAATAAGCGATACGCATAGTCATTTAAAGATTGAACCATTGTTGTCAGAAAGTCAAGAAGCATCAGAGAGACTGCAACAGTTTTTATCTGAAGTTTTTGATGATCCAGCAGACCTTGATGTGTGTGACGAGCTGCTGGACAATAATACAAATATCATTGTTGGCAAAGGTGTTCCTGATGTGTCAAGTTTGGTGTCAGAATGTGAAGGTTGTGATATCATACGAAATGAGATTGATGCTACAGTTGCAAGCCAACCTAAGGGCATGAGAGGCAAATTCAAAAAAAAAAACAGAACAGGGTGGCCTAACAAAAGAAAGACTAAGAAGAATTCGAGTGGAAGCAGTACAGAAACAAATGTGAAAACTGAAAGCATAGGTGGGTCGTCTGTTGAGCCTCCAGATGATGAAACAACACAAAGCTCTATAAGTGAGGAGGACACACTTCTGTCTGAAACGGAGAAAGATGAGAGCACAGTTATTGAAAAATCAGATAATGACTCCAGAAATTCAACTGTAGAAGCAATGGATGTTGATTCAGAGGGGAAGGACTCTGAGGATCAACCATTAAAACTGACTTTTAGAAAATCTAAATTAGATTTTAAAAATAGTACAAAAGACGATAAAACTTCATCTCAGTCATCAGAAGATTCTCAGGACAAAGATGTAAGGGCGAGGAGAAAGAAAAAAGAACTAGATGGAGAAAGTGATTGGCCCAAAGAGGAAGAACAATCATGTAAATTCATGTTGCAAAAGTCTAAAGCAGATTTAAAGGATAGTGACAAAAACGATAAAATGTCAAATTCATCAGAAGATTCCGAGGATAAGGAGAAATCTAAAAAAAAGAGAAGAACATTTGTTTCGGGTGGATGGTTGCAGCCCATAGTGAGGGTAGCGAGAGTGGATCCTAATGCTGGACGTAGACTGCGATCCGCGGGCAGAGTGAGAGTAAATCGTTTTAGATAGCGTTCAGCCTGTGTTAGATTAAGTGGATAAAAACTTTTAATTCAAAGCCATTTAAATTTGTACTAAAAATGACATTCAGTGATTTGTCTTCTCGTTTTAACATGTGGAATCTACAAATTGACAGAGTATACAAATTTTGTAAGATTACAATAGAAATATTACATAAAAATGTATATAATAGGCATGATGACATTTTTTTTTTATAGCATAAATGAATAGTACTCTTAAATATGAGTAATTCCTCAGAAGAAACAGTATATCAAAAGTCAATATTTTCAAAGGTACAGTGATTTGTAAACAAAATTTCGCAAGACTCGTGAAAACACTCCATACTAAAGTCATACCTAGCTGTGACGTCACACCTTGGTTAAAGTGTATGAAGTATAAGGCCGCAGGAACATATTTGTAAATATCTCTGATATTTGTGCGTTTAAGTTCATACTTGCCATAATTAATGTTTTTGTATATGATGTAAGTAAACTAATGATGTAGGTTTTCATATTGATTTCTTATTTTTACGCGAATATTGTTCATTGTTTTAAACACTTACGGATTGTGTCGCGGTGCACTTTTAGCCGAAAAGTCGGAAAAAGAAAAATGCATCGCGACACGACCCGTAAGTGTTTAAAACGATGTAAATTTTGTTTACTAATTTTGCAAAAAAAATATTGTTTTTGTACTGTTTAGATGTATCTAATTATTAAACTACACACAAAATATTATTGCTAATTTACATTTACCAAGTAGTAATGCCTCAATATATCTGAGTATATTAATGAAACTAAATAGTTTAGATGTAGTCGTCATCCCTATTGTACCCATAAACAATAGCAGATTTATTTTAATATTACATTGGCAATAGATCCTTTTGCTCACTAAGTGCAAACATTTGTATTATATTGGAACCCTGTAGGACCTGTCATCAACTCGAATAATCACTTTAAATGTAAAACTTTATGTGAGATTACAAAAAAGATTGACTGCAGATGATAATTTAATGTAAGACTAAACTTCCTACTAAGAAATAAGTTGAGAAATAATAGTTAATTGAAGAAAAACAACAGCTTTTAATGTTGTCAGTGTAGAACAAATATTATTTATGTATTACAATTTATATATTATCAGATAATATATTACACCAAGATACATTTGTATGTATCTGAGGTATTTATTGTATGTTACAGATGTCAACTGACATAATATATACCTTTGGTTATGTTCTCAGAGCTTATTTTCTTTTGGGATTGGTTTTTGATTACGCTCTCATAAAAAATCCTAAAACAGCACACAATAGGAAATTGTTTGAGACAAATTTCTTGTTGAAATCAATTTTAAAAGGATAATTAAATTTAGTTAATTATTCCAAGTTGTATTGAGAATTTTTATATGTAAGATAATTTAATTTTTCTTATTTATAGAGGTTTGTTGCACAATTTTTATTTAATGTTTTTGGGATTGAGGTAGTCCCAGATTTTGTTGTTGTATATTGCTGAATATATCCTTAAGGTATCTCACAATTCTTAGAAATGACAGTTATTTTTCATAACATGAAAACAGTTTTCTCCATTATCTAAGTATCATTCTATACACTCAGCCCCAATTTCACCAACAAATTAAAACAACATGTAACACTGAGCTTTGGTTTGAGATCTGTCTGTTCCATTCTAACATTAAATGAGAGAGAGACATCAAATTCTGAGTTTAGCAATTAGTGTGTTTAAAGAAACTCGGTGAAATAGGAACTCAAACAGTTATATCTACTAAAGATTTAAATCGATCTGTATAAACTTCAAAAATAAATAGTGCATCATTATGTGTCTGAATAAACAATGTAAATAGTATATTTTGTAATATATTAAAATATGTAGAAGTTGTCTTGCGAAAGCATTTATATTGAGCTTAGTATGTAAATAATGTTTCCTTTTGTATGCGTAGTTATTACTTTTCTTTATGATTTGGATGAATGTTGTTAAATGTAAAACTTTGTCAATAAAGTTATGGAACCCTTCGTTTGCATTTTCAATTGCATAGTAGATAGTATTTGGTAGAGAAAATTATATATTGTATGAAATGTAAATTGTGTAATTTTGGATTTTTATAATACAAAGCGAAACAAGATTCTATATTAGCATGCAAACAAATATTATACAAATTATATAAATTCTTCAAGATATACATTTTTCCCTCAAATTAACTGCAATACCTTAAAGGTAAATGTTAAGGCAATGATTGTAAAGGGTAAATAAAAAACAATATCTAATCTAACAGGCATATAATTAAAAAAATGTACATTTGCTGACCCCTTACATGTTGCTGTTCTTTCGTGGATTGTAAGTAGTTAGGAAATAAATGGACTTAAGTCTAAACAATGGCTGAATGTCTACAGTAACTGAGATTTGTCTGTTCAATCAGCTTATTCAAAAACATCTTCTTTGTCTGCAATGTACTGGACAATATCTTTGGGTCTCACTAGTCTCTCAGCATCGGAATCAGGAATTTCAAAACCAAACTCGTCTTCCATCGCCATAATGACCTCCACATGGTCCAGGGAGTCCAGACCCAAATCATTTATAAAGTGTGACTCTAGGTTGAGCTGAAACAAGAATAATGTAGTTTATATGACAACGAATTAAATTTATTATTTTGTTTAAAATAATTATTACACTAAACCCAATAAATAAGCCATGTTTGAAATTCCATCAGCATGTAATAAGATAAAATTAGTAGGTAACAGTTGTGCAAATTTAGATCAACAGTGCTACTGTTACTGTTATTAAAAGTGAATGCGGTT
Source organism: Phengaris alcon alcon (assembly GCA_037179445.1). Classification (NCBI taxonomy): domain Eukaryota; kingdom Metazoa; phylum Arthropoda; class Insecta; order Lepidoptera; family Lycaenidae; genus Phengaris; species Phengaris alcon. The sequence continues at coordinate 834,966 of JAYRCH010000048.1, read as the reverse complement.
TGAAGAAATATTAAATGTGGCCAATTCTCACAAAATTTCACAATGGGCCATAGTAATAATATATTTTTTATTGAAAATCTACCTTCTCAGGAACAATTTTATCATACAGTTGTAATACAAGAAGCACCCTACTGCGAATAAGTTCGAGTGTTAGGGGAGGGCCGTGGCTGTAGTTCCGAACACCGAATTTCGGCTTCTGAAACAAAGTTATGAATAATAAAAAATTGGTACCTGACTAGCACTCAGTTTGTCGTAAGTTTTGCACACTTTCAGGACTCGTTCCTCTATTTGCTGTTGCGTTATCTTAACTGTGGTGTCGATGGTCGCGAATTGCCGAGCGTTTATCACCTAAACATGACAGCAGTACTGTACGTTATGCAATAACAAGAGTTTTAGGTTATTATACTATATTTCGATTTTAATATTCATAATCGTTTACATGTTTAAATCTCACATTTAAACATGCAAATTTATATCAAGATATCAATGTGAACAGGTAATCTACGACTTGAAAATTATAAAGAACTTACCCCATTTTGTAACTGGTTGTTGTATACTTTTGATATTGTTTTTATCGTACGGAATTTTTGTTGTAATACAACAGTTGATAGTCTACAAACTACCGGTGTTTTATACGCTGAGGATGTCCTCAATAAACCGCTAAATGCTGTTCGCACTAGATTTACGGCAGCCATTTTCGCTAAAAATTCAAGCACGGACAAATGACAATTTTATTGAGAAATGCACATAGAAAAATGTTTTTTTTTATATACATAGCGTCGGCTTATCTTAAAACCATTTGCCAGTGTCAAGTAAAGAAGGCGGGAAATAAAACTTTAAATTCAATTTTCAACACTGTATTCCTTAACGTCAAGTCTAAAGTCTAGTCAAAGTCCAAATAAATAGTCAGTACAGTCAATGACTCATGTCAGTCGATTCAGTAAAGTGGTAGACGCTTTACTGAGAGTTCCTAGGGAGTTTTGGTGGAAAACACAAAATAGCACGTTTTTAGAAGTTGCCACTTACCACTTGCCCATACTTGTGCACGATAACGAATATTTAATGGTTAATATTCTACCAATATTACACATTAAGAACCGAAATAACACACATTTATGAAAAAAATGCAAAATCCAAACGTCACCCATTGCATTCCCCGGCAAAACTCCCTAGAAAAATGTTTCTTTTAAATTATTTAATGATGGCGTTACGCATTAAAACTATTTGCCAGTGTCAAATTAAAAGGCGGGTAAATAGCGTATTTCTAAATCGTCAAGTATAAAGTCTCTAGTCAAAGTCCAATTAAATAGTCAGTGCAGTCAATGAGTCAAGTCTGTCGATTCAGTAAAGTGGTAGAAGCATTACTGAAAGTTCCTCGGGAGTTTTGAAGGCAACAGAAAATAGCACTCTTTTTGAAGTTGTACTACTTGCCCACACTTGTGCACGTTAACAAATATATTTTAATTACTATGAATTTTATACGGTACGTCTTGACTTGATATTTGTTGTTTGGCAATATTAAGGGAGTTTCTACATCACGCGATAACGATATCCGATATCGATGTCATGAGTCATGACTATTAAGGAATCACGACTCATGCAATGACAAAGACAGATTAAATTAATATGAAATGTTTCATCTTAGAATTAATAACTACATATCCGTGTGGATACCCGGCATCCTTATTTACGGTTATGTAGGTTTAGTTATCCTTACGATATTAATGGGGATGAAAAGGATGTCAGTTTGTTATTAGAGAATTTTAGTTTCTAGTACCCAGATCCCCTAGATCAGGGATTCCCAAAGTGGTCTAAATCGACCCCTTGGGGTCGATGTCGGCTTACTAGGGGTCGACATAAACGAAAACTGATTTTGAGGGTCGACCGAGGTCGATATTAACACAAGTTCTTATTTAAAACTTTCAAGATAGGTAGGTACTGTATTGTTTATGTTGTGTTACGTGTACTAAGAATAATTAATATTTTTTGTAGGAAATAGCATTGTTGTAGTAATGTAAAGTCTCAAGTTCGTACAAGATGAAAAACTCGGCAAGTCAGTGTGGACAAGTTTGTGCAAGATAATGAGTTCGAGTTCGAGTCTTTCAGGCGCGTTTTGACTTGCTCTCTATTTGATGCATACGCAATTTAACACGAACGATCGACAAGTTCAAACGTGCTCCTGATATTTTACTATTTAATGAGCTTGCACTTAGGTTGAAAGTTCATTTGCGTTTTGAAATTCGTTGGAGCTTGAACGATAATAACTCATATAAGTACTCATTTATTTCAAGAGATTACAAAGTTATTACATAGCTAAATTAAGTGAAGTAAAGTGACTGAAAAAGAATTTACAAAATGCTGAGCTCCCTACGCGAGTTAATAGCGTAACCATACAATATCTGCAGTTTATGAAAAATTTACAGTGTAAGTACCAAACAGTTTAATCCGGCACAGCGCATCAGCATTGCCTAGGGTTGCCATCTCTTAAATTTGAAAACTAGGACAAGACGCGTTAAACCCCGGATTTTAGAGACCAAAACACGGATATATGAACAGGATTTTTTCATGAAACGATCATGAAACTATTTACTTTGCAAAATCCTATAAAATAATTAGATAGTTGTAGTACTAATGACTGTTATAATGTCTTCTCCGACTTCAGCAAGCGCAGCGAGCGAGCAAAATTTGTTTTATTTTATTAAACTGTAAAATGTCTATGATTGTGCACATTAGAAAAAAAGTTGAGTATAATAATAACACAGAGCGAGCGAAGCGACTGAGACAAATTATTTCCCTTATTTATTTCTTTCAACTGCTAGAAAACTGCATCAGAATGGCAATGCAGTTTTTTTAAGATCTGTAACTACAAAATGGACATAAAATGAACTAATGAATTAGATCCAAAGTTACACAATAATTACCTAATTTTTCTTATTTCTGCAAATCAAAATAAACAAATTTGAAAAAAAATTGCGCCTCTCTAAATCTGCCTACAAAAACCCGGACAGCAAATGATGCCCAGTCCGGACGCTCCCCGGACGCCCTCTAAACTAGGACAAATCCGGGGAAACCCGGACGGATGGCAACCCTACATTGCCCCACTGTGTGATAGTGATTAGTTGAGCTATCTGTAGATTGCTTGCAACAGTTTGCAGTTGCCTCAGTTGTTTCAATTGTAAAAATTTACTAGTTTAATTTGTTTTAGTATTTGATTGTTAGTTTTTTTGCACTATGGTAAACACAACATATTTTAAATAGGTAGGTATAAAAGTATTTATAAAAATTGCTTACACTTAAGTTGTTAAGTAGGTAGGTACCTAAACTTTGAAGTGTTCAGTTTGCTTTGATTTTCGTTATTATGCTGATAGGTACCTACTTACCTAATACAAATTTTCTATACCTAATTACCTACTATAGTTACTTACCTAACAAATATCCATTACCTGGGTGTGATAAAAATAAGATGGTATGCAAATTTAAGAGTTTATTATTGTTTTTTATTTAGGTAGTTTCTTATTTTTTTATTTGCAGGATTACTGAGAGTTCTATGATGGCGGACACGAAAAAAAAATGCAGACAATACAGTTTGGTCTACTTGAAGTTCGGATTTATTGCATCTCCATCAAATCAACAGTTGCCGATGTGTCTGATATGTGGAAAAGTATTCAGTAACGATGCCATGAAGCCTTCCAAAATGGATGACCACTTATCAAGAGTACATGCTGACATAAAAAGTAAGTCCTTGTCAGTTTTTCAAGCACTTAAAGAAAAACTAGACAAAAGGCCATCCATAAGATCGATGTTTGCGTCATCATCTATTAAATACGATGATGGTTTACGAGCGTCCTATAATATATCGTTACTAATAGCAAAGTCGGAGAAACCCCACACAATTGGAGAGCAGCTTATCTTACCAGCCATTGCGGAGGTCCTTAACAATGTGTTGCACAAGCCCGCACATGATGTTTTAAAGAGAATACCTTTGAGCAATAACACCGTTCAGAGACGCATAGACAAGATGGGACGCGATGTGGAAAACATTTTATGCAAGTTCTTACAGACCAACAGATTCTCCCTCTAGTTGGACGAGTCTACATTACCCGGCAATAAAGCTCTGTTGTTAGGATATGTTCGATATATCAAAGATGAAAATATGTGCCAAGAACTGCTTTTTGCTACATATTTAGAGACTAATGCCAGAGCAGAATCGATTTTTCAGGCCGTGGAACATTTTTTTACTGACAAAGCTATTCCATGGAAGAACATTGTTTCTGTTGCGACTGATGGTGCACCGTCTATGGTTGGTCGTCATCGTGGTTTTTGGTGATTCACAGGCAGCATTTAGTAGCAAAAAAGCTGTGTCCTAGATTGCATAAGTCTTTACAATATGTAATAAATGCTATCAACAAGATTCGAAGCAATTCTTTGAACTCTCGGTTATTTGCTCAGCTATGTGAGTGGCCTCGTGGGCCACGTTTCTGGCGATTAGCGAATAATTTCTCTTCGATATTTTTGTGGACTGTATTTCAGGAGGTATCTGGCGTCGCCAGGTTAATATGCAGTAATAATTAAATGAAAGTGGAAGAGTGATAGGAAGGATCCGCTTACCGAACCAGCTTCTGTGCGGGCGTCTGCAGCTGGAGTCTTCTCTCTTTCTTCTGCTCACAACACTTTAGTCTTTCCAGAATTCTTATCGCGTCCTAACTTCTATGGGAATATATCTCACTTTCGTGGGCGGTAATTAATAGCGAAAAAGTCTAAATAATACACACGCTGTCCGCCATTGCACTCTCGACGCGCATTCGTTGTAATGTCCGCGTATTTGCATTTCTTTGGTTTACGTCGGAGCGGGGAAGGGGGGGAGGGGGCTTTATCGATATTATGAGATGCCATTCATAGTGGCGTTTGACGCTTCTAGATGGCGCTACCATTTCCCCCCGGCCTTAAAGGGCCTATAAAGGGCGGCCTATAAAAATAATAATTTAGCTATGTTAGTTGAATCCATTATCGCATAACCTATCCATAGACTAAAACAGCGGTATTATTAATTAACTAAAGCGAAGTAATAAGAAATAATCGTATTATCTAGATTCCTAAACTAAAGGAGATCCAGGCTTAGCTAAATCTCACTGCGTTGGCAGTGGGCAGAGACGTACGACAGGGCGCACGTAACTTCCCTTCGCGGTTTTCACGGTAACAACGCGGGTTGTACCGTCGTTAGAGGTATGTAATTTCTCAACGATGCCTAATGGCCACGAAAGTGTTGGCGAATTGTCGTTGATAATAATCACCAACGTACCCTCCTGTATAGGAGACCCAGGACTATTCCACTTGAATCTAGTCTGAAGCTGGTGAAGATATTCTAAACGCCAACGTTGCCAGAACGACTGTACAAGCTTATCTAACAATGTATGTCTCTGGTACTCCAGAGAGGAGTCTAATTCAGGCGCGGGAAGTGATGACAATGGCACCGTGTTTAAGAAATGTGCAGGAGTTAACGCTGACGGATCCGCGGGATCGCGGACGCGAATTAATTAAGCGGTAGCGGGAGCGGTAGTGCACGCGGTAGCGGTAGCGGGTGCGGTAGCGATAGCAGGAGCGCGCGCGGAATTTTTACAAGAAAAAGATCCGAATTTGAAAGAAAATCTGAACAATTGTAAAACAGATATTTATTACTTGACTGATATCTTTGGAATGTTCAACATAGTTAATTTGCAGCTGCATGGTAACGATCTTAACTCGATTAAAACAAAATCAATAATATCGGCCTTCGTGAGTAAACTAATCCTTTATAAACAAAATTTAGGCAGAAAAGAATATTCGCAGTTTCCGCATTTGTCAAAATTACCAGACATGTTTCAAGATGATGACATTTTATTATATGTCATTCACTTGGACGCATTACACAAGGATTTTACGGAGAGGTTTGAGGATCTTTTAAATTTACAAATTCGTCAATGGATAATAAATCCGTACAATACCACAGCCATAGAAGAAGCCAATGTGATAATGCAAGAAGAGTTGATTACCATCAGCACAGACGAAGAGCTTAAGCAGAAGTTCAGCCACGGCTATCAGAAGTTCTGGTTGCAACGCAACATTCAAACACAGTATTGTGGCAAATTGCTGAAAAATACCTTATCGCTTTTCCATCATCATACCTAGTTGAAAAAAGCTTCAGTGTGGTAACAAACATTTTGACGAAACAAAGAAACCGTTTCAAAATCAACGAACGTGGAGATTTAAGGCTGCAACTCACCAATATTGAACCGGATGTAGCTAGATTGGTAGATAGTCACCAGGTTCATCCATCACACTGAATGTTTTATTTTCTCTTTGCGAATTAATACTTTTTTAAATATAATTTCCTACCTACTTAAGATTCTTTAAGTTCTTAATTTGTAATAATCATTATAAATTAAACTTTATATTTACTGAATTGTATGTCTTTTTATTTTATTAAATTTTGATGATAAAATGAAGTCAACTTTACTCACTTAACCAAGTGCAAAGTTTTCCAGTTGGTATTTTAGTACCTAGGTATTTTGTATCAATAGGAAAAAACTACAGATAGGCCCCCTTATTCATAGTCTGCTAACTTAAAGCATTGCTAATTACTCTGTCTTCTTCTATTGACCTAAGTCAGAATGAAAAATAACACTCTGTACCAGCTATTTTAAGTTAGCGGACGATTATAAATAAGGGGGTTGATCTTAAAAGTATGTAATTTGGCCATGGGGGTCTGAGATAACAGTTCATTTTGAAAAAGGGGTCCAAAATAGTTTGGGGATCCCTGTCCTAGATGATTTATATTAAAATATTCCTAATTATCCTGTGCCGTACGATTTCATGGATGCAATGACTAAGCAAACATATTCATTGCATAGGGATGTTGCCTAGTGTGGAATATCACATTTTTATAATTTAAAATTTATAATTGTTAAAAAAAGATATAGGAATATATATATATAAGAATATAGGTAAGATTGACGCGATTAAAAATTATAAGCAAATAAAAAATATTCCTCATCACTTTCTCGCAAAACGATTTGTTACGTCACAAGTTGCTACCGCCATACATTTTCTAATAACAAATGTATGGCGGGTGTAACTCGTGAAGTCACAGGCCGATATATCGCTCTCTTTCATTTATAAATTTAAATTGTTTCTATCTTCGTTATTTTTTTAAATATACGAAAATGGTTTCTATATTTTTCATTAACATGTCAGTTTGGCCCTTAAGCGCCAAACTCACGGCCCATCCAGCAAATCCAGCACCGGTACTAATAGCGTGCTAATAGCCGTCACTATTTTTTTTAGTTACTTGTAGTTACTTGTATGCAAAAATTATAAATGATTGACACTAATGACTGCTATTATTACCGGTGCTGGATTTGCCGGATGGGCCGTGAGTATGGCGCTTGTCATCGAATAGATGAAGAAATTGTTTTAGGGAACATGCATATTTGTGTTATTTCGGTTCATAATGTGTAATATTGGTAGAATGTTATCCATTAAAAATTCTCTAACGTGCAGAAGTGTGGGCAAGCAGAACAACTTCAAAAAACGTGCTATTTTGTGTTCCCTATAAAACTCCCTAGGAACTTTCAGTAAAGCTTCTACCACTTTACTGAATCGACTGACTTGACTCATTAACTACACTGTATATTTATTTGGACTTGGACTAGACTTTGAACTTGACGATTAAGAAATGCGGCGTTGAAAATTGAAAGTATCATTCTATTTCCAGCCTTTTTAACTCGACACTAGCAAAAGCCGATGGCATATATAAATAAAAAAAATATATGTGAAATTGTCATTGAAAGTCATCGAGTTGTGCAAAATTTATAGTAAATTTGTTTGTGTAAGTATGCGTATGTTGGAAATGATTTAATTTAATTTTATTTTCAGAAGGAAACTTGTAGAAATGGGAAATGCGGATACCAAATTAAATTTCCGAAAAGCTGTGGTTCAGCTTACATCAAAATCTCAGGTCAGTCCATTTATAATCGCCCACACAAATCATGCTTGCATATCTCGTATTGATTGAAAATATATTTTCAGCCTGTCGATGCGTCTGATGATAGTTTCTGGGATCAATTTTGGTCGGAGAGTGTGACTAATGTTCAAGATGTGTTTGCCCTAGTCCCCGGGGCTGAAATACGCGCTCTGCGCGAAGAGTCGCCAAATAATCTTGCAACTCTTGTATACAAAGCTGTTGAGAAATTAGCGAAAATAGTAGATAATAGCTGCCGCACACAGCGAGAACAACAGACTGGTGAGTGATTATGTGGTGTTGGTAGCAATAAGTGATGTAGATTATTAATATAGTGATTCAGGTTAATCAATAAATGAAGCAATTTTACATTTTTAAGTATGCAATAATGTACTAAATGTTTTCTAGTTTTAATACGTACTGACTACTTATTTTAATATGGGTACGATACAAAACAAACAGTTTTTAATCAGATAGTAGCCTATAGCATGTTATAAGAATTGATTTGTAATTTATGTACTAGCTTTTGACTGTGGCTCTGCCTGCGTAAATACAGTACCTCACGGGATGACTATTCTTTTTCGGAGTAAAATGTAGCCTATATTTTTATCTAAAGCCTTAGCTACTACCATAGCAAAATCCTTTCAGTAGTTTTTGCGTAAAAGAGTAATAATCATCCATCAATCCTTACAATCTTTTACATTTATAATATTAGTAGGATTTTAAGTTTGAAAATAAGGTCATGTAAATAATAATTCTTTGTAGCATTAAACTGCGCTAGGCTTCTGACCCGTCTCTTACCGTACATGCTGGAGGAACCAGAATGGCACAGTTTCTTCTGGTCTTCCCTGCCAGCTGCATCAGAGAATGAATCCGGCACACCTTTAGCACAGTCACTTACGAATGCCATATGTGTAAGTATCTCTAAAGTGACTAATATTTTCAATTAAACACTTTTAAGAGGTAATGCCAGTATTGTATAAAAACATTAAAAAATATAGTTATAGTATTTATGTAAGACCCCAGACACAACTGATTAGCTATTCAATGTTGCTGTGTTTGTCTTTCAACTGACTGGTGACTTTCTTAACATATCAGACAATGACAGCAACATTGAATGCTAATTAGATGTGTAAATATTTTTATTAGTAGGGGGGTTAATATGAATGTCAATAATATTATAAAATATCACATAAAAGTTACATTAAAATTGTATTTTCAGGACCTGTTGTTCTGCCCCGACTTCACAGTGGTGAGCACCAAGAGATCAGGCCCAGTAAGTAGCATGATTTGTTATTACATAATAAATAATATTAGTGGTCGGCTAGTGGTCGCTTAGCAGTCGAAATTTCACCATAATTAGTTTAATTTTTAAGCTCAAACTTTATAAGGGTTTGTTTGCTTCTTAGATAGTAAATAAAATATGTTAATGTTTTCTATTGAATGTAAGCGACATATTAACAAATGCTAACGTCTGACAAAATTTTATCATATGCATGGTAGTGTTAGTAGTTAGATGTAGTCTTTTTAACATTATTTTTATTAATCTAATGTATTTTCAAGCATTAAAAATTTTTTAATGCAGCTTACTCTTCTTCTTGCTTCTCCTTATAAATTTTGCTGTGCCAAATTACATGTCTCCGTTAGCAAATCTTTGTACAACGGAGTACAACGTTTTTGCTTCATGTATTAATAATATAATACATTTATTATTTAATAAACTTCTTCATTGCTTTGTTTGGAAACTATGTATGTATTCAACTGAAGTTAACATTTTTAGTAAAACAAATGATGCAAAGATTTTAAACGAATTATATTTATTCATAGAGTTGCCACAGACAATCATACACTTATACCACAGATAATACAAATACATGGTGGCGCTGGTGGGCTACATAAAAATGATTATTTTGTTACATTATAGGTAATTTAAATGACATACTGGCCTAACAAAATAATCCAATATTTTTAAACAAAAAAAATATATCATAAACTAGCATGAATATTGTATTATACCATTTCAGGCATACCCAACAATTTTAAAAACTTATGATGTTTATTTGAACATAAACTCTTCGAAAATATATCTGCAGGCATCTCTGAAATTGATACATATTTTACTTCAATGACCTGACCTGCCAATTCATAAGGCACCCTGACAAAGTGGTGCCTTATGAATGTTTGGTGCGCTTATTGTGAAACAATGGATTGGTTGCTAGCTTAATTGAGTTTTGATTATACAAACACAATGGCTTACACTCGTCTGCTACAACCAATTCACTTAATACATTTTTAAGATATATAGCTTCTTTACATGACTCTGACAGAGCCATGTACTCAGCTTCTGTACTTGTCAACACCACCATTTTGTGTTTTTTAGATTCATATGAAATTACTGAACTTGCCAATAAAAAACAAAATCCAGTGTAGGACCTTCGATCTAGAGTGCAGGAGGCCCAGTCAGCGTCTACAAAGCCATAAAGACTATAATTATTTGTCCTTTTATAAACTAAACTGTAATTTATAGTTTTCTTTAAATATTTAAGGAGACAGTTCAAATGCTTCCTGAACTTTGTTGTAGTAATTATTATACTGACTTAGGAGGCTCATTATTAGACCTTTTGTATTTTAACTGTAAAAGACACTCTTCCACTCTACTGTACCATGCTCTCGCTGACTGCTTTAGCCCATATACGGCTCTTTTTAATTTCAAAACTTTGTTGTTACCATTTTTTATATCAGAGTATTCTGGTACTTCCATATACACTGTATCATTAAAAAATGCAGTAGGTACATCAAGATGGTTAGATCTAAATGTAGGATATTTTAACACTGGTGAAAAAGTCTCATTATAGTCCATGCCTTTTTTCTGAGTAAATCCCTTTGCAACAAGCCTAGCTCTAAAACGCCTTCACCACTTCACCTTCACTGTTTATCTTTTTTTTAAACACTTACTTATTTTTCACAACAGTACCAACCATTGGCCTATCCACTAACTCCCAAGTGCCATTGTCTATGAAGCTATAGGTTTCCTCCCTCATTGCTTTTACCCAAAGTTCCTTATCACAACCACTCAAACCATCATGAACTGAAAGTTCATCAGAGTCTACACTACTACTGATACAAGCATTCGAAAAATCATACCTGTCCAGTTGCTGTCTCTGCCTGCGAAAACTGTACCTGGAATCATCAGCACTCACTACACTTTCCACACTACTGGCAGAAGAGTCTTCTGGCACATATGTCTCTCATCATCATCATTGACATCTTCATCATGGACAGCTTCATCCGATGCATCATCTGACACATGCTCCACTTATCCTCAATCTGGACTGGTTTTTCAGCTGATAATTCTGTTTCAGTTATTATTACATCACGACTCGTTGTGATTTTCTTAGTTCTTGGATTATAGACTCGGTATCCTTTAATATCCTCTAAATAACCAACTAGAATCCCATCCTCTGCCTTCTTGTACCATTTGAGTCTTTTTTCTTTAGGTATATGTGTCATCACAACACTCCCGAACACTCAAATGACTGATGTCTGGTTTTGAACCCGACGTACAAATCTCGAAAGGCGTCTTGCCATTAAGAGTAGTTGCCACTATTCTATTCTGCAAATACACAGCAGTGTTAGCGGCCCAAAATTTTTCTTCGAGATGAGCATCAAATAGAAGACATCTTGCCTTTTCTACCACAGTACGGATAAAGCATTCGGCTAGTCAATTTTGCTCTGGCGTGTAATTATTACTCCTTTGGTGAATTATCCCTGAATTCCGAAGATAGTCGTCAAATTCTTTATTGCAGAATTCTTTGTCATTGTCGCTTCGCAATTTTTAATTTTCTTGTCAAGGTTTTCTACCAGTGCTTTGTACCTCTTAAATAAAGTAAACGCTTTACTATTGTTCTTGAGAAAATAAATATAGGTCATGTGGCTATAATTGTCCACAGACAATATAAAATATATAGATCCTCTAATCGAAGCGTTTCTAAATGGACCACATACATCTGTATGTACGGTATGCAGAAGTTCTTTACTTCTATTGCCATTCTGTGGAAAGGGTAATCGACTCTGTTTTCCTTCTCAGCACACTTTACACGACAATTTGGAAATATCTGTCAAGTGTGACCCCTTCCACGGCATACTGCATCCTCTTTACATGGTTACTATTTACATGGCCAAGTCTACGGTGACAAATTTCATTGGAGGCCATCGCTGTAGCCATCAATACTTCAGGTAATCTCAGCTTGTACACACAATTCAATAACACAGCAGTGCTAATTCACCATTTCTGTTAAAGATCTCACAGCCATTCTCGGTGAATTGTACTCTGTTACCTTTCGAGATCAGTTGACTTACTGAAATTAGGTTAGTATTCAAACTCGGAACACACAGTGTTCCTTCGACAACTACATCAACTCCGAGTGAGTTATGTGACAAAGTCGTTATCGTCACATCTCCATAAAATTTAACGAGCACGTTCTCCATATTCGCGACCAATATGTAATTTAAATAACAACGTTGTACCCGTGTTTTGCCTAAAAATACTTTGCAAAAGCTCCTTGTTATTTCATCAAAGTTGATCATACTCTGTTCTAATTTAATCTAAACACAATTAAAAATAGAACGTTATTATTACAATGCTACCAATTTAAATGTCGCTTATTAACCGCGCAATTAATTTAGAAAAATGTTATCTTTTTGTTTTGCGTTTAAATTAAATTGGATGTAATAGTTAGTAGTTTCAAATGAGTTTGTTGTTGAGATTATTTCTTATCAAAACTCTTTAGCAAGTAATATTAGTCTACCTTACGGCCGAATACTGGAACGATAGTTAAATTAAGTGACGCTTAAGTCACATGCTGTCCTTGTCATTTCGGCTAGCAGAGACAGCGAAGGCCTGTGTATAGGAGGGCTCTTAATTTTAATTAGCGTTTCAGTATTCTCGTATTGTCGCTACAGGAGCGCGCCGAGGAACTGTCGTCGCTAGACAGCTGTGAATACATATGGGCTGGCGGCGTCGGGTTCGCCCGCTCGCCCCCGCGCTGCGCGCAGCACGAGGCGGCGCGGACGGAGCTGCTGCGGCTGCTGCTGACGTGCTGCAGCGAGACCATCTACCGTCCGCCGAGCAATGCCGCGACACATCACAATAAGTGGATTGTGTAAGTCCTACTATATTATTATAAAGGTGAAAGTTTGTGAGGATGGATGAATGGATGTTTGTTACTCTTTAACGCAAAAACTACTGAACGGATTTCAATGAAATTTGGTATGGTAGTAGTTTAGGCTCTGGAGTAAAAAAAATATACACTACATTTTATCCCGAAAAATTACAGTGTTCCCGTGGGATACCCGATAGTATGTTTACGCGGGCGGAACCGCGGGAAAAAGCTAGTAATGTAATACGTTTGCTAATTACTATTATATACTATACTTTGTATTGACGTAAACATGCCTATTTTTTTACCCGACTACGGCGAAGACAAAAGGAAGGGTAATGATTTTGGCAGTCTATGTATGTCTGTATGTTTGTTCCACCGTAGCGCCTGAACTACTGGTCCGATTTAAAAAAAAATAGGTGTCAATAGATTCGTAATAATATCCCGGGTAACATAGGCTATATAATTAACATAGTCGGGTTATAGTTTTTTATAAATATTGTAGTTGTTTTATTATTAGGGTTCACAAAAAAACAGCGCAAACACTTAAAATTAGTACTTGTTTAATTCCTTATACTATATTTTAGTAGTGTATGACCGACTTGAAGTGAACTATAAAATACAACTACAATTTTTATTTATTTCGGGAAACAAATAATAAAAAAAACATTGCTTCGGTTTCGTGTCAAACGAAATCCGCTCTAAATTCAATTAGACCAATGAATAACTGTGTCATTAGTCAATTAATAATTCATTACGCTATACGCGGACTGTGACATTACCCAAATGTTACTTTACAGCGCAAATGTCCATGACAATATATTGTATTAAATCACACTGACCAAATACATTAGGTTATATGGGTATTACTCTTATTAGCTAATAATATAACTAGAGGTCGCCATGTGGCGCATAACAATTCATATTAGTTATAAGTTTGCCTCTTGAATAGAAAAATAAGTAAATGTTGTGACAGATTGACAAATGTCAGCGTGTAACAAAATTGTATCTATCAAACGCACTGTAGTGTGTGTTAATAATCTGTTATCTGAGGTAGTAAAATAATAAGCATTAAAACATACTGATTAGTTTTATTTTTGATGCTTGGGAGGGGTCGCAGGATGCTCTAGGAGTTTTTTGCGATCTCTCTAAGGCATTTGATTGCGTGCAGCACACAACGTTGATCAGGAAACTATGTCACTATGGAGTAAGGGGACCAGCACTCGTCCTCTTAAAATCTTATTTATCAAATAGGACTCAGAGGGTTGAGATAAATGGAAAATGATCCACAGGTACCAAAATTGAGATGGGGGTCCCACAAGGATCCATTTTAGGACCCTTTCTTTTTCTGGTCTATATAAATGACCTACCATACCTTATTAATGGAAAAAACGGGATAGTCTTATTTGCCGATGACACGTCATTTACTTTTAATATTAATCGCCAAAACTCAGGCTATGACGAAGTAAATAATGCTCTCGTAAAAATAGTATACTAGTTTAGTGTTAATAATCTCTTGTTAAATAGAAAAAAAACTAAATGTATAAAGTTTACGTTGCCAAATGTAAGGCAAACGGAAACCAATGTTCTATTGAATGGAAAAGGTATGGAACTAGTAGATACAGCTGTCTTTTTAGGTATAACTTTAGACGCAAAACTACAGTGGGGCCCTCATATTGCTGGGTTGGCCGACAGACTCAGTTCAGCAGCATTTGCAGTAAGTAAGATAAGATAATTTTCAGACGAAAACACAGCAAGACTTGTATATTTTAGTTACTTCCACAGTATAATGTCCTATGGCATTCTACTGTGGGGAAATGCTGCCGATATAAATACTATATTTGTGCTGCAGAAGCGAGCTGTTCGGGCAATCTACAAGCTGGCTCCCAACACGTCATTAAGAGAGAAGTTTAAAGAAACTGGAATCTTAACTGTATCTTCTCAGTATGTTCTATCAAATATATTATATGTAAAAAAAATTTGAACATATTCAAAAAGAAAAGTGACAACCACAATAGAAATACCCGAAATAAGCATAAGCTTGATGTACCAGTGACTAGACTTAGTAAAGTAAAGAATTCGTTTAAAGGCCAGTGTATACGCCTATACAATAAGATCCCAGAAAGCGTTCAAAATTTTTCAATCAATAAATTTAAAAAAGAACGTTTGCGTGCTAAAGCCTATTATAAAGTTAATTATTTTATGAATGATAGCACACCTTAGGAATAAGGTGACCCTCTGGAACGCTACTTCTAAATTACATATATTATTGTACTCCGGTTATGTAGTTTTAGTCATAACATTGTTATATATGCCTTTTTTATATTTTTTTAAAGAACAATTTTCCATATTTTTGGTAAAAGATGGCCCCGCGTGAGTTTCTTACGCCGGTTCTTCTCGCCGGGCTAGTTCCCGAACCGGTGGTAGGCATCATGTACATTAACGTTCAGAAAGTGTATAAAAATACCTATTTTGAATAAAAAATTTAACCTTTTGACTTTGATACTAGCTTTCTGCACACCTTCCTCCACATAAACATTAATTGTGACAAAAATCATACTCCTCCGCTAGCACAATTACAAGAAACAAAGATAAATTAACAATTTTGACAAATTTAATAGTGCAGAATAGCTATTTCGTCGCCTAGTTCGTAGCGGCCTGGCTTTTTGTAAATTTTGCTTAACTTTTTAATTTAACCCAAAATTGCAGAGAAAGATTTTCATAAAATGCGCGAAGGCACTTTTTTGAGCTCCTGGATTGAACTACTGTTCTCAGCAAATGAAATAATAAAATGAGAATGTTATCTCCTATATAGTCGTATAGTTCGTAGCGGCCTTAGAATTTGGAAATATCTTTGATTAATATAGAAAAAAATCTTATTCTAAGCCAAAAAACTTCGAAATTAGCTTTTATTTAACTGTGAATTACTCCTATTTACGATAATATTATTAAGCAAAAATTATACCAGAACAAGTGTTACATCATGAGGAATAAAGATTTATTCATCAAAAACGATAAATACAACTGCAAAATTACTACAAAATGCGAAGTGTCGGGAACGCTTCAAATACCTAATCTCGCAGAGTGCAGATTTGTAATAAGGCTCTTAATACAATAATACTTCAATATAGATTCAATCCTCAATTCAATATATTGAAGTATTGAAGTATTCTACACAGATGAGGCGTGCATACAAGCCGGCTTCCCTTATGTATAATATATTATTTTTTTAAATACAGTACTAAACCAAAACAATATTTTGCGCCCAATGCACCCAAAAAATTGCGCTAATACTATAACGAACCAATTCCGTATTTTAAAAATTGTATATTAAATAAAAGATTTAAAATAATATTCATAAGGGAAGCCGACTTGTATGCACGCCTCGCTTGTGATAGATTGTGTTGTCCGCAGCTACCTCACGAGCCCAGAGAACCGGCACGCTCTGCCGCTGTTCACGTCGCTGCTCAACACCGTGTGCTCGTACGACCCCGTCGGCCTGGGCCTGCCCTACAACCATCTTCTGTTCGCCGACACTCTGGAACCACTAGTAGAGGTATCAATCCTCTGTATTGTAATAATAGCTCCATTCATTGAAGCCAGGCCAGCTACGCGGGAGTTATTTTATAGTGACAGAGTGTGTGCGCAGTACACAAGAGCACTCTCTTCTCCTTAACTCTCGAGATCTAGTGGGACGGATAATCGACACGACTGGTGAGAGATCAGGCGCAGGGCCGACTTTTTACATGCCCATCCGACGCATGGATCATCTTTCTTGTCAGACAATCAGGTGATCAGCATGCATTGTCCTAACCAAACATGGAAACAACATTTTTTGTTGTTCAAACGCTAATCGAACCCACGACCTCCGAGTCGAGGGCCAGGCTCTAAACCACTGGACCACGGAGGCTGTATTATACTAACTAGTAATTACTCATCTTTACTTGTCTCTTTCACTCGCGCACGAATACAGGCACATGAGCTCGATCGAGGTCGCAACTACTTTCAGAATTTTTCGCAATTTATTATAGTTTAGGTGTAATAAGGAACACTTTTACTAGCAATACAAGTTATTAAATGTATTTGCCTGACATTTAATATGTTAAATTAATATATGTGTTTCTTTAAGGTTTCTCTTCAAGTGTTAATTGTTACACTGGATCACGACACAAGTAATGCAGTCAGTGAAGATTCTAATGAGGTAAGCAAGGCGCATAAAAGTTTGCCTCCTTTATTTATAGTCTTTGAAATTATATTTATTTAGATATGTATTTTGAGATTTTGTAACTTTTAAAGTTTAAAATAGTCAACGCACCCATCAGTCAATCTACCACTTTACTGACGTTTGGCTAGACTTTGGGACTTGACGATTGAAAAAAAAAACGGTGTTGAAAACTGCAACAAATTTTTATACTATATACATTTAAAAAAAAACCACATAGCCTAAAAATTTAAAACTGACAGCAGCTGTAATCTGCCACTGTCACCTGTCATTTAATTCTTTTCAGCGTCTACCCGACAATCTGTTCATTAACTATCTGTCGCGCATCCACCGCGACGAGGACTTCGGCGTGGCGTTACGCGGTGTTGCCCGGCTACTCAACAACCCTCTACAACAGACGTACCTGCCCAACTCCAGTAAACGGGTCGCGCTACATCAGGAGTTGCTGGTGTTGTTCTGGAAGATGTGCGATTATAACAAGGTGACATATTTTAATACTTTTATAATACTTTTCAAAGGCGCGATATGCGCCAGGCTAATGATAAGATTTCCCGCAATTTACCTCTAAAGATGAAATACTATAAAGCCGCTGCCTCGAATTTCGCGGCGGCGGCGGCACGGTGGCGCGCGATTTCGTTAATCCTGAGTTCAAACTACAATACCAAATTTCATCAAAAAACTTTCACATTTATAATAGTAGTAGGATAATGGTCATGCCAAACATTTCGTTTGCGAACAAAAACAAATATCAAGCTGACACAAAACTTCGCCGCATAGTGCTGCGCGACGTCGCCGCTGGTTTCGAGGCAGCGGCATCACACCTAACCATTAGACCACGGAGGCTGCTAATAATAAAGTGCCTAATCTGCTAATATCCTACTACTGTTATAAATGTGAAAGTTTGTGAGGATGGATGATGGTTGTTTGTTACTCTTTCACGCAAAAGCTACTGAACGGATCTTGAGGAAATTTGTTTTCCGATAATCCGAAAAAATTACAAAGTTATCATATATTATTGTGGGCGGATGAAATAGCAGCATCAGCAGGACAAAATGACGATGGGCAACATTACCAGAGATTCTCTATCTCTGTAGTTGTATGTTTTATTGTACCGTGTATTCAGTAGTTGTGGTGTACCTTGGAGGAGGCTTTTACCCTTAGGGGGTCCATACAAAAATAAGAAATTAGTAATAATGATAGTAAAATAATAGCGAACGAATCTATTAATTTTTTGAAAAGTATTTATTATGTTTTATTGTTTCTATTACTTAAATTATATTATAGTTATACGGTATATATACTTATTATAATTAATGTACTCAATGAATAAACTAAACTTTTCGGAGGGACTCAGGTTTGACTGCGTTTATTTATCTTACCTTCAGCAACACAAGACTTGCCTTTTGACATTTAACTTGTTTATTTTGATAAAATCTCCAGTCATTTTAATAACATTTATTTATAGGATAACTGAAATTATCACAATCCATTTTGCAACATTTAGAATCACTTTTACACTTAAAACACGAAACTTTACTAAACTTTGAAACTTTAAACAATTTTTATAATATAATTTATATTAATTATATTAATTTATATTAATAATTTTTATAATAAAGAAATATAATGATTCTGACGAACTATTTTAATAACAATTTCAATAACGAGATGTTGCTTTGACCAACGTCCCCGTAATAATGATCTTCCTCCCGAGCACGCTGCACTCCCCACTTCATAGGGTGGGGCGAATCCCCACTATTTTACACCATTGCGGATTTATGGGTTGTCAAGAGTGATTCCATGAGTAACATGCACGTGGGCATAAAAAACAACAGCAGGTGCATTAACACCTGCGCCGACAAAGCTATATAATATTATGAAATTGAAATAATGTTTTGAAAAATTAATGATGAATTTTTTGATTCCATACATCAATAAAGCTTTATTTATTTATTTATTTTTTAGTAGTTAACCCTCAAAAAGTACAGTGTTCCCGTGGGATACTGTATATTAATGCGGGCGGATCCGCGGGCAAAAGCCAGGCCATTATATCAGACGTATTTAATCGTAGCAAGAAAGTTCATAGAAATATAGATTTGTGTTTACCTTTTCTTTGTTTCAGAAATTCATGTACTACGTTCTAAAGAGTAGCGACGTGTTGGAGATTCTAGTGCCTATACTGTACCACCTCAACGACTCGCGCGCAGATCAATGTAAGTAACAATATACTTATTAGTTATTAATAACCTGTTATATTTCTTAATGTTTTGAAAAATTTATGATGTATTTTTTGATTCCATACATCAATAAAGCTTTATTTATTTATTTTATTTTTAGTAGTTAACCTTCAAAAAGTACATAACTTCCCCCATAGGACAAGGGGGACAAAACAAAATAGGATTGAATTATTAATCACAGATTAATTCGTAGAGTATGCTGTTGACATAAGAGACATTGACATATGTTAGAGACATAATATGCTACCACAGAGAAATTGACAAGAGAGGATGGCGCCATCTATTAACAAAATTTCTTTATGCTGTTTAGTTTATAACATTATTCTAACAAGACAGACTGCGCCTAGTTCGGGGACGGAACAAATGGTTCATGTTTGTAAACTACTATAAAAATAAACAATTTATTTATTTCCAATATGAAATTGTAAATACATACGGAAAAGACTCCCAAGTTTACCTATATAACGTTTCGCAAACATAATAACGAAATTGACTGCTTATGTGTAGACGTTTAGGCAGAAAATTAATTAAGAAAAAATAAAATAAAATTACATTGCAATATAGCGAATCTACGACACTGATAATATCGTTGACCCTCACACTGTCACATAGCTGATTTAAAAACGTATAATTATACATTCGATCGTTTATTTTAAACGTTATTAAAATGTGTTAATAATGAAATCAAATTATTCAGGCACACATAAAAATATATACAGCACAAATATACATGATTATATCACGCCCGCGGGGGTGCGGTGGGACCAGCGGCGATACTGGCGTAATTTTTTTGGAGTCGCTCAATGACGCATACATGACGAAAATATAGATTTAAGAATACCTAGACCTGGTTCTCGATCAAAGAATATATATTTTCTGTACACTATATAGATCTGTTTACACAAGTAACAGCTTTCTCATACGTAGTGTTAAAACTTGCAAGTAAGAATTTAAAAATGTAGATTTATTTAGCAACAGCTTGGCTGTTTATAAACAAAGTGCAATCTGTTAAAAATTATGAGTCTGTATGTACTTATTTATTACCTAGTTCGAATTTAGTATTATGCCGTATTTTTTATAGATTTCTGATAAATCTATGGAACTGTTAGTCTTGAAGTATTTCGATATTTATAGTTTTAGAAAGATTTAAACGACTGTTTGTTTTCTGAATTAAATAAATAAATACGCAGCGCGCGTGGGTCTGATGCACATCGGCGTGTTCATCCTGCTGCTGCTGTCGGGCGAGCGGAACTTCGGCGTGCGGCTCAACAAGCCGTACAGCGCGTGCGTGCCGATGGACGTGCCGGTGTTCACGGGCTCGCACGCCGACCTGCTGGTGGTGGTGTTCCACAAGATCATCACCACGGGCCACCAGCGCCTGCAGCCGCTCTTTGACTGTCTCCTCACGATATTGGTCAACGGTGAGCACATTTTGTTGATCTTCTATTTGTATAAATTGACTGATACACCAACCCAGCTTAAACCACTTCACGAATTGCAGTTAAACTGGCACGCTGATAGGTTTTTACGTAGATACCCACGAAGAAAGGATCTTCAAAAATTTATCGTTTGAGAACAACCTTGGCCTGGGACTACATTAACCGGAATCTAATACAAAATTGAACATAAGAGTCGAGTTTTTGCTGCCCCGTGTTCGATTTCAGCTCTATTGTAAGTAAGCGCAGAGTTCTATTTTCAGTGCTTCGAATTTTCCCCGGCTTTACGGGTTCCGGACAATATAGTCGCAGACTAACGGAAACCAACAAAAGTATCCACTGTATTAAAAAAATGCACGTGCAGTGCAACTGTCTGAAATACCTCTTCTTCATTTAACAAAAGCTCAATTGAAGTTGCCAGGATTGGAGTTTCACATTCTCTCTCTCCCCCGCAGTATCTCCGTACCTGAAGACGCTCTCCATGGTGGCGTCGACCAAGCTCCTCCACCTACTGGAGGCGTTCAGCACACCGTGGTTCCTGTTCTCGCGGCCGCACAACCACCAGCTCGTGTTCTTCCTGCTCGAGATGTTCAACAACATGATACAGTACCAGTTCGACGGTGAGTGGCAAGTGGCAGTGGACACGAGACGTTTACCGCCGTACCGTTATATTATAGACGAGGCAAAAACTGTCCCCACTTAAAAAGGCCCCACTTTTAGGGTTTTTGTGGCCATCTTCATTTTTGAGGTATGGTGAAATCAAGATGGCGCAACTTTTTTCTTGTATGAAGATTTGTTCTGTCAAATGTAGGTACGTCATAGCCCATCCTTAGTTTTGAAATCATGGGCCGAATACTGAAACGATAGTTAAACTAAGTGAAGCTCAAGTCACATGCTGTCCTTGTCATTTCGGCTAGCAGAGACCGCGACAGCCTGTGAATAGGAGGGCTCTTAATTTTAGTATTCGGCCGTTAAATATTTACCCCCTTACTAATAAAAAGATTTACACAATGGATAACTTTTAAACAACGTTGCTGTCTTTGTCTGTCAAGTGACTTTTCCAACGCATCAGACAAAGACAGCAACGTTGTTTAAGTTATCCGTTGTGTAAATCTTTTTATTAGTAAGGGGATAGAGACTGGGAGAAATTAATATCACATAACATATTATTCAAGTGTGTTGAAACTTGTAACTTTATATAATTTTTTACCTCGGCGTCCCAATATTTCCTCTCTTTAGCAGATTGAATTTAAGAATTGTTTTCATACTGAACCCTAATTCTCATGTTTAACAGACCTTCAATTTACTTTCAATGAATTATAAATGAATTGTATTGATATTATGAAATTCATTGAACAGGTAACTCAAACCTGGTGTACACAATAATCCGTAAGCGCAGCGTGTTCCACGCGCTCGCCAACCTGCCGCACGAGCGCGCCGCCATCGCGCGCACTCTGCGCTCGCGTACGCCGCCGCCGCAGGACACGGCGCTGCCCAGGTACAATATTTAACAGTATATAAAGTTCGGTAAATACAAATGTGTTATTTTTCTGCCCTTCTGTCTTTTATTACTAAAAACTTGCGTTTTGAAATCAGCTGCGTGCACATAGTCGATTTCAAAACGCTGTCATGACAGTGTGAGGTCGATGACCTTCTCACTGTCGATGCATAGAATGTGAATTATTTTTCATATAGTTTTTACCTCTTTACATAAACTGTAAACTGTTTCCGAAATGTGCCCAAAGTATCCGTAATTGATTTTGCGAAACGTAATAGTAATTTTTTAAGTTCCTTGCGCCCTAAGTGAATCTACTGCTACTTATGTTATGTTCAGGTCGCGCAGCTGCGAGTCCATAGAGGCGGCCATGGAAGGCTCGCGGCCCGCGCAGCCCGCCGAGCCTGGCACGCTCAACCCCACGCTACCAGACACGCCGGGTAAGAGAAATATGTTTAATTTTATTTTTTTATTTTCATTGAAAGGAAAACTTACAGCTCGAACAAACAAAGAGAAACAATTACTTAAGTAGAATAATTAATTACAGCGAATTACAAGTCTACGCAAATATGGTAGTAACATAAAGAAGAAAAAAACAAGCTCACTTATAATTAAACATTAGGTCCTTACACATGAAATTGGCGTTTTGTCGTACTGGCCACTTTGATCTCAAATATATCTTCTTTGGTTTGGAATTCCAATTTCAAATTTATACCGCTATTTACTCATGCTTTTGTGTTTCGAAAACCGTAATTCATTTGTTTTTTTTTCTCTTTTGGTTTTTTCTTTGCGCCACTCTGTTTACAAAACGGAAAATTAGAAATATCGTATTATTTTCGAGTACGAGTTCCACCGTGGCACCAGTGCTGCAGAAACGTCTCGAAGGATTAATGATGTGTATGGCGGCGGTGTCGCAAAAGAAAACACAGTGCGTTTTTGGTTCCAACGTTTTCGTTCTGGAAATTTCGACCTGCAGAACAAGCCCCGTGGACGGCTGGAGACCAAAGTTGATAATGAAGAATTAAAGGCTATTGTGGAAGCGGATCCATCGCAAACCACGTCCGAGTTAGCTGCAGGCTGCGGTGTTAGTGATAAAACTGTTTAACTTGAAGCAAATTGGGAAGGTGAAAAAGTTTGAAAGGTACCTCATGAATTGAGTGAAGCTACCCGACAAACGCGCTTCGACTGCTGCGTTACGTTACTCAACCGGCACAATAATGAAGGGATTTTAAATCGAATCATTACCTGTGATGAAAAGTGGATCCTGTACGATAATCGGAAACGCTCATCGCAATGGCTGAACCCTGGCGAACCAGCCAAAACCTGCCCCAAGCGAAAATTGACTCAAAAAAAGTTACTTGTGAGCGTTTGGTGGACTAGTGTCGGTGTCGTTCACTACAGCTTTCTTAAATTGATGATCTATCTTAAAATGATTGCGATTCGAACTGCCTAACAGAGAGGACGTGTTACAAGTTATTTTGCAAAATATAAAACATATGCTTATTGAAAATAATTCTTATTTCAAAGTGTCTTTTCGCTAAAATCATTTAGCGAAAAGACTAACATAAATAAAACCAGTTACACCGTGCAGTGAAACATTGTATCGACGGCTGAAGCGATCGGGACGTCGCGCCGCACCCCCTCCGTAAGAGCGCAGTTGCATTTTTGATCTCCTTCGCACGCAGACCCTACGTTCGCCGTGTTCACCGCTGCGCGTGAGTTTTGGACTTTGTACGCTTGGAATAGAAGTTTACGTAGTACCTACGCGTATCAACACATTAAAACTAGTTACTAACAATACCTGGGTCAAATAAAGGTATTTGCGCTAAGTATGAATGTAATGCGATCTCCGCCAACTATAACCGGGGGAGGATCTCAACCCGATCTATCAAAAGTGGTTGTTGATTCTGATTCCCAGACAACCTTCCGAAACAAACGAAAACAACCTGAACAGGAATGTCAATGTTCCGATGACATTTAGTTAATGCGAGAAAAGATGTCGCGCATGTCTTCATTATAAGAGACTTGCGTAGTTTTCAACAAACACTCGATAAGTCAAATGAGCGATACCATAGTCGACATAAAATTTATTTAATTACTACCTTAAGGGAAACACACTAACAAACTAAAAACCTACTAACATTAAATATAACTGAGATTAGCACACAAATTCAGGAAATTAAATCGGAATCTTCAAAGACCATGTTAGAAAATTCTAATATAAAACTACAGTAATTATCCTCCTTTAAAGTTATCAGACGGTGAAAATAAATTACGCTCAATCGAAATTGATATGAAAGATCTCAACCTTATTTTACTGACCACAAACACAGACCAATTTAGCACTAATGAGCAAGTCATTCGTGAAAGTACAGGAGCGTAATAAAAGGCAAAATAATTTAATTATATCTGGATTTCCAGAACCAACGTCAACCAACATCCAAGAAAAGGCCAAAAAAGATGAATGCGAGGTTCTAAAGATTTTTTTTCAAGTGTTAGCGATTCTATTCCGACACCCCACAAAGTTTTCCGCATTGGTACCATATTTCCTACCAAAATAAGAAGGGTAAAAGTGTGTTTCGGTGCACCAAAACCAGTTTGTCACCTATTACGGAAGAAAGAAAATTTCCCTTCTTATATTAAAATATCATGACCAAACCCCTTCTCAGCAAGAATATTTTCAAAATATAAAAACTGAGCTCACACAGAGAATCAAAATTGGTGAGAACGACATCACTATTAAATATATTAATGGTTTACCTACTATTGTTAAGAGCTCTCCAAAAAACCTGAACCAACAACCTTAAATTATAATCTACGTAGTGCTGTAACTCATCAAATTGTTAATGACTATCAACAGATACAGATTAACAAATCACTTCTTTCATTTCTTTATTTAAATGCACGAAGTCTTTGCAAGAAAGGAAAACTGGACAAGCTTAAATGTATTTTAGAATCTATACCGACCACTGAGCATCTCATTTTAGTAACTGAAACTTGGATTCGTAACGAAAGTTATGCTCAACAACTACAAATAGCGAACTACACTCACTACTACAATTACAGAAAAGATTCTGGAGGTGGAGGAGTGTCCGCCTACGTACAAGACAACCTTAAACATAGCTTAACTAAAACCCTGTGTGAAGATGGAAATAACTACCTTTTAATATACTTACCTAAATTCGACCTAAATATTGGAGTTGTGTACAATCCTGCATACACGAATACTACTAAATTTCTGGAATCATACGACAATCAAGAGCACAGGAGAGCCATTGTAATCGGCGATTTTAATATTGATCTGATATCGAAAAACAATACATACTGTAAAAAAAATATAAACAAATCGTAAATCAATCCGGATATATTTTACCAGAGAGGCCACTACTAAGAAGTCAATTATCGACCACGTAAGTACTAACTTAATCAAAGAAAGCTTTCATATGACTTTGATTAATAGCTCGATGTCTGATCATAAACAAATCCTATTACAATTAAATAAATTTAAACCCCCCCAAAAAGTATACTACACCTACGAGTGTATAGATTACATAAAAATTAAAAAAATCCATCGAATCAGATAGTCTTGAACATATCTCCGACAACTACAATCAATTAGAAGAAAATATAAAATGGCATATACAAATTAATAATTAAAAAAAAAGAAAGCTGCTCAATCAGCTGCAAGACGATTGGATTGACTTTGATATAATAAGCGCGATAAAGGAACGAAATTACCTCGGGAATCAGTACAAGTCAAATAGAGACGAGAAAAGAATTGATTTTTTTTTTAAAGAAATTAGTAACTCAGTAAAAATAATTCATACTATTATATACTATTATAAACTATTTACAAAGTATACTAATAATCCAAATAAAATGTGGTCAATTGTGAATAACTTAACTAATAATAAAATTGTAAAAAGTTATGTTCCTTCAAAAATCATAATCAACTCCAAAACGATTACTAATTTAGACGAGATTTGCGAAATTTTTAATCATTACTTTTCGACCATAGGACCTCAACTTGCAGAACAAATACCAAAAAGGTACCACGATGGGCTTAGATCATTAGATTGCAATGAAGTAACCGCTCATGAACTTCATAACTTTCCTCTATGTAATAGCCAGGAAATTATTAATATAATTAAAAATCTTGACAACAATACAAGCTGTGGCATTGATAAAATTAATAAAAGTATAAAATGCTTACAGGACTACATTTGTGATAAATTAGCTAAATGTTTTAATAAACTATTGACAGATGGGGAATTTCCAGACAGTTTAAAAATTGCCAAGACGCCCATATACAAATCAGGTCCCAAAACAGATCCCGGAAATTATTGCCCTATTTCAGTTTTACCGATTTTAACAAAATTCTTTGATTTTTTTTTTTATTTGCGACTAATTAATTATCTGGAGTCTTTTAACTTCATTTCACAAAGACAATACGGTTTTAGAACAAAAAGTATTACTACAGCAGCCATAATTGATCTAGTAACTAATATAAAAGAAAATATAGATAGATAGAGAAAATGTAGAAAATATAAGAAAATATAAGAAAAAGATTGTATAAGGGGTTTTTATTGATTAAAAAAAAAGCCTTTGATACTGTCAGCTATGAATTATTAATAGAAAAGCTTAAAATTATAGGAATTAAAGGCAAAGCATTAATAATGTTAGAACCCTACTTAAATAACAGATAACAAATTGTAAAAATTGATAATTGCCGAAGTAAACCTCAATTTTAGGGCCACTTCTCTTCTTAATTTATTTAAACAATATTGAAAAACTAGGACTACGTGGTTACTTAACTTTATTTACAGACGATACGTGTCTGTTTTACTTTGGAGCATTTGGATACACGATAGCATCAAACAAGCACAAAGTGATTTAAATATTCTTTCTGAATATTTTAAATACAATCTTCTAACAATAAATGTCTATAAAACGTGTTATATAATATTTAGCTCAAAAATCAAAATCATCCCAACACATAATCCACTAATTATAGACAACACCCAGATCGAACAAAAACACAACGAAAAATATCTAGGCTTGAGAATGGATAGGCATCTTACATGGAATAACCAAATAGATTCTATAACTAATAAACTATCATCTATAATAGGCTTACTGATTAATATTATGTTTAGCGTAGTTTTGTTGGTATACATTGGTATACCAACAAAACTACGCTTTAATATTTATAACTCCCTCGTCAAGTCACACCTACCATATCTTACTGAGGTTTGGGGTAGTGCAAATAAAACTAAATTGAACAAACTACAAAGATTACAAAACAAAATAATAAAAATAATTTTTCGATACCCATAATTAACACCAGCAGCCAAAATTTATAATGATACGAAAATTATGAATATTTAGGAACCTTACACCTATAACACTTGTATCTTAATTAGAAAAATAATAGACGGTAAAATTAAAAGTGAATAATTATCTTTTGTTGTAAAATCACAAGTAAGTACTCGAAGCAATCGCCGGCCAAATTTATTAGTTTTACCTAAAATACGTACTAACTATGCCAAAAAAGCATAACTTTTGAAGGAGCACAACTTTGTAATAGTTTACTTATTATAATTTGTATATATTGTCATAGCCGGGCACCGTTGATCAAATAGTTAACTTCGTTAATCCGCTACAAAAAAAGTTAGCTTCGTTAAACGTTAAAGCGTTACATTTCGGAAGAATTAACGCAAGTTAACGTTAATCGTTAATCCGTTAATATGTGTAAAATTGCATCTTTATATCGTTGCGTTAGTGAACTTATAAAGCCTGTTGGTTTAGGTTCTAATTCATTCATCAATTATCAACACGCAAATGATCACTGACAGTAATTTATAATAACAACAAACAAACAAACAAAACACTCGTCACTCTAAGCACCGGCGGCGCTAAGTAATGAAATGATCAAACGAAACAAATCTCTTCGCAGTTTTCTTTCTCACTCGGACGCGCCGGAAAAATATATCTAGTTTTGTTTTTGTTTCACTCGCTGCCACGCGCCGCCCGGCACTTGTCGGTGCCGTGCGCTAACTATTAGGCATTGGATTAACGATTAATGGACTTCTGCATATTAGGTCTTTACCTATGAAATTTTTGTATGAATGCCGTTTTGTATGAAAAAAATTAAACGAATTTTTTTTCATGTATTTTTTATTTGTATTAATCGAAGTAATCACCCATGCAATCAATGCATCTTTGCCAACGCAGTGGCAGTTTATTGATGCCCTTCTTAAAGAAATCAGCTGGACGGGAGGCAACAAATTCTTCAAAGGCATTTTGTACTGCCTCTCGGGTATTGAATTTTTTTCCCGCCAAGAAGTTATCCAAATTCTGGAAAAAGTAGTAGTCTGTAGGCGCAAGGTCTGGTAAGTAGGGCGGAGGACGGAGAGCTTCCAATCCTAGTTCTTGCAACTTGGAGACCGTCTGCTGTGCAGTATGAGGTCGCGCGTTGTCGTGCAGGAGCAGCGGAGACGAGCGATTGACCAATGCTGGTTGGAGATGTGCCAGCTTCTCCATCATTGTGTTCGGTTCTTCACAGTACACATCTGCAGTAATGCTCACCCCGTTTGGTAAGAAGCTGTGAAGAATCACACCGGCGCTAGACCACCAAACAGTGACCATCATTTTTCTAGGGGTAAGTTTTCGTTTAGGGCATTGTTTAGGTACTGATCCAGGATCTAACCAACTTGCTTAGCGCTTGCGGTTATCAAACAGAATCCACTTTTCACCGCAGGTAACAATGCTGTTCAAAATTCCTTCATTTGTGTGTCTGTTGAGCAGTGTAAGGCACGTCTCGACGCGTACGACGCGCTGGCGATCATTGAGTTCGTGGGGCACCCATTTGTCAAGCTTTTTTACCTTGCCAATTTGACGCAAATGGACCAATATTGTTTTGACGCTAACGTCGAACGCTGCTGCTAATTCAGCCGTAGATTGTGTATCATCAGCTTCCACAATCGCCTTTAATTCGTCATTGTCGACCAGTCTTCGGACGACCGCGAGGTTCATTTTTCAGGTCGAAATTTCCAGAACGGAAGCGATCAAACCAATAACAGGTGGTGCGTTGGTTTGTAGTGTTAGCTCCGTAAACGTCGTTGATGTTGCGTGCCGCTTGTGCCGCGTTGCTGCCACGACGGTACTCATATTCCATAATTACTCGAATTTTTAACGTATCCATGATGACGAAAAAGATTGAAATGCGATGAAAATGTAACACTAATCATTAAACAAATGACTACTTTTGGAAAAAGAATGCCATGTTTTTAAAATAAAATTAGCCAAACAAAAATTATTTTGATTTGAAATGGCCAGTACTGCAGAACGGCAATTTCATAGGTAAAGACCTATTATTAACGGAAGTTAACGTATCCGTTAACATTTTTAAAAGTTTCCGTTAAAAGTTAACTTAAAAGTTAATCCGTTAATCAAAATGTTTACTTCGTTAATTAACGATTAACTGATTAACGAGTTAATGCCCAGCTACGTATATTGTAATATAATTGTCTTCCCTTTTAGCTTTCCCGTAGTTCGGGTAAAAACTAAAAAAAACTATTATCTTGTTCTCATGTAAGTGGATATTGTATCTTTTATGAGAATAAATTCTTTAAACCTTAAATCTGGCCAGATGATTACGGCAGATGTATATTGCCAGCAACTGCAAATCATGATGGAAAAGCTAGCTGCTAAACAACCGAGGTCGGTCTTTCGCTCTAGGCCACTGCTGCTTCAGGACAACGCTACGTGTGTACCAAATTAGAGGAGCTTCAATTGGAATGTCTTAAGACATCCACGGTACTCCCCGGACCTTGCTCCAACAGACTACCATTTTTTTCGAAATTTGGATAACTTCTTGCAAGGGAAAATATTCAACTCCGATGGGGCAGTCCAAAGCCCCTTCTAAGATTTTATTGATACCTGTCCGAGTGGTTTTTTTAGTAAAGGAATCAATGGACTACCTATGAGATGACAAAAGTGCATAGATAGCAATGATATATACTTTGATTAAATAAAATATTATGTTTTTAAAACAACTATGTGGTATCATGAAATGAATCGAAAAAATCAGCTAGACGCTGACGAATATTTTTAGCGCTGGTGCAAAACATATCAATATCAACATTATTTTTTGTGAGTTTATTGAAGGACGCACACGACCAAGGTATGAAGGAGTTACCTCTCAATCTGGTCTGTGAAAGCGGGACGTGAAGGGTGTTGAAGTGTCGAATATGTGTGGTACTCGGGACTTTAAGGTTTAATTTCGCGAGGAGTGTGGGACAGTCAACTGAACTGTTAGCGATATTAGTAAGGTAAGTAATGTCGCCGATGTTTCTTCTGATTGCGAGTGGGAGCAAGTGGAGATGACTACATGAGCTTTCGTAGGTAGAATTTTGGTGATTTTTAATATTAAATTTATATTTTAAAAATCTAATTCATTTTCTTTGGACTTTTTAAATTTGACTTACGTAGAATTCATACTGCGGGTTCCATATTTGAGATGCATATTCACAGGGGCGTGCGCTCCTTGTAGGCAGAAATGCAGTGCTTTACATGTCATTCACAGATATTTTAATAAAACGTTCGTACGTTTTAGATGACTTTAATTAATAGTAAATAAATTCATTAAAAATATATAATAACTTAAAAACGCCTAATATTTTATTAATAGCAACTCATCTCATGCCGTTGCGTTCTGCAGGACATATCATCGCATGTATGTGTAATTTTCATACTTCGCAAACGCACACACCCATGAATATCGACATGATTATATAGCGTCAACTCCCGCGGCAGGCGATGGCTCTCGGCTATCCGATCGCTTCCGAAAACCGCCGAACTGGCTTGTCGGAAATTATTCGTTGCCTATAATCCGAGTAAAAATAATAGACGGAAATCTAATAAATCACGTATGCACATTATGCATTTTTGCTTAGTAAGGTTTTATTTGTTTAAATAGAAGAAATGTTTTGTGTTTCGCGGGGGCCATATTGCATATTTCATGTGATAAGCATTGTTTACAATTTAATCGCTCCAGTTTATTTATAGTTTTCTTAAAAGATTTTTCATTTTAACATTTGAAAGTGTGTACATTTAACAGTTTATTACTGAGTTTCTATAATAATTGTAGTGATTTGCTTTTACTAGTGCGTTTGTTGATTTTTTAAAATGTTATTTGATTGTGAGGCTTGTGTTGAAAATGTGGTTTTATTAAAAATTAAAAATAACAAGTTCTCACAATTGTCATTCAGTGAAAAGATTCAAATTCTGTCTAAAGGTAGGTGTGTACCCGAGTTACAACAACTAAACCAGCAAAAAAATAATGTAACTCGAAAATTTCATGTTAAAAGTTATGAAACGTATAACTGGCTGTGTGGTTGTGTACACACGATTAAATTATATTGTTTTCCTTGCATATTATTTAGTAATTTACATCGGGATATAGTAATCTCAAGTAACCGAAACCTTGAATATGTGAAAATTGAAGCTGACTGACTGGTGAGTAGTTATAATATTTTAAAATATGCTTATTATTTTACTTATTAGAATTTCTTCCGCCGCGACGATCGATCGCTGTTTTGTCTGCGTTGCCGTAGAAGATGTACATGAATAGTAGTACATTTAGACTTGCTCTGTTGGCATGGTTTCGACTTAGAGATCCGTCGCTTGGCTGTAGCTATGCTAAAAATCTATAAACGAAAAAGTTTTTGTGACCGAGTACTTCGCCGCATACCCAGTGTCATAATCTTGTGCACGCCACTGCATATTCAAGATTACTTCTTACAAGGGCACACTAAAGAACTTTATATAATAATAATGGACGCTTCAAACCACGTTAATCCGGTCCCATGGTAAGTTCTGAACTTGTGTTACCGGTACCAGGCAAAGGAAGTATATTTAATTATTTTTATACTATGATTTGAGATGAGAGAAATCCTTGGTCGACCTTATGACAAAACCTAGCATATTTGAGGCCTTGCTCACAATAGTTTCGATATGCTTGTCGAATAAAAGATTACGAATACAGGTCACCTGTTGGAGTAATTGATTTTTTATTTTATAACTAGACTGATATTTATTACGCTTTCGAGTAAAGGACATGGAACAACATTTTGAAGCATTTAAGTCTAAAGAATTATCTGCGCAGTATTGATCGAGTGATACACAAGTCATCTTGTAACAGCATATGATCTGTGTAGTTATTAACGACTCTAAAGACTTTAATGTCATCAGCAAATAAGCAGTAAGAAATTTGAGTTATGGAAACAACTTTCAATGTCCTGTATAAAAATTATGAACAGTGGAGGCCCGAGCAAGGATCCTTGAGGAATTCCAGAATCAATTTCATGCCACGTCGAAGAGTATCCGTTGACTACGGCAGTTTCCGATCTATGTCTAATGTAAGAAACAAACCACCGGAGTAAATTACCCCTCATACCAGCGTTTGCTAAATTTGTTAATAGAATCTATCAAACGCCTTGCTGTAGTCTGTGTAGACTGCGTCAACTTGTTCTTGATTATCCATTCGGTCAAAGACAAAATCGGTAAAAAGGACAAGATTAGATGTTGTTGATCTACCATTAATAAAACCGTACTGATGTGGGCTAAGTTGAGAAAGTAATGCTGAGTATAATTTATTATAAACGATTCCCTCTAGTACATTAGCTAGCACACAGAGCTTGGAGATGGGCCGGTAATTTTCAATCAAATGCTTTGCACCTTTCTTATGAATTGGTGATATAAAGGCCGATTTCCAAATTTTGGGTAAAGTCCCTGTTTATTAAGGATTTGCAAAATAATAAAAATATAGGATAAGATAAGGCCTCAGCGCAAAAAATGAAAAAAATTGGGGGGAGTTGATCCGGACCTGCAGATTTATTAATATCTAATGATTTATGTAGTTCAAATATTTGTTTTTTAATAATTACAATATTATTAATGTCAGTTGTAATCGTAGCCGTGTTCCGCGCGGTGGGAAAATAACCGAACTCACTTGAGTTAATTCGCGTGCTCAAAAAATAGGCCGCAAATAATTCGCACATATCATACCCGGAATTACTAGATTTATGTTGGTAAGTCATCGATGCTGGCATACTACTACTTTTAGATTTGTTTTTAATGTAACACCAAAAGGCCTTAGGATTAGAGGTTAAAGAGTTCTCAATTGAGTGTAGGTAGTTTTTATGGTCCGAGTTGCATAGAGTCCTCGTTTTCTCGCATAAATGATCGAATCTTAATTTGTCGGAAAGGTTACCGTACGTAGCGTACTTCCCAGATATTTCTATTTTTGTTTCAGTAGTTTAATCAGTTCTTAATTGAGTATATAGGTGTGTACGTGTTACGTAGGGCGGAAATAATATCGTAAAATCGATCAGCTGTTTGATCAATGTGAATATTTAAAAACAGATTAGGCCACTCAATAGTTAAAAGTTCCTGTTTAATTTTGTCGTACTCTCCACGTTTATAATTGTATGATTTTCTTGTGTTACATGAAAGCCATTATCGGGTGACAAATTTAGGGCAAAGTCTAATGACGGATGGTATGGGTCTTCCGAAGTAAGAGAATCTAGGCAGGGGTGAACAGTAAGGTCATGTTCATTGTAAAAAACTAAGTCTAGCGCACGCCTATAACGATTGAGTACGGAATTGTATTGACGTAATCCGCAGACGTTGAGTACGTCTATAAAGTCAATTAAATGGGTGCCTGATACATTGTGTGCCTGCATATAGTCGTGGCTTGTGGCACTCCATTCGATACTGCTCAAGTGAAAATCACCCAGCACCAAGAATCTATCCGGACTGGTTGCCATGGTAATCTCCAACTTATTACAAAAAATAACAAGTTATATTGTATCTTTACATCTAATACAGTGGATCAGTTATGCCATGTTATACTAAAAGAATATATAGATACCCATAGATTTATGTATAAATCTGTTCTTACAGCGATATCAGCGATGACGGAGCGCGAGTCGGCGCACCCGGCGGCGCGCGACGAGCTGCTGCCGCGCCGCGCTGGCGACGGCCGCGACGAGGACGACGGCACCGTCGCAGCGCGGGTACTCGTCTATATACACATATGTATGGCCCATATTGGCCCTCTCACAAACCTGATCTTTATTGTATAAACCAATCGGGTCCCAATTGAGTCATAATAAAACAATAACAATAGTTTCAATCTTCAAGGTTTAATTTCCTTGTAATAGGCAATGCTAATAATAAGACCTTGTAAAAGGTCAATTTAAACCAGAGAATGATTTTAATATCAACAGAAAGACAGTATAAAGTCGACCACTGGCGGCGACGCTGGCGGCGGCGAGGACGGCGAGTGGTCGGCGAGCGGCGAATGGGTGGCGAGCTGGCGCGGCCGCCTGCCTCTGCAGACCATCATGCGCCTGCTGCAGGTGCTCGTGCCGCAGGTCGAGAAGATCTGCATCGACAAGTGAGTGCGAGAGAATATGGTAATTGGTTTTTCAGCCTTAAGATTTCTTGTGTATAGGAAATGAGGTGTGGCAGTGTCATGGACTCGGCGGTCTGTGTAACGGGTTATCATATGCTACAAAAGTTATTTTAAATGCAAGTGTTAATACAAAAATTACCTCAAGATGGCGACTGCCTCTCCACGGCGCCATCTGGCCTAATAAACCCACGTTTTTGATTTGAAATACATAACTGTTCAGGGGCCTGACGGACGAGTCCGAGATCCTTCGGTTCCTGCAGCACGGCACGCTGGTGGGGCTGCTGCCGGTGCCGCATCCCATCCTCATCCGCAAGTACCAGGCCAACGCCGGCACCGCCGCCTGGTTCCGCACCTACATGTGGGGCGTCATATACATACGGTAAATGTCCATCTGTGTTAATATGTGCCCGTGGCCGTCTACATACGTCATACGAGTGGGGTGCGGTCCATCGGTCCATGTGGATATGCTCTGGTCGTCTGCATACGTCACACGGTGTGTGGCGCCATCTTCTTAGACTTGCCGCAGGGCCTCGCTATTACGAATAAGGAAAAAGCAGGACTTCCTTGACGACCCTTCCGGATTATAGTGTGCAATATATATTTTAATAGGAATAAAACACATGTTTATGTGTGAATGTAGTCTGTTTTCGCGGCGGTGCCATTTTGTCTGCGAACGCGTGTTAGATTAAGTAACACTGCATACGTGATAATAATATAATATCTATGGACGCTTCATACCACGTCAATCTGGTCTGAGGGAGTGTAAGTGTTTCGTTGTCACTGCATTTGTTTGTGTGCGTAAATGAAACCCAAATCGTTCAGGAAAGGTTTAAACGGAGAAAAATATTGGGAAAATGGCCGTGGGACATTAGCAGCGTGGTTGTATAACTGTAGATCGTATGTTTTCCTTTCAGAAACGTAGATCCTCCCATCTGGTACGACACGGACGTGAAGCTGTTCGAGATCCAGAGAGTGTGATCTTAGACCGGCTCTGTGAACGGACACGCGCGACGATAGCCAATACACTCCTTATACAAACACGGTAGGTGTGAGGAGGCCTTATTTTACCTTTAGATGTTCTTTTAGAATTTAATTTTGTAATATTGTATATTATCAAAAATTTTATAATAGCAACACTTGCAAAACAGGAGTTGAAGAAATATACTTAATATGCTGTAAAGTTTTAAAGTCCTCAAGTTTTTTGTGGTTATATATATGCCCTTAAGATCTGAAAAACGCAGATGTATAAAATTAAAATAGAATATGCATTTATTTTATTTACGTAATTATTAAGTGTCTTAAGTAATTATTTATGAAATATTTTTAAAGTGAAACTGCGTTGCGAGAGAAATTTCAAGGCCGCGTCATGTCACGACACGATTTTGAATATAACGCCATCTGTCGGAAGCTACTTCTACTTCCTACATACCAAGTTAAGTGTCTAAAGTACGGCTCAATACACAGATGAATTAAAGTTTTTTTTTATTTTAAATGATTAATAAAGTTTCAATATTACCACGTGTACTCCGTAGTTCTGTACACGTCATGTTTGTTCCCTTTATTTTTTACATAAATAATTACTTTGGTTGCAACAACTTTTTTTAACGTTATTACTTTATGTAATTTTATTTTTATTTTGAAGTTTTCTACTTATAACAAACTTTATGATTTACTGAAACTATTGGTTTTTTATTCCCTCTTTACTAAATTCAGAGTCTTATGCCAACATGTATTATTTTGAATTGTTACTTGTTATTTTGACGTTTTATTTTTGTTATATGTATTGATTACGATATATTTCGGAAATGTATATGAAATTCTAACATTCCAATTTCTAACAACGATTAACAATATTTTCCATAATAGAAATTGTTGTTTTTTAAAACATACTTACTTGGCTTTTGACTTTTTTGCAATTAATTTCTAGTGTCGGTCCAAAAAGTTAGCTTTGTGAAATATAATGGCAATGTCTTGTATAAATACCAAAATAGTTTTTGCACTGTAACTCTTATGAATGTAGCTTTTAAATAGTTTTAAAGTGTTACGTAATGTAAAACTATAATACCAGTTTCAAATGCTACCAATTATTGTTTTCTGGTTCCTATTATTTCAATCGTTGTACTTTTTACTATATACTAATTACAGTTATTTTTATTTTTATATAAGAAATCGAGACGTTTCTTGAGTTCGGGGTACAGGATAATTATGAATTCTGAAAATGTGTTAAATAGTACACTAGTTATATAGTAAAATTTATGTATGGATAGAATTGTTATAATGTTTAATCATTGCGCTTAATTATATGTTATCTTTTTTCATGTTTATATTCACAGAATACAGTGTTATCATTGTATTATAAGGGAATCTTAATTCATGAGCAGGTAGAGTGTTCTGATAATTTATTTGTATTATAATAATATCATACGAGCAAATTATGACAACAGTCAATTTGCTTATGAATTAGATTCCCTGATAGTACATATTTCATTATTGTATGCTTGCTTCTGTCAATATTGTCTATGGACAATTGTTTTGTCTCCACACTGTGTGAAATGTTACCGCTAGTCACTTTCATTTACCCACATGTTTATTTAAGATCATTATTTATTTCCTTTAAATACATTTGTAGTATAAAATATTTTGCGTATGGCAATACTCAGTTTTAGGTGTTGCAATCCGATATAAAGTATATTTTAGTTCTATTGATATTATAATATATAATAATTTATTATAATATATTATAATTTTTATAAAAGGCTTAATTTACAAGAATTGAAGTGCAAGCCTTAAAAATGAGTTACTTACTAATAGTGAGTGTTTTCCATTTATAGAAAACCCCCTCTGTTCGACGTTCGACGCTGTGTCGATACATTTATAAATGAAACACTAAGTAACTTACACAGTGTCGACTGTTAAAAAATGTCTACGTACACATAAAACATTTTTTCATAGTGCAGCACAGTTTACACTGTGTCGATTTTTTTTTCTAAATGGAAAACGCTCATTGTATTGAGTACAAGATTTTTTTGTCTATTTACATCGAAGATGGCTTTACAAAATATTTATAAATTATAGTATACCTACTTAACATTACAAACACTACTACATATTCATAATATTATGAAAATACTGCAAAATATAATTTTTATTGTAATGAAACATAAGAAGCTCTCACTTTATGGAATACTATAGAAGTATCAATATATTATTTTATTTTTAAAGTTTTATCAAAAAGACGATTGTGTCTTGTATTATGAATACGTACGTACGTGTTACAAAATTAACATTCCAATTTGAATGTTAAACCTAATTTATTTTATTAAAAAAAAACTTGCCATCATTTCATCAAGAAATACGTAAACCAAATTTTGGAGCATTTGTAGAACATAAATGTTTTATTCGAATAATTATAATTTATACTTATTTGACTCTATTCGTACTTAAAGTTATGAAATAAAGATATTTAAGCACGCAGTTATGTTTCTATTTAATAATTATTAAGAATGCGTGGAAATATTTTGGACCCAGGTTGTCTGTGATCGGTGATGACGGATGTGACGAGCACTAATATGGATACAAATTGTTTTCTAGAAATGTACACTATACTTTTTTCAGATAAAAAGTAGCCTATGTCTTAATTCAGAGCTTAAACGTATAGATAATAGTAGTAACTATACCAAAATTCGACAAAATCCATTCAGTAGTTTCCGTTTGAAATGGTAACATCCATCCATCTATTCTCACAAACTATTAGTTTTATATTGAAATGTCATTGAATCTCATTCCAGTCATGACGTGAAAATCAGTTGTGTTGTCTCAAAGTATGGAAAACAGAGGTGGTCCAGACGTCCTGACGTCAGAATGTCTGATCACTTTTTTTACGCGATTTTTCGCCAACTATCGAGGTACTGAAAATTTGAAGTGAGGTACCAAATAAAACCAAAAAGGTACAATATTTTGGTATATTATAAACATTAATATCTCTATTGGCCCAGGGGTCGTGACGCTCACGTGTAGTGTGTCGCCCCTGTGCCGACTGATCGCGGCGTACGCCTTGCGATGCGAAACGCGCAATGAGGGTTTTAGATATTTTTTCTGCCGCTAGGGGGCAGACCCAACTCACACAAAGCGTCATCTGGTGGCGTAAGTTGTAATAAAAACGGTCAATAATAATTTTCTATTATTTTTCTGTCACCAGGCGGCGCTTGGTAGCCCGATGGTCATTGTCGCGTTAAAAAGGTGTCGGATGTCACGAATTTAAAAACCCTCATTGCGAAACTATACCGACAAGGACGCAACCATTTAATCGACCTTAGTGCTAGAAAGAGACACAGTATAAGCGAAACTGCCATGTCACTACTTAGTTTTTTTCGTAGTTTTGCTGACGCACACGAACGCGTAGGTGTACAGGGGCGTTAATGAAGGTAAGCTGCACAATTTAAAACCAAACATCACATTGAAGGTATTTATTTTAAGCGTCTTTTACAGTTCGTTACAAATCATACACAAATATAGATAATATTATAAAAATAATTCCTCTAACGTCAACAAATAAATATAATATAATAGAAATTATGTCTAGAATTCATAAGTTTGTTTCTTGAAGTTAAAACTTTTAAATCATATTAAATATTCTGATTTAGTTTTATAGGATTTTAAAAGTTGTCTCAGCCTATCAAAATACATTTTCTAACTAGTATCCTATAAATAGGATGTTGTGTTTCTTTTTTATTCTGACAGAGGAAACCTAACAATAGTGCCACAGAGGACGGCTTGATTCCTTGTCATAAGTTCTTCATTGTATAAATTTGATTTTTATATATAAATTTTACATATAATTTGATAATATGATAGATTGGAAATTTTAATAATTTATTATAAAATTATTTTATGTATTTCATACTAAGGGTCAGGTCACACCGAAACGCGACGATACGCGACACGGCGCTGCATTTTTTAAGATAGCTGTTCAGAATTGTACCTTATTCACTACACAAGAAGATACACGTTCCATTGCAAGAGTTTGAATGTCAAACTGCACCGCTCTGCATAGCGCGGCGCCGCTCTTGCAATGAAACGTGAATCTTCTCGTGTACTGAATAATCTTCAATGTTGAATCACTATTTTAAATTGCAGCGCCGCGTCACGTATCGTCTCGCTTCGGTGTGACCTGACCCTTAGTATGAAATACATAAAATAATTTTATAATAAATTATTAAATTCTCCAATATATTTTTCAACACATTGACAAATATTTATTCCAATACATAAACACAATGGGAATAATTACACAAACGGAAAACATAGTGTTAATGTATCCATATCTATATATGTGTTAAGAGGAAAAGATTTTTCCTAACTATGCGAGTAAGTCTTGCTTACTATGAACTTGCTTACTACTGGCCAAATTGTGCGTGCCGTTGGAGAATTTTTTTAACATTTATAACAAATCAACATAAATTAAAAAACGTAAGTATGTACATATGACTAGCAGTATAATACAATATATGTTTTAGTTTTAACTGCCACACGACATACGGTCGCACGTGAGTTTACGTAGAAGTACGGAATAGAAGACAAACCTTAGTAATTAAAGAAATACAGTCGCATAGTATATAATAAACCTCCTTCTTTTTGAAGTCGGTTAAAAAGATACGTTGGTGGGTTATCTTTTAACTCGACTACGGCGAAGCCAAGAGCAAGGGTAATGATATCGGCAGTGTATGTATGTTTGTTTGTTTGTTCCACCGTAGCGCCTAAACTACTGATCCGATCTTAATGAACGAGGTGTCAATAGATTTGTAATAACAGCCCGGGTAACGTGGTCTATCTAATTTACGTAGTCGGTTTTGAGATTTTGTTTATAAATAAACTAGCATTTGCCCGCGGCTCCGCCCGCGTAAATACAGTATCCCACGGGAACACTGCACTTTTTCGACACAAAATGTAGCCAATGTTTTAATCCAGAGCCTAAACTACTACCATAAAAAATCATCAAAGTCCGTTCTGTAGTTTTTGCGTGAAAGAGTAACAAACATCTATCCATCCACCCTCACAAACTTTCACATTCATAATGGTAGTAGGATATTACTTAATATTAGTTTCATGTGCTGAGGATAGATGGCGCTAAGCGCTACATATCTCTTTGGTTGG
The DNA here is from genome assembly GCA_037179445.1 of Phengaris alcon alcon. Taxonomy (NCBI): domain Eukaryota; kingdom Metazoa; phylum Arthropoda; class Insecta; order Lepidoptera; family Lycaenidae; genus Phengaris; species Phengaris alcon. Next base: position 793,787 of record JAYRCH010000048.1, on the reverse strand, counting down.
TCATACTGCAACTGTTCAAATCGTACGTGTGCGAGTGCGACAGCATGACCTGAGAGTGAAACGAGATTTTTAATAGATTTAATTCGAAGATTCCGCCTTCTCGTTCTGAGTAGGGCACCGAGGAAATTGTATTACGGATACCAGACAAAAAAATAATAATTAAGAAATAACATTTCAGGGTCAGCTCACACCGAGACGCGACGCAGCGCCATTTTTAAGATAACGATTAAAAATTGAACGGTATTTACTACACAAAAAGATAATGTTTCATTGCATTCGCAATTTGAACTCTCGCTAAGAAACGTGTCTCTTATGTTTAATAAAAAAATATCAATTTTGAATCGCTATATTAAAAATGGCGTGTGAGCGTCGCGCTCCCGTCCGCAGCCGCTCCGTAGCAGGCAGGCGACACATTTAACATAGTCGGAGTAATATACTAATTTACCTACATCTATACATGAACACCATTTATTATTTACAATTATATATCAAAACACTTCAATAGGCATGTTGCCTAAAAAAATATATTCATCTTTTCACTGTGAGACAACATGATAATAAACAATCTAAAAACCATTTTTGAAAATCTTAAAAATAACAACGATACAAGCAATTCGAATTTGCAATAAGAGAGCAAAAATATTATATCGGCCTATGACGTCACCAACTGCTAACGCCGTACGTTTTTCATTACACAATGTATGGCGGTAGTAGATTGTGACGTCATAAATCATTTTGCTAGGAGATCGGCAATATTTTTCATTTGCTTATAACTTTAATCGCGTCAACCTAAATAGCTATTTCTATGAGATTTGTGTATCACAATCCAACAATTTTAAATGTAAAAATGTAATATTCGACTCTAGGCAACATCCCTATTCTTGTCTACTTTTAATAAATTTAATTAAATATAAACAAATACCTTCTTTGTTATCTATGTAGTAGTCTTTATAATTTTAGTCAATCTTTGAGTACATTGCAATGGTTCTTTTTTGAGCCATATTCTACTATACACCAAACACATCATTGGAATGTTTTAAAACACATATAAGTATGTACTTAGCTATATTATTTTTACATTAAATATTAAACTATAAACTCCTTTTATAATTCATCTCCAATATTTTATCATTAAAATTAATTTTCATTACAATAAATAACAACATATATATATAGATAACATTTACCATACTATGCGGACATTTGACGAATTCGACGTTTTGTTTCAGAGACAAATTAACGTCAATGCAAATAACTTTGTGCGGGTGTATTACGCGCTCACATAATTTAAGTAACTAAGACAAATTTAGTCTACATATGAACATAATATGGCGAATCGACCATAGACTTCTTTAGTCTCAATCCTCTTCAAGTAAACGCGTTATACGAAGTAATATATAAGTAAGTAGAAGATACGAGGAGTACACAAATCTAGGTGTTCTACTAGGCTGTCTGCCTAAGTGCTAATATAAATATGGCACACCGATAGTATAGAGAGAGATTGGTCCATTTCACACATCACTAAACAATAATATGGAATGGTTATAGATTCATATCACGTCAGGGGCAGAATGTGTTGAGATCTTGCGGGGCCACCACCGCGGCCCCCGGTTGTTGAAGTTGGCGGGCGGACGTGGAAAGATCAGGTCCCTTTTCTCCTACCTCGAATTTTAGTTCGGTTGTCAGTCTGTCCCGCTCGCGCGCGCATGATTTGACGCCTATGCGAATGAGTCAGCGCGTTAACCGAACCGAGATTCGAGGCCCGAGAATTTTGGTAGAAGATCATAGAACTTCCCAACCAGTAAAAACGAACTTTTGAAGCGAAGCTTCTATACGGACGTTCGACCTATCGCCGCGCGACCACTCCATCCGCGCTAAACGTCACATTGTTACCGTTACCGACAGAGTTACACGATATATACAGGTATACATCTCCAACCTGTATACTATCTCTATATAGTATATAGTATATACCTACGCTTTACACTATAAAGCTTCGCTTCTTTCGGGCGTTCCTAGACGGCATTGTTTTTTTAATATCCTGACTCTTGCCACGACCTCAATACGAAGGTTTTTGACATCATTTAATGAAACCAACTTATGCGGTAGCCATGGGTGAACGAGACACATACTGTGTGCTGTGCGCGAGTTTTTGTCACTGCTCGCCGTGAAGAAGTCAACTACAATTTGTATGGCATCAAAACAACGCCCCTAGTGGCAAACAATGGTAACTAATTCGATGTCATACAAATTGTGGTCTACAGTGGGCCAAGCAGGAACATTTGACAGCGGCGTAAACGTACCGTTATCGAATGAGAATTGTATGAAAATCTGTCAAAATCATGACAGCGCCCATACAAATTTTATTTGATAACGTTACGTTAACGCCTCTTTCAAATGTTTTTACCGTTACAAATCAGTAATGAGTGAGACACACATTCACACTTTTGCCGTGCGGTTAGACGACGAAGTACGTACTCATAGGTCGAGTAGTATAGGAGTGATTCAGACGCACATAATAACGGTCACATCAAGGAGTGACGCAAAATGCACACCATTGAGTGAGACGCACATTTACACCAGTACAGGAGTGAGCGAGACGCTTATATGATGAACTCCTGCGGGGCGGGGCGTTAGCTGAGCGCGGAGTAGGCGGGGGGCGGGGGCGAAGGCGCAGGCAGCAGCACCGCGATGTGGTACGGCGGGGGGGAGCCGCCCCCCTCCGCAGTGACAGGCGGGGGCTCCTCGCGCGGCAGCGGGATTAGGGAGATGTCCTCGGGCTCCTGAGGCTGCGGAGGAGAGAACTGATTTTATTATGTAGTCTAGAAAATAACACTGAACAAAAATAAAACAAAGAGTGAAATACTGAGTTATGACGTCACAGCTTTGTTACTGCCAAATAAACTGTTTTAATATTTATTTATAGTCACACATTTTATAGTACTTATGGTATTTTAAAAAAATGTGTTGCTATAAGTGGACCTCGACTGGAGTGTTACTACAGCCTTATATAAAACCGGCGTGAAATAACGCTCTCGACTCACCGGGCGCTGCGAGGGCGGCGGGGGCGGCGCGGGCTCGGCGGGACGGCGGCGCGCGGTGGAGGACACACGCTCGGGCGGCGCGGGCGGCGGCGGGCGCGCGCGACACAGCGACAGCGCGCAGCCGACGCCGCACACGCACGCCACCGCCGCGCACACCACTCCCGCCTCGCCGCTGCCGCTGCTGCTGCCGCCGCCGCCGCCGCCGCCGCGCATCACCTGAAACATTACACAAACATAAAAATAATAATAATCAGTATTTCATCAGTAGCTAATTGTTGACGCAGAGTGAATGTTTCAAGTGAGCGTGGTAGGCGAAAGGAGTTGTGAGCCCGAGATTGATAAAAACTGAAACTGCCTCATTCTATTTTTGATAAATCAATTTACCTAGCGGTATCGAACCGACTTATTTTTGGAAAAAAATACATGATGGTGTTGCTAATAAAGAACAAATTCTGGAAAGACAATCTGAATCAATCAAAAATGACATACGGAAAACTTATGGAAAATATTTTATTTTATTAAAGTGGATTATATTTTAAAGAGATAAGTGCCTAATTGCTATTTTTTAATGAGGTTAACAGACGAATATTTAGATCTTGACGGCATAGTAACTGTTATTCAGCTCAATTAAACCTATCCAAAACGATATGTTACATGTCTTCTCTCCATGACTCCATATAAACTTTAGCATCCTCATGTCATTCTTTATTGATCTTATACTTTAAACGAGACGATCTTGTATATATAATCGGTATCTCGACAACGGCTACAAATATTACCATGAAATTTAGTATGCAGTGGGTTTTGGGGGAGAAAAATCGATCTAGCTAGGTCTTATCCCTTAGAAACTGCGCAATTTTAAGCAATAAGGTGGGTGGACCATTGAAGGCCACTCTAACGAGTAAACGCTTTTTATTCGTTTATTTACTGGATAAATGTAAGAAAAAACATATTATGTAATACTTTGTTTCATTGTGTTTAACCCAGCTTTAAACACTATTTAATAAACTTAAGTCTTATTAACCTCTTCCAAATGGCTTTGCAAGGAACAGGGCTCCAAACTAAGCCACTTTTATAGATCAGTCGTATAACTTAAAATTAGAGATATATTATAATTAATATATCTACTATTAATAAAACTGCATAATATGCTCTCTCATTTAAACAAAACGTTAAACGCTTAATATATTTTTATCATGACGTGTAAAAAACTCAACAAACATTACTTGAAGACTATAGTTTAACTAAGAATATATGAACGGAAATTATTTAAAAATAGTAAGAATGAGTATTATTTTAATATCAAATAACTTGCTAATGCGTTTTATATAAATCAAAAACATTTTATTCCTAAAATGGCTGTACTGAGGGGTCCGTTTTTTGTAAGGCCAAAGTTTTCCAAAGCTACCCTAACCTACCCTAAATCTTATAAAACAGAAATATTATTATAAAACATTTTTAAACTTTAACGATACGCATTTAAAACTAAAAACTAAATGTTTACATGTTCATGATGTATAGATGTTCCTTGTAAGTCTCATGTATCCTAGCAAGGCCAACCGTCAAATTTTTGATTGGCCTTATAAGGAACTAGTGACTTTCCTAAGAACACTAGCAACATAATTTTTAACATAAATCGAGGAAAAAATATTAATTTTTTCTTTAGTACCATGAAAATCCTTATATGACGATTCACAGTAAAAAAATGAGAAAATAATAGGTTATTTAACTAAAAGCTAACGTTTTGCTGTGCGTGAGAATAACAATTGTAACGTCGACGACCGAAGTCTACGTAACGTGGGATCGCACTGACAAAATAGCGGCGCGAGCGACTTGCCGCCGCAGTTGTGGCCTTGAGTTTGATGGATCATAATAAGTAATAGATGGAATATGTCCTTACGTGTCAATTACTACGACTTTTTAATAGTTGACCTTCAAAGGAGCGTGGCCTTCCAAGGTCCACCAAGGTGGGTATGTTTTTTTATTTCGTTGTGCAACAAAATATCAATAATTTCGACTCTATTACGTCAGTGTGGTTGGCAGCTCGGGATATAATTTTGACATAGTTTGGAAATTCGGAATGTGGTGGGTTCGAAAACTGGTAAGATAAATATTTTTTTGATTCTTATTATTTCACACTTTTTTATTATTATTATTTTATCGTTTTACTAAAACTTCGCTCGGTCAACCAGGTACTTCATAATAATATCACAACTTTTTATACACTTTTCCACTTTATTTAGGTTTTTACAATTTAATATTTTACAATAGATTGTAAAAACTTAAATAAAGTGGAAAAGTGTATTTATAAAGTTGTGTGATATTATTATGAATATGATTCCACCGAGAACCAACAGTTCACCAGTGTTTTGATTCATTCAGTTTGTCTATCAAATGGTGTAATGTACCTAATATAGTAATATATATATATAGTAATTAAAGTATAAATATAGTAATATCTATAGTTAATACTTTTTCGTATTTGGTACTACCCTTGAAAAATAATTTTCGTTCCGCTAAATTAATTAGGAAAAATACGGGCACATGATTTACTGTTAAAGACGTTTAGGAAGAAAAATAATAACTATACGGCACTGGAAATAAATATATAAATAACAAGTATTTAAGAAAACGTTTTGAAATCCGCTGTGTGACAGACATAAATGTCCTTAATATCTGTGTCGTAGATTCGCTTTCTTGCAACGTAATTTTATTTTGTATATATACTCTACACTCATTGTCCGTAGATTCAATATTCGACGACATCGTTTTTAGAGCAGAAAAGTCCGGTAGCATTAAGGCTGCGACTTTATTTAATTAATTCGGAAGGCCGAAGAACTTTCAGAGCATTGAAAATAGAACTCTGCGTGAATACAATAGAGCTGAAAATCGAACACTCAAGTAACGAGTCAAATGTGAATGTGAAATATTTGACAGCTCGACACTTAGATTTTCAACTCTATTGTATTATTGCAGAGTTCTATTCTCAGTGCTCTGAAATTTTTCCGGGCCCACCGGATTCCAGAACATATAGTCCCAGCCTTCAGGACGCAGCCACACATGGCCACACACAAGGGTGCCGGAAACAGTAAGGCAGATGAAACAGATAATAACACAATTCCACACATGGCCGAGTTACTCCCGCACGAGTATGTCGCAAGAAGCCGTACAATGTAAGTAGTAAGTAAATTATCACGGTAACGTGGTCTCGTGGCAGTGTCTACTGTCTAAATTTATTGCTTAAGCCATACTTACGATAAAAAATATATTTAATCTACCACCAGTCGCCACCGTTAGAGCAACTAGTAGTCCGTTCAGCAGGCCTAATAATGGCCACAATAAGTAAATCATACAATGAAACATCATTGATAGCAACTTCTTCAATAGTTGATGTTACATGAACTATTGAAGATGTTGCTATCACAATTACTTCTAATAATTCCCATAATTAACAATTATCCAATTCTTATCATGTGTAGGTAATTGTGTACCATTTTACGCATTTCTATTGAAAACTGATAAAATAGAATTGTTAGAAGTTACTGTAAGAGCAACTTCTTCAAAAGTTTATGTTACATCAACTATTGAAGAAGTTGCTATCAATGATGTTTCAATGTATAATTTACTTAATGTGGCCATTTTTTTTTTTATATATGGCGTCGGCTTATCTTAAAACCATTTGCCAGTGTCAAGTAAAAAAGGCGGGAAATTTTCGTTTCAATTTTTGACACTGTATTCCTATATCGTCAAGTCTAAAGTCTAGTCAAAGTCCAAATACATAGTCAGTACAGTCAATGAGTCATGTCAGTTGATTCAGTAAAGTGGTAGACGCTTTAGGGCGTTCGCTGCGTTGAGCGTGTGCCCGGCGCGGGCGCCCGCGCCGTGTGCCCCCCCTGCGTCGTCGCGGGCGGCCGCGACGGTCTCCCGTCTCTCGCAGGCGGCCAGTATAATTTCGATCGCGCATCCTTGACGCGCATCCCTATCTTTGTATAACTCATTCGACATATCCCATAAAACGGGGCGACATTGTACCTTTAAAATGACACGTTCCGTATCAATAAAATTCATAACTTATTATGCTGTATACTTTTATTATGCTCACTGTACAAGCACGGCGCGTGCGACACGGATAACGTAGCGGCGATCACTGATTTTCTAGAAACAGCTCCGCTCGCGTGCGCCGTCGCGCGGTGACCCGTCGCCCGCGGGGCGGGCACCGCTGCACGCGCCGCGTGCGACGGCTGACCCGCCTCAACGCAGCGCTGCTCTATGGAATGACATGAAACAAGCACGCCTCGCGGGTGGCCGCGCCGGGCGCTCGCTTAACGCAGCGAACGCCCTTACTGAAAGATCCTAAGGCGTTTTGGCGGGAAACACAAAATAGCACGTTTTTAGAAGTTGTACCACTTGCCCACACTTGTGCACGTTAACGAATATTTAATGGTTAATATTGTACCACAGCTATACTCTAAGTGTGTTCCGCGGAACCCTAGGGTTCCGCGATACCCCTGTAGATTTATTATAATTGATAATTTAGAAAAAAAAATCAAAACACCTCTCTCTGGTCGAACGTTTTGACTCCGCCCGCCGCGCCGCCGCCGCGCGTATACTTGTGAGCACGCAGTCCCTTTGATAAAAGCCGCCTCTGAATTAGACACTATAGTTGTTAACAAGCGACTTTCGGCTCTAACTTCAAAACATAAAGTCGACATTGTTTACAACGCATTTTTTGTATTTATATTTTTATTTCCGCTTTTTGTTTATCAAAGGCGCCGACTCGAGTATTTTTGAGAATGTTCGAGATCGAGTCTAGGACTAAGTATAAGCGGCGATCGCGCGTCGCGCCTCGTCAGTACCGATATCGAACAAATCGAGAGCTCCTCTATCGCGATAACTCGCACGCCGCTAGTCTCTGCTACCGCGCGCGAGCAACCTCACTCATCAGCGAGTGAGGAAGGGGTCGGACCCCTCAGCAGGAGAGACCCGCGTCTCCCCTGTCATAATAATAGCTCTTAATCCGTAGCTGTCCCCAAAATCCGGTTTGAACATCACCCGGGTGATGTTAGGGAGGGTCAAACCCTCCCATCGTCTACCACCAAACAAACTAGCCACCAGGCTAGTTATAGTCCGACTTAGCTACAGCGGTCTTAACCCGACCCTTAGCATAGACCCGTTCGAAAAAAAAAAAAAAAAAAAAGTCGCGCCTCGTCAGTCAGTTGACGATTAGCGTTCGGAGCGATAAGTTCCTACCTACCTACTTACAAGCTGGCTAGCGAATTGCGGAGTTTTAACGTGATATGTAACTAGTGTTTATTGTTCTACTGCCTGCTGTATTCTGATTGTATCAGATTTGTACATTTCTTCTTTGGACTAAACTTAGTCTCTTATAAGCAGTAACGATTGTGCATTATTTTGATCCCACCATCCTGACGTGTAACATTATTAATAAAGAAGAATGGAACGTTGACTTAAAGGCGTTAAACGTGTTGCAACAACATCTTCTAATGACGCTGAATGTTGAAAAGCAGTATGCGCGGAGAATGCAGCAATTGCCGATCCAGACGATAATGCCACGACGTCAAGCTCCACGGTTTCAAAGACGAAAAAAAGGAAGTATGATGAATCATATATCAGTTTCGGATTTGTTGATTCCAACGGCTCACCTCTCTGCATGCTATGTAGTAAACTGCTTCCTAATAGTTCCATGGCACCTGCCAAATTGCGCCGACATTTAGAAACTGTACACCCCGAGTCTAAAGACAAGAATAAATAATTTTTTGTTCGCAGAAAAGAACAGTTATTGGAAAGTCAAAAAAATATGATGCATGTAACACAAACTATCAATGAAAAGGCCACGGAGGCATCATATTTAGTTAGCTATCGCATTGCACAAGCAGGTGAAGCGCACACTATCGCTGAAAATTTAATAAAGCCATGTGTGTTAGACATAAAATGTATGCTCGATGAAAAATCTGCAAGGTAAACAGACAACAGTGTTCCAGGCCTATAACAAAATAACTGGCTTCAAAATGAAATTAGATTTTTGGATTGTTTGCGTTGATAAGAGAGAAATAGAAAGCTTTACTTCACTCAGTGAGTTTGTTAGCGATAACGACTCAGAAATGTTTCAAGATGATATGTTTGAAGAATTGGTCCAATATCTCACTTCGATGCGCGCATCTTTTGAAAAGTATTTTCCCGAAGAACAGAATACAAAAATAAAACTGAATTCATGGATTCATAATCCTTTTTTACCCAACTTGCAAAAGCCCGAAAGTATGTCAAACGAGATATATGAATCTGTTGGGACATAGTTACATAGGTACTTACTTATTTCATAGAATGCTGACTTGGTAATCTTTGGAAGGCGACGTGGTGTCGGACCGCGGCTCGCCAGTTGCGTGGTTACAGGGCAGTAGGGAACACGCGAACACTTAGTGTAATTCAGTCAGAAAATATAGTCAGTATAGAGACTCATATCTTTTCTTCCCCGTGTATACGTTTACAGATGAACAGAAGACAGTGCCTGAACTCGAGGATAAGTATCATAGTACGTAACAATAACCACGAACTCAAAAAATCTCTTTTAGAAATGTCATCAGACACAAGTATGGAGTCACTGTTCTAAACGATGCCTCTCAACGATTTTTGGTGCAGAATTCGTAATGAATATCCAATGCTTGGCAAAATGGCTCTGAATATTCTTCTCCCGTTCCCAACAACATTTGTGCGAAACAGGATTCTCAACGTATGCAGCCACGAAAACAAAATATCGCAATAGACTGGACGCCGAACCTGATATGAGACTGCAACTGTCTTCTATCAAACCTGACATCAACCAATTAATTAAAAATAAAAAACAGTTTCATACCTCCCATTAGTTAGATTTTTTCTTTTTTAATATCTTGTAATAATGTACTTGCCATGTGGCATGTTAAAGTAAGTAATAATAATCAGTAACTGTTACATTAGTATAGAATACACTTTTAAAAACTATTGTTTTATTGTAGGGTTCCCGTCAAGTATTTTGCTTTCCAAAAGGGTTCCGTCACCAAAAAAGTTTGAGAACCGCTGTTCTACCAATATTACACATTAAGAACCGAAATAACACAAATTTATGAAGAAATACAAAATCCCACAACGTAACCCATTGAACTCCCCGGCAAAACTCCATGTGGCCATTTTAGACCTGCAGATCCGATATAATCTAAACGCATTCTTCTTCTTTTGGCATATGCCCCTCTTTTTTTTCTACGAGGCTGAGCAAAAAATTGTAAGAGAACTTTTTGTAGAGAATTTAATTTCCTTTAAGATAATGGAAACGAATACTCAAAAAAAAATATCTGATACAGTAGTGTAGATGAGGATGTTTAGTAAATAAAATTTTATAGTGCATTGATGAAGACTGAGCAATGAATTCACGCGCGTCTCATGTAATATACAAGTTAAAATTCGACCTAAAATAATGTGTCATTGCATTTCTTTGTTGCACTGTAAATAAGTGACGTGATACATTTAGCTACATTTAGGAGGCTCCAGATTTGTCATAACTGTAGAGTATTTACGGGCTAAGTTTGCAGAACACATTAATGATTAAGGTACCTTGTGCGGTAATAAATAGCACTTAGGTACCTGGCGATCGAAGTAATATTTAGCGCCGGCGAGGAACACTGTCGCTAATGCAAACGACACCAGCATCCCGAACTTGAGATGGGGCGCCATCATGGGCGAGTGGTGGAGCCCCAGGGCCGCGGTGCGCAGCAGAGTGTCGGGGGTGACGCTGCGGGCGGCGGCCAGGCTGGCGATGGTCGGCTGCTGGGGCTGTGGTATCTCCACGTAGAGGCTGTCGGTGTTCTGACGTCGGGAGGAGTGGACGGGTGGCATCGGTGGAGGCCTAAGAACATGAGATTATATACAACTACTAATTTCTTCGGGTTCTATTTGGCCTATCACCGCCAGAGATACGATGATTACCGAGTTACATTAAGATGGTTGGTATGGTTTTGTATCATGGTTTTGTACCTCTTATTATATATTTACACGGGTGACTAGCGCGCGCGATTTTTGCCGGACGACGAAAATCGGCCGTCAACATGGCAATTTAGTCACTTGCGACCTCGCCGAATTATCATGGCATTTAAGATTTTCGCAAACGTACCACGACCACACTACACCGGCGTGACAAAATGTGGCCAATCTGTAATTACGTGTGAATCATGGAGCAATGATATCAATAGTGTCGCTGCGGCTTCTTGTGGATGCGTTGTGGTACCGACAAGCGACATAATGTCGATATTTGTTCTGAGTTACCGTTACTCGGTGTCACTGGTGGTTGCGTTGTGGTTGCTATGTGGTCGGTAACGACTGCAAAATGTGCACCACATCTATGCGAATCTACTTCATATTCAATACAAATGCACGGCCGACCACGTGGTGTGGTTGTGATACGTGTGGGAAGGCCATTAGACGGTCAATTTTCGCCGTACGGCAAAAACGGTGCGGCTTTATAGTCAGTCACACGTGTAAATCCCCCATTACTCATACTGTCTCATGGGTCCGAGCCGCCCAAGCCATATATTATACCTACCTACATGTTAGTTGCATGACTCATACATTCGTGTCTCATGGGCACTAGTGATACTTATAATATGTAACATGATTGATTTTGTTTCATTAAACCTTGACCACATAAGGGCTTTAAGGCAAATTCATCGTAAATTTCTACGCTATTGTTTGGTGCGCCGCCGGGTCTTTAAAAAGAGGCTTTAATCACTTACAGGCTCATGGGCCCCAGCCGTAAGGGTTGGTAACACATAATATAAAAGGCATAATGTCGTAATTTCAAAGTACTGTAAATGGACAAAGTAACACTAATGCCGCGACAACCTTAGAAAAAAAGTAGAATACATGGTTTGCTTTCTCTTTAACTTTTATGGATTTTTGCCATTTTAATGTTTTGTGAGACAGTTAGCTGCTTCCGGCTTCGATTTTAGTATTTACTCCTTCCTCGGTATAACTCACCCATACTGCCTATTGGTCCTGGGCCGGCGCGGCGGGTCGACGGGCTGGAAGCGATGCACGGGGGCCGCCATGCCCTTGCGGCCCACCGCGCACACCCGCCCGCGCCCTCGCCCCACGCCTACCCCTGTAACATCAGAACGCTGCGGCTCAGTGGTTGGCGCTAAAGCCGGAGGTCACGGGTTCGAATCCCGCCAAGGAGCTAAGAGTTTTCTATGCAACACTAGACGACCTCTGTGGCTCAGTGATTAGCGCTTAGGCTTAAGTCGGAGGTCGCGGGTTCAAATCTCGCCGAACAAAATGTTTTCTGTTCCTGGGTCATGGATGTGTATATTTTTTATAAATATTTATACTTTAGTTACTGTGGGGTCTTACTAGACCAGAGTAGCTAAAGACAGATCTCAGTAGAGACAGATAAAGGAGGGCTTTGCCAGGAGGCACCAGACCAAATTCGGAAGAGAAGCACAAAAATGAAAATAAATTACTTAGTTTAATAAAAATCTTAAATATGTGAGTGGTATAAAAGTATTAAAATATATACTTCCGCTGTCAGATACCAGTAGAACAAGTTCTTCGAGAACTTACCACTGGACTGATTTAACATGGTGTGAAAGCATCCATAGCTATTATTATTACCATTGAACCGAGCGTTCTTATACAGGGATCCATTTACTGCATTGGAATAGTTCACACGAGTGTGCTTGTACAGTGAACTGTTGGACCAGGACTCAGGTGGAATCATAATGTCAGCTTTCAGCACTATCTTAGCCACCTACTGAACTGATTTTAACACTGGTAGCACACTTGTCATAATATCTTTATTCGTAAACACAGTTTTTGTCTCCTACACACACTTCAATAAAATACAATGATTAAAAGCTTGGAAATCACTTGTGTGTGTGTGGTACATAGGTTCATGGGCTACGGTATTCACTTTCCATTGGACAATCAATATGCACCTTTTTTCAAACACTGATATTATTTTTAGATATTCAAAATAATGCTATTTATTTATAAACATTTTGAAATAATTAGAACATTTTTGTTGGGTATACATTATTGATGCCCAACTTACCCTAACACAAAACTGTCACTAACCATAAATAGCATTGAAAAGCCTGTTATTATATACTAATGTATGAGGGAGGGGAAATAAGACATGGAAACATAATTAAATTACCTACTTTGGTGTAAGTATCAAAACCAGCATTTGGATTGGGACTTTTGACATGAAAACAGCTTTATATACAGTTGAAGCATAGACAAATTATAATTGTATAATTCGTCTATGATTAAAGATATATTGTGTTGTATTGGATTGTATTGAAGGAGTAATAGTATAGTATTGTATAGTTTTTTTAATATGACAGATCTAATTAGGCTTAATAAGCAATTACCCATGTGGCCACAAGATATTGATTGGCATTGATCAAGCACTCACATAAATTTAATTTATAACATTAATTCCCTTCCCTGTATACATATAATGAAAGATTTGAACACTGCATAGAAACAAGAAGAAGAAAGTTACGAGAGATGCAAACAAGAGTAAAAAATAAATAAGAAAAGTACATAGGTGCTTAGTTCTTGGACTACTTTACAAATTCAATTATTAATTCATATCTATAAAAATAAATCATGAAATATATTACTGAAATCTGAATCTAGAGATCTATAATAAAATAAATCTAGAGTACCCGTGGAATGTGGATGGCCCGTGGTATAAAAGTTCATTATTATATTTTTAGTTATATTATTATCAGTAATATTTCGCATTCAATAACTTACCAGCAGATAATGAGGATGGTACTCGATGGCGACCACTGTAAGAGCACTGGCTACGTTTATCTATCCAGAAATGCATTGGTATTTAAATGCCAAGAACTTCACCAGATGTAAACAGTCATGAAAAATGTGCTACGCGCGTCATCGAGCCAAACATTGAAACTTAGAAATATGAAGAAATAAATTATTTATAAGACACAGTTCATGTTTTACACCATTAGAAAGAAAATAAATACAAAGTTCGTGACATAAAAATAATCTGAGATATTTATTAGCACTATCTACCTAATAAAACGGTTTAATTTTTAAAGCCCATTTTAATATTTTTCACGGGTTTGAGATTTTTATTTATAAATTATAAAATGCACTGTTTCTTGACAGCCATTTCAGGGCGGCGGCGGCGCGGGTGCGCGAAAAAGCAAAACACTACGAACTCGACTGCCAAATGCCAACTTCAATCTTCAAATATGTTTCAATAAAAATCAATATTTTTTGCACAGATAGTTTGATACATTAATGCAAATAAACAATAATGTAACAAACTATTTAATATCACGAACTTATATTAGTAAATAAATTTAAATGAGGTTGATCCAAACATATGTAAAGTTTACAAAATAATAAGTACCTACTACCTACATACTGAAAAATACTACAAGGCATTGTTGTTTATTTTTGAATTTACCGCCAGAACGTGGTAAGATCTCGGAATGACTGGACGTGACATTTCCAGAAAACACTCGATTCTTCCTCAACCGATAATTTTTATTTTTACTTTGGCTTTTCACACATTTCACAAAATTTATTTTGATAACATATTTCGTGATAAAAATTAATGTTTACTTTACATAATATTGGTATTAAAGACAAAGTTACATTCATAAATAAAATGTATTGGACGAATATTAAGTATTAAAAGTGCAAGGATTTTCCCACTATAGACGTATATACTTAAATAGACGAGGCTTATTGAGGTAAAAACTGTCCCCACTCAAATGGGCCAACTTTTGGAGTTTTTGTGGCCATTTTGACATTTGAGGCATGGTAAAATCAAGATGGCTGACATTTGAGGTATGTTAAAACCAAATTGGTATAAATTTTTCATGTATGAAGATTTGTTCTGTTAAATGTACTGTTTACCTATCTTTAGTTTTAAAATCTTTGTTTCCCACACTTTAGAGGAAAATGACGGTGTTTTACCTGTAAATAAAGCAATAATAAATACTTACCTTACTTGAAGCTTGCTGATATGAGATGGCGCTAGCGTGCTCGACCTCGTCTTGTCTCTTTCCTTCTCGTACCCTCTCGCTCGCACAGCTACCTTGAGAACCCCACCATGTCGACGCCACAAGCAGTGTCCTAATTTAATTTCAAATCATTGAGTCGAATATCACCAGGCAGTATTAAAAATGTAAGCTTCAAGTAAGGTAAGTATTTAATATGTGTTTTATTTACAGGTAAAACACCGTCATTAAATACTCTACGCATACTTGAAGCTTACTGATATGAGACCTGTTTGTTATCGCCTGGTAGGAAAAAGACGCCAATGTGAAGACATATTATACATTACAAGAGATTAGAAAATAGGAATGTAAAAAATACCTTACTAAGATCAATAGATTTATTGATTTATACTAATTAATAAAGTATAAATTAATTACAGAATAAAGTATAAGTAAATATAAAATCAGTTTGTAGGGCTAAATAATTGAGCCAAACTCGTTGATTTACCTGTGTGAGACGACTTTACTTCTCTGCGATAAAACGCGAAAAAGTATTACTTGATCGCCAATTTCCTTTGGCCAATATTTGATCAAGAGGTAAATTATCAACCCAGTTTTTAGACGCTACGGCAGAGCGAATACTTCCTGGAGGGGCAGTAATACCTGCTTCACGAAATACAGTTTTACCCAATCAGCAATAACCATTCTGGAGGCCGGCTTAGGGTTTATTCTTAGATTAATGAAAAGATTATGTAAATTACATTCTTTCCGTTTTTCTTTTAATAAACCAATGGTCCGCTTAACCCAAAAAACAGGATCTAAATTTCTGGAACTATTGTTTGAAAATATCTGCCATCCCGACTATCTGTAGTTCGCACTATCAGTTTTAGATCCGTAAAGAGGCCAAAAACAAATCGAGTCTTCATTTACAGTGAAGTGTTCTGAATCAACCGCTAATAATGTCAAGTCATGGACTCTTCGGCCTGAGCATAAAAGGAGCAAGGTGTAATATCGACAAGTTTGGAAAACATTGTTTTTATCAATAATTTGCTTTTCCAAATGCTTCAATAAATCGTCTATATCCCATACACTTGTTTTTCTAGAGACTGATTTATTTACAGCGATCGACTTAAGCATATGATTTACCAGAACATGTGAAGATAATTTTCCCGCATCTTCAACACCGCACAATGTCGACACGACCGACTTGTGTACTAATATAGTATTGTAAGCTAGACCATCAATAAGATGAAGATCAGCTAAATATTTTGCCAGAACAGATCCCGACGGATGAGTGGCATTTTCTTTATTAGTGCGGCACCATCTGAGCCAGCGGTTCCACGCCACTTTGTAAGATTTTTGTGTCGATGGACGCCAAGAGTTTTTTAGGAGATCAAGGTGGTTTATATTCCAGCCCTTTAGCTCCTCTGTCCACCCCCACATTTCCACACCTGCAATTCCATGTCTTGGGTTCCTGCTGGGGGATGACCTGTCGCAATGTCTATTAAATTCAGGTGTGTAGATTATGTATGGTGAACGGGGCTGCTACTGCTCGGGTTCTTAGGTCCGCCCTCCAAAATACTCGTTCCCATCTCGGGACTACCAACAGATAGAACCCTGTCGCCTTGTTCAAGTGCATGAGCATCTTGGGAACTAGATAAGGTGGCGGGAACACCCAAGCGAGGGGATAATTCCAGGTTCGGGAGAACGCATCGTGATATATCGCCTCCTGATCCGTTTGATCCAGACTCACATAATTGGAACCTACTTTCGACGTTTCGCTTGCACAGAGATCGATCATCGGTATTCCGAATTTTTTGAACAGGTTCTCTGTGCAATGAGGCCATGCCATGAGAATGCCATTCCGGAAGACTCAAGATGTCGTGATAAATGATCTGCATGACTGTTGTACCTTCCCGGTAAGTGGTGTACCTGTAGATCTATGTGGTGTAAGTCTAAAAGGTGAAATATTTCTTTTGTCAACTGGAGCAACGGTAATGACCTGCCCCCCCTCCCCCCCTCGTTTTTTAAATAAGTTTAAATAAGTCTTGTTGTCGCACTGCAGGAGGACTGTGGATTTCTTTATCTTGTGACATAGACTTTGGAGTGCCTTTAACACCGCTAACATTTCTTTTTGGTTGCTATGCAAATTTTGTTCTGGATCTGTCCACATTCCACTCAAAGATATTTTCTCCAATTGGGCTCCCCAGGCTACGTCCGAGGCGTCCGTAGTTAAAAATTTCGTTGGAGATGGAAAATGAATTTGTGACGACAGATCGCAATTGGCCATCCACAACTGCAGTTCCATTTCTACTGTGTTTGGCAACTGATGCACGGCAGTAAGCGGGCTCTTCATGGCAACGTTTAAGAACATGAGAGTGTCTCGAAAGTGTAGTCGTCCCCTCGGAATCACAAACCGAGCAAAATTGAGGAGTCCGACAAGACTTTGCAACTCTTTTAGGTGTATTTTTTGAGTTTGAGGGATTACGGAAATCTTTCTTTTTAGGTTTATCACCTTCTCTAACGGAAGAGATTTTACATTGCGCCATGGGTCCCCTTGAAAACCCAGAAAGGTCAGACATTTGGACGGAGTCAGCGTTGACTTTTCGAAATTGATTTGAAGGCCCAGATATTGAAGTCTTTCCACTACAATTTGGATATGTGATTTTAGTATATGGTAATTTTGATTGACCACCAAGAAATCGTCTAGGTATACTATGACGCGTATACCCTGTTCCCTTAGAATTTGAGCAATCCAGTTGCTTAAACAGGCAAAGACCCTTGGGGCCGTGCTGAGACCAACAGGAAGACACGTCATTTGAAGAATTTCCTTGTCATAAATCAGGCGTAGAAATCGTCTGTGAGAACGAGCGATTGGTAGATTGAAGTAGGCCTGGGACAAATCCACTTTGCACAACCAATTGTTCGGTTGTAGGAAGTCTGGGACCCTGTTCGCATTTATAAACCTGAATGGTTCGGTTAGTACATATTCGTTCAACTTGTTCAAGTTGTACACTGGACGGTGTGAGCCGTCTTGTTTCGGAACGAGAAACATGCTCGAAATGAAGCTGGGGGAAGATCGAACTACTTCGAAAACTTTCTCGTCCTTCATCTTTTGAATTGCCTTTGACATTGCTTCGCACTTCCTTGTCACTAGGCAGGTGCGTGTCATGTCGGGGAGGCGAAGAGAAGGTTTCTTGTAAAAGGGTATGCAATAACCTTTTATTATTTTTAAAAGAAAACGTGGTGCCTTCAACGCCCTCCATGACTGTGATACGCACAAAGTCGGCCCGCTTGGAATCTCGAGTCAGAATCTTCTTCTCTTACTTGAGTTGGATTCTCTATTAATAGGCCGTTTTCTATTGTCCTTCGCATGCTCAAGCCGTACCGCTGGCTGTCGGTCGACTCGTTGTCGAAAGGAACTACGGTTAGCTTTATTGGTACGCCATGCGTTAGAGTTTTCGTGAGAACCCTGCGAGGGATAACTTGTGTACCTTCCCTGCGAGGGTTGGCAATTCTGTAACGGTCGTGTGTGTTGAAAGCCACAGCAACCTTGAGATGCGAGGGCGCATGACTATTTCCCTGCGGGGGATGATTAGAGCCACTATTAACTACCTGCGAGGTAGTTTCAAAACTTTTTAGTTTTATCAAAGGCATAAAAGCTTTCTTAACGCCACCTGCCTTATCAAGAACTCCCGATAGCAATTCAGAATTAAAAAAGTTTTTATTTGAAGGAGGTATTTTGCGTAAATATGATTTGGTAAGTGGATCACGTGCATATTTTATGATCCCATCTCGGCGCATCTGTATCACCTCAGCTCTGTGACCACAAACAAGCTGTAAGAGGTCGGCAGAAACAGACGCATAATCGCCGCTTGTAAATAATTCCTCAACCTTCGTATGCAAAGAGTCGACATTTAGGTTTACCTCATCTTTAGCCCAAGATAAAAGTAAGTTTAGAGTCTGTTGCAGAGCATCGCGCTGTTTTAGCAAACAAAAGGTAATACCGGAGTAAGCTTTATCTGCGTAGGCTAAATGACGTTGACTATCATCTCTCATCGTTAGCTTCTAAATCAGTAAAACCTGGTGTATGATTATACCGCTTTTGCACTTCTGCATAGCGAACTTCGTTCCATTCATCTTTATCAAAATGTTGAATTTGTTGCAGCAAATTAAGAAACTTTTCAGGTGCCTTCGGTACCGAAGGCTCCTTTAATTTAACTTCAATATCAAAATTAAAATCTAACTTGGCATTATTAGTATGTTCTTCATCATAAAGACTACCACTAACTTGATTGTCAATAATATTATCGCTATAATAGTCTCTGTCGAGGTCTACGTTATCAATAACTAAAGGCGAATAGCTTTTATCTACGTGATCTTGGTTGTATCTAAGATGCTAAAAACGAAACCTAATATTAGGATTCCATGCAAAAAGCTTGAAAATGTAAGATATGAACGACAAACAAAAGTATTCCTTGACGGTAGTTAAAAATATTTGAAAACCATAGAAAGATTAGTGTTTTACTAAAAATACGTACTTAAAACTAAAAAGCACGAACGTAAAAAGCATTACCACTGTGCATTATATTATAAATAGTTCTAATTATAAAGAAATCTAAAAAGTAAATACAAAAAAGTCTATCTGCAGGTAAATAAAGATTTCTAGAAAAGTGGTAAAATTTTCTAAATTTTCTTATAAAATTACTGAATTCCTTTAGAGGGTAGCGTATATAACTTAATTATTATAGATTCTATAAAAATAATGATCTATTTATAGAAATATTTTCAATACGAACGGTAAAAACCGTTAGTTAGTTGTATTCACTTTGTAAGGAAAATAAAAATGAGCACTTACATGAATAGCTGCTATATGAGGCTCACACTTATAAAATAGAATAAAACTTAAGCACTTATCACAAAATGAACTGTTGGTAAGTGCAGACGGGTCGAAAATTCAGACGATAACTCGAAAATGACCGACATTGTGAAAAAGTAATTTAGCAAACCTTGCCTTTATTTTATTATTTTATTTAATACCTTGCCTTTATTTTTAATTCAACGATACTCGGTACACGATGGAGTAGAATGAAAAAATATTTTTCATCCCTACTTCACATGTATGTGAAGTGTGATGTATGTGTGTGCTTAGTGCTAATATAACAGTGCTTTCGGCAAATAATAAATTATTTGATTTGATATTTATATAAAATCGTGTTAATATAATATTGTAATATATTTTTTTACGGTGTCGAAAACGTTAACGGAAATTCAATTTCCCGCCTTTTAACTTGACACGGGCAAATGGTTTTAAGCCAAATAACATATTATAAAAAAAAGTGTCATGATGTCGCCTGACACTGTCACGCAGATGCAGATGGTATGTTTTAATTTTCTGTATTCAGTGTTCTGATTAAATTTATTAGAAAACGGTATATTTTAAGATTTTCTATTGATCATATAGAATA
The DNA here is from genome assembly GCA_037179445.1 of Phengaris alcon alcon. NCBI lineage: Eukaryota > Metazoa > Arthropoda > Insecta > Lepidoptera > Lycaenidae > Phengaris > Phengaris alcon. Next base: position 773,249 of record JAYRCH010000048.1, on the reverse strand, counting down.
TAAATAAAAAATCTTATGTTATAGGCATTTCAACAAAATGTGGGAGCTAAGAAAAAGGAAAAAGGAGTTTTGGCGGTAATGTCAATGTGCGACGTTGTAGTCTTTGTATTTCGAAAATAAATTTGTGTTATTTCTGTTCATAATGTGTAACATTGGTAGAATATTAACCATTAGATATTCGTTGATGTGCACAAGTGTGGGCAAGTGGTACAACTTCAAAAAGCGTGCTATTTTGTGTCCCGCCAAGACTTCCTAGGAACTTTCAGTAAAGTAGTACCACCTTACTGAATCGACTGACATGACTCATTGACTGCACTGACTATTTATTAGGACTTTGACTAGACATATGACTTGCCGATTTACGGATTACGGATTAAATAGCCTATCTATCTATTACTATTTGTTTAGAACGTTGCCATCCAATCATTTGACGGATACAAGTTTGACGTTTCTAACAAATAGTAGTAGATAGGATACTAAAACGGGCTATTAGAAATACGGTGTCGAAAACGTTAACGGAAATTCAATTTCCCGCCTTTTAACTTGACACGGGCAAATGGTTTAAGCCAAATAACATATTATAAAAAAAAAAGTGTCATGATGTCGCCTGACACTGTCACGCAGATGCAGATGGTATATATATATATATATATATATATATATATATATATATATATATATATATATATATATATATATATATATATATAACTTATGTTCATTAATTTTTATTTTATTTATATATGTTCTTCTAAAAAAGGCTAAGAAACATTGTCTTTACATATTATTCTGTTTTTATACTAGTAATTATAACTTGTATCTGCATGAGGTAGCCATGAAGTCATTGCATGAGCCATTCCCTGCACTGTACGCCACAGCTTTTCACTGAACATCTGCTGCATCACTCTGACGTTGGCAACTCCTATTACAGGGAAAGCTATGCCAAAAGAAGAAAAAGAAGAAGAAGAGCAAAGTCTTCATAAAACCACTGACATTGGCAACTCACTGAGGCCGCCATACTCAAATAAGAAGAAGAAGGTTTCAGTAGTAGTACTTATCATCTATGCCACTTTTTCTCCACTGTTCGTGTGATTGAGTGATTCGAGGGATTTAAAACTATATGAAAATAAATTCATTGTTGTTTTAGAAAGTGCTCTGCTGTATAGTAGTAGTTCTGATCCTCAAAAAAGTGTACAACTTGGTTTATTTTTTAATATGTTGTGATTGTTAGCTTGTGATAATTTTGAACAAAAACAAATATGTTTGTAAATTCTCGCTCTTCGGGCTTAAAATTAGATGAAAGCGCACAATTAGCTAAGCCTTATTGTCAGTGTTGGGGTAAAAAAAAACATACACCGTGGCAGCAGTTGAACTTCTGCTCCTGTGGAGAGGATAACGAAGGTAGGTCAACTTATAATATTTGGTCTTTTGTCAAATATTTGGTCATAATATGTCGACATGCTTTGATTACTTATAATATTCGTTTTTACGTGCGTACTACTTTTATTGTAGGCACAACAATTTATTTAGCTATGGTTGACGATTACCTATGCTCTAGTTCTAATTTAAAAATATGTGAGGTCTATTTTATGAATATGATAAAACTAAAATAGCCTAAATAGAATTATAGTTATTTATATCTAATATCTCCACGCCAAAAGTTTTAAACTGATTGTTTTACGGAGTAAGATTTAGCTACCTAGTTTAAGATTTAGGCCCGTATTAATAAACCGTTCTCAAACTCGATCTCAAGACCTTTCTTGGCTGAGACAGTCTCAAGTAACGATTAGCTTCTCAAGACGGTCTTTAATTCATAGTATGATCTCAAGACCGTCTTTGTTGATAAAGTTATTGAGATCACTTACTCAACTTTTAAGCGTCATCTACACGACAAAGAACAAATAAAATAATGTTTCGTTTACACTTCAACAAAGAACGGATTTATTGATTATACATTCCTTGAATATTTCTTTTTAAAAATGTAATATTTAATAATATAAATACCAAAAAAAGTTTAGTCTGTATTCTGTATATTGAAAAAACTGATTTTCATTAATTTATACGTATATATTAATATTTATTATTGTCTAGCATAATAATATCTATATTTTTTTAACAACTACGTACGATTATACGATCATTGCCATTCGAAAAAAAGTTCTTCTTCTTATTCTTTAAAGTGGCTCCTTAGTGATTCGCCAATGTGTTGTGTTGACGAAAACTCTGCCTTATGAGTGGGTTTTATGGATAAACAAGGGCACGGTGTACAGGAGGAAGTCCGTTGAATAATCTAAAACCTAGAACAGACAAATTTAGGGCCAGTACCAAAGTATGTACATAAAGTTTCAGTAAAAGGAGTATTTACTAAACACAGAACAGATTTAAGGTTGATAGGGCGAGGAATTGTAGGAGGGAGGGATCATATAATGAGGATTGTTTTTTGGGCAGCGAAAAAAGTTCTACTGTCATGTGTCAAATCAAGTCAATTAATATAAATCAAATAGGTAATTCTTTTAATATAAATAAATATATTTAAATAAAATCAAAATATTTCTACAAATACTCGACACTGGCAGAATGGTGCAAAACCTTTGCAACCGAGATTACCAAAAAAAAAGAAGAATAAGTATCATTCATGTATTAATATAGCATCTTTTTTATAACTTTATTTTGTGTTGAGTATGTAAATTCTGAGTTTGTTTGTTTGAGCCGTTCTCAAGTCAAGGATTGACTGTACCCACAAAACCTCGTCTCAAGTAACAGTTTGACAGCAATGACAGCGTACTTGAGTAGCGAGTCTCGTTTATTAATACGTTTGCACTCACTTGATACGCTGTACCTACAGCTGTACTTAGGTACGGTCTATTAATTAAAACAACGTCTTAAGTACTTTCTTGAGAATTGCCTTAGAGATAAGAACACTTTATTAATACGGGCCTTAGTGTAAGATAAAAAAAAATAAACTTGAAGTAAATTCTCTATTAAGATTTATGACAAAGAATAAATAAATAAATATCTATGGGCGCTTCACACCACGTCAATCTGGCCCCGTGCTAAGTATATGAAGAACTTGTGTTACAGGTACCAGAAAACGGGAAGTATATTTAATACTTTTATACTATACATATATTTAATATTTTTATTATATTATACACATATTTAATACACATCCATGACCCAGGAACACAGAAAAACTTTTTGTTCCTTCGGCGGGATTCGAACCTGCGACCCCCGGCTTGAGAACCAACGAGCTGAACCACAGAGGTTGTCAAAAGAAGTACAATTTGGTTACATGTTCAATGTAAACTCTATGTCAACTAGTATACTTATAGTCTAGACGATTAAAATCTTTCTTTATCAATAAATTTTATATATTTGTATAACTATCTAAAGTAAAGCCAACCAGACGAGATAAAGAATGTAAACAAATTTTCAGGGGTTCAAAACATTTTTATTTGAATAAATTATTATAAAGTTCGAATTTTAATCGCTGTCGTCTGTACTAGACAAAGATGATTCGTCGGAAGAGTCCGAGTCAGCTGTGTTTATGATAAAACTATCTATTGTATTATCAATCATGTTGTCAATATTGCTATAAAAATTGTCCTCGACTTTTATTACATGATCCACACAATTTCTCCATTTATCAGCAGATACACGTTGGATCCCCTCTTGTAGCAGTTTTTTCACATCTTCAAATTTAAATGTAGTATTATTGCGAGCTACGTGCCCCTTTATGTCAGCCCATACGAGTTCAATGGGATTGAGCTCGCAATGATATGGTGGCAGTCTTAGGACTTCCACCTTAATTTTTTGGCGAGCTCATCCACAGCGTATCTTAGGTAGTTCGCCTTTACGTCATTCACTTTCTTTAAAAGTTCTGCCTTTACGTCTTTTTAATCATTGCTTAGTTCTTTATTACGCAGCCATTCTTGAATACTTGCTTTTCTCCATGCTCTGGTGGATGTTTTTTCTTGGCGTCTTGAGTGGTAAGGAGCATTGTCCAGTACTACTACAGCATTTTCACCAAGTTTTGGTAAAATATTCTCAAACCACTGCTCAAAGCGGTTCGCGTCCATTGACTCGTGGTAATCACCTGTGTTATTTGACTCAAATACATCATCAGCCCCCTCTGTGAAACCATTTTCATTTACCATATGCACCACAATCAGTCGTCTGCCCTTTGAAGTAGGGTTCTTTGCATCCGTACTCAGTCCCTCCATAAAAGCTTGCCGTTTTGAAGTTATGGTAATATCCACGTAAGTTTTTGAAACAGTGTGCCTTGAAAACGAAATAAGTTTTACATTACCAGTGATATGCACTGCCGAAAATTCTAATTATTTTAGTAAGTCATCTTCTTATTTTGTGGGCTGCAAGGCTTATCGATCCCAGAAACCCAACGAGAGAACAACAAATAAAGTGACATTTTAGCATGTGTGGGACACACATGCGGGAACCGAACCCGCGACCTCCAGATTAAGAGCCCACGCTCAGCCCACTCGGCAACGGAGGCAGTAACTAAAGTAAGGGCAAAAGCTAGTATTTATTAACATAATAAAGGCACAATTATTTGACAAACCTGCATTCACCCATGTTTCATCCATATAGAATATAGAGCGATTCTCCGTTCGGTATTTTTTAATCTTTCTTAAGTAATTCATTCGCCATAGTATAATGTCGTCTCTGTATATTAAAGCATTGTTTCTTTGTCGTTTTATATACTTAAATTTTAAATGTTTAAGTATTTTCTGAAATGTCGATCTCTTAAAGTTAGGTAATTCTTCATCATCATTGACAGCTTGGAGTACTTTTTTTAATGTAGGTAATTCGCTTTTCAGATAAAAGCTATGAACTTTCTTTCGTATGGCCTGTTTATCAAACTCGTCCACTTTTTCCGAGAATGTGACCCTTTTTTTGGTTGTTGATGGGCTTTGTACATTCCCAGTTGTTGCATATTCTTTTATAATTCTATATACGGAAGCGACACCGATGCCCAAAATGCTCGCTGTTTTCTCCATTATACTTGTTTTGTACGGATATTCATCAGTAGGCCAAGTTTGCTTCACGTATTTGTGCACATTAACGACCATTCCTTTTTCATTAGATGTAAAATGCGTCCGCTGTAAATAGAAAAAATGTGAGGAATGGTAAATTTTAGACTATTTTCTTATTATTATATAAAAAGAATCTTTTTTGGTATGGAACCATAAAAATCAAAATTATGGTTCAAGTGCAAATGAATTAATAAATTAACTTACCTTTTGACGCTTTTTGCGTGGTGAATTGATTTCTTTCAAAGGTTGTCTAGAGCCGCCAGGCTGTGATTCCATAATTAAAATCAACAACTAAGCACTCACAATAACAGCAAAAATCAAAAATAAAACTAACCGAAACGGAATAATAACAACAAAAAACCAAGTAAATACGGAGACGAAAAAATATGTATCACTTCGAACGCAATCCAAACAGGAATGAACTTGTTCACAATTGTTTGGCGGACCAAATGTTGACAACTGCGGCACTAGCCGCTTTCCTGTACCACGAAACACGCTACGACAGCTATCGTCGACCAACTGACGTCATTATTGCATACGAGTGATAAGGACAGATATATTATTAACTCACTTTCATAATGCAACTCAGTTATTTACGTTTTTTATCTCGTCTCGTTGGCCTTACTTTACAAACAAACATTCTTTAACAACTTTTTAATATTTAAGAACGGAAAGATTTTGAATATTTTCTGGGATTCTATTGTAAAGGTGTATGCCATAACCTTTAAAAGATTTACTTACTTTGCTAAGTCTGTTCTTATATCTAGTATTCCTACAATGATTGTCGCTTTCCTTTTTGAAATTATTTAGATTCTTTCTGACATACAACATATTGTCCAAAATGTACTGAGAAGTGACGGCCAGAATATCTATTTCTTTAAACTCTTCTCTCAAAATTTGACATATTATAAATAGAACGCATCTGTAGCACAAATATTGTATTAATGTCCGCAGTGTTTCCCCATAGAACTATGCGGTATGATATTATACTATGAAAATAACTAAACTAACTAGTCATACTGTGTCCTCATTTGAAATTTCTCAAAAAAAATTTCTGCATATGCTGCACAACTGAACCTATCTGCCAGGTTTGCAATATGGGGACCCCACTGTAATTTACTATCTAGTGCTATTCCTAGAAATACAGTGGTGTCCACTAACTTCATTTTCTCATCGTGTAATAGTAAAAATATTTTCAGTAGTTTTGTATGAAAGACTAACAAATATCCATCCATCCATCCTCACAAACTGTCACATTTAGAATAGCTCTAGGATAATAGAAATTGTATTAATTAAGATATAAATAAAATATAAACTCATATTTACAGAGAAAAAAAATAGTTCCTTTTCCACAAAACATAATTTTTTTTTTAAGGAAAGGCTAGTTGTTTACTTCTAGTTGTTTCAAATAAATATATTATTTTCTTATAGACTACATGCTTGGTAGTAATATAGTCGCCAAAAAAGCAAGGAAATAGAAAAATAACAGTAATTTTTTACTTTTAAGTGAGTGAATGGAATTGGGAGTCGTCAGAAGTCACAGAGAATGATCGGTCCAGCTGGGTCCTGGTGAGCGAGGACAAGAAGCAGGTGACATTCCACCCGTGCTTCAGCTCGGGCACAGCGGCGGTGCGGGGGGACACGCCGCTGCTGCTGAACAACCACTACTACTGGGAGGTGAAGGTGCTGACACAGACATACGGGACTGATATTGTAAGTGCTTTTCATTTGCTTTCATAACTTAAAAGAAAAGAGCCTGGCCCTTGTTGAAATATTTTAATCCCATATACAAATCATAATAAGATTGTAATTCTTAAAAGTGTTTGCACACTTCTTTAGATTTTAGAATGTTGTATTAAACATTTAATTTCAGTATTCAGTGTATATCATAATTATTTTTTATTACACTACTAACAATTACAAATATACATATTTGTGTAAACACATAGTTTATTTAAAGTTACTAATATTTATTTTTCATTAAATTACATATTAAGTAACATGTATGTAGTATTTTGTCATATAACAGTAATTTTATTTAAATTGTTAGATTGTCTGGAAGAAACTGCTGTAAGCAGTAAGACTGCCTATTTGAACAGTTCCTATAGTTTTGTAATTATTGTTATATCGTTTTATATTATGAGTTTGCAAATAAAGGGTTTTCTATTATAATATTTCATCGACATATGGTACCTATGCAAAATTCCAATAACAATGCAAATACAAGTCTATAAGATCTGAAACATCTCGATGGTACTTGTTAGACAATTTTGACCTGTTAATTTAAGTAGATTAGAAAGTTTGCACTAACACAGATTTCCTAATATGGCACCCGACTTTATCATCGCAATAAATATCTTTACGTCTGGCGTGTCTGGTTATAATTAACCCCTAGCTTACAGATGGTAGGGCTGGGTAACCCTTTATTTGACGCGTCTGGTAATAAGTAACCCCTTGCTCACAGATAGACTGATAGGACTGGGTAACCCTTCATCTGCCGTAGTCTGGTAAAAACGAACCATTCACTTACAGATGGTAGGGCTGGGCACCGGCAAGGTGAACATTCACAGTGACCGCTTCAAGTTTACGTCGCTGCTGGGGCAGGACGCTGATTCCTACGGCTTGTCCTACCGCGGCTCTGTTAGACACGATGCAAAGGTAGGCAATAGAAATCAAAAGTATAATATTTTTTTAAGATTTATTTATGAAAGATGTTGCCCGCGAATTCGTGCGCTCTAATGGAAACTCGCGGGAACCGTACACTTTACATAAAAACAGTAGCCGTACATATAAAAATGCTTGTCTATCCCCGTGGTCTACTCTATATGCCAAATTTCATCAAAATCGGTCCAGTAGTTTCGGAGCCCATTCGATGCAAACGAACAAACAAACCTTTCATCTTTACTATATTAGTATAGATATGGGTAAAGCAGGTATACCTGCATAGAACTGATTAGTACAGCAAACTGACACCCAAAACAACAGTCACAAATGTATAGCTACCTTTTATTTTTTTAAAGTATTAAAAATAACGATATAAATGCTTACTTTGTAACCTCTGGTTCAATAATTCTACAATAAAAAAGATTTAATTAGTAATTTAAAAAGAATTAGAAGTCGCCCTGTGGTCGAAATTCGACCATAAATCATGTTTTAATTTTAAAATTTTCAACTTATTTAGGTTTATTTTGCCTCTTAGATAAGCAGTAAAAATATGTAAATGTTGTTTATGAATTGCTCTGAATAAGGAAACATGGATTGGGAAAGAAAGATCACTCATTGACAATAATTGTGTCAAAACCTACTGTAATATATTATACAAAAATGCTAGTGTGTGTTGTTGATAATTTTATAGAGTTAATGTATTTATAAGCATTATTTTTTGCTTCACATATTAATCTAATGATATTCTATAAGTATATTATCTACCTTTACAAATAAATATGTATGCATTGACTTATTTAATTTACTGTGCAAATATGAATATGATATTTATACTCAGGTATCCCACGACTCGGACGGCTTCTGCCGCGGTAGCATCGTGGGCGTGCGGCTGGACATGTGGCGTGGCACGCTCGAATTCTACGTCAACAGGAAGCCGCAGGGTTAGTGTTTAAACATCTTACAGACATTCCCGAGCGCAAGAATATTGTAATAGTGCTAATGGTTCACTCCTTGTATCACTGTGGGCCAAGTAGATGTATAAAAAATCAAAAGTTAATAAACATTTCAAAAATTAAGTAAGATTGTCAAGCAGTGATCGTAATGCTGATGAAGAATTATAGCTAAAAACACTTTCGATCATGTCAGCTTACTAACAAAAAAAAACTAGATCAAAATTGGTTCATCCGTTTGGGAGCTACAATGCCACGGACAAACACACAGACAGACAAGTCAAACTTAAACTGACAATATATGAAGTACTAGCTGTTGCCCGTAGTTCCGCCCGCGTAAATACAGTATCCCACGGGAACACTATACTTTTGCGGGATAAAAAGTAGCCTATGTTTTAATCCAGAGCCTAAACTACTATTACCAACTACTAATACCAAATTTCATCTTAATCCGTTCGTTCGTTTTTGCGTGAAAGAGTAACAAACATCCATCCATTCTCACAAACTTTCACATTTATAATATTAGTAGGATAATTAACTAATCTTAGCACAATTTAAACCTGAAAAATGTTTATTGATCGTTAATTAACTCGTTAACTTACAGAACATAAGTTTTTTGAGTAGGGCGTTGGTAAATGGTCAATTATGTCCCATTAAAATATTGTCTGATCTGTATATTCCAGGTATATGCTTCTACAACCTGCGCCGCCATAGCGCCCTCTACCCCATGCTGTCGTCGACCGCGGCGCAGTCGTCAATGCGCCTGATCTACGCGGCGTCGTGGCGAGCCTCCCTGCTGGTGGACGCGGCGAAGGTAGAACATTTTATAATGATAAGTTAAGGAACCCCCTGTTTGTGGAAATGTATCAATACCGGGGTCAATAATCTGCACTTCATATTGATATCGATCTGACATGCATGCATATGCATAATATAATGTGTAGTTGGAACCACGAGGAAAGTTAATTTTATAAACCAACATTGAGGGTTCGCATCCTAAAGGTCAGTTCACACCGCGGCGATACGCGGCACTGCATTTTTTTTTAAATAGCTATTAAAAATTAAACTTTATCCAATACGCCAAAAGATACATGTTTCATATGACATCAGTCATACACTGCACAATGCACATGCGCAGTGCAGCGCGGTGCAACTTGACATTCGAATACGTGTATCTTCTTGTGTAATTAATAAAGTTCAATTTTGAATGGCTATCTTAAAAATGCAGCGCCATGTCGCGTATCGTTTCGTTTCCGTGTGAATTGACCCTCAAATTGAATTGAATTGAGGATCAAATAGAAAATCTGTTTCGTATTCTTCGTCGTTCACTTGAATGACAAATCTGTCAAAATGTAAAGATTGAAGATGAGAATGTTCGTTTCGTCCCGGGCGGCGCGGCGGTACAAAATGTTTACGATTTATGTGTTATTTAATCCGACCAAGTGAAATTGTCATTATAGTCTATTCGCGTTGGGAAGACAGTGATATGCCAAAAAAAATTGAAATTGTTCAATGACACCGTGTTCACATAAGGCTATCATAGTAACCCATAATAAGTACGCGTGATTAATTGACATTTACTGACTTTTTAAAGCGATTAGACTATAGTTTCGAAAGTATGTTTAATTTTTTTGACAGAAGTTCATTGTTTACAAAAAAATATTTTTATTTAGTCACAGAGGTGATGGTGAGAGGATATATTTATTTGACGACATGGTGGTCCAGCGGTTGAGCGCGTGAGTGCTCAAGCCGGAGGTTTCGGGTTCGAATCCCGCCAAGGAACAAAAGTTTTCTATGCCCCAGGGTCATAGATGTGTATTAAATATGTGTATAGTATAAAAGTATTAGGTAAATATATTTTCGTTGTCTATTATAAGTAACACAAGTTCTTTGAGAACTTACCACGAGACCAGATTGATGTGGTGTGGAAGCGTCCATAGATATTATAATTTATAATTTGCAGGTGCTGGCGAGCTCGGTGAGACAGTGTAACCTGCCCCCGGGTCTATTGTACATGTGCAAGTCACAGTTCTGGCTGACGCTCCCGTCTGATGGTATGTATTTTATTTATGTGGTTTTCAAAATGATAGGGGGCCAACGGGCAGGCGGATCACCTGATGGAAAACGATTACGGTCGCCCATGGACACCCGCAACACCAGAGGAGTCCCAGGTGCGTTGCCGGCTTTTTAAAAAGGAGTACGCTCTTTCTTGAAGATTTGAAGATCGTAGGAATATGCTCTAAGTATCTATCAGGTTATCAGTTTGATAACTCATTCTCGAGATTTTCGAGTTCCGTAGAACTAAAAGTAGCCCATATAGTTTCGCTCTGTCAGTCCGTATGTCTTTTTAAATGTCAGTCTGTCCGCCCTTCTAACTGTAAATCTGTAATGATGAATATAATTTGATGAAATTTGGCATAATTATAGATTGTGTAATGTGTATAGATTTCAAGTCTGGCATCATACATTGGTTAGGTTAGGTTAATTTCATAAAATTTAATAAGTCTGGAAAATGGTTTAAGCATATATTATATTTTAAAGTGCTTCCTTTATTTCAGTAAAGACTAACTTTATTTCAGTATAGGCTAACTCAGCAATTTTACTTGACACTTCTGCTTTCTGTGATCGTGTTAGTGTGTACCAACATCTATTCTAAAGCGTAATTCCCAAAACGTATCAGAAAATGTTACTATCATTAGCTCCTCGAATCGAACCAACAACTCTCGCCTCATTGAAAACATAACCATTGAACCATACAGATATATGCATACAGTATTGACACCAATTACTTATTGAGATCGATACCCGATTAGACTAATCGATATAGAATCGATAACGTGAAATTATATCCTAATTCCTAATTAATGCGATACGAAAATAAACAACTCATTATATTACATTGGCACTGTCGCATCGCTCTGAATAACTGGCTGATCAGAGAACGAAAAGGGGGTCATTGTTATAAAGACTTAAATATATTTTACCGTAGGAGTCTTGCTTCGACTCGAGTGGGCCGGCTCAATAGGAAAGATACCAGGATACGAGATCCTGAACCTTTAGCCAATTTGCCATCGCTAATTACGACGACGAATAACGAAAACAAAAATGTATTTGATTTGACATAGGCATCGCTAAGTGACATAGCGCCGCCGTAAAAAGGGCGTTGTGTATCGTCAAGTGTACACATACCTGATACGTACTTCTGTGGTTTTTTTTGCTAATGTTAAAATATGGTGTTGATATCCAGGTGACCCAGTTGATGATGACTTTATGGACCTGTCCATGGAGCCAGTGCCGACTTCCAGCTCACAGGTATGTACTCGTAATTTGTACAATATCTACATATTTACATACTTTTATATAGCTGAGTGTCGTATAATTTACCTTTTCTACATGATAAGGTAAAGGGATCTTAATAAATACATTAATTTTTCATTTCAGTTTCCATTTTCATTTCAGTTTAATTTAAATATTAAAATAAAATGAGACATACGTCTTGTAAAAGGTCAATTTCCTCGGAGTATTTTTATTGACAGACCTTGTTCTGGACCTAAAACAATGGAGAATATTGACAAATTTTAAATGTAAGCTTTCTGTTTTCAATGTGGAAAATAAAAAAAATACTCGTGAAAGAGTTACATCGATACGTCAATTAGTTTCCAAGATATTTAATTTTAAAGTGGCCCTCTGCGGTGTCGTCATACATCTGCGGTATAGACTCTACGCTAGCCTATACCGCAGCCATTTTTAGATAGCGTATAGATTTTATTTTTGGAATTATAAAATAATAATAATTTTATATTTTGGGGGTGACTTCCCATACATGGGAAGTGGGCTGGTGACGTCACGTTACAGCTAACGCGACGACATATTTTGTATTCATGCTAACTTTGTATTCATTTAAAATCATGGTTTTTATGAGTAAAACAAGAACTAGGTAGTGTATCTTTATACATAAAAGTTTAACTGTAACAAAGTTACAAGTGATTTTACATGTACCTATTAACATTTCTAATTATTATTAATAAATTGATAGATATATTTTAAGTTTTAATCATTTCTTCCTCAGAATCGCGGCTGTATGTCAAGACTGCACTGGCAGATGATGTCACACTGTTTACCTGTGACAAACAATACATAATTTAAAAAAAATCTTATTTGAATTGGGATAAAATTCGGAAAACAAAATAGCCACTATTTGAGAACAATTTGATAATTAAAATGTAATAAATTACGTATATAAAATGAAGATTTAAAATGTGTATTTTATAATCATAAAAGTTTTTGTTTTTTTAACAATTATATAAATTAGGGATGACTTAAATTATATCGTGGTTGCGTCTAGATGTGGACAATTAAACGAAAAGCTCTTAAAAAAGTCTGCTTATTCAACATGAGCACATACAGCAGCAATAAAGCACGCTTATAGTTTTACGCATTTCCAGCTTAAAGCGATAAGCATGCTTGATTAATTTTCGTAGCAACAAAGGCGGTAACTGCAGTTACGTTTGCGTTACATTCATCCGAAATTATACCTTATTTGTATTACTGGTTACTTCGATTGTTGTATGGGAAGAGTGGATGCCCCAAAGGGAGATCTCCGACCGAGCGAGGTGCTATGCTCGGTCAGGCCGAAGCCCACTTGTATGAATTTCAGATGTCATATATATAGTGCCGATCATAGAAAACTTCGATAGCGCGATTCAGGATTGTGGCGCTAATTATTGTTCCGCCACAGTTGTTTGTTTACCCTTTCGTTAGAAAATTAACTGCACCGGCTTTTATTTGTTCATCGGAAATAATACCTTATTTACAATATTTGCAGTGTTTCAGTACGAGGGGAATTTCATTGATTGTTAAAACTTTTAACTTTTTGCTTTTCGTTTAAATGTCCACCTCTATAGTTAATAACGAAACTACAACAGAAAACGAAAAGTTAGCGGCTTATAAAAACGTTTTGTCGTTGAAAGTGAAAAGTGAAAAAAAGCTTTTCAAGTAAAAAGCGCTCTTTAAAGCAATGCTTATTAAAAAACGTGCTACGTTTAAACGTTTATAATTTTTAAGCCGTTTTTTCATCTTTAGTTGCGTCTACGAATTTATAGACTAGACTTCATTTTATCAGACACGGGACACGTTTAAAGTTTTTATCATCATCGCGACTATCAGCTTCACTTCCCACATTTAATTGATCCTCGTTCGTTATTTATCAATTATTTATGTTTTACGATAGTGACCTCTGACTTACGGATAACTTTGCTTCCTTCTTGGTTTCGCATAGAAACAGTGTCTTGTCGGTTTCTATGAGAAACGTAAGTACACCGCACACTATATTCATTGTTTTCACTTTAAAAGACAAACTTATTTTTGTAAATAACAAATAGTTAATAAGCACTTTTTTTTGAGCTCAATATAAAAAAAACATCAGAAACATATTTTTATGAGTCTTTTATTTTAAGTTTCATTTCGCAGTGCCAGATTTCACAATGTGTTTTTAAAATTATGATAACTATCTGAATTATCTGGGTGCTAATTTAAGTTAATTATTTTTAAAGTTCATTCGCGTTAAGTTTGCAGTGAGTCGTCAGTGCAAATAGTTAATTTGGCTTATGGAGGCAAGAGGAAAGGAGTAGGTAGGTAGTAGTAAGCGTTATTGGTAGATTTTGACATTTCCACTTATGACTCACTGCAAACTTAACGCGAATGGACTACAGAGTATTTTAAACTGTACTTTTAAAATATGAATAAATTACTCCCTTGTGATAATAAACCTTCTTTTTTACCATTTTTATCCGACTCACAAAAGGAGAAGAATACTTCATCGAAATATTTATTTTTAAATATTTTTTTTGTGTTCCAGACAGCCAAATGACAGTGATAAGAATGCATATGTGTTTAATTAAGTTTTGATGTCATGCCCATGGAAATATTAGGCACGATTTCATGTAGACTAGAGAAAACGATATATCTCTGGAAGGAGCGCAGTGGGGCAATAATTATAGGGATGGTGATTCAGTCGCAAAAATGTGCGAAATGGCTCCATATCCTGAAGAAGCCAGGTGTATTATATTTTTACTGTACGAGAGCCATGGCTTTTTATGAATGAGCCGGCTTGACCGTAGGGGTACCGAGGCCATACAGAATACCGACGTGAAATAATTCTTGCAAATGGTATAATTAGTCGATTGAGTACCGAAGGCCTATATCAATATTGGGGATGAGAATTAAAAAGGCCGGCAATATAATATTTTGTAGTCACAATTGTAAGGGAAAGATTTAGGGTCAGTTCACATCGAAATGAGACGATACGCGACGAGGCGCTGCTTCTTAATATAGCTGTTCTAAATTGAACTTTATTCACTGCACCAAAAAATACACGTTTCATATGACATCAGTCATACACTGCACATGCAACTTGACAAAATATGACATTCGAACTCTTACATTGAGACGTGTAACTTCTTGTGTAAAAAAACAGCACCGCGTCGCGTATCGTTTAGTTTTTGTGTGAATTGACCTGATATTGAGGGTCAATTAACTAAGGGCAAATTAGCATATCTTAACAAGCACGTAATACTGTTTGTTAAGATATGCTAATTTGGAGTTTTAGTAGTGATAGCCAAATAAATACTTACCAGATATTTGAATGGTCAGAAATAGTAACCTTATAATTAATAGTAATTAATAGAAATAGTAACCTTATATTTAACGATTGATATTTCAGCTAATCGAGAACCTGGTGGCGAGCCCCTACGTGAACGGTTTCTACGTGGACAGCGTCGACATACACTCCAGAATAGTAATACGACAGTAGACTCTTCGATCGATAGGTACTTGAAATTTTAAGAAAAAGTTGACGTTTACTGTAAGTGACTCGTATATCATGTTTTATCAATTTGCAGCAGATGTAATAGGATTCAGTATTATATTTCAATTAAAGGCTGCGACAAAGCTGTCGCTGCGACAATTATTTTGATGAATTAATATTGCAGCTCCTCAATACATGTGACTTGCATATTATCATAGATTTATGAAATAAATAATTGTAATTTTAAATTTTTGTTTCATTTCCATGTTCCTATGTCAATCTTATGTCACCTAATAGAATAAAAAGAATAAATAACATTCTCAAGAAACATTAAAAACGGACTTTTGCTGGGGAATTCAATGGGTGACGTTTGGATTTTGCATTTTTTTCATAAATTTGTGTTATTTCGGTTCTTAATGTGTAATATGGGTAGAATATTAACCATTAAATATTCGTTAACGCGCACAAGTGTGGGCAGGTGGTACAACTTCTAAAAACGTGCTATTTTGCATTTTCCTCCAAACCTCCCTAGGAACTTTCAGTAAAGCTTCTACCACTTTACTGAATCGACTGACTTGACTCATTGACTGCACTGACTATTATTTTGGACTTAGACTAGACTTGACGATTTAGGAATACGGCGATTAAAATTGAAACGAAAATTCTATATCCTGCCTTTTTAACTTGACACTGGCAAATTGTTTTAAGACGACGCTATATATTTAAATAAATTAAAAAATCATTTAAAAAAAGTAGATACGTCAAAACATGGTTTGACAGTGACGTTGACAACAAAATATATTGAAACTGAAAATTATTTGGCTCGATTGTGGAGCTCGAGCTAAATATTTTTGTTTCTACTTTCTAACTAAGTATTAATCTGAATTTTGTGGCAGTGTATAAAGAGCTCCTTATATATCCGAAACATAAAAACCGTGAAGAGTTATCTTTTATTGAAGATGGCATTTGTGGTAAGCTCTTTTTGATACCATTAATTAATAATTGTAGGGCGTATTCGGCGTTCTGATGACGTCATCTGTGTTCAATTAATTAAAGTGATTAAGGGAGGGAACTTTTTTTTTATAATTCTAGTGAATTATTCGCATGCAATGAGTTTTTGTTAGGTTTGACGTTCATCAACAGCAATCTATTTGTAATTTGTTTACTTTAAAGTCATTTAAAGTATGTAACTTAAATACCTAACCGCTGAGAGATTTAATAACATAAATAACTACCTACTTATAACATTTACAAACAAAAATGAAGTAAGCTTATAATTGAACTAATTACATAAAATATATTCTCACTATGGTTGCAGAAGCAACCTACCGTTGTTGGTGTTGCCAACTTCAACGCGGCGGAAGATGCTGCAGCTCTGCGAGCGGCCATGAAGGGCTTCGGGACTGATGAGCAGGCCATTATTGACATCCTTACCACCAGGTCTAACATCCAGAGACAGGCTATTGCACAGGCATTCACCCATGAGTATGGAAGGGTAAGGACTAAGGATTCATTCAGATACATTTGTGTAAAAATATTCAATTTCTTGTCAAAGTAAAATTATGGCAATTGGCATTTTAAATAGTTCATATCTCTGTTTTACTTGCAAGAGATAGGTAATTAGGATTCATTGTTTAGCATAAGTTGCATGTAATATTATAAATTAAATGTACAATATTAACTTACTGTAAATAAATTTAAATATTATTAAGTGCAGTCAGTTCCTGTTATTGTCTGTATTAAGTAATTGTTCTCTGTGTTAAAATAGAAATTAAACCATAATTTTTTGACTTCAGGATATAATTGAAGACCTAAAGTCTGAACTCGGGGGCCACTTTGAGGATGTGATCATCGCACTCATGATGCCCCCAGCTGAGTACCTCTGCCGGGAGCTGCACCACTGCATGGAGGGCATGGGCACTGATGAGCATGTGCTGGTGGAAATACTGTGCACTAGGCCCAAGAGCGAGATTGCAGAGATTGTGCAGGCTTATGAGAATTGTTAGCAAATGTTTTTTTTCCATCAACTTATAAGGAACACTCAATCATTCTCTTTAAATACAAAATTTATCCTTAATTTTAAAAAATAATTTGTCCATGTTTAATTATTTTAGAATATCTTTGCAACTACTTTACATTGTTCTACATAGTTTTTTTTCTTCGAATGGGTCTACGCTAATGGCTTGAGGCCCTCTTAACTGCCGTGACTGCCGGTTGGCTAGTCGTTTTGGTGTAGTTCTACATTCTATTCAGTTACAGCTTTTATAGTGTATAATCTATACATCTATATCTATACAAATAAATAAAATTGATGTGTCTGTATGTAATTTAAAATTAACAGCTTTTCACTTAATGCACATGATAGTATTTATGGTACTTACAATAAAAAAAACAATTTTTAAAATGTTTGTTTGTTCCAGCTAATCTCTGAATTGGCTGGACCCATTTTCACGGGACATTTACTGGCAGATAGCTGTGTTCTAATGTCTAACATAGGCTGTTTTATCTTAGGGTTCCGTTAGTTTTATGCAAACGAACTTGCGGGCAGCAACTAGTAATAAAACAACTATTATTATTAACTTTTTCAGTGTACAATCGTCCATTGGCTGAACACATGTGCTCGGAGACATCTGGGGACTTCAGGAGGTTGCTTACTCTTATAGTTACTGTGAGTAATACTACTACCATTTTAAATGTGAAAGTTTGTGAGGTTGTATGGATGGCTGGATGTTTGTTACTCTTTTGGTCAAAAGCTACTGAACGGATTTTGATGAAATTTGGTATGGCAGTAGTTTAAATAACATAACTCCCCACACCAAATTCGGTGACGGTGGCCGGTTTAATTGAAACTAGGCTATTTATGCAGGAGTAATTTTTATAGTGCCCAAGAGTGTGCGCAGTACACAAGAGCACTCTCTCTTCCTTTTATTCTCGTAACCTAGTGGGATGGATAACCAATACGACTGGTGAGAGATCAGGCGCAGGTCCTACTTTTTACATGCCCATCCAACGCATGGATCATCTTGTCAGACAATCAGGTGATCAGTGCACTGTCCTAACCAAACTTAGAAATAACTTTTTTTGTTGCTCCAATGCAGGAATCGAACCCACCTCCCGAGTCGAGAGCCAAGCTCTAACTACTAGACCACGGAGGAGGTAGTAGATTGAGCTCTGGATTAACACATAGGCTACTTTTTATCCCAAACACAGTGTTCCCGTGGGATACTGTAGGTTACAAATTAACTCAGCAGTTGATAGAGGTGTTCTACAATTTTTATAAAATCATTGATTTGGGTCGGTAGAATAATAAAAAATGCATGGATTCAAAGTCTTAAATATTCAGCTAGATTTTGTCCGTGGTTTCGCTCGCGTAAATGCAGTATCCCACGGTAACAGAACACAGTACCATTTTGGGATAAAAATAAGTCTATCTGTTAATCCAGACCTTGGAACTGTTGGATTCTGTTAATCCAGAACTACTACCATTTAAAATTACATTAAATCCGTTAAGTAGTTTTTGTGTGAAAGAGTAACAAACATCCATCCATTATCACTAACTTTCACATGTATAATAGTAGTGGGATTTATTAAAATCAATTTGAAAAAAAAAATCCGTGCTAATAGAAATAATCCTATAAAGAATAGAAATATTTTCAACTGGAGCTTGTGACTGACACTATGTATAAAGCTTTTGCTATTTATTTTCAATGCACTATTACCATTTATTAACTCTCAATTGATTTTAAAAACCAGAAATGCCAGTGCGCAGCACCAGAGAAGTTACAAGTGTAACTCCTCTGATGTTTCAAGTGTCCATGGGCAGCGGTAATAGCTTACCATCAGGAAATCCATCTGCTCGTTTCATTTAAAAAAAGTTCAGTGCACAATATGAGGTGGGCCGTAATTAATCAAAAACTATGTGGATTAGTTTGAAAATAAGGTCCAACAATTACTTAGTCATTCACACATTCATGAGATTCTTTAACATTACAAACCTTTTATTTTGCTTTTGCTAAATATTTACAAGAAATATCTGAGCGAGTGACATTGATAATCAGTAAATACAGAAAAGGGGTGAAGAATTGATTAGTGTCCTCACTTGACACTGGCATGCGATAATATCAATGCTAAATATAATTTTTAAAAAATCACTGGCAAAAGTACTGTAAATGTCTGTTTTCTGCCAATTAAAAAACACATAATGTCACTCGCTCGGTGCCAACTCCTATACCACGCTGATTTGAAGGCGGTGCAGGGCGCGCGGGACGAGGAGGCGGGGGTGGACGCGGGGCGCGCGGCCGAGGCGGCGCAGCAGCTGTACGACGCGGGCGAGGGGAAATGGGGGACCGATGAGGAGATCTTTAACAAGGTACGAGATAATAGGAGGTCCATAGCATCACTAGCAGGGCAGGTAGGCCTTTATTAGTAGTGATTTTATTATTATTATTTATAGCCATTTTAACAGTTTTATTTATTACAGTGATAGGCTTGATCTTTATATGTTCACAAAATCTGTGTGCCTTTGGGCAAATGCCTCCCCCAATCCCCTCCATTCCTGTCTATCGTAAAGTCTAATCCAGGCCTTGGTCCCTCGTGCCTGCACCTCTGCAGGTGACCACCTAAGACAAGGTGACCCTTGGTCTATGACCAAAAATATTCACAGCAGTTCTAGATGAAATTTTCCGGAAACTTGATTGGACAAGAAACGGTTTAAATGTAAATGGTGAGAAACTAGGAGAGCTATTAAAAAATCTATTAGAAAACTAAAGGCTCATGTCCAATAAATAATGGGCGGTTCCAAACCAAGTGGTTCTAAGACAAGTTCCAGAAGTCCAATTTAAATCATAATTTTTATAGAAACCGTTTTTGATCATGGAAATATCTTCAAGTAGTCTTTATAAAGTAGGTAATTGTCTTTTTCTAATAATAGTCACTATTTCGTTGCGCTGAGAGATATCACTAAGTAGTGTGCCTTATGTATGCTATTCTTTAATAGTTTTTTAGTGTATCCAACTGAATTATATTAACATAATAACAATTAATTTGTCTAGATCCTAGCGCACGAGAGCTTCGCGCAGCTGCGTCTGATATTCGAGGCGTACAAGGACATCTCGGGCCGCACCATCGAGCAGGCCATCAAGGCGGAGATCGGCGGAGAACTGAAGGAGGCGCTGTCGGCCATCGGTCAGTACTTACTTGTTGTCATGACGACCTCTGTGGCTTATTGGCCGAGCGCGCAAGCCGGAAGTCACGGGTTCGAATCCCGCCGAGGGAAGTTTTTTGTGTTCCTGAGTCATGGATGTGTATAATATAATAAAAAGTAGGTATACTTTCCATTGTCTGGTACCCGTAACTCAAGTTCTTCGGATACTTACCACGGGGTCAGACTGACGTGGTGTGAAGCGTTCATAGATGTTATTATATTATTAACATGAATGTGGAAGTATAAGGAACTATAAAACGAATTGGTCAGCGGATTATAGCCATTATTTTTAATTTACTACTAGTTGACTACCTTTATGCCAAGTTTATCTAAAATCATTTGTTCAGGGATTGTCTAGTAATTAGTAACAATAATTTATTTCTACTTGCGTATAAGATATTGAATAGATTACAAACAAAACAACTTATATACATTTTTGTAACCCTTTAATAGACCCGTGTGTTAGGTTAGGTTAGTTTATGGAGAGTGGTCTCCGTGATTATTTCAGTGGAGTGCGTGGAGAGCGCACCGGCCTGGTTCGCGGCGCGGCTTCGCGCAGCCATGCAGGGGCTCGGAACCGATGACAGAACTCTCGTACGCATCGTGGTCAGCCGCTCCGAAGTCGACCTCGGGGCGATCAAGCGGGAGTACGAGAGGCTCTACGATAAAACTCTGGAGAGCGAGATCAGGGTATGTCTGATTATTGCCGTCTCTTTCAGTGGAGTGCGTTGAGAACGCGCCGGCGTGGTTCGCGCAGCGCCTCCGCGGGGCCGTGCAGGGCGCCGGCACCGACGACAAGGTTCTCGTCAGAGTCGTAGCCACGCGCTCGGAGATCGACTTAGCCGCTATTAAGAGGGAGTACGAGAGACTCTATGACAAGACTCTGGAGAGCGATATCGCGGTTAGTATTGTGTGGTTTATATTTGACCGGAAGAATAAATAGCTCTGTGATTATGAACCATACATGTAGGTATATAGGCATCTTTAAACCATAAGTGCGAAACGTGCAGCTTGGCATAAAAGAGTAAGATGCGGTGATAGCAGGAACTAAAAACATTTTAGATTCTTTTGTATTATGAAAGGTGAAAATGTAAAATAATATAAAATGTTTTTAGTTCCTGCTCTCACCGCCTCATACTCTTTGGCCAAACTGTAAGATATGTCAAGTGATTGGCTATAGTTAAACTACTTAACATTTCCATCGCCTGTGTCGCAAACATTTATTAAGAAACACAAAATTATTTGACTTGGAATGTTCCAAGACGATGGATTTGTATGAGCCAGTAACAATTTGGGAAAACATGATTCTTGCTAGACATTTTTTTACTATTCATTTTTTTTATGCTTACACTGTAAAAAATAACAAGCACTGCATTATAAAAATTTGAGCACATTAAAGCATGACCTAAATTTCAAAGCTTCATTAAAATATGTGTAGCTATATCAGCTTTATATTATATTTTCTTTTACTTATTCTATGTGATTGTTATGTTGTAATGTGTTTTAAATTTTCATAATGCCACATACACTGATTGGATTAGGAGGTAAGATTTTGTCTTTATTTAATGAATGGAAAATGGATATCAATGGAAAATATAATTAAAAAAAGTAAAAAAATAAACATAAAAAATTTGAACGACAAAAATGATGTCTGATTTTTTAATTAAGAAAACCCACTTTATAGCAAAATTGGCACTTCCTTTCTTTAGGTACTTTTATTTAATTTACTTACGGACCACAACTATTTATTACTATATATCTAATGTAAATAACTCACAATATTATTATTCATAACAATTACACGCATACTAACGATGTCGCGTTTCTTTCTACCCGCATGTGCTATCGCCGCCATCTTGAACCGGAAATGCATCCATTTTGTTTTGGCGACACGGCAGCAGGGCGAGACCTCCGGTGATTACAAGAGGGCACTCATCGCACTTTTGGGACCGGCCTAGGAAGTAGAGAGAAACAAAGTTGAAGAACACCGATGCAGCTTAAGGATTGTATGTGCTAGCACGAATTTTTGATTATATTTTTGCACAGTATGTTTATACTTTAATTTTTAAAATATTATTAATAGTAAGCATCTTAGTAAGTGACCAGTGATCTGCCTACATTGCTTAATGTGTGAAATTAATTCACAGCGACTTGTAATGGTCTGTAGTGTCAAATGTTCCATTGTCTGACGTAGAAGTCTGTTTGTGTAAAACTTTTATTTAATTATATTCTTCATCATAATATTTTTTATTTTATATATTATATGCTAAACATCGAAAGTTGTAAAACAAAATAGCATTTAAGTAATAATTATTTATTTAATTATGCCTGAATGGGCCGGACTGAGATTATTTTATGTTGATAGTGCCTTGGTAAAAAATGTTACTATTTATGAGAATTATATAAATTATTTAATTGGCCTATAAAGCATTCCAGTTACATGTTTCCCACCCTATTCCTGTTGTGAGCTTTAATGATTTAGAATTGTGTAATAATAAAATATTATAATATTACGCTGTTTATTTTAACCAATTAACTCAAAATACCTTACTTAGGCTAAGAACTTACAGAGCTATTTTCAGTCGTGCCCGACGCGATTGCGGGCCCGTAATTCTGTAGAATGCAAATATATATATGTAAAAAATTTAGCACAATTCACGTCGCGATTTACGCCCGCGTCGTATGCGATTGTTTGCGGGTGTCGCTGCACCGGCGGGCGACTAGTAGAATCGCGCGAGGCGCGATCACCCGCAACCTCCGCTATTTGCGCCCGGGCGCTCTGCGATCGGTTGGCGGACGAAATTCTTATGTTTAGATTTGCCCGTTTCGCAGTCGGCGGCGGGCGAAAATCGCAACTGCGCCGACTGTGTAGACGCGCAAATAACCGGTCTCGTGAGTTTTGAAATAAAATCGCAGTTCCACGATCGCGGCGGGCGCGACTGAAGATCGCTCCGTGTGTTCTTAGCCTAAGAGTGGAGCTATCGGGCTAAGAACTCACAAAGGGGTTTCACCCGCGCAACTACTGTGGTATCCAGATAATTACCGTTTTGGCCGCTCCCTGGCGTATTTTTTGGCCCATGCGTTGTAAAATTTTAAGATTACCTGTCAAGGAGTTGACGAATAACGTTTCAAGTTGAAGAATCAAGATGAAAGTACGATTAACAATCGCCAAGTACCAGAAAAATATACACATAAGAGATTCAATGCATAAAAGCGCCATCTATTATTAAGTAGCAAATGTGCAATACATTCGCTTTTGCTGTAATAGGTGGCTTTTTTATGTGAATCCTACTAATATCGTAAATGGATAATGGATGGATGTATGTGTTACTCTTTCACGAAAAAGCTACTGAACGGATTTTTATGAAATTTGGTATGGTAGTAGCTTGAGATCTGGATTGATACATTTTTATTTTTATCCCAAAAAAGTACAGTGTTCCCGAGGGGATACTGTCTTTAAGCGGGCGGTGCCGCGGGCAAAAGCTAGTCTCCTATATGTATGTTCTCCTGGTACTTAGTGTTTGTGAGTGCCTGCTAAACATCCAGCGCACAATGTAAATCTACACTGCCGGACACATAAACTGCATCATAGTGCAAGATAACTTTCAATGAAATATAATTAGTGAAAGACCCGCCTCCAAATGGAACCCTCTCCTCAATGCAATTTTGATTATATCGCTCTCCTCGTCTACGGTAGACTAGTCTGCGACCATCAGCACCATACAAACAAGTCCTACACTCATCAGCGAATAATACGGAAGCCCATTGCTCTTCAGTCCAATTTAAGTGTTCACGAGCAAATCTTAGTCGAGCTTGCCTGTGAGCTGCAGACAATTTTGGTTCATTTGCGGGTCTGAAAGGTGTGATATCACGCTCTTTTAGCCTTCTTCTTATGGTTCGTGCACGAACTGCTACGTCACGTACCTGGTGGAGCTCATTTTTAATCCTTATAGACGTTAAAAACCGATTTCGCAAGGAAGTTGTTAGAATAAACCTGTCGTCACGAGACGTTGTCACCCGAGTTCTGCCGGTTCCACGTCTTATTTTGAATGCACCTATCTCGATAAACCTGTAAACTCGGGAAACCGTAGACTGGTTTACCTTTAAATCTGCAGCAATTGTTCGTTGGTCTTGCATTTTCAAGATTGCAAATTTGCAAGATTTGCCTTGATGCACTAGAGCAACAATTTGTGCTGCTTTTCGGATGATACGTCCATATTCGTGAGAAAAACGTGTTTAAAATTAAAACAGACTAGCAATTAAACAATTAGTAACGATAATTCAACATGTAACAAAACAAAAAAATAAATCACAACATTAACGTAACGAGTTAATCTTTAGTAAATTGACAAGATTTCTTCTATAGAATATTTTCTTTCTTTTGTGACAGTACCATATTTAAGTTCCATATTTTGATTTTGTTTTTGTGTTTATAAACCAGCCTTTATTTTCCAATACCAAAAAATGTAAAAAGTTTGCATATTTCGTAATAAAATTGATTGAATGTGTTCTTGTAGTTTGATGCAGTTTATGTGTCCGCCAGTGTATATCGTGACATACATCCGTCTACTTACTCTCAATAAAAAAACCTTGAAATATGACGCCATCTAGCGAGAGGTAGCTCATTTTACATTCGCAATTGCTTTATTGGCGCTTTTACGTATTGAATCTCCTACATGTGTATACGTACCCCTGGTAGTTGGCGACTGTAGGGTGCAGTACGTCCAGTCTAATAACCTTTTGTTTTTCGGGAAATCTACCTTCAAAAATAAAAGCGTGTAGAACACAAAGCAGATGCATAATATTTACATTTTTATTGTTTGATCTCCTTGGTGTGTATGTTCTCCTTTAACGCAATAATTGTAGGTGCCTGCTTAACATCCTGTAGTATTTGAGATCTTTGGTCCAATCTAATAAATTCTTCGAGATATCTAAATATATTGTTATAATTAACATTCATTAGTTTGTGCTTTACTTAAATAATTGTTTTGTTTAACACAATCGAATGATTTGAATCTAATGGACCTATAAATATAAGGCTAAGAAAGAAAACTACAAGTTAATAGCAGTCGATTTTTTATTTAACTTATAAATAATATCTTAGCCTCTTTTTCATGTTGCTCTACGCAAGCCCTATCACTTATATACGGAAATACATACTCGAACTAGCTGTACATGGCAGTACTACGCGGCTCAAACCTTATGATTAAAGCTTGACCAGTAATATAGAAAACCACTGATATCATACTTTACTTTTCAAGGTCAAAAGAATTTTTTTTTGTATTGCACTGTCAATCTTTTACCATAGAGCACGTAGCCCCCCCCCCCCCCCCCCCCCTCATCTTTCGATATAAAGGTTTCTAGTCTAGCAGAGGTTGTACAATAACTAAACCTTTTACTGTCATCTTCTATTAAAACATATATTAGGGAATAGGGATGCTGTTCTAGTAATGACAGCAGCGTGCCGAAACGTCAACATTAAGGCCGGGACCATATTGTCCGGAATCCGGAAGGCCAGGAAAATTCAGAGCACTGAAAATATAACTCTGCGCTCATACAATAGTTACAAATCGAAGTGTCGAAGCTGTCATATATAGACATTTGACCCGACACTCATGTGATCGACTTTCAGTTCTATTGTATTGGCGCAAAAATCTATTTTCAGTGATCTGAATTTTCCCTGGCCTTTCGGATTCCGGATCATATAGTCCCAGCCTAAGTTTCTCCACGGAGCAGTTTATTTTACTATTTATTCTTCAATTGAATCGCCAATATTTTGTCACGGACAATAATTATCATCATAAGAGTTTTAGTGCACTCCGTTCCAATTCAATGTCATCTACATTCGATATTAACTTTTCAATTCAGGTTCGTGAATTTTCCACGACATGGCGAGGTTTTCTGTATTCCTAGTCGGGCTACTGTGCGTGGGAAGCGTGGGGGGTATGGTACAGGGTACTGCTCCCGTCACGTAGACAGAACGCTGGCTTGGCAGTGCGCGTGCGATTTGAACATTTAGCTGACGCGGTACTCAGTCAACGGTTGTCTAAGTAACCTTGGGATAACTACTACACTGAGCTATTGTCAAACTATAGGGCTTAGTGATTCAGCCCTTTAATGACTAATTAGGGCTTTTCAATTCATTCTCTCCAAGCTATAGGATGTGATAGTACCAGGAGCTTAACCCTCCATTCCTCGAACTGCCGCATTCTTTCCAAGTGACGGGGGACTGTAATGTACAGTGCAACTACTTTCATGATATCCCTCGGTAATCTTCGTTTTCCACACTTCGTCTGCCACTGCCATATAAATACCATGCTTGCCGAGGGACATTAATAACATACAGTACGATCACCTTGTTAATGTCCCTCGTTAATCGTAATTTTTTTATGAGTGACAGACGACGCATGCAAAACGACGATTCTCGGTAGACATTAGCAACGTGGTTTTACTGTAGTTGTACTGTATAAAGTTTGAGCGAGTGGCGAGTCCCGGTGCGCGCGCGCAGCGCTCAGTCGGGGCTGGCGAGGCGCGCCTTCAGCTCCTCCAGCGGCATCACCTCCTCGTCACCTAGCGGTGGCTGCTGCTCCGTCTTCGATTGTTCTCTGAGATCTGTAAGAACAAAATGATATTTTAAAGTATACATAATAATATAAAATCTTTATGAATATTTTATGTGCCATGCAATGCCATCTTAGAGTCCAGTGGGGTGAGTACGAACAATTGACAACAACGTATTCGTATCGTTATCGAGTGAGCGTCGGGACCCCTGGACCAATAGAGTTATTTGCTGTTAAGAATATACCAAAATATTGTACCTTTTTCCTTCTATTTGGTACCACGCTTCAAATTTGTAGTACCTATTGAGGTACTTAAAATTTGTAATATATATTAAATTTAGAGCAAACTAGTAACGGCTCTTGCCCACGCATAATGCATAAGCGTGAAAGTGAAATTTGTATAGGCGTTGTCATGAATATCATACAATTCTCATTCGATAACGTTACGAATACGTTGCTGTCAATCGATAATGCTTGCCCTGTACAAGGCCTATGTAGACCGTAATACTTATTAGAACCTTTCAATATCTCACAGTTTTACAATATTTGACTAGTACAATATAAAATGTATTACAGCTATTAAATATACTTAGTCCCACTTGCGCAGATCTGTGTTACGGTTACAGTCGTGGGTTAAAATACATTGGCGGACACATAAACTGCATCATAGTGCAAGTTCAATGAAATATAATTAGGGAAAGTGCAAACTATTTTGATTTATTTCAATGGTAATGCTAAGACCGGTTCTTACTTTGATAAAAAAAACAATTCATGTGTGTATAGGTCAACTTTTCTCACTAAAAGAATCAAATTACTCCTTTTGCACCTTTTTGGAATGAAACAGTGAATAGAACAAAAACTGCTTTATTATGAAAATTTTACAATAATAAGAAAAGAAAAAGTTTTTTTTGTTTTTAATAAGGTGTATTACCTCCTCTTGCTCTAATAACTGATTCAAGTCGGTTTCGCAATCGCAATTCAAAAAACCTGATCAGTGTTTTAAAAGATCTTGTGGAGTATTGGCCCATTCTTGTGACAACGCAACTCTTGAGCTCCGCAACCGTTGTTGGGACCGGATTTCTTGTAAATACAGCTCTTTTTAGGTTGTCCCACACGTGTTCTACCGGATTGAGGTCCGGGCTACGTGCTGGCCAATCCATGGAAGGAATCTCAACCTGAGTAAAGTAGTGCTCAACTTGTCTCGCTGCGTGCGGACGAGCATTATCCTGCATCAGAATGAAGTTTTCGCCTATAAATCAGCTAAAAGGTACCACATGAGGGTCCAATATCTCCGTTATATAGCGATGTGATGTTAAACCACGGTTACCACGGCCATATGTCTGCGTCAATAATCACAAGTTCAGTTCGAGCATCCATCGATATGCCGCCCCAAACCATACAAGACCCGCCTCCAAATGGAACCCTCTCCTCAATGCAATTTTGAGCATATCGCTCTCCTCGTCTACGGTAGACTAGTCTGCGACCATCAGCACCGTACAAACAAGTTCTAGTACTCATCAGTGAATAATACGGAAGCCCATTGCTCTTCATTCCAAATTAAGTGTCCATGAGCAAATCCTAGTCGAGCTTGCCTGTGAGCTGCAGACAATTTTGGTCCATTTGCGGGTCTGAAAGGTGTGATATCACGCTCTTTTAGCCTTCTTCTTATGGTTCGTGCACTAACTGCTACGTCACGTGCCTGATGGAGCTGATTTTTAATGCTTATAGACGTTAAAAACCGATTTCGCAAGGAAGTTGTCACAATAAACCTGTCGTCACGAGACATTTTCACCCGAGTTCTGCCGGTTCCACGTCTTCTTTTGAATGAACCTGTGTGGGGTTTATTTTATGTTGAAGAGATAAATGAAATGTTTTGTCCCGATAATATTATATTGTTTTGTCACTTAATACGTACATACAACGTTTAGCTTAATATACCATTTAGATCGGAGGTTAGGACGAGACTGGCTACTTAACATTGGAAATATAATATTGAAATGACTTGGAACCAAGAGCATGCAGTAGGGACCACACAAAATGTGGTCCCTACAACCTGTCTCCATAAACCTTCTGTAAACTCGGGAAACCGTAGACTGGTTTACATTTAAATCTGCAGCAATTGTTCGTTGGTGTAGGCCTTGCTGCACTAGAGCAACAATTTGTGCGGCTTTTTCGGACGATACGTCCATATTCGTGAGAGAAAAACGTGAATAAAATGAAAAAAGACTAGCAATTAAACAATTAGTAACGATAATTCAACATGTAACAAAACAAAAAAAAAATAACCATCAATCACAACATTAACGTAACAACGAGTTAATCTTTAGTAAATTGACAATATTCCTTCTGTAGAATATTTTATTTCTTTTGTGACAGTACCATATAGAAATTTGATTTTGTTTTTGTGTTTATAAACCAGCCTTTATTTTCCAATACCAATAAATGTAAAAAGTTTGCATATTTTATAATAAAATTTGATTGAATATGTTCTTGCACTATGATGCAGTTTATGTGTTCGGCAGTTTATAATGCCTTCTCTTTCATAAATACGAAGAACGAGAGAGATAACATGATATTTAACCCAGATCTGCGGAAGTGGGCCTTAACAAGTGTGTGTTGTTTTTGTTTGTTTTAAGCTGTTTAACGTAACTTTCGTTTATCGAGATATAATATATAATAGTTTGATGGTGCGTACCGTGCCAGTGTTGCAGCTGCAGGTTGTAGTGCCAGGCGCGGTCGTGCTCCTTGAGCTGCGTGAACACGTACACCAGACCGCGGTAGTCGTACTCCAGACCCGAGTACCGCTCGCCGAATAGTTTCAGACCTGTGAAGTCACATGTTATATTTACAGCCCTAAGTCATACATTTAGAGTCCATCCACATTTACGTCACAGCGCAAGGGGAGTGGGGATCATACTAAACGTGACAGTAGATGTTAAGTACAGGTACCGGGATATAAGGGGGGGGGTGGAATGGTTCAAAAAGACAAATTTTTGCGGGACGTAATATGTGGATGGCCCGGGGTTCATAACCTTTGGTTCAAATTGTCGCCACTTCGTCACTAACTTAACTAACAAATCTGTCAAAAGTTAAAAATTGCCGGGCCGGACGGTGTACCCAATGTGTTTTATGTTCATTGTTTACAAATGTTTTTCGTTCCTGTGAATTTTAGTTTATATAGACTTCATACCGCGTTGGTATATTATAATTTGATGATAGAGTTGCATGTTCATGTGGTAGTTGTAGAGCGAGGCGGGTGTATGTGTGTGCGAGTGTGGGGGAGAGAGACGGGGATACTGACTGATGGCGATGGAGCGCAGGTACAGCTTCTCGGCGGCGCGGTGCATGTTCATGTGGTAGTTGTAGAGCGAGGCGGGTGTATGTGTGTGCGAGTGTGGGGGAGAGAGACGGGGATACTGACTGATGGCGATGGAGCGCAGGTACAGCTTCTCGGCGGCGCGGTGCATGTTCATGTGGTAGTTGTAGAGCGAGGCGGGTGTATGTGTGTGCGAGTGTGGGGGAGAGAGACGGGGATACTGACTGATGGCGATGGAGCGCAGGTACAGCTTCTCGGCGGCGCGGTGCATGTTCATGTGGTAGTTGTAGAGCGAGGCGGGTGTATGTGTGTGCGAGTGTGGGGGAGAGAGACGGGGATACTGACTGATGGCGATGGAGCGCAGGTACAGCTTCTCGGCGGCGCGGTGCATGTTCATGTGGTAGTTGTAGAGCGAGGCGGGTGTATGTGTGTGCGAGTGTGGGGGAGAGAGACGGGGATACTGACTGATGGCGATGGAGCGCAGGTACAGCTTCTCGGCGGCGCGGTGCATGTTCATGTGGTAGTTGTAGAGCGAGGCGGGTGTATGTGTGTGCGAGTGTGGGGGAAAGAGACGGGGATACTGACTGATGACGATGGAGCGCAGGTACAGCTTCTCGGCGGCGCGGTGCATGTTCATGTGGTAGTTGTAGAGCGAGGCGGGTGTATGTGTGTGCGAGTGTGGGGGAGAGAGACGGGGATACTGACTGATGGCGATGGAGCGCAGGTACAGCTTCTCGGCGGCGCGGTTCATGTTCATGTGGTAGTTGTAGAGCGAGGCGGGTGTATGTGTGTGCGAGTGTGGAGGAGAGAGACGGGGATACTGACTGATGGCGATGGAGCGCAGGTACAGCTTCTCGGCGGCGCGGTGCATGTTCATGTGGTAGTTGTAGAGCGAGGCGGGTGTATGTGTGTGCGAGTGTGGGGGAGAGAGACGGGGATACTGACTGATGGCGATGGAGCGCAGGTACAGCTTCTCGGCGGCGCGGTGCATGTTCATGTGGTAGTTGTAGAGCGAGGCGGGTGTATGTGTGTGCGAGTGTGGGGGAAAGAGACGGGGATACTGACTGATGACGATGGAGCGCAGGTACAGCTTCTCGGCGGCGCGGTGCATGTTCATGTGGTAGTTGTAGAGCGAGGCGGGTGTATGTGTGTGCGAGTGTGGGGGAGAGAGACGGGATACTGACTGATGGCGATGGAGCGCAGGTACAGCTTCTCGGCGGCGCGGTGCATGTTCATGTGGTAGTTGTAGAGCGAGGCGGGTGTATGTGTGTGCGAGTGTGGGGGAGAGAGACGGGGATACTGACTGATGGCGATGGAGCGCAGGTACAGCTTCTCGGCGGCGCGGTGCATGTTCATGTGGTAGTTGTAGAGCGAGGCGGGTGTATGTGTGTGCGAGTGTGGGGGAGAGAGACGGGGATACTGACTGATGGCGATGGAGCGCAGGTACAGCTTCTCGGCGGCGCGGTGCATGTTCATGTGGTAGTTGTAGAGCGAGGCGGGTGTATGTGTGTGCGAGTGTGGGGGAAAGAGACGGGGATACTGACTGATGACGATGGAGCGCAGGTACAGCTTCTCGGCGGCGCGGTGCATGTTCATGTGGTAGTTGTAGAGCGAGGCGGGTGTATGTGTGTGCGAGTGTGGGGAAGAGAGACGGGGATACTGACTGATGGCGATGGAGCGCAGGTACAGCTTCTCGGCGGCGCGGTGCATGTTCATGTGGTAGTTGTAGAGCGAGGCGGGTGTATGTGTGTGCGAGTGTGGGGGAGAGAGACGGGGATACTGACTGATGGCGATGGAGCGCAGGTACAGCTTCTCGGCGGCGCGGTGCATGTTCATGTGGTAGTTGTAGAGCGAGGCGGGTGTATGTGTGTGCGAGTGTGGGGGAGAGAGACGGGGATACTGACTGATGGCGATGGAGCGCAGGTACAGCTTCTCGGCGGCGCGGTGCATGTTCATGTGGTAGTTGTAGAGCGAGGCGAGGTGGCCGACGCTCAGCCCCACCTCGTAGTCCTCTGGGCCTAGAAGTTCCTCCTTAATCGCGATCGCTTTGAGGTGCATCATCTCCGCGTCCTAAAGTCCGAAGATTAAAAACTTCAATATATTCATTAATGTCATTCTAAGTTATGCAAAACTATAGGTTCAACAATAATAATAATTTATCTACTCTTACTCATCACAACAAGTAAAAGAAGCGAGAAACGATAATTTTAGCGTGTCCCAGTCCCTATAATTGCTACCACAAATTCTTATTATTTTTGCGAACACAGCTAATTTCCGTTAATTTAAAAACTTTAATTGATATTAAATAGGCAGTCTTTCTTTACTAAAAAATACGTTTTTAAATCATCTTATGTGAGGTCAGTGACCTCAGCGCTGTTGAGAACGCAATGTAATATTATTATTTTATAGCCAAGGTGGTTTCAAAATTTTAGGGCTTCTTAAGAGTTCGGTTTCTAGCTATTTCTTGGAAGCTACCCTCAATTTGAACGGATTTTTTTATTTATTTATTTAGGAACAAACATTTATTTAATACAAAATATTTTTATAAAGTAATACATAATTAAGAAACGTAAACCTAGAGTTCCATAGAAAGAAGTAATAAATATATAAAACTTAAAGCTACAACACATGCATTCGGGATCAGCTTATAACAATGTTTCTAATTTTCAAATTTTGTAATTTTAAATATGTAATATTAGAAATGTTTGAGTATAGGTGTTAAATAAATAGAGTAAGTAAATAATTTAATACATACCTGGAACTTCTGCATGCTCTGGTACAGGCGGCCGAGATTGCCGTAGTGCTTGGCGGTCTGCACGTTTTTCTCGCCGAACGCCATGATGGAAAGTTCCAGAGCCGCGCGGTGCAGCGCCTCCGACTCTTCTAGGAGATTTGGCTCTGTAAAAAGTTTATTAAAATCCTAATGCAAAGGCTTCTTATGAGTGATTACAGTAATGTTAAAACTAATTATTACCAAAGTATAAATAAACAATGTGTGAATGTAAGCCGCTCAACGACCGCTCACTTGAGACACGACGTGACAGTCTATTGCAATTTGCGTGACAAAATATATAAGATGGAACATGGAAGACACATGGAACAAAGTCTGGGAGCGGCATTACTGTCTTAAGACTGTCGCGATCCAAGTGAGCGCCCCCCCTTACATTAAATAAAATGTCTGCAATTGAACATACATTGTGGCTGTCTTAAATATCGAATATCTATATTATTTATAAGCAAGTTAAATTATATATTATCGTGGAATAAAGACGAGATCTCCTGATAAGTTATGAAGGTTTCTCTTAACTAATACCTTGCATATTCTGTCCGGCGGGCGTGTCTAGTGCGATCTCCTCTAAGATCAACGCCTTCACCCGCTTCGCCGACGCGAGCAGCAAATGATCCCTCGGTACCAAGTTCTATCAGTAAAAAATACATAAAAAGATAACTCTATACTCTGTTCTGGTCCAATGTAAACTAGGAACGTAAACAAAAATATTAAATTCAGACCAAATTACTGTCTTACTGTATTTGTTAATTGTACGTTATGTTCTATTATTATTTGTTTACGATTGAAATGGATCTGAACATGGGCCTTAGAGAAAGTGCAATACTGTAACGATGACGAAGTTTGTAAAGAATAAAAGGTCACATATTGTTTTATTTACGAACTTTGTGATTGTAATCAAAGAAGGTACTGGGGGCAAAGTGAAGGCGGACTAAGGCCAGTATAGTTAATTTCAAGCTCAACAGATCTTAGTATTCACTCTACAATATTAGTCAATCTACGATATAAATCAGCTCACCTCTATAATTCGTATCGCTCGTTCCGCGTGATCGCGCGCTTTATAGAACCTTCCAGACGAGTATTCTAGCACGTACAGCGCGTACGCGAGATCCTCCTGCGCAGTCGCAACGTGTAAACTCGCTCGGCCGTACACACGCCTTAAATGCGCTAACGCCTCTTCATACACGCAGACGCTGCGTTTTATGGCGTCTACGTTGAGTAGATAGAAGGCGAGGTCTAGTAGGGCGTGTGCGCGGCGCGGGTGGGCGGGCGCGTGCGCGCTGGCTAAAGCCACGCCCTGCCGCGCGAGCAGTCCCGCCGCTCCGAACCGCCGCTTCACAACGCACGCACGCGACGCGCCGCGCACGCATTCGCCGCGGATCCTGGAAATAGCAGCGATATAATATTTTTTTTTTGCAATACATAAGATAGACGGAGACCACAGCGCTCAATTTTTTTATTTAGTTGAATGACAGAGTGGCGTAACACATTTAATGTATTAAAGTGCGGTCGCGGAGCGCGTAGTAAGCCACTTCGTCATTCAACTAAGTAAAAATGTAAAAAGAAACAGAAATGTAAAGAAAAGACCATAATAGTCTTTCGACATAGACAAGTAACTAGAGAGTTTCTGGTCGAAACACTTGTATTTTTGCGTCGGGGGTTAAAAACTGACCTGACAGGTATGTCAGGCGTGAGCATGTGTAGCGCGCGCATGGACCACGCGTGAGCGGCGCTGTAGTCGCACAGCACGAAGAACAGCGCGCTGAACTCCTTCAGCAGGCGCACGACGAGCGCGCGCGCGCCCCACACCGCACGCCCGCGCTGTTGTGCGCCATCTCCGGCCCCAGCTCCAGCCTGAAATTAAGTTTGTCCAATGTTAGTAAAATGAATAAGGTAAAGTCACTCTCTACAAAAGTCAGCTCGAGCACTGGCGAATTTCAGCCACCCTAAGATTGACACCAAAATAAAAACCAAACGTCGCGTCAGACAAATCTTTCTTATTGTGAAATTTTATTGCCAATTATATCAAAGCACGAAACAACCAGCCCCGTGAAACCAAGTGCACGACTAGGTAAACCCGCAACCCGCGTGCGCCGCGCGGCCCCCGCACCACGGTAAACAGAGAACAGTAGGACATGTAAGGCCGTCTGACGAGTGATGTCTCTACTCTCGCGTTAGCGCAAGTCAAATAAATGCTAAAATAATGCAGGCTAACGCGAGCCGTCATACTTCAATGAGCGTGATCAGGGTACGTACGCGATCGGTCACGTCACAGCCCGTACTTAGAGCGCCTTATCATTCCTTATACCCTTCTTCTGCCTGCGTGCAGATAGGCGCCCGGCGCGCATGTACACATTTAAGCCGATCGCGGCACGTTTGTATGAAGATGTTCTCTACTGTTCTTATACTGTGCCCGCACTCTCTAACCACGCATACATAGCCGCAAGCTATCATTCCGTGTAAGTCTATTGAATGACGATTCTTTCAATGTCAAAGTAAAAAAAATATTCAATGTTGGTATTTTTATACACTTTCTGTGGTCGGTTTCAACGTTGGTCTACGTCCACGTAGATGCCTACCACGTAATAAAGTTACATTAGTAATATAATAATATATTCTTTGGTAAAGTGTAAATAAAGTGCTTCTACTTAAAAATTACAATTCATTGGTTACATATAAATACAAAAAATTTTTTAGCAGACAAATAAATTCATTACAAATTATTTTACCCCTGCAAATGAACACCCACAACAAAATATACAAGTGGGTAACACACTAAGGTTATCGGCATTGAACCGACCACTCACACACACACAAACACACTTTTTGTCGTCGATTCTCTATGAGGCCGTATACCTGTCGTCTGTGTCATCGGTCTGCGTGGCCGCGTCGCAGGCGGGCGCGGCGGCGACGGGCGCGGCGGGCAGCGGCGCGGCAGCGTCGTCCGGGATGCCCAGCAGCTGCAGCGACAGGGAGTACGTCTGCAGCGCCGCCGGGAAACAGCAGTACGCCGATTGCGTGTGTAGCAATCTGAAAATAATTTTAAAGGAGAGCGCTCAGTTTGGGCCCCACATGTTAAGAAGCCCACCAACGAAGATAAACTGAATATTATATATGTACATATTATGTATAATAATTAAAAGGTTCATAAATTTTTTTTTCAGTTCACATAAATATGTATACGATTTTAAAATATTTTGGTGATTAATTATACCTACTCTATTCACAAACACTTGTTTAATATACAAGTGTGTGGGAAAACAAAAAAATAATTACAAAAATATTCATCTGACCAGGATTCGAAAACGAGATCCAATTTTCCAAACAACGCAAATAATATGTATACGCGTACCAATCTGCCATTGGGACATTGGGTCGACATTATTAGAGTTGAAATTATTGATATATTGTTGCACTAAGTCCCACTTGCGCAGAGCTGAGTTAAAGTTAACCCTGGGTTAAATATCATGTTATCTCTCTCGTTCTTCGTATTTATGAAAGAGAAGCATGATATTTTAACCCCTAAAATGCGATGTTTCTCAGGGATAAGACCTAGATATATCGATTTTTCTCACAAAACCAATGCAACCAATACCTGCATACTAAATTTCATGGAAATACAGCCGTTTCCGAGATTCTAAGTATATTATATATCTACGAGAATTACTCGTTTAAAGTATAAGATACCTGTGACAGCACTCGAGCGTGAGCCGCTTGTAGTACGTGGAGGGCGACTGCGCGCGGCACAGCTCGAGGCAGCGCGTCAGCACGCGTTCCGCGTCCGGGTACCAGCCCGCCTCGTTCAGGAAACCGCCTGAGAGGTGTAGTAACATACAATTAATGATCTGGGGGCTAAATGAGGACTTACTCAAAGTACAATATCGAAACGATACCATAGTTATAAATTACACGACTCGCAATCCTTCAAGAAGGGAGCGTATTCCCACTTAAACGGCTGGCAAACCACTCGCGACTCCTCCGGTGTTGCGGGTTGTCCACGGGCGACGGTAATAATCGCTTTCAATCAGGCGCTCGGTCTGCTCTGTTAGACTGTTACCTTTATATAATAATAAACATCTCACCTAGCCTGAGTCCCAGCTGTATGACGGCGCGGCGGGGGGCGGCGGTGTCGCAGCGCGCGAGGTACGCCCGTGCCAACTCCTTCGACAGCATCGACCCGTGCTCGATCACAGCCTGGAAACGTCAGTGACGTCACGTTACACATAATATGCCCCCTGGCCCCTACTAAAAGTATTTACACAACTGATTAGCTATTCAATGTCTTTGTCGGATACGTTGGAAAAGTCCCTTGACAGACAAAGACACACCGTACCCTTGTTTTTTCATAAAACCTAATCTTATGGCAGAGTCTCCGTCAAAACACTCTGACATTGGCGATTCACTAAGGATCCATTTTAAAAAGAAGAAGACAAAGACACAACATTGAATCGTTAATCAGTTGTGTAATAATTTTTATTAGTAGGAGGCCTAGTATGATAAAAGGACTAATAAATAATCTTAGGGACTTGAGTTATAGCAGGACAGTCGCAGGAAAACAGGCAGACAGTTGCGTCTTGCAGGGCGCGGCAAATTAGGGTTTTTGATATTTTTT
Organism: Phengaris alcon alcon; assembly: GCA_037179445.1. Lineage (NCBI taxonomy): Eukaryota > Metazoa > Arthropoda > Insecta > Lepidoptera > Lycaenidae > Phengaris > Phengaris alcon. Next base: position 735,297 of record JAYRCH010000048.1, on the reverse strand, counting down.
CTACCGTCAGGGGGCAGACCCAACTCACACAAAGCGTCATCTGGTGGCCTTACGCCATCATCGGTATCAAAAACGATCAATAAGAATTTTCGATTCTTTTTCTGTCACCAGGCGGCGTTTTGTAGCAGGACGGTCCTTGTAGTGTCAAAAAGCTGTCAGAGTTCAGGCACTACTTTAAATTGTATGTAAATTTATGTATGTAAACTGAATATTGCTTTGTGTGTATTATGTGGTTCTATGTAAAAATCTTTAATAAAATATTAGTATTATTAGATGTCACGAATTTAAAAACCCTCATTCGAGGGTTTTATTCACCTCACCTCACCCTTAAGCTATGCTGCCCTCGTTTCGAGGGCAGCATAGCTTAAGGGTGTTATCACACTAGAGAATTGCAAGCGAATTCGCTGCGGCCGCGTTTAGAAATCACCAGTGCAGTGTGATAACCCTCTTAAGACAAGGGCCATACATATTACATAGTGATATGGTTCGTATGTTACAGACTACGTTAGTAAACTAAAATGTATCTCCTTGTGAACCTTCGCTCGGGCGGTAAATATTATGCGTAATATCAGACGATAACGTGGGGTTCAACATTGTAGGTGTTGCTTGCGGAAGCCGCAGTGGTGCCGGCTTACAACTAAACACCCGATTATAACTTACATTGTAATCAACACGTAGCGCGTAGGCGAATATTAGATTAGATGTACGTAACGAAGTATCGCAGTGCCAGTGTAGTGAGTTAAGTCTGGAACTACTGGTCTCGTCTACTTGTCTACAACTCTATACTAATATTATAAATAGGAAACATTTGTTTGTTTGTATGTTTACATTGAATAGGCTCCGAAACTAGTCGACCGATTTTTATGAAATTTGGTACAAGATATAGATTAGACCACGGGGAAGGACACAGACAAGTTTTTATCGCAGGAAAAAAGTACGGTTCCCACGAGCGGTGCCTTTTCTGCGCGCACGAAGTCGCGGTGCAACATCTAGTCTAATCATCATCATCATCAATCTAAAAAAAATCTAATCATCATGGACCACTAACCCCCCCACAAGTCTCACAAACTCCCCAAGTAAGTAAACTCCCCATTTATAATAATAATATAATTTATTTGCAAATGATATGGTACAATAAGCTGATACAGTTCGATAGCGTCTCAAATATTAAGGTCGAAGTTTTCTCGACGTGCAAATGTTGTTGGATATTTGTTTCTTCGGTCAACATTAGTTAGTCAAAAGTTTAACATCGTAATCATTACTACTTACTACATTACAAAATAATAATACCCTTATATCTAATTTATCAATACATTATTAATTGTAAGTCAATTTAACATGATATTATAAGTAATACAATTTTGAATGAATTCATATATATTTTTTTAAATAGTTACATAAAATTATAATTGAACACTGATATAATTTCATCCTTAAATGTTAATTTAGTAATTTATTAAAATATAAAAGGATATATTCAATATTTTTAAGCCAAACTTTTTTTCATTTTGTCTATCTCCAAAGTATTCTTTATTTGAGTAGAAACATTTATCTAATAGCCAGGAGAAATTATAATAGCCATTTTTAAATTTATATTTAAAAATTAATATATCTTTTATATTTTTTGGTAACATAATATTATATATTTTTATTGACATACGAAATTAATTTCTAAGACATATTTCAAAATGTTGTTTAGGTACCCGGATTTTATTTCTATGTCTACTTGTTCCATGGTTATGTATGTTAAATTTGTCCCTTAGGCTGGGACTATATGCACCGGACTCCGGAAGGCCGTAGAAAATATTGGGCATTGAAAATAGAACTATGCGTTAATACAATAGAGTTGAAAATCGAAGTGTCAGGTGTCGAGCTGTCATATATGACATTGATATTTGACTAGACACTCTGTGTTCGATTTTCAACTCTAATGTATTAGCGCAGAGTTCTATTTTCAGTGCTCTAGACATTGATATTTGACTAGACACTCTGTGTTCGATTTTCAACTCTAATGTATTAGCGCAGAGTTCTATTTTCAGTGCTCTAAATTTTCACCAGCGTTCCGGATTCCGGAGCATAATTATAGTCCCAGCCTTATAGGCTTCATAAAAATGTTATTGTTATTTATCAAAACACCTTTGAAGTACTTATTGAATGAAATTTTGTCATATAATATATTATACTCTATAGCTATATCATATATGTACCTACTATTATTATAAAGAGGAAAGAATTTTTTATTTGTTTGTTTGCATTGAATAGGCTCCGAAACTACTGGGTATATTTTGATGAAATTTGGCACAGACATAGAGTAGACCACGGGGAAGGACATAGTACGCAGCAAAACGTGCGGTTCCTGCGGAATTAGAATGTGCGAGCACCAAGTCGCGGGCAACATCTAGTGTTCAACTACAGTGGAGACCGAATACAGTTATCAATAACAACAATCATAACATTCTTAATACCTCCTGTCCCGTTTACGGGCGACAAATATAATCACCTACCATCAGGCACTTCTTCGCTCATTTACCTGGAAGCACTGCAGCAGCGGCAGCTGGTTGCCGGAGAAGCGCAGCAGCCGCTCGAACGTCTCCAGCTCGGACAGCTCCGCACCCAGGATGCAGAGCTTTCGCTCTTGCAGCATCTGCAGAGTGGGATAGCGTGAGTAAAGTTATGGGGCACAATTAGTACCTAACTAAGCTCATGTTGCCAATATGAGTTTAGTTGGTGGCAGAATGGGAAGAAATGAGTCATGACTCCATTATTAATTTCTTGTAGACTAAACCAGGGATTTCCAAAGTGGGTTGCGAGGGATAGTCATCCGGATTCCCCCAAAATTATTTGAAATAGCGAGAAAATAGACCCCACATCCATTGGGGTTACATAAAATAAAAGGCGTTTGTTTAGTGTTCCGTTATTTTAAAGTTTAGGAACCCCTGGGGGTCTAAAAAGGCCACTTTAGGCGTTTCATATTATGTTTCATATATTTTTTTCCATACAAAAATTGTGAAATTGTAAGATGGCTACATGATTCATCTGATTTCATCATACTAGAAAACATCAATTTTGACAGTTTTCAATAGAAATGCGTAAAATGGCGTACATAATATGAGTTGAAAAAAAAATGAATATGAAACACCTAAAGTGGCCTTTTTAGACCCCCAGGACTATTAAACGTCGCGTCGTCGTAAAAGTAACGAAAGTTTAAAAATAATTCCTTTATCATAACTTAAATATTAATATCTACTTCAGTCAGTTATTATGTTCTGATAAGAATATTGAGTAACGGTAATATTTTACACAACAGCTGTTGTTTACTTTCAAGTTCCATTAGAGTTCTACTAAAATATAGTGTGTAGTGTGTAATCTTATACATATAGGTATAAAAATTTATTGCAATTCCAATGTCTCGCCAAATCTCGAGAACGGCTGGACCGATTTGTATAATTTGAATCTTGAAATAATTGCGGAAGGCCAAAGCCAGGTTTAAACGGTGAGAAATATTGGAGGTTTATAGTAAAGACAAAACAACATGTGTCGGGACAACTAGTAAGTAATATTATGGAACTATTTCAGACGCAAATACGTCATTACACATTACTACTTACTAGCACATAGTGGCGAAGGCCGATTCTCCTTCATAGGCCTAGACCTAAACTAACTTAGCCTCTAAAATAAATACGTAGGGATTTGGATGAGGGTCTTCAAAAGTGGTAAGTGAAGCCGATAGGAATGGAGTTATTGAAACCCCTCGCTACTGCTAGCATAATATCATAAGGTAAATGGTTAAAGTTACTAATACAAAAATAGCAAATAGTGATTCACGGTCGAAGCAGCAATATTGGAACGTTTATTTAAATACACAAGACTAAATGTAATTTATAAATAATTCATACAAAGCATAACGGTATGCAATTTCGCCTTGTGCTGCAACTATTACGATAGTTAAACGATTACTATAACTACAATGAAGCGTTATTCTTATGAAATGAGCTATTTCATTCGTACTTATATATCGCACTCACTCTTGCACTTGGGGAAAACTGAAGAAAATACCCTCAGGCGCGGGGCGCTGTCATGATTTTGATAGATTTTCATACAACTCTCAGGCTGGGGCTATAAGCCCCGGAATCCGGAACGCCGTAGAACATTCTGAGCATTAAAAAAAAAGTTTAGGCAAACGAGATCGCTTCTGGCAGGTGTAGGCAGTCGGCAGTGTCAAGTACGACGAGGTGACTCCCGGGTCATGGGTCACGACTAACGCCGCACGTGGTGAACGTGTGACCCACTGACCCGGCGGCGCCAAGACTTGTGACCCATCAGCAATCTTCATCTACTAGTGGGTAGTCGAAAAGGACCGGCTCACTCGAAATTACAATCACAATCAGAAATCACAATTTCTATACTTTTTGATGTGTAACATCTTTCCTCTCGCTCTCTTGCAATTTGTGTGAGTGATTTCGTTAAATGGGACGGTAGTGTGTAACAGGAAGTCGCGGAAGCACTCGCTATTTGAATTGACCAATAAGCGCGCGGTGGTAGGGTCAGATTCGAATAAAAATTTTCAGTAGCATTTTTAAATTTGACGTTGATTTCTGTCACTGCTTAATGGAAAAGTTTCCGTATTTTTCTTATCATAATATTAGAAAATCGTACTAGGCATTGTGTTTTTATGAAATATTTTCATAAAATGTTACAATAAAGTTACACATCATAAGCGGCTACTGTAAGGGCCCCCATACACGGTCCGGTTTTCCTTCAGTTCGGCCTGAACGGATGCAAAATCAAAGTCTGTGTGCAATTCCGAGATCGCATCAGTCGGCCGGATCGACTGAAGCGATTCATTCCAGTGTTGCCAGCTCTGTTTTTGCGAAACTACTAAACGTCGATTTCTACTAAAAGCTTGCTCTCGTGTATGGGGGCCTTTAGGCTCGCTCGTTTTTTTTATTTCAATGATAATTGTCAGCACTCCTGAGCTCCCAAACCCTTGCATTTACTAATTTCTTTCTTAGCAGATTTATGGATTGTGGTGCTCCTTAGGTATATATAGAGTAAATATTACCTATCACTGTTGTTGTATACGCCGCCGAAAGAAGCGGTTTGTCACTATCCCAGGAACTTAATTTTGAAAATCGCGATCGCCCTTAACTTCTGTTATCGGTGGCATTTACCGTTGACTAAAATAATCCACTTAATATAGACGGTCATAACACCTACAATCTACGTAGCCCCAATTTGGATAACTAAACCAAAGTCTCGAATCTCGATAGAGCCCAAGCCGGCGCGGCTTCAGTCAAATTACTTAAGCAATTAGCAAACTAGTAAATTAGCGGCTAGGCGATAAGGCGCGCTTATCGCACGGCGCACCCACCTGACCTTGCCGTGCAAATGTAGGCACTAGGCACACGTCAATTCAATATATTATTTTAAACTTGGTTAAATCGTATGATTCTAGTAGAAAGAAATCAATTGCACAGTTGAAAACGTCTGGAAAGCAACCAGCTTACAAAGCCACCGATGAAGACCGATTTACGGTTTACCAGTCCCCAAGAAACGAGAACTTGACGACAATTTATTGTGTGTTCTTCCCGTTCTAACACGGTCATGGAATCACGATCATGTTCCTTTGTCGGTCCTCTGAAGTTAACTCGTATTTGTCTGAATATTTTAAATCATTGTAAAATACTATTTTCCTGCTTTCTATGCTATATTTATTTACTTAACTATTCATTCGATTGATCACTTTCACCGCAAGTGAAAGGTTTGAGTTTATAAATATGAGTTTAATTTTGAGACTTTCGATTAATTGTAGAGACTAAATTCATCAAAATCTTTACCTAATTCTGGATTTTCCTACCTAATTGTGCATTATCATAAATGCCCTCCGCTGCATAGTTTATATCTTAATATCCGTAAACTATAGAAATTGTAATATTATAAGAATACCTACATTCGATATTTGAATAATAGCGTAGTTGACTAAATGTAAAATATTCAGTTTAATTTATATATTCTGAAATATTGAGTATTATTGAGTATTATTACTTGATAAATGTATTATCTTATAAAAATTTATGTGTAGTTTTGTAATTAGGTGCATTTCAAAGTTACAAAAAAGTTTTAATATTTATTTCCATAATTAGTGTAAAAAAATACATAAGTAATTACTTTACTTACATAAAATACAAAAGCATTACTATAATATAGGTACTCTTACGTGTGACTCTACACGTGACGTCAGATTTTTGTATGGAGAGTTTTCATGAGACATGCGAAATTCTTTATTACAAGTCAATTGAAAATATTGATATTTAATATTATACTGTTTCTTCTGAGAAGTTACTCATATTTAAAAGTACTATTTATTTATACAATAAAATCAAATTCAGTCAACGCCTATTATTATAAGTAAGTTGAATGTGCAATGTAAATAGGCGCAGCACAAGGTCGCCCCCAGCGCCAAGTTTCCCCAACCTTTGTGGATCTATTTGAGTGCTGAGGTTACGTAAAAACACGCTAATGGCCAATATTCGGCAAAACGCGGAAGCCAGAGGTGAACTATGCTAAGGTCATGGTTTAGATCGCCGACAGTTTCATCAAGTTGCTTTTTTATTTTCCTTTATTTGATTAGTCCGTGTTCAACCACTAGTCTAGATTTTCAACCCCGGTCCTACGTAACGTCGTAATAAAGATGTGGGTTGAAAATCTAAAGGTGAAATATGCTGCTTTAAAGGTAATTGCTAATTGCTTAGATCGCCGACAGTTTCATAAAATAGCAGCTTTTTGATTGAAAGGGTGCCCTGTCTATAAGCCACCCACTCCTGTAAAATCGGTCTGATTGCGGCCACTAATCTGTGGCCGCTGAGAGCCGCTTAACTTTAAGAAGCACTTGAGAATTTGGGATTTAGAATTCTAAATCTATGGGCCCTAATTCACTAGAACACTAGCTTAATTAATATGACACCCGAAGGCCGATTCTGCTAATTAAATCTTGCAATAATACAGTTATGATCCAGTCCCGTTATGTTAAAACTGCAAAATGTTATTCTCATAAACGTCAAACCAACGTCAAACCTGTTTTGATTGGTCCAAACTCTAAAAATCAGTTTATGATATCAAGACGATTCATTTATAATTCAATAAAAGTAAAATGAAAGTGTAAGTTTATTACGAGACTTGGGGTTCAGGTGCCATCCATATGATACTGTAAAAATATCTCTAAATGTACAATGGTACATTATACCATCCAGAATCCGGCGGTCCCGGAAAAATTCAGAGCATTGAAAATAGAACTCTGCGCTAATACAATAGAGCTATAATAATTCGAATACACGAGTGTCGAGTCAAATGTCAATGACAGCTTCAACACTCGACACTTCGATATTCAAGTCTATTGTATTATCGCACAGCTCTATTTTCAGTGCTGTGAATTTTCCCGGGCTGGCCAGATTCCGGATCATAAAGTTCCGGCCTTACACATGTACATAAAGAGAGGAACGAAGAGAACACCTGATAAGTTCACGGATCGTATGTTATCTTCATTTGTCCTCAAACTCTCAATCCCCCTATACATATAAACGTGATATTCTAACTATCAAGCGATACATCAGCACATCGACAGTCACGCAGCGATGCCAATCTCCTGACCCAGTTACACAACACACCCTTGACCGCTCATCATCATCAGGTGAACGCACTACCTCGACGCCTTTCAATGGAAGAACCGTCGAAAACACATAATGAATCGTGCGTTTATACAACCAACCGGATAAAACGCTGTCATATCGAGGGCATTTTAGCTGGCTGGCTTGTTAAGAGTTTGGACTTTGGTGTTTAAAATTATTTTTTAATTCAGACAATTTGAGGTCATTTGGAAATCAAATTACGGACAGACATATTAAATCGTATTTTAGGTTTTAAGGTTTTAAGTTGGCCACCGAACTTTTATACTAAATTCTAGTGCAAAAGTTCGGTGGCCAAACCGAGGCCAAATTAAGGCAGCTTCGCAGGGCCCAGTTAGACAAGGCGCGCGAAGACCGAGCAGCTGTTTTTATTCATAGCATAGCAAATTGATGTTTACCGACTAGGCCACAATGTACAAACTTATTCATTTTGTTATTTTTAAGAATCTGTACGACGTACGCTGTGGCCAGGACGATAAAGCTCAATTTGCGGTAGCCGCGTTGCGTTCTCGTGGTCATATACTGTATACGCGCCCTTATGCGTATAGGAAGCTATACGCATAAGAAGCCACGTTACCAAGACCTTGTTATAGGTATCATACTTTTTGCTGCATCTAGCTAGCGTCTAGATAAATGATGGATGTTAACATGTTCACAGCGACTGATGTTCACATCAAACAATTCCGTGACGCCGCGCCGGCAACAAGTAACATGGAAATCAAGATTAGTCCAAGGAGTGGGTTATTTTCTTTTTGCCGCCTCTATGCTAAACAAGGTATATCATGGATCACGGAGGTTACAGAAAAGGAGAACGATCGCTACGTTAAAGCATTAGCCCGCCTGTCCCTGAAAATCCGTCGGTAAGTAGTGTCTACGAAGTTAGCTGTTTATGAGTAGGTACACGTAGATGAAGTTAGTTGAATAATGTACCTACAACAACCCGCTTTTATTGAGACAGCTTTAGCATCGCCTCACTTATTTTGTCCACATTTCTGCGACACTATTTCCTCCAGCGATCGATCTCCTTTTCTCTGACCTCCATGTCATGGATGTTGCCGCTGCGCGTTGTTGACACTTGACAGCGACTGATAACCACACTCAACAATTCCGTGACGCACACACCACTACGTGACGGGATTCACGTATAAGATGGCCATTTACCATCGGTGGTCACTAATCACTACATAGTATAAAAAAATGTCGCTTTTTCTGTCTGTCCCTATATATGCTTAGATCTTTAAAACTACACAACGGATTTTGATGCGTTTTTAATAGATATAGTGATTCAATAGTAAGTTTTATATGTATATAACATGCATAATATAGTAGAGTATAACTGATAATTTAAGAGGTTTCTAATGTCGTAAAAAAACACATTTTTTTGCGCTTACATTGCAAACGCTGGCTGAACCCTACGAGATAGATCAAAATAATGTACACGTGTATATATATGTCTATCTCTTAGGGATAACCCACAATAACCAATATTATACCTTTTACTATTTACGAGTAATAATGGATTATTTACGGAGCGATTTTAAGCAATACAGCATTAATCCTTAGCCAATTAAGTACCTTAAATACATTGCGCATTTAATATAGATCAATTTGGCCCGTTACAGCATGTAATTCGAATGAATATTTTCGAAGATATTACAGATTTAAGATGCAGGGACATTGCGGTTGGACCAGCCGGGGGGCCGGTCGGTGACGTACACAGTATGATCCTTATCAAATTAAATACGTTACTCACTTTAAGCATTTTATACACATTATAGTGGCTCTTTTTTTTAATTAATATGTTCCAGTTTAAATTAATATGTTATATTTAGAAGATATTGTAAAATTTATATTCAAGCGCGAAAAATATAATATATCAAGCGGCCTCGCACGTCGCGCCGAGGAGATAAGATAGGGTCCCGTTTTTACCCATTGAGAACGAAACCCTAAGAAACCTTTTCAATATTGTATACACAAGTATATTGCAGTGAGTAGAGTTATTTGCTGAAGAAGGCTTTTCTCCAAGAACACTATTCCACGCGGGCGAAGCCGCGGGCAAAAGCTAGTTGTCAACGAAACAATTCGCGGCAGTTGCAACTTACATGGCATCGAGGAAAACGCCAATGTAATAAGGATGCACAAAAACGTTGTATGTACTGTAAACATATTGAAGTGGTTACGATTTGCGATTGCCCAACTTCATCATAACTGTTTATACAGAACATCTATACAAATAAATAAAATTGAAGTGTCTGCAGTCTGTTTGTAATTTTAAATTAACAGATTTTCACTTATATGTTATGTATAATGAGAGTATATACAGTACTTACAATAAAAAAACAATTTTTACAATTATTGCCTGTCTGTCTGTTTGTTCCGACTTCCGACTAATCTCCGAAACGGCCGAATCGATTTTAACCGGACTTTCGCTGGCAGATAGCTCATGTTGTAAGGAGTAACTCAGGCTACTATTTTCTTTGGGTTCCGTTTAAAAAGAATTGGGTTCCGTCGCCGTTAGTTATACTCAAACGAAGTTAGTTATAAATAAGTATAACAACAAGAAAACATAACAAACGGAAACTGCGGTGTTTACAAAATCCACGTCAATATAGATTCTAGAACAAACCACTGTCATGTGTCAACAATGACAGCGCGTCATGTGCAACCGTCACCTATGCTGCGCGTGCGCACCACCCGGCGGTTGTGCAACAGCTGTTGTGTCAGTATCTGGCCGCTCCACTTCCTCTATCGGCCGAGTCAATGACACGCCCGTTACACAAACATTCACTATCACCTACTAAACTTTACACTCGACACGAGAGGCGAGACAAATAGAACGAGTGGTATAAACTAGGGCGTGCAGATCATGGCTTCGAGCCTTTTATCCTTCAGACGGCGAAGTAAAAGGATCGAGGTTCTGAAGGTCGATTCTGTTAATTAAATCCTGCAATAAAAGTGAAGATGTAGTCCCGAACCCCGATATGTTTAAACTGCAAAATGGTATTTTCATAAACGTCAAACCAACGTCAAATCCGTTTTGATTGGTCCAAACTCCAAAAATAATTTTATGATATCAAGACAATTCATTTATAATTAAATAAAAGTAAAATGGAAGTGTAAGTTATTGGGGGTTTTCGATATATTTTCTGCCGCCAGGAGGCAGACCCGACTCACACAAAGTGGTATCTGATGGCGGGAAAGTGCTAAGTGATTTCGAAAACTGTCAATAAGAATTTTCGACACTTTTTTGCCACCAGGCGGCGCTGCGTAAAAGTCGGGTCCTAGTCGTGTCAAACAGCTCTCAGATGTCACGAACTTTTATATACCCTCATTACGAGAATTGGGGTTCTGAAACTTCCGAGCAGCCCATGTGGCAGCCCATGTGGTAGCCCATGTGGTAGCCCATAGTTGAAGTCCATGTATCCCTCGGTGCAGCTCGAATTATTGGAATGGGATTAGTAGGACTAGCTGATGCCTGATACCAACGACGCGTAGCCTTGTAACAATTACAATGTTTTAACAAGTGCAGACTGTAGTGCCTTAAGCTTGCCTATTTTGCCTGGTTTAACTCGTACATCCGCGTTACGAAGACAGTGAAATGATAAAAATAAAATTCAAAACTGACCAACGACGCTTCAGCCGTGTTCACATTACCCAATTAGAGTAAACCATTTTGACATAATATGTACATTGTACACATAATTCATTTATATTTACTGTCTCCTTTACGCGAATAGACTATAGTTAGCCAATCAAAGCCTGACCAATTGATAAAAAAAACATTTCGTTAATTAGCAACACCACTATTTCAAGAATTTCTCTAGAATATTCTGTAAACATTGACAATACACAGCATCTCGAACACAAACCGTTGTGCCGCTAACACGAATCGGTACAAAAACCAAGTGGTACACCGGGCCACCGGGTTAGCAGGGCCTAGAATGCCTACCTACATACCTAGAACCTAGACGCCTAGCGGAACGCGAGTCGCGAGTTACATACTAACAGAGCTGTTATATCACGAACGTCTATGATTTCTAAACTAAGAATAAGGCTTATGAGTTCTGACGTACATTTATACATATTGATTTCAGAAGACTTTGTCAATTTAATGCGGACTGATTAAACTGCGGAAAGCAAATGTTAAGATGACATTATTATTTTTAAACAAAAACAAAGGAAACAAGTTTTATTTCATTTGTTTTTTTGCATTTACACAATTTTTTGTTTAAAAATAATTTTTTTTCTCTTTTTAGTTATATTTATTAAATTATTATTACTAACACATTTTAAGAAAGTTATAAATACAAAAAAGCCTTCGCTGTTCTCACTCTCTCGCCAAAACAAACTCAAGCGTTCTTTTGTGTCAGTTTTCTGAGAGGGCATGGCATTTCCCCAAATAAGCATTACCGAGCATTAAATAAATATATTAAAGTGATAATGATGATCAAGAATATAATTATAGCAATAGCAGAATTTTAAAAGACATTGATATCGGTGCACAAAACTCTGATGAGTAGCGAGTACCTGTCATCATAATAATATGTTGGCGTTTCTTGTGAAGATGGTGGTGATGATGATGATTAATGTAAGTGGAATTATGGCATATGCTTGCAGTTAGAGATGGGTAAACACCCGGGCGTTTTGGGCGTTTACCGGGCGTTTACCCATCTCTACTTGCAGTTCTTTAAACAACGCTGGAATCCCCAAACATGTATATGTATGGACTCATGAGTAATATAGTACTATACAGCATATTACGTTTAGTACTTTTGGATCCAGGGTAAAATCCTACAAAAAAAGGTTTGGTGCAAAATCCTACTTTTTGGTAGCATTATGCTTAGACTACTTCAGAAAAAGTCGAAGTCACCATATGTGTGTAAATAATGTGTATTAATAAATTTCGAGGAGTTCCCTCGATTCCTCACGGATCCCATCATCAGGTCACCACGGGACCACCTTGGGATTATACCCTTTACATCAAAAAAAGAACTATGAAAATCGGTCCACAGACGGCGGAATTAACGTTGAAGATACAAAAAAGTATTTATTTTTATATATATACAGCCGAATGCATAACCGCCTCTTTTTTTTGGAAGTCACTTAAAAATATATCAAACCTCTACTGCCCTAAACAACCCCAAAAATAGGGCAGTTCAGGTGTGGACACTTTTCGCCTCGACAGTCGACATGCCTCATCTATAATATACCTATAGATCTATGACGAACGTATTACGTACGTAAGACCGACTCATGTACCAAACGCCCAAGAATGTTGTTACGGTGTACCAATTAAGTGCAGTTTTAACTTTCCACTCTTTTGTGTAGTACGATAAAAAACTTTATTTTTGTATACAAGCGAGATTACCCATTACCCATATACAAAGGTCTGGAAAAAACTTAACCAAGACTCAGGACATGTCTAATGGCCGATTTCTTCATGAGAGAGATAAACTAGAGTTTGTTATTCGGCAGATATACTTATTCCAGGGTTAAAATTTCGATGGTTGTCTTCAACAGACCGACGTGTTAGCTATCCTATGGTCATGTATGTGTGACTGTGAGCTATATACCTACTCTAGGGGTCCTCTAGACCCAAATTTAATATATACATACTTAAAAATATTTACTACCTACTTCTCCGTTCTAATAAAAGTTTGTTACTTATTATTTGTTTACGCTAAATTATCTAAAGTTTTTTTTCAATTTTTTTTTCCGACAAAGAGTATTTAGCATGATCTACCAATGTGATGTGCTAAAGTTACAAACAGTTTTACCTCTTATAGTCTAGAAATGCCAGTGGGAAACCAACTTCTAAGCCACTTTGGAGGTCGATTACTTGAAAATGGTTAACATTTTCCCCGGCCTTACGGATTCCGGTCAATATCGTCCCAGCCTTAGGACAATAATTAGCTGGTGCATGCATATTGCACACATGGAATTCAGATATAGCCGAAGCTTCGTCTCAGTCTCTGATTACCCCAGTCTACTTGTTTATATCCGGAATGATTAACCAGCACTAGGTTAATCATCAAGTCATTATCGAATGCACTGGATATGGCCATACCAACCTCGGCTACTACATCAAGTCATGCTAAATGTCTAGCTACTTTCGGTGACTGGGTTAACGTGGTGTGATTGCTGCACTAGATGACTGATTAAAGTTCATTGGCTGTTTTTCCACTTTCCGAGTTTAAACTAAATAGTTTAGACGAGAGTTTCCTTTAACGTTGCATAAGGTCAGGCGCTTATATGGAGACCATTAAGACCGTTCCACGTGGAAAAGCCGACGAAAAAAACGAATTAGAGACAGGAGTTCTCACAAACATTGCGGCTACATTAGAAACTTTGCTTCTACCTCCTACCAGAAAGCCAATCCAATTCTAATCTTAGTATCTTCACTTTTCTTCTCAATCTCACTTGCATGCTCAAGATTTGATGCGTGTGCGCGAATGCGACTGCTTTACTTGAGACTGTCTTATTTTTCATTCATTTACAAGAGATGGCCCTCTGAATCAAAAGATTTAGATTAGATTTAGATTCTCAATCTAATCAATCAATTTGAGATACACGTGATAAAATTAAAGACAGAACAAGAAATCCGTGCAAAGGTAAAAGAAACAAAAAGCCAATTTGGAATTTTTGGATCGATATTTTTATGTCTAAACCACAACTGGAAACTCCGTGGATTATTCTGATTTCTGACTGATGTTCTCGAAGAACTTGTGTTATTACGGATACAAGACAACGGAAATATTTTAACATACTATACACATTACACATGTAATAAAGAGGAAAGGTTTGTTTGTTTGCATCGAATAGGCTCTGAAACTACTGGACCGATTTTGATGAAATTTGGCACAGATATAGAGTAAACCACGAGGAAGAACATGGGCTTCTTTTTATTGAGGCAAAATGTACGGTACCCGCGATATTTCCTTTAGCGCGTACGAAGTCGCGGGCAACATCTCATACATGCATGCAACATAACATACATGTAACTGTGTGATGTGTCATGTGGTAAACATGACGAAAACGTTACCAATCAATATCTCGCCCAGATAATGCTACCGTGCCAAGGACGCAGGGCGTTCACTAATTATGTACTTCTTATCTCCTTCGCCGCGGCGGCGCCAGAGCCCAGAGGATAGATTCTGTTTTAGATAATTTTTCTATTGTAATAAAAATTGGAACATAGTTCATACTCGACGACCTCTGTGGCTCAGTGCTTAGCGCGTCGGCGTTCAACACGTAGGTCGCGGGTTCGAATCACGCCGAGCGACGGAACAAATAGTTTTCTACGTTCCTGGGTCGTAGACGTGAATTAAATATGTGTAATATAGCGGGCTGTGTCGTCATTTGTCACTAAACAATGTACGGCGGTAGCTGATTGTGACGTCACAGATCGTTTTTCGAGGAAGAGATGGGCAACATATTTGTTGCTTACTAATAATGTTTAATAGCGTCAACATAAATAACTATTTCTTTTCAATTTATATATCTCTATTCAACTCATCAATTTAAAAATGTAATTTGTCAAAATGTGATATTCGTCACTAGGATCCTCCAATAGGGGTGTTCTATTGGAGGATCAGAATTAGTTAATCAACGAAAAGTTATAATAATCCATGTCTTGAAATGACTATTGCCGCGCAAAATGATGTATAGAGCAGAGCGATTTTCGCGTCTCTAGTCTCGAAACTTGTTATGTCATAGCAAAAACTATTATATATATATTATGATTTATGTACATACTTATCAGGAAAAATATCTCCGAGTTACGTATGATTGTGATCAGCATCAGCTACTAATAACTAATGATATTATAATAATTTAAACTTGTAAACTTGTTATGTCATAGCAAAAACAATAGTGTATAATACATAATAATATAATATTATGATTTATGTACATACTTATCAGGAAAAATATCTTTACGTCCGAGTTACGTATGATTGTGATCAGCATCAGCTACTAATAACGAATGATATTATAATAAATTAATATTGGTTTTTAACCTTTAGGTTTGTTTACTTTGAGATAAGGGTTTCCGCAGACATTTTTCTATTTGCCTTACGTTTTAATCTTACGTAAAAAAAACCTGTTTTGCTGTTTCTTGTCACTAAAAATATACAAACGATATCCTGACGATACGATACGTGCGTACAAACGAATAGATCCCCAATACGTACCTGAAACAGAGATAACAAACATTTTTAGTAAAAATACTTTTATTTCTAAACATAGGAACAAATTACAATGAATGCAATGTAAATCTAACTTCATACAGCTTAGGTGTACCTGAATATACAGATCACTAAATAGTACGTAAACTATACTCCGTTTAAGATCCATTTTAATATAAACGTAATCAAACAAACTTAATTGTCTATACTAATACACTGGCGGACACATAAACTGCATCATAGTGCAAGAACACATTCAATCAAATTTTATTACGAAATAAATTGGAAAATAATGGCTGGTTTATAAACACAAAAATAAAATTAAATTGAAATATGGTACTGTCACAAAAGAAAGAAAATATTCTATAAAAGAAAATTTGTCAATTTACTAAATATTAACTCGTTGTTACGTTAATGTTGTGATTGATGGTTATTTTTTCTTTGTTTTGTTACATGTTGAATTATCGTTACTAATTATTTAATTGCTAGTCTGTTTTCATTTATTCACGTTTTTCTCTCACGAATATGGACGTATCGTCCGAAAAAGCCGCACAAATTGTTGCTCTAGTGCAGCAAGGCCTAGACCAACAAATAATTACTGCAGATTTAAATGTAAACCAGTCTACGGTTTCCCGAGTTTACAGAAGGTTTATGATGACAGGTTCATTCAAAATAAGACGTGGAACTGGCAGAACTCTGGTAACAGCGTCTCGTGACGACAGGTTAGTGCACAAACAATAAGAAGAAAGCTAAAAGAGCGTGATATCACACCTTATAGACCCGCAAATGGAACAAAATTGTCTGCAGCTCACAGGCAAGCTCGACTAAGATTTGCTCGTGAACACTTAAATTGGACTGAAGAGCAATGAATGGGCTTCCGTATTATTCACTGATGAGTGTAGGACTTGTTTGTACGGTGCTGATGGTCGCAGACTAGCCTACTGTAGACGAGGAGAGCGATATGCTTAAAATTGCATTGAGGAGAGGGTTCCATTTGGAGGCGGGTCTTGTATGGTTTGGGGCGGCATATCGATGGATGCTCGAACTGAACTTGTGTTTATTGACGCAGACATATGGCCGTGGTAACCGTGGTTTAACATCACATCGCTATATAACGGAGATATTGGACCCTCATGTGGTACCTTTTAGCGGATTTATAGGCGAAAACTTCATTCTGATGCAGGATAATGCTCGTCCGCATGCAGCGAGACAAGTTGATACTTTACTCAGGTTGAGATTCGTTCCATGGATTGGCCAGCACGTAGCCCGGACCTCAATCCGATAGAACACGTGTGGGACAACCTAAAAAGAGTTGTATTTACAAGAAATCCGGTTAATCCAGTTATTAGGGCAAGAGGAGCTAATACACCTTATTAAAAACAAAAAAACTTTTTTTTTTCTTAGTATTGTAAAATTTTCATAATAAAGCCGTTTTTGTTCTATTCACTGTTTCATTCCAAAAGGTGCAAAAGGAGTAATTTGATTCTTTTAGTGAGAAAAGTTAACCTATACACACATGAATTGATTTTTTTTATCAGATTAAGAACCGGTCTTAGCATTATCATTGAAATAAATCAAAATAGTTTGCACTTTCACTAATTATATTTCATTAAAAGTTATGTTGCACTATGGTGCAGTTTATTTGTCCGCCGGTGTATTATAAAGGGGTAAAGTTTGTTTTATATGTTTGTTTGCATTGAATATACTCCAAATACTACTGGACCGCTTTTGATGAAATTTGGCACAAATATAGAGTAGACCACGAGGGAGGACATAGGCTCCCCCGTGGTCTACTCTATATTCCCTTTCGCGCGTACGAAGTTGCGGGCAACGTCTAGTACTAAAAGAAAGTGTCATTGGATTTCTATATTGCACGGTAAATATAAGAAGTGACATTCAAATTGGTAGCATTATATTATTCTCTACTAGATGATACCCGCGACTTCGTGCGCGCATAAGTAAATCCCACGTGAACTGTACATTTCGTCGCGATAAAAAGTAGCATATGTCGATCTCCGTGGTCAGCTCTATATCTGTGCCACATTTCATCCAACAAACAAACAAATCTTTCCTCTTTATAACATAAGTATAGACTGTCTTTTTGTTATCAGTATATTAAATTGATTATTGAATCTATACAGAGTATAGGCTGGCCGCTAGTCGTAACATTAGATGCATTGGATATCGACAGCTAGAAGGTCACATTTACAAAAGTGAAACCACGGGCCACGGCGCGGGCGGGCGAGCGGCGACGGGTGCATTAAGGCGAAGCAAACACTTCAACTAACTGCATTAGTAATATGATTGACAAATACACCTTTTTACCCGACTTCGGCGAAGCCAAGAGGAAGGGTAATGATTTTGGCAGTATATGCATGTAGGCATGTATGTTTGTATGTTTGTGCCACACTAACACCGTAGCGTTAAATCTACTGGTCGCATTTAATAGATTTAGATTTGTAATAACAGCCCGGGTAACATAGGCTATATACCTAATTTGCGTAAACGCGTCAAGAGCTCCAATGTCAAACTAGACCGATCTTCATATAGCCCAAGAGCTATTATGTGTTGGAGGCAAGCTGAAACCTTGTCCTATTGTACCTCAATACCAGACTGCAGGTCTGGCTGGTCAAAGGCGGGTCTAAGTTAATATACAAACGTTTGAAAAGTGAAGTCATTTAGTCGAAGCTTTAACCTTGCCAGACATATAAAAAAAAAGGATATATAAACTTAAAAACTTAAACATTAAACTCTGGGTATAAGACTCTAGGACAAAAACCAAACCAAGAGCATATCAGGACATGTCTAAGGAGGGTTCCGTAACTATCAACGCGCAATAGGTTTTCTTTGAATTACTACAAACGTTACTGTCCGATTTCGCTCAAAATAATTTTCCTAAATAATTTTTAGCATGACCTTTCAGCATGGAGACTTACAAGTTTATATCTCCTATAGTTTAGAAATACGAGGGAGGGCGGTGATCAACTTATAAACAACTTTGGAGGCCGATTACTCGAAAATGGTTGACTTTGTAAAAAAGTCATGTATTAAACCTAGCCTTTATTTTAAAAGACCTATTCAACAATACCCCACACGTTGAAAAATATTTTTCATCCCCACTTCACATGTATGGAGAGCCACCCCTGAAATGTGAAATTATTATAATTGTTAATTGTATGATGCCAAAACTGAGATCTATACAGTCTATAACTATACCAAATTTCTGTCTGTTTGTCTGTCTGTCCGCGCTTCTAGCTTCTGTAATTATGAATATAAATGGACGAAATTTGAGATATATACTCATTTTATAACTATACCAAATTACATCCATAATTACAGAAGCTAGAAGAGCGGACAGACATACAAATAGACGGACCTACAAAGCGAAACTATAAGGGTTCCTTGAGTATTACGAAACCCTAAAAATGCGTTCTACTATTCTATCGGCCGAATATTGAAACGCTAATCAAAAATAAGAGCTCTCGTATTCACAGGCTGTCGCTGTCTCTGCCAGCCGAAACGACAAGGACAGCATGCGACTTGAGCGACACTTAATTTAACTATCGTTTCAGTATTTGGCTGTTAATAAAATATTGTATGAATCGAATGGGCGGTGACTCTTGCTTGCCACATCCACGTGTACTTTACACGTGAAACACAGACACAGTACAACATGCCCATAGACATATAAGTTCATTAAACTTTCCACACACACGCACACAACACAACAAAATAAAAACAACTGTCTTCATTTTTGTTTATGTAAAATATAATCTAATGAATAATATGTATTATATTTTGTATCACTTAAGCTGGTTAATTGATAATGAATTTATGTATACTTGTATAAAATCCCCAAATTGTCTTTGGAATCACTCGAAGAATTGTACTGTGTAGTCTTGGAAAATTAAAGGACATTGGAAATTTTCTATTTTTTTGCTCAATTTCCTACGGCGACCAAAGAAAAGATAATATCTAGCTGTAAGCGTTATTACACCTGGATTACGAGACGAGACAGATCGCATATCTGCAGGAGGAGGGTTAAATTCTCATATATGTATGTATTTTAACTCATTTCAACGAATGTACATAATTTTGTTTTGTGGTCGACACTTTTTAGGGTTCCGTAATACTAAAGGAACCCTTATAGTTTCGCTCTGTCCGTCCGTCTGTCTGTCTGTCAGCTCTTCTAGCTTCTGTAATTATGAATATAAATGGATGAAACTTGGTACAAATATAGGTTATGTATAGATCACAGTTTTGGCAACATAAAATAATAATATAATATTTTTATATTTTAGGTGTGTTTCTCCATACATGTAAAGTGGGGATGAAAAATATTTTTTCACTCTACTCCATCATGTGGGGAGTAGGTATTTTGAAATGAAGGCAAGGTTTCATACATGACTTTTTTACAAAGTCAACCATTTTCGAGTAATCGGCCTCCAAAGTGGTTTATAAGTTGGTCCCCCCCCTGGCATTTCTAAACTATGTGGCTTAGAAACTGGCAATTTTCCATGCTGATAGATCATGCTAAATACTGTTTAGGAAAATTATTTTGAACGAAATCGGACGATAACTTTTAAAGTAATTCAAAGAAAACCTATTGTTAATACACACACCGGCATATTTAGCGGAACATAAAATAAAGGTTTAATATCAGTATCATATAAGGTTGCTGGCTGGTTTATACGTCATTTAATTTAAAAAGAAATATTTTCAAATTAAGAAAACAACTGAACATCACATTTTATGCAATTGTTTTAATTTTATTCAAATACACCTTATCTGGAGCGAACTTCGAGTATTTCTTCCTTCTGAGTTTGATTTAAAATTTCATTGAAATACTGTTTTTTGTTACTTTTTTTTAATCGCGTATCTTTTTGGAGTTGAGGACTGAATTATGCCTGACTTAGCCCCAACGGAGATTGCCAGGGCACTCGAAATGCGAAGAAATGGTCAAACCTACAGAGTGATATCCAGAGATCTTCGTCGACCAGTTTCAACGATCCATCGCAGTATCCAACGGTTCAGGGAGACCGGTACTTATGTGAGAAGAGCAGGACAAGGCAGAAAAAGACGCACTTCGAGTAGGGATGATCGTTTCATTCGGCTTCGTGTACGTAGGAACCCCCGTTTGACGGCCGTCCAAGCCCGACATGAGTTAGAAGCAGTACGGGGTGTAACCGTAAGTGAGCGTACGGTACGAAAAAGGTTCGAAGAAGCTGGTTTGGGTTCATTTGTGCCCGCCAAGGCTCCAAGGCTCGAGGTAAATCATCGTAGAAACAGGTTAACTTTTGCTCAGGAACATCGACTTTGGAACGCGGACCTATGGAGTAAGGTATTGTTTAGTGCTAAGTGCAGAATTCTCTTAAATCAAATTGACGGCAGGCAAAGAATATACAGACGGAAAGGAGAACGATACATTCAGACAAATTTTGAAACTACAGTTGCATACGGTGGTGGATCAATAATGGTTTGGGCGGGCATTTGTTTGGGAGCTCGCACAGACTTGGTAGTGATTGACAGAGGGAGTCTGACTGCAGCTCGCTATATCAGAGAAGTTTTAGAAGAAAATGTCGTACCGTTTGCCCCATATATCGGTGACGATTTTGTTTTTATGCAGGATAATGCTCGGCCGCATACCGCTCGGGTAACTCAAGCTTATCTTAATGATATGAATATCACCGGCCACTCCAGGCCGGCGAGATCACCGGATATGAACCCAATAGAGCACGTTTGGGACTTGCTGAAAAGAAAGGTTAAGTCTAGAATTCCAGCTCCTGCCAACGTGGGTGAACTGCGAATCGCCGTAGTTGAGGAATGGCGGAGGCTATCCCAGGAGACCATCGATAACATCATTCTCAGTATGCCTAGACGGGTAGAAACTTTAATAAGAGCACATGGAGGAAATACACGATATTAATCACCATTTTTCTAATTTAATTAATTGTTATTTTAATATAATTTTCACTTTTCCCGGTTACATGAAAAGTTCAAAAATGTACCATTTTTCACAAATAGCCTTTACTCGCAAAATCTGTTCTTAATGTGATCTCATTTTAAGTAAAACAAATGAAACTTTAAAGTGTTGTAAGTAGATTTTAAAATAAAACCATATTTTTTTTAATTATGGACCTTTTTTTTGTGTTCCGCTAAATATGCCGGTGTGTTTAGTTACAGAACCCTCCTTAGATATGTCGTGACATACTCTTGGTTAGGTTATTTATACAGCGGGTCATAAACGCCCATTGATGTCTTTTATGTTTATACTAGGTATTATAATGATATGACGTACAAGGTGGTTGTTCTCAGAAATTAAGCTGAAAAATATAATCTAAAAGTAGTTTAGAACAATGGCTGAAAATCTTAAATAACCTGTTAGTTCTTACAAACTATATTTCTAGGTCGAAATTAGCAACACAATCAAAATTGTTCTAGATGTTATTAGACTATGACGCAATCAAAATGCATAGACTGCACCTTAACGTGTACGGGTGAAATTCACCTTGAAAAGCGAAAGGGGCCTAGTGGTACGAGGTACCTACGCCCACCGCGGGTGAAGAAAGTTATCGCGACATTGAACACTGCACTTTTTCACCATTATACAGACTCGCAAAGTTATTGCGACATTGGATACTGTACTTGTACAACATTATACTGATCCGCAAAGGTATTGCGACATTGGATACTGTACTTGTACAACATTACACTGACCCGCAAAGTTATTGCGACATTGGATACTGTACTTGTACAACATTACACTGATCCGCAAAGGTATTGCGACATTGGATACTGTACTTGTACAACATTACACTGACCCGCAAAGTTATTGCGACATTGGATACTGTACTTGTACAACATTACACTGACCCGCAAAGTTATTGCGACATTAGATACTGTACTTGTACAACATTATACTGACCCGCAAAGTTATTGCGACATTAGATACTGTACTTGTACAACATTACACTGACCCGCAAAGTTATTGCGACATTAGATACTGTACTTGTAAAACATTATACTTACTCGCAAAGTAAGGCAAAATATTCAAATAATGTAAAGATATAAGAGTTGCTACTGAACGTAGCTTGGGAAAAAAAGTTAGTGAATCTGATAAGTAATTGTGAATTTTTTAATAAAATTCTGGCTAAATAAACAATTGACGATTGACACAGACTTATTGATTCCCATATTTTGCAGGAATGTGTAGATAAAATACACTACAAATTTTGCAGAGATACATGTATCCAAAAAGATTGATCAAAAATAATAGCAAGATACCTCGGGTATATATATATTGGAAAAATTTTGGGAATGGTTTCCAACCTTTTACCCTATGGGCCTCACCCAATGTTTTGAAAACAAACTACGCCCCCTTGTAGTTCTCTTTTAACGTGGAAACACTAAAAGTTGGCAGTGATTTGCCACATCAGTGCTTTCATCAAACTGCACTGCAGTCCAGTGCAGGGAGTTGATCCCCTCTACAGCCTGCAGGTCTAAAATGGCCCCATTAAGTGAACCGTACTATGAACTATTGAAACTCAATAGATAGTTGATGTTTCATATAATATATCCATAATTATGGATTATAATTAGCCATAATAACACGAGTCCCCACCGCGCGAGACATTTTTTAAAAATTTTATTTACAGTTTTTTACTACTATTATAAATGTGAAAGTTTGTGAGGATGGATGGATGTATGTATGGATGTTTGTTACTCTTTCACGCCAAAACTTCTGAACGGATTTTGATGAAATTTGGTATGGTAGTAGTTTAAGCTCTGCCTTAACACGTAGGCTACTTTTTATCCCGAAAAAGTAGTGTTCCCGTAGGACAGTATTTACCCGCGGCTACGCCGCTAATAAAAAATTATGCAGAACTCAGAAGGCTGCAATTATGCATCAAAATAAAATTTTATACATACTTACACTCTTTTTATTAAAATTGAGGCAGATTTCAGATTCAAAAATTATTATAGATTCGAATTGTAGATGCTAGAACACATTCTAGAGTCCGAAGAAATAAAGTAGGCTCAGAAGGATAGGCAACAGCTAGTAATTACTTAGTGGGCTTGGTGACTATCCAAACCATGCAAGGTAGCATGAGTACCTTTCTCTACTGGTCAAAAAAGCCTCCATAATTGAGGCCAATATTGATTGAGCTGTTGAACAAGATTTTTGGATTTACCTCGCATTATAAAATACTTTAAAAATATCGTTGCATTATCATTGTTGCTAACCCCTCTCAGTCTCGCTACAAACGAATAACGATAAAACTGCACAGTTCGGTTAAAGGTGATGATCCAAAATTGACCCAGAATCATTAGCAATGAAATGGTTGGAAATAATAATATCATAATATCTATGGACGCTTCACACCACGTCAATCTGGCCCCGTGCTAAGTATACGAAGAACTTTAGTTACAGGTAAGTACCAGAAAACGGGAAGTATATTTAATACTTTTATACTATACATATGTTAAAGATTTTTATTATATTATACACATATTTAATACACATCCATGACCCAAGAACACAGAAAAACTTTTTGTTCCTTCGGCGGGATTCGAATCCACGACACCCGGTTTGAGCACCAACGCGCTGAACCCTTGAGCCACAGAGGTCGTCAATCATAATACTATGGACATGGGCCAGATAGTGAAAAAAATTAAAGGTAGGCAGGCCACACAAGATAATTTTGTACCTAATCTATATCCTACCAAGTTAATATTGTATGTGTAGGACCTATAAGTGATATTAGGCCCATAGCACACGGCGTTTTTTAAACGCGCTGACGACGCGCGTTTCAGGAACGCGCTTCTTCGGCGCCGTAAACGCTGATAGTTGCGTTTGCACTGATAATAGAAACGCGCGCATGAAGCGCGTATACGTGCATTTGAAGCGGTACAAACGCGCGTACAAAGGAGCGGAGTACGGGCAGAGGGGGTGGGGGTGCTCACGCCACCACTGCGCCCGCGCCTCAGTTGCAATAAGGTTTTATTGTGTGCTGCGCGTGTATTTCGTTTAAAATGGAACCCTTCGACACCGACCGCTTTATAACAGAAATAAACAATCGTCCAGCTACATGGAATTCACTACTGCCCGAATATTCAAACAAAGTGTTAAAAAGAAATGCTTGGGATGAATTGTGCCACATTTTTTATGACAATTTCAATGAAAAAACCAGTAAGGAAAAAAACCTGGCAGGTAAGATTTCTTATATTTATTTAAAAATAATGTATTATAGTTTATAGTTCGACGGTACATAGAACAGTAAAACAGTAGAAAATGTAATTAGGTAGGTACCCTAAATTTTAGAATCTTGCCATGGTACTGCACCTTCATCACTAATAAAATAGTCAGCGTACATATTTCGTATCATAGTTCCGCTTAGTTGTCCCTGTGACCGTCTTGCACCAATCGAAATCAAACTTGCATCTTCAGGAGGATCTTCAAAACCAGCTACACTCAAAGAATTATGAAAATTATAACCGTCACGTTCACGTATGAAATTATGCAGTACACAACAGGCTTTCACAATAGCCACACTGAAGTCCACGCTAACGTTCAGTGGCCGATTAAAGATTTTAAATTTGTTGCTTAATATACCAAATGTACATTCAATGTATCGTCTGGCACGTGTCAAGCGGTAATTATATATTCTTTTCTGCCGTGGCAAGATTTTTCCAGCATATGGTCTCTGTAAATGTTGAGATAATGCAAAGCCTTCATCTCCAACAAACGTAAATGGTATTGGTACCCCATTATTAGATATTGGTCTCGCATTTGGTATATTATAATTTCCTTGCCTTATCTTTTTGGTCCATTCACTAAATTCATGTATTGTTGAGTCTGCAGCTTTTCCATAGCATCCAACATCTATATCGATAAATCTGTAATTTGCGTCACATATTGCAAGCAATACGATGGAAAAATATTTTTTATAATTAAAATACTCTGATCCACTATGTTGAGGTTTTATAACTCTAATATGTTTCCCATCGATAGCCCCAAGTAGGTTGGGAAAATTTGCGTATTTCATAAATCCTTCAGCAGTTTTTAGATGTGATTCTTCGGTTGGTTCTGGCATACAGATGTTTTTTAATTTATCCCATATTATTTTCACTGTTTCACGGACTATAATGCCTGCCGTCGTTTGTCCACACTTAAAGTCATAGTGAATATCTGAGAAATAGCAACCCGTAGCTAAATACCTGAAAAGAATAACATTATTAAAAATCACTTATTATCGTAAATTTTACATATTTTAATTAAAATAAACCTACAACTACTTATTTCAAATGAATTAAAATTAACCTAAAAAACAACTAAACTATTAACATTATTTATCGTTTTCAGTCATTGAACTTCAAAGAAAATGGAAGAGTATTAAGGACGCTTATAAAAGAGACAAAGCGAAGAACAATAACTGTTCCAGTGGATCTGGAGCTAAACCTAGAAGACCCTACATATATTCCAATTTGCTAACTTTTTTAGACCCGCTTTACGAAATAAGATCTCCAAGTCAAAATGATGATGCAGCTCTGCGGAATAACCAAGACTGTGATTTTCAAAAACCACATTCACCAAAGAAGTCTAAAAAGACTCCAAAACATGAAGACCCACAAGACAAATTGTATGAAGCACTGACAGCAAATCTCAAACAGTCTAAGGAAGCAAATAATACAATTTTATCTGAAAATCCCGACAAACTGTTCTTAGTTTCATTGGCTAAAGATTTTTCTGCTATCAAAGAGGAATTTAAGTTAGAGGCCAAAGCTGATATGATAAATTTAATTCGTAAATATAAAAATATGGGACAGTCATCGAGGACATTAAATGAAAATAGATACCAAGGTGCATTTCAATATGAACATCAGTATGGATACCAGTCTGGATATCAGTCTGGATCTGGATATCAGTCTGAATTTCAGCCACAATATCCAAGTAATCAATCAGCGCCAAGAAATGAATCTGTCAGTTCACTCCAAAATTTGGATAGCAATGAATCGGTTACAAATGACTCCGACATCATATCTGACATGTATGATGATATTGAATAAATCTTTTTCTCTTATTCATAATCTAAGTGCACTTATAACAATTTACGGTTGATTTTAAAATGTAACAGGTCAATAAATAAATAAATACATAATAAATAAATACTAGTTGTTTTCTTACCTCAATGTGATGAGCAAACGTTCTTCTGCCGATATACATGATCTCATTGCTGTATTTTGACGAGTTAACTCAGGTTTTAGAATCGAAAGAAGTTCTTGGAATGACGAATATGACATTCGATAACAATTATAAAATTTCTTCCATCTTCTATGTACTAACAATTTTTTAAAAGTTGTATGATAATGACCACCCAATCTTTTTTCACTCGTAAATGGGTCTATCCAATAAATTCGCTTTTTTTTACGTTTTTTACTTTTTAAAAGAAGTACTAAAGCCAACGTAAGCAGTGTTGTCTCAACCGACGCCATTGTACAACTGAAGAAGAGGAGTCTCTGATCAAAACGCAAAAGCTACGAGCGACTACAGCGCGTCTGTACTGCTGTATCTGCGCGTATACGCGCAGTAGAGGAACGTTTTACAATCGCCCCGTGTGCTTAATTATTATAATTGCGATCCAATCTCGTTTGAATCGCGTATAGGCGCGTTCTCTGCGCGTCGTCAGCGCGTTTAAAATACGCCGTGTGCTATGGGCCTAAATATTAAAATTATATTTATTTTTACTAACTTAATAAAAAATATAATTTATATATAATATATTAGGTCTTTACCTATGAAATTGCCGTTTTGTATGAAAAAATTTAAACGAATTTTTTTCATGTATTTTTTATTTGTATTAATCGAAGTAATCACCCATGCGATCAATGCATCTTTGCCAACTTTGGCAGTTTATTGATGCCCTTCTTAAAGAAATCAAATGTACTGCTTTTCGGGTATTGAATTTTTTTCCCGCCAAGAAGTTATCCAAATTCTGGAAAAAGTAGTAGTCTGTAGGCGCAAGGTCTGGTGAGTAGGGCGGATGACGGAGAGCTTCCAACCCCAGTTCTTGCAACTTGGAGATCGTCTGCTGTGCAGTATGAGGTCGCGCGTTGTCGTGCAGGAGCAGCGGAGACGAGCGATTATGCTGGTTGGAGATGTGCCACCTTCTCCATCATTGTGTTCAGTTCTTCACAGTACACATCTGCAGTAATGCTCACCCCGTTTGGTAAGAAGCTGTGATGAATCACACCGGCGCTAGACCACCAAACAGTGACCAACACTTTTCTAGGGGTAAGTTTTCGTTTAGGGCATTCTTTAGGTGCTGAACCAGGATCCAACCAAATTGCTGAGCGCTTGCGGTTATCAAACAGAATCCATTTTTTATCGCAGGTAAGAATGCGGTTCAAAATTCCTTCATTTTTGTGTCTGTTGAGCAGTGCAAGGCACGTCTCGACGCGTACTTCGCGCTGGCGATCATTGAGTTCGTGGGGCACCCATTTGTCAAGTTTTTTTACCTTGTCAATTTGACGCAAATGGACCAATATTGTTTTGACGCTAACGTCGAAAGCT
Source organism: Phengaris alcon alcon (assembly GCA_037179445.1). Taxonomy (NCBI): domain Eukaryota; kingdom Metazoa; phylum Arthropoda; class Insecta; order Lepidoptera; family Lycaenidae; genus Phengaris; species Phengaris alcon. Next base: position 706,858 of record JAYRCH010000048.1, on the reverse strand, counting down.
GCTGCTAATTCATCCGTAGATTATGTATTATCAGCTTCAACAATCGCCTTTAATTCGTCATTGTCGACCAAAGTCTTCGGACGACCGCAAGGTTCATTTTTCAGGTCAAAATTTCCAGAACGGAAGCGAGCAAACCAATAACGGGTGGTGCGTTAGTTTGTAGTGTTAGCTCCGTAAACGTCGTTGATGTTGCGTGCCGCTTGTGCCGCGTTGCTGCCACGACAGTACTCGTATTCCATAATTACTCGAATTTTTAACGTATCCATGATGACGAAAAATATTGAAATGCGATGAAAATGTAACACTTATCAATAAACAAATGACTACTTTTGGAAAAAGAATTCCATGTTTTTAAAATAAAATTAATTTGAAATTAGAACTCTTAGCCAAACAAAAATTATTTTGATTTGAAATGGCCAGTACTGCAGAACGGCAATTTCATAGGTAAAGACCTATTATATAAATTATTAAATGTATAAATATATATTTATACATTTTGTGTTCTTTAAAAACTAATTTGTATGAAGAAATTAATAATTTAAAAAAAAATGTGGGACGAGAACTTGTGCACTTTTATCGTTACGTGTGTCGCGGCCATTGGTTTCACAATGCAGTTTATCACTCAATATATAATATAAGGTCAGCAACCGGACTTGTGAGCTATGATTCAATATCCTCTACCATTTTTCACGCTCGTATACTTAACACATTGTAGTGATGAAACGTTCGAGAGTACTAGCAGCCTTGTTTTCTACTCGATTAAATTGCTGAAGTTACTTTGTAAGATGTTACTCAGATTTCAACAATTAGTATTTGTGAGTCTGTAGTAAATTTTCTCATAACTTGTTAAAAGCTATATTTTAGGGTTTATTAGTAACTACAAGGAACCCTCATAGTTTCGCTCTGTCCGACCGTCGTCTTCCGTCCTCCCTTCATAACTTCGGTAATTATTATGGACTGAGATCCCAGGCCCGCTAGACTACCCTTATACATATTATATCATATTGTAGTGTATTAATTTTAACTTAGTATGCACTATGAACAGAGACATAAAAGTTAGAAGTTAAATGATTTTTATTTTTACGAGAATGATTTTCTATTTTTTTATTTTTATGAAAACTAAATTACTTACCTACATAAAAATAAGAAATCTGTGTAAATTTTGCATTTTAATACTTGATAGGTCTGACGTCAAAATAAATACTCTTTAGGAAAATTATTTTCAGCGAAATCGGACAGTAACTTTTGAAGTAATTGGAAAAAAAACCTATTGCGCGTTGATAGTTACGGGACGCCCAATCAGACCAAGATCACAGAATAGATTTATTTATTTTGTGATATTCGTTAGGTTATTTAGTTTATAACTATTATGCCTCTGGAGGTCAATGCTTGAGCTAAGCTGGATGTAGCGAATTTTTGGAGAGGACTGATGGATGTGATTATTTTACGGCTCAACAGTTAACCCAAAACGGTTTTTGCACACAGTTGTCGCCAAATATTTGGAACAGTTACAATTCGAGGAGCATGAGCATGGTTGTTATGTAAAAAACTTGAAGTACATACATAACACCTAAGTGCGCGTTAAGATGACACGCGCTCGCTGATGAGCGCGTGTCATCTTAACGCGTCGCAAACGAGCAGACTCAGAGTAACAGTTGAAAGGCTGACAACTGACCACCCAATTATGACCATTGAGTATTAATTAATTATGAATACGCTTGAGTCATTGTCTCGGAGAGGGAGGTGTGGAGGCAACACGAGCCATGCTCGGGGGCATTGCGCACGCGTCGCTGTTTCTGCGCAGTGTTACACAACACGCGTGTATATTACAAAAGATAATCATTAAAGGAAGCACTGGCGAATCCTGCCTGATTTTCCATCAAGAGCGGCCATATAGTTTTATAGTACTTAAAAAGTTATTTAACAAAACAAATATATTATATTTTTAGGACTTAGGAATAAAATGATATGAGTCTCCGAATATCAGAGAATTCATGTGCAAAATGTGTAGTTATCAGATATATCAGGTAATCGTTGTCCTCATAACTGTTTCATCTCATCTCTGGTTATCATGCTGTAAATTGTCAATTTGAGGCGTAAAATCTTCATCTAGTGGCCCATTAGATAGATTTATTTTTAACTGGAGTATAAAGTTATTTTCTTTTGCTATAGTTAAGCAGTATAGTAAGTACTAGTTATATGAAAAAAAAATGTTGACTTGGGGTGTGAAATAGATCCTTCTATACTATATATTTTGTACTATGAAAAATAATTATTATGTTTTTGGTTTTCGTAAGGTGAAAGCGACATCTGTCATTTATCTGTCAGCATATTGCGTTTCCAAACTAGTTTTTAATTTCATTACGTAATTGACATCACCACTAAAAGATCGCTTTTCCGCAAACCGCCACTAGGGCAATTTATTGAACAATAGGTTAGTTTATATTTAATTAATTATCTTTTATTCCCCGAGTTTGATGTATATTATTGCTTTTTTTTATGTTCCTATGTTCATAAATTATTACAACTTACAATAAATACTTTTTGTAGCCACGTATTTTAATTAACAGGCAGCAAATGTATGGCGACTTGCTGATCTTCCTTCCAATGTTTCTAAGGGGTCCCATACACGGTCCGGTTTTCCTGCAGTTCGGCCTGAACGGATGCAAACTAGTATCGTCTGTGTGCAATTCCGAGATAGCATCAGTCGGCCATATGGGCTGAAGCTATTTGTTCCAGTGTTGCCAACTCTGTTTTTGCGAAACTAATAAACTCGCGTTGTTTTCTACTAAAACCTACTAAAAGAGTACCGATAACTATAAAAAACCTACTAATCTTAGGAATCCCTAAACGTTTTTTTTAGGGATTTTGTGTTTACAAACATACATACATTTTCAGTTTTAATATTTAACCGTTAAATTAAAAAAAAATAGTACATATTACGTATATAGAAATTAAATAGGTAGTTTTAAGCGACTTACGGACGCGTGCTACTATGTGCTATTATGATAAGATGTCTCAATATCACATAGTAGCAGGTCATTTTGCATATTATGATTACTGTCTAGCTATTTTCTACAAAACCACTACTAACAACTAAGTTCCTACTAAGGAGGGAATAAAATACAAAATTTAGCAGTGTAAAACAACTAAGTTGGCAACATTAATTCTGACCTGTACGGATGGACTGAACGGCAATAAAATTGGACTGAACGGTAATAAAATTCGAGTGTAAAATAAAACCGGTCAAGTGCGAGTCGGCAAGATGAGTTCCGTAAAAAACGAAAAAAAATCACGTTTGTTGTATGTGAGCCGCAAATTTTTATTTAATTCTGTTTTTAGTATTTGTTGTTATAACTGCAATAGAAATAACTACATCATACATTTGTGAAAATTTTAACTGTCGAGCTATCACGGTATAAGAAATTTAAGATACAGTCTGGCGACAGACGGACGAACAGCCAAGTCTCAGAAATAGGGTCCCGTTTTTGCTCTTTGGGTACGGAACCCTAAAAATGGCACGTGGTCTAAAGAGATTTATTAAAGTTTATTGAAGTATTTAAAACATTAGAGTCACTATGGTTGATAAAATCTAAAGACTATTTACTATAAAACAAAGAGAAATGATTTCTATAACATATTACTGGAAAAATGTATGACACATCACACAATAATTCGGTTTCGTGATTACAATTGCAGCAAAATACAATTTATAAATAAAATAATAGCCTAAACTGACCAAGAGCATGTCACGACATGTCTAAGGAGAGTCTGTCTACGTAACTATCAACGCGCAATAGGTTTTCTTTGAATTACTACAAAAGTGATTGTCACATAGTTATTACAGGAGCTAGAAGAAGAAGAATAATAAGAAGGAGAGCGGCGGACAGACAGACAGACGGACGGGCAGAGTGAAATTATAAGGGTTCCTTAAGTATTATGGAACCCTAAAAACACGACCGAAGCTCGCGGCAATTTACCGTGTAGGTGCTCGAATCCGTTCAGGCCGCACCTTAAATTAAAACGCCTAGAAACCGGGTACGCGCATGAAAAGTGAAGTAAATCATACTGAGCCATATCGGCTGTTTGATCGAACGACCCGTCAGTTGTCAAGGTCAAGCGCAAGTGCATACATCTCCGACTATTAAAAACATTAAGACGGTTTGTGTCGCTATTGGGTGACACAATGCATCGGAAAGTATTAAAAAAGATTAGGACATAACATTTCATATGTAAGTATGAAATGTTATGTCCGATCAATTTGACTTGTATTAAGTCAAATATTTAAAACATTTTAAAATAAAATCATATTATGTCGCCATTTTGCTGCCCTATTGTGAATTGTGAAAGTGTTACTAGTAATAATAAATTTATTTCAAAACTTTCATGGCTAACAGCTAATAGTTGCAACTAAGACAAAATTTTATAATATTTTCTGACTATTTAACTATCAATTTAAAGTTTTGCCAGTATTAAGATAATCCTTAATATATTCCTTAATACCAGTTTAATATAAATTAAGTTCACAAATTGTGTTTAGATGGTTTCAATGGGCGGCGGCAATTTTGACGCGACGCGCGTTCTCTGTCGCGCCGAAAAAATTCGGGCTCGTGTGAGAACACGGTCTAATTCGTCAGCGTGGTTACTTTTTGCAGAGGCGAATATGAGGTCAGTGGTGTTTGTGTAGACATTATGCACGTGTAACGGTGCCCGCTAATTCAATAAATGCCCGAGTTATCGCTAACCCGTTACTCGCTGGTGGTGGTGACTCAATATTGCGAATCTCAATTCATGAAAGAAATCTCTTTTTAGGTAGAAATAACTTTGGTATCCGGTAGGGACAGGTGAGTAGACCTACAGTTCATTAAGTTAAGGATGCAGTGAGGTTGTCAGTGAAAATGACAAAATGGCTTATTTTAATTGGTAAATTTGAACACCAATTAAAATATGCCATTTTGACATTAGCATTGATGACTCCCTGCAAACTCAAAGCGAATCTTTACATAGGTAGTAAAAATGAAGTCACTTCCTTTCGTCTTCAGATGATCTCAGATCTTATCTTGTAGATACTCAACGGATTTTAATGTAGTTGTCAGCAATAGACAGCGTTTCAACAGGTACAAGAGGAGGTTAGTACTTTATTGTCATTTTTAATCGCAAAAATCTTAACTCTCCACTGTCTTGTATCTAAAATCAGAATAGTAATATTAATACAGCCGACAGCTAGTCATAAAGCATTCATTGATCAAAATAAAACACGTGGGTTTTTAAAATAAAACACTTTTAATAAAGGTCGACGCGCCAGTCCAAACTGTATGGAACTTTCGCCTAAATATGTCAGATCCCTCCGCAGTCCTTCCCGTGGGCGCATTTTTAATCGTTATTAGCACGACAGTCCGAACTACCTTGTGGATGGAGCTATTGAATGTGAGTACTGATACACTACTATTGATACAGTAACTTCGTCATCATGATAATATGAATCATGTGATGAACCAAAAATACACACTTATGCATAAATAAATATGAGTTTGGTGTCGTATTTCAGTAACAACATGTGATATTATAATGTGCAGTCATTTGATAATTTACTTTAATAACATAGCAGGAATTTGTGCATTTATCTTATCGTCTGTATTAGTTTTATGACTCGTCACTATTCTAGAATGTTCTAGATACTTTTATGATGACAAACAAAGATAGACATCATTTTCATACATGCAAGATTGAGGGACATGTAGATGCTAGACAGTCAAACTTTTTATGTGAGCGAGTTTATTTAAAACCATTCTGCAGCAAAGATAGAAGAGATGATGTCCTTAATAATTTAAGACAAGAATAGTCAAATCAAAGTTAAGAGGTTGGCGAAAATAACAGGCGTAGCCTGTTAGGGGTTGATGGTGCTGACAAGTGACAATCATCTCAGTTGGAGCGTGCCCGGTGGGCGGAGCTTCACAAGTTCGACTGAGGCCCCATTAGAGCGAGGCAGGAGGCTCCATTAGCACAGATTAAAGAACGACGAACAGATAAACAGCTACATAATTAGCTTTCGACTTGATTGCACTACTACAAGCATACGGTGTGTCCACGATTGTGTGGAAAAATTGTGGGCCGTTGAAGGGTACGTCAAAATTTCGAAAAAATGAAATCTGTTTCTCTGTAGGTAAGTATATATATTTTCTACTCTGTGCCATAAGTGCGTTGCGTAATGCGTTGTTCTTGTCACACGACATTACAATGTAAGAGGGAGATAACGCATCGCATAATCCACCCTCAACCTTCGTCTCCTGTCCCTTGTTCTGTTCGAACGTCCTCGCGTTCGTCGACGCAACGCATTTATGGGGTATGTCATAAAAATGTATGAAAAACGACCAAGCGTTGACGCAGCGCAACGCAACGCACTGATGGAGCATCGATCTTATAATAATACCGTACGGTAACACCGCAGCACCGTTACTCGATGACTAACCACCATAACCGCTGATCCAGGTACTCCTTATTGTGTATCTTGACTCGTGTGATCAAATAAACATGGGTTTTCCACACGACAATTATGCACTATCTTGATTAGCTTGTTGTCGAGGTAATAACGAGTAAACAGCAGGGACCAAATTGAAATTCATGTTTATAGCTTTATGGTAGCATTAATTGCTGCGGCTTTGCCCGAAATTAGGTTTTAAACTTTCATCCCATCGTCATTTAGAAAACACTGAAATAGGTAATTCATTATTTTCTCCGTACTCAATTCATACGAAATATCATGCAAATATGACCAAGGAATAAAAAATTTCATACTAACTTTACCACATATTTTACCCCCTTGGGGTTGAATTTTGAAAAATCCTTCCTTAGGGTTGCCTACGTTATTTGAGAAATACGTGTGCAAGATTTAAAATTTCTAGCCTTACGGGTTTGGCCTGTGCGTTGATACATCATCCAATCAACTTTGCCTTTTATATGTATATTAGGTCCTTACATATGAAATTGGCGTTTTGTCGTACTGCCTACTTTGATCGCAAATATATCTTCTTTGGTTAGGAATTCCGATTTTAAAATTTATACCGCTATTTACTCATGCATTTGTGTTTCGAAAACCGTAATTCATTTGTTTTTTCCTCTTTTGATTTTTTCTTTGCGTCACTCTGTTTACAAAATGGAAAACTTAAAATATTGTATTATTTTCGAGTACGAGTTCCACCGTGGCACCAGCGCTGCAGAAACGGCTCGAAGGATTAATGATGTGTATGGCGGCGGTGTCGCAAAAGAAAACACAGTGCGTTTTTGGTTCCAACGTTTTCGTTCTGGAAATTTCGACCTGCAGAACGGGCCCCGTGGACGGCCGGAGACCAAAGTTGATAATGAAGAATTGAAGACTATTGTGGAAGCGGATCCATCGCAAACCACGTCCGAGTTAGCTGCAGGCTGCGGTGTTAGTGATAAAACTGTTTTATTCCACTTGAAGCAAATTGGTAAGGTATCTCATGAATTGAGTGCAGCAAACTGACAAACGCGCGTCGACGTGCTGCGTTACATTACTCGACCGGCACAATAATGAAGGGAATTTTAAATTGAATAATTACCTGTGATGAAAAGTGGATCCTGTACGATAATCGGAAACGCTTATCGCAATGGCTGAACCCTGGCGACCCAGCCAAAGCCTGCCCCAAGCGAAAATTGACTCAAAAAAAGTAACTTGTGAGCGTTTGGTGGACTAGTGCCGGTGTCGTTCACTACTGCTTTCTTAAATCTGGCCAGACGATTACGGCAGATATCGGACTTGTCGAAAATGTCGGTAGATATTACCAGCAACTGCAAATCATGATGGAAAAGCTACCTGCTAAACAACCGAGGTTGGTCATTCGCTCTAGGCCACTGCTGCTTTAGGACAACGCTAGACCACACACTGCACAACAGACGGCTGCCAAATTAGAGGAGCTTCAATTGGAATGTCTAAGATATCCACCGTATTCCCCGGACCTTGCTCCAACAGATTACCATTTTTTTCGAAATTTGGATAACTTCTTGCAAGTGAAAAATTCAACTCCGATGGGGCAGTCCAAAGCGCTTTCAAAGATTTTATTGATTGCTCTCCGAAGGGCTGTTTTAGTAAAGGAATCAATGAACTACCTATGACATGGCAAAAGTGCATAGATAGCAATGGTATAATACTTTGATTAAATAAACATATTATGTTTAAAAAAATCGACTTTATGTTCGTCCTTTACAAAACGCCTATTTCATATGTAATGACCTAATATTAGATAGATAGATTACAGACGGATTATTATCATACTCTTCGGATCCAATTGAACCTTAATGTGAAGAAAAACATTGAATTCGACCAAATTAATGTGTCATTGAAAATGTTTGATTCACGGTAAATTAGTGACATATAAATTGGTAGTATTATACACTATAATAAGTACCTAGGAGACGAGGAGAGGAGTTGTAGTACCTATTACAAAAAAAACAGACGGCGACAGGTATTTTAAAAAATCAAAAATATAAGTCTGACCGAGACTCGAACCCGAGATACCAATTTACCAACAACGCAAAAAGTCCTACCCATTTAGCCACGCGCTTTAAAAATTAAAAAGCGAATTAACTCCATCTTAACTAAATATTATCTTATTACGCAACGAGAGAAAAAATGTATGAAAATTCAAAACTTCGCGGGTTTCCTGGTTAAATCGATTTTTCACCCCCCAAACCCCTGCATACTAAATTTCATGGAAATTTTTGAAGCCGAGTCGGAGATTCTGATTATATATTTGTATACAAGAATTGCTCGTTTAAAGTTTATGATACCAAGTAGTATTATTTATAGTAGTATTGATTACTGTCTCTATGTTTACAAAAATACTTATTTACATCTGACCAGAGTACAGTAAAGGTAAGGTAAAGGTAAAAGTACAGAAAAAGTTTTTCTCTACAGAAAAATATTCTCCTTTAAATAGAGTTGACAACGACGGACGACGCGTCGTCCAATAACGAATCCGGAGTTAAATTGATACGTCCGGAAATTATTCCAGAACTTTAGGACGATGGCATGCGAAGAACAGTGAGGACTAGGGATGCCAGACGTCCCGTATTTCCCGGGACGTCCCGCCGGGACAAGCGCTGTCCCGTAAATCGATCTAGGATTAAAAACTAAAAAGTATCCCATATAGATAAATATGAGATCAGGCACCCTAAAACTAATCAAAAATGCAAAAACTAGCTCGATCCTCAGAAAAATATAAAAAATTTGTCACTAACCCATTGGTTACACAATGTCGATTTACACAATGGATAACTTAGCAACATTGCTGTCTTTTGTCTGTCAAGTGACTTTTCCAACGCATCAGACAGCAACGTTGTTTAAGTTACCCGTTGTGTAAATCTTTTTACTAGTCGTATTAAAAAATTACAAAATTAATTAAATACCCCCCGTATTTAATTAATTTTGTATTTCTTTTGTCCCGGGTAAAAAAAAAAATTCACGTATTTTTTTGCTTATGTAAGCATTTGTCCCTTATAAGCCAAAAAAAAAAATCTGGCTATCCTAGTGAGGACAGAAAAAAAGTATTAATTAAATGGAATCAGGTGAAACATAAAATATGTCGGAAAAACACTGGGGCTTAGTTCAAAGATTATAAATATTTGTTCTGTAGCGATAATCTAGACAGCCGTGTTTATGCCAACGTAGGCGTCCTGGATCTGTATAAGGACTAAGGAGCCGCTAATTGGGTCTCGATTTATCTACCAGACATATTTATAAATGTAAATGTGCAAGTTCAGAGGGTCGATTCTCGCAATTAAAAATGTTCAATTCGCAGTATGGCTTCAGTCTCAAGTAAAGCGGTCGCATTCGCATACTGGACGTCGTATAGGTATTAGGTACATATATTATAGACGAGGAATGTAGAGGAAAAAACTGTCCCCACTTAAATGGACCCACTTTTGGAGTTGTTTGGGGCCATTTTGACATTTGAGGCATGGTGAAATCAAGATGGCTGACATTTGGTATAAAAGAAGATGGGCCGTGGGCGTAACTTTTTCTTGCATGAAGATTTGTTCTGTCATGTCATGTCATGTACGCCATAGTCTATCTTTAGTTCAAGGAGTCGCTAGGCGCTAATTGGGTCTCGATTTATCTACCAGACATAAATTTATTTAAATGTGCAACTTCAGAAGGTCGATTCTCGTAATTATAAATGTTCAATTCGCAATATAGATTCAGTCTCAAGTAAAGCGGTCGTATTCGCATACTGGAAACCCAACTGCAATTTCAATAGAAACAATAGGCTACTTGACTCATATTTAATTTCATACATTGAAGGATCATTTCCTTTAGTACTTGGCTTAGGAAAACGCATTCTAGCGATATCACAAATTAAAAACTTAAGATTGATCAATAAAGTTGATTTAAAACTATGTATTTTTGTTTTTTAATTTCTACTGACGAAAACACCTCGAAGTAACTTCCGGAAAGGATGTGACGACACAAACACACTAAACACAGGTTTCAAAATAATGTTATATTTTTTTTTTCTGTAGTGAAACAATTAAGAAGCGTTTAGGACATAAATAAAAACAAGGCCAAGAAGCCTATTACGAGAATTTCCCAGCAGACTAAAGTGTTGATTTATAATTGTATTGTATGAAGAAATTGTTCAAGCAAAACTGTTAAGTCTACCTACACCCATTAAGCGATGCCAACTAAGCTCAGTCTCAAATAAGCAATTTACATCAAGGTTATTCCCAATGAGCAACTAGTCTAAAGGCCCCCAGAGACGAGAGGCCGATCGTTTTAGTTGGAATTGACGTCAGTTCGGCCTGAACGGATTCGAGCACAACACACACGGAAAAATCGCGTCAGTTCGTTTTGGTTTGCCGCGAGCTGCGGTCGTGTTTATTAATTCTAAACTTACTACGCTTGTACTACACGATACACGCCCGCCCGCACGGCCGCGGCTCTGGCGAGAATTGAAGCGATTTGTCCACACATGGTCCGTTCAGTCCATCCGTACAGTCCAAAATTAATACTGCCAACTTAGTTATTTATTTATATATATATATATATATATATATATATATATATATATATATATATATATATATATATATATATATATATATATATATATATATATATATATATATATATATATATTGTTTTTTATCCTTAGTAGGAATTTACTTGTTAGTAGTGTCTGTTAGTAGGAAAGAGCCAGACAGTAATTATAATATGCAAAATGGCCTAGGTTAGGCACAAAAAAAAACAATTGAGTATTTTTTTTACACCTTATCATAATAATACATGGTAGCATTCGTCCGTAATTTTCTTATAACTACCCGTTTAATTACTATATACGTAATATTTCCTGGTATATTTTAATTTAACGATAAAATTTATAGTATAATTCAATAAATAATAAAATTTTAATATAACAAAACCTAAAATGCAGCGGTTTTTTGGGGGCTTTAGGGATTCCTAAGTTGAGTAGCTTTTTTGATAGTTTTCAGTATTATTTTTAGTAGAACGACGCGAATTTAGTAGTTAGAACAGAGCTGGTAACACTGGAACGAATCGCTTCAGTCCATCCGGTCGACTGATGCGATCTCTAAATTGCACACAGACGATACGATTTTGCATCCGTTCAGGCCGAACTGAAGGAAAACCGGACCGTATATGGAGCCCCTAAAAGAAAATCAGAGGACTGTTTGGAGCTTTTGAACATACAGTATAGTTAATGTACTACGTTCAGACTTCATATCCAGTTTAATCATTTAGTAAACAAGTACTTTACTAGCTGTTGCCCGCGGCTCCGCCTGCGTAAATACAGTATCCCACGGGAACACTGTACTTTTTCTGGATAAATAGTATCCTATGTTTTAATCCAGAGCTTAAACTACTACCATACCAAATTTCATCGAAATCTGTTCAGTAGTATTTGTGTGAATGAGTAACAAACATCCATCCGTCCGTCCTCACAAACTTTCACAATTATAATATTAGTAGGTTTGCACGGTAAATAAGTGACATGACAATATGTAGCATTATGTGTTCTCTTTTGTTCTCTTTGTTAACATTTGGATGTAATTGCATCTGAATGGATTTTAACATCCCCTTTCAGCCCAGCTGGGGCTGGACCTTACTGTCACCTCAACATGAGGAGGGGTAGGCTACGCTAAACTGCGGTTTGGCAATCATGGTGATCATAATTGGTATGTGGTAACAGAAACCTAACAACCTAATAACACTAATAAGCCACTGGCGAGAGATTTCAAGTCACAGACGCCGTAACAATTGTTAGTGGGTCAAGTAGACCTAGGGCTGGAGCGTTTAGCTCTCGACCCAAAATAAATCACCGAGCCGTAAGAAAAATTTGCTTACGTTTTAACATTCCAGTTTGCGTGTTAAATTGCGAAATACGGAATTTTCCTTCTGCGGCAAGAATTATTTAAAAATAAGCTTAGCTATGGCTTAATTTGATTCTTGTCCACAGAAAAAGGACCAGGGACTTCATAACATACTAAGATCCAATATTCTTTTTGTAAACAAATACATTAAATTCGACTAAATTAATGTGTATTTCTTTATTGTTTCACAATCGCTTATAAGTGTCGAATAGGCTCTAAAATTGGTAGCATTTATTTTTATTTTCAAAAAGATAAAATTTGATCTGAACCATAATATAGTCCTTTTAATTTCAAAAAGATAAAATTGGATCAGAACCAGAATATAGGGGACATAAAACGTTTTCTTTTTGTAAAGCATAATCATGTATAGTTCATTTAATTTAATAATGTAGAGAACAGACTCCAGCCAGCCAGCATCATTGGACGAGAGGGGTTATTAAAATAGCCACAATCAATAAAGTCCATTTAAATGTCAAGGCTTTATTGATAGACAAGGGGACACGTGAGCGAAATCTGAGAGATATTTTGCTTCCTGAAGCTCGCGGCTCAACAGAGGACAATATTTTTTTCTAATAAATATATGTCTCCTTCAATAGCGGGACAACACGACCATAATTTATTCGTATAAAAATATGAATAATCTAAAATTTAAAAAGTTAAAAACCGATCCCAACTAATTGTACGAAAGTGACTAGTCGCTAGTGCATATTATGTAAACAATAAGATAGTACAATTATATATTTCTAAAAATATTGGTAGCGGTTTAATCACTTTTACACACTTCAGAGCCGGGATTTCCCAACCCAACAAAGTTATAACAAACTGCAACAAATAGTATAAATCGTAACGCTCACTGTTTGCATTAAAAACCCGAAACAATTATAAAAACAAACATACAGCAATCGCTGTTTTGGTTTCTCGCAATCGCAAAAACCACGCCAGCGAGTTGGCGAGGCCAACAATTATCATTTAAACTTCAAATTTCAATTCATAGAGCATTGGAAACGATATTCGTTCCTTATTAAATGGACGCGAGTCGCGACGTAGTGAAACTGAAGCTTCTACAGAAAATAAAAACGTGGTTATAAATCAAAACCGATGCTACTTTCAACAAAGATTTCAAAACTAAAGATAGGCTATGGCGTACATTTGACAGAACAAATCTTCATACAAGAAAAAGTTACGCCCACGGCCCATCTTCTTTTCACCATACCTCAAATCTCAGCTATCTTGATTTCACCATACCTCAAATGTCAAAATGGCCCGAAACAACTCCAAAAGTGAAGCCATTTAAGTGTGGACAGTTTTTGCCTCTACATGCCTCGTCTATAATATATACGTCACAGGGCTTTCAATGACAAAGATTGAAATCCGACGATCTGCCATAATAACCAAAGATGTAAGGTCGTCTGAAGATAATTTATATCCCTTTGATGCCTTCCGTCATAGGTTCTATTTAGTTACAAAACCACGTCCCACCGGCTCACCTTCACCTAAAAATGCTAATTGCTAGCGGTACTCGCCCGTGCCAATATAACGGCTAAGGCGTTGCCACTTTACCACAAACCTATTTTTACATATTTACACAATAGTATTTATACCATTGCTCATAAATACAGTTGACTGTTAGATGTATGTTTGCTTAATTGTTTGGCGATGGGAAGTTAGAACTAGCATGTGATGAATCACAGAAAATGGTTAAACAGATTTCTCCCAAGGACAATGGACATATATTTGTTGGTTAGGTGACAATCAATATCTATTAAATCAACCAAAATTACAATAATTAGTTCGCCCAATAAATCACTGTAAATTAAAGGAAAATCACTAATATTTTCCTTTAATTTACAGTGTAGGAGGTAAAAGATAAAGTAGCATGTCGTATATTCCACAATATGCAGATTACAATATGACAGACACGCTGTCCCAGCATGTTGAAACATCGATAAGATTATTCGCGATATTGTGTTGATATGCTCGATGCTTTCATCATGTGAAGTCAACAAATAGTACAAAATACGGAATACGAATTGAGGTTCGAAATTAACCCAACACACATGGGAAGATATATTGGTTTGTCACGGCATCCTAATAAATATTATCTCTATAGATATTATCTCAACAGCTCTTTATCGAAAAAAGTTACAGCCATACACTGTTGTTATCTGAACTTTTTCTGATATCTGAAAGCTTCCATATTGTTTCGTGTTCCATCCTTGATAGAACATAATCAAGTGAATTTGGGCTCTTCATGGCATGTTTCGCAACAATTTTTTGTAACTAATCAGCGTTCTTGATTTTCCCTTCGGTAACACTCATTGCTAGTCAGTTCCAACTTCCAAGTGAAATGCACACGCATTGCAGTTACCATCATCAGTATGCCCTGCGCGTAGCCACTTTCGATGCGCCTTAGCCTCTCGTGGAATAACATTTAAATATGTAGAAGAACCCAACAATCCTATCGGTCTATTGGAATGTTCGAAAGGCTATCCAAGCTATTCCTATAAAAAAAAGATCTAAATATGCAGATAAGATCGGATTACTAATAAGAAAAGACCTAGATCTTGCCTTTTATGCATGGAAATCAACATGTGAAATATTTCAAGTGTGTTGAAATAAAACATACTTTAAGCGTCAGGTCTCCGAGAGTTACAATTCAGATAGGGTTTTTTTGTTCCTGCTTGATGATATCACAGCAATTAAAATACATAGATGGGCCTATAGACATAGAGTAAGGTTTACATAATTTATCTAAATATGACAGTGTCAAATGGAATCTTGCATTCAATATGGAGGTAATTCTCGTAATTATTACTATCGGTTAAATCTCGTTTGGATTTTCAGGCTGTCCAGCTCGCGCGCACACTATTTGACGCGTATGCGAATGAGTCGGCGCGTTGCCCGAACCGAGATTGTATCGAAAATAGTTAAGAGAATTAGCCTTCTTATGTAATATAACTTTGTTTTATTCAGGACCAGGAAACGAGCAGACGGATCGCCTGATTGGAAGCGATTACCGCCGCCCATGAACACTCGCAACACCAGAGGATTGATACTTGTAACTCCTCTGGTGTTGCGTTCCTGGTCCTCAAAATCCCCAACCCCTCTGGTAACCTCACTCACTCAGCGAAACACAACGCGTAATTTCACGTCGGCTTTCTGTGAGGTATTTATCCGGTTGAGCCGGCCCATTCGTGCCGAAGTTTGGCTCTCCCACGCCAAGATTAATGCACTTGTGAGGCTGTTCTTCTCGCCGGGTTAGGGTTCCGGGAACCGGTGGTAATTGTAATACTTTTTTTTTCGTTCGTTCAGAAAACAAAACCTTGTTTTATATTCTGAATAAAAATATTTTTATTTATTTACTAGATGTTGCCCGCGACTTCATGCGCGCAAAAAGGAATCCCGCGGAAACCGTGGTGGTCGCGATGAAAAGTAGCATATGTCCTTTCCCGTGGTCTACTCTGTATCTCTGTTAAATTTCATCAAAATCCGTCCAGTAGTTTTGGAGCCTATTTAATGCAAACAAAGAAACAGACTTTTCCTCTTCATTATCATATTAGTGTAGATTTATTTAATAGCTACAACAAAACTTGAAAATTATAATACAATGTTCTGTGTCGTTAACATCTTCATTAGCCATTTAGTAGCGTTTAGCGACGGTCTTTGCCTCAGGTGCATCCTATAATTATTTTAATATATTATAATATCTAAATTGCCAGTCGCCACATACGCAATCAGCAAAAATACCGTGGGAGAGCTATGCTTTAGTAATCAGCACGGATGCGCCAGATAGACCGGAGTGATACCACGGCCTCACTAATACTAGCGGGAAATAACGCTTGCGAAGTGATTCCTGATTTTAATAAGAATAGAGAAATCTGACTCGATTTCGTCGACCAATACGAAAGTACCTATCTACTATATACATTACATGTGCAAATTTTTCACTTTCTGTCTGTTGTTGTTACGCAATGTTTTGATGCTTCCGGCTACAATGTTGGGAGTCTTCAACATTCTTTTCTCACACAAAGATGCTATTAATTCTGAGTCTTATTTTTAGGCAATTTAATTTTCTTTTACTTATTACTCGGAGTAGTGAGAAATTTATATTCAATAGCTATGGCACTTAATAATGATAAGAGCGCAGACGCAGCACGAGCATTCTAAAAACCCTGGTATTCTTTAGATTAGCCTTAATAGCTGCCATCCGTATCTTTTTAAGGGTAATCTGGAATTTACTTTGCAGCTTATTAATGCAAAACCCAACCGCTTTCTCCCACTGTAATGAAAGCAAGTCCTTCACCTGCGGATGGTCGCACGGATGCGGGTACAGCAAGCCCGGGCCAATTTACCCTCACTTTCATTTGTGTCACAATTCGCGTCGCGAATATTAGAAAGTAAAAAGCGTAACAATTTAGAATGTCCGAGTTTCGAGTGTGTTCGCAGTATTTCGCAATTGTTTCGGTTGTCTTTCACGTTTTGCAGTCAATTGTCGTCGTGTCAGATGCAAGACAGCTTTAGTCCGTAACGTAGTTTCAGCCAGATTTGCTTAAATGGATATTCCATACACTTATGATTATGAAGAGCTAGGTAGATGATCCAACATCATGACCGATCGGTAGCAAGCTAGTAGCATGCAGCATCCAGATTTAATTAAGTGGTTCTCCCCTTATCTCACCCCTTTTATCAATCGGATACGTTTTGATTCAAAAACAGGATGGATCGGTCGCGAGCTGCTGCCAGTCAGATTTAATTACATAAGTAAATCTTCCATTATCTTCCATAACCCCTCTGAGTGGTTCACGTTGTGATCCAAAAACAGAACGGATCGGTAGCAAACGGGTATCAGTCGGATATTACCAACTAGGTCTCACATTACCCCCTTCATCAATAAACGTTTTGACCAGAAAACTTATAGTCTTGTTTAAAAATGTTTCTCATTTTGATGTCGGAAACAAGACAACACGGATATAATTTGTGACATTTAACCGTTATATTTGACCGTTATTAAAGAATAAAGAATTAAAGACGCATTTTAAAAACACGCGGAAGCATCGCGTGATATTTGTGCTGACATTTTCTACAATCGAGCCTCGACTACTTGACCTCTTGTTATCGCCGTGTCAGATTTTAAGGGCGATTGCTTCTTCCGTCACAACTCACGAGCTATTGAATAGTATTAACAATAGTTACGTCTTAGGCGTACCCACTTTAGGCGTTCGCGTTCCTCGCCTTACGCTAGGCGAGTCTGTTTAAAGTTTAAACACTTCATTGACCCATTGTGTCGTTTACATTCCTTCGAAATTCTACATCAGCAAGTACCTTTTGCCCTAGCAACGCCTACTCCATTGAACTGATAATAAGTAGATATTCACATAATCATGTGACCAATTCGTCGGTTTCCGTTGACGACAGACATCTCAACGCGAGTTGCGAAACATCTCGAAAGTCTACAGAATACAATTTCATAATAATTATCGAATAAACTTTCCTTTTATTTTATAGTCTTATGGCCGATTTCTTCATGAGAAAGATAAACTAGAGTTTGTTATTCGGCAGATATACTTAGACCCAAATTTAATGTATGTACTTAAAAATATTTACTACCTACTTCTCCGTTCTAATAAAAGTTTGTTACTTATTATTTGTTTACGATAAATTATCTAGTTTATACATTTTTTTTTTCTTTTTTTTTAATTTTTTTTTTCGACAAATTTTCATGGGAGATCGAAAAAAAATATTCGGTTTTTTTGGGCCACCCTAATATATATATTCACCTCTATTTGTTTAAAACAATCAATATTTTCACAAGTGGGAAGGAAATATTATTCATTTTATATTTGACATTCGAAGAATCGTTGTACAAGCATGTACAGTGCCATGTAAACTCTACACTGTTTTTTACGCACACACTGACATCAGTAAGTTAACTGTCAGGTATAAAGTCAGCCCAATATTTATCCTTAGGACAAAAATATTCGGGGGTTATTTCTTAAACTGGTGTAAAGAAAACGAAATCTCCAGTTAACTCACGTTAACTAACGGATAACTCTAATCTTAGGAAATCGGCCATTAGGCTAAGAACTCACGGAGCTATTTTTAGTCGCGCCCGCCGCGATTGCGGGCCCGCAGCTTCTGTGGAATGCAAATATATATGTGAAAAATTAAATCAAAACTCACGACGCGATTTACGCCCGCTGCGTGCGCGATTGTTTGCGGGTGTTACTGCACCGGCGGGCGCGAGTCGCGACTGAAAATCGCTCCGTGAGTTCTTAGCCTTATGATCACCTCAATACTGCCTTTGTTTAAATAAATTTAAAAACGTTTGTGTGCTAAAGCTTATTATAGGGTCAATGATTTTATTGACGATCGCACACTGTGAATAGGATGGCCACCTGCAAGGCTACTTCTATGTACTATATGTATCTGACTTTTGTTAATATTGTATAGCACTTGACTATGCAAATGACGACTACATAAAATATGTCATTGTGATCATAATATGTAGTCGTCATTTGTTTCAACCCCTCTCATTATTTAAACAATTATAGATTGAGAGAATTTTTGAAATAAGTAAGTATTATGTTGTTCTTATATTTCTTACCGTTGAAATAAAATAATAAAAATAAAAATATTTTTATTCAGAATAAAAAACGAGTTTTGTTTTTTGTTAAATAAAAAAAGATTACAGTTAAAACCTTCCCTGAACTTGAACAATTATTTGAAGACCAAAATTAGCCATATCTGTCTGTCCAGCCATTCTCAAGTTTTAGCGAGACATTGGAATTGCTATCCATTTTAATAAACCTAACCAAGAGGAAGTTTCTATCTCCAATAGTTTAGAAATGCTAGGTTTAGAAAAACCAACTTACAAACCACTTTGGAGGCCGATTACTCGAAAATGGTCGACTTTTTTTAAATGTCATGTATGAAACCTTGCCTTTATTTTAAAATACCTATTTAACGATACTCCACATGATGGGGTACAATGAAAAAATATTTTTCATCCCCACTTCACATGTGGTGAGAGCCGCCCCTAAAATATAAAATTATTATTATTTTATGATGCCAAAACCGAGATCTATACACAATCTATAACTGTACCAAATTTCATTAATTTATATTCATAATTACAGATGCTAGAAGCGCGGACAGACAGACGGACGGACAGAGCGAAACGATAAGGGTATGTGTATTACTTTAATTTATTCATTATTAAAAATCTAAATTTATCTCATAAAAAAAAGGCTCATAAAGTGAGTTAGTCCCTATTTACCAAGCGTTATTTCCTTGCTATATTATAAGTATGTCCTCACTATCCTTACTATATTGTTATAAACGTGTATGTTTTTTTTATGAAATCGACCAGGCATTCGCTATTTCACGCCATGGTATTTATTCGTTTCTTGTAACTCTGTCATGTGATAAGTCCTGAATGGATTTCATGAAATTTGGTAAAGTCTCTGGATTAACACATAGGCTACATTTTATTACAGCGAATGTACGGTTCTGCGGGATTTCTTGTTGCACATACAAAGTGGAGATAGATAGATAGTTTTATTTGCGTAGAAAGTAAGCAATACAATTACATGTTACAATGTTTTTGGAGCCTTATACATTCCACTTTACGGCAGAAATTTCACAATTAGGTATAATATTAATGAAAATTAGTAATGGTACCAAAAACAAAGATTGATTTACTTATATCTAGTTCAATTCATTTAAATTACTTATGTTAACATTTTTTAAGGTATTATTATTCACAATCACAAACAACATTAGGACAACGAGGGCAACATCTATTTCTAGTATAACATACTCTACCTCATGAAAACGAAACAAGTATACTTTAAAGAACAGTACCAAAAGGTCAAGGGTTATTCTATTGCCACAATGTTATCTATACAAATTAACAAAATTGAAGTGTGAATAGTATATACGGGCCTACACCAAAAAAATCTAAATTTTTTTTAATTTTGTCTGTTTAATAATGTTTGTCTAATCTCGAAAACGGCTGGACCAATTTTGACAGGACATTCACTGACAGATATCTGATGTTTTATGGAATAAATAGCTTAAAACATTTATCTTAGGGTTGCGTTTAAAAAAAATTGCTTTTTCCATTAGTTCTACGCAATTGAAGTAGCGTGCACCGGCTTGTATTACATACAAATATCAAGATGTTTAAAAACTACACACATAAAGGAAACAATATAATAGGCTGGCGTAGTTAAAAACATATGTAGCATATTATAACTACTGTTTATAAAAGGATTGCTTCATTGCTTCATCACTTATTAATTATATATCATAATATAATAATAATAATACACACTTGACTGTCAATGATAAATAAGAAATATAAAAAACGAAACATGTTCTGAATTGTGATTAACATCTAATATACTTGATGTGTGCTTTGTTAATGGAGTTGCCTCAGTCAGAATGTTAGGAAAATTCCAATACTATAATAAGCATTTTAATAAACTTGAGGCATACAAAATCATATACATAGGTACAGCTGATTATATCATTATATAATAACAAACAGCTATTGTAATCAAAAGCATTAAAAAATATATTGGTTTTAAAATAGTCTCTACTTCAGATCAAATATTTTGCAACAAAGAAACGGGCATTGTATGATGGCTCAGCAACAGAGTAAGCACATAATACGAGTGAAAGTGATCTATCAACCAGTCAACCTGCTTAGGTGCCCATGTTGTTTTAGTACGGGCGACTGACCGTGAACTCGAAAATACTAATTTATATCAATAACAATATCAATAGAATGTCTTGTGCAGCATAATCACACCCCGACGAGTCAAACAGAATTACAAGATACATTGTCGGCATTAAGTAACGGTGCATTTTGGTCGCTGTTCATTGTTTTTATGGATAAGAAATATGGCAACTCACCTTGTAATACACATCCATGAGGATGGTGTCCGGCAGTGTCTGCAATTCATTACGGTCGCACTTGAATTTTTGCAAATAGTAAACTAAATTCGACAGGCACACTTCATATAAATTATCGGGTATTTTTTTTATGCGCACCGACGTCGACACGTCAGCCATTTTGGCAAGGTAAAATAAAACTTGCATCTTTACCATTTTACCGCACGATTTGACAGCACGACTTGTTTCGCACGAAGTTCACGCGTATGGCTCTGCTCGTATTGGCTCCTTTGAAGGTCGCCTCGAATTCTATTGGCAGACTGAGAAATTTATCAAATTTACGAGAAATCGGGATCATGTGATAAGCATAGACGTAGTTACTAGACCCATTGTGATAAGAAACAAAACAACAGAAGTTAGAAAGAGATGAAGCAATGATCATTTTTATGGATTTTAACAGCTGATTGGTACATTTATACACAGATTAGTAAATGTAAATTAATGTAATACCCTTCTCGGCAGTCGGTTAAAATACAAAGTGAGCTCGCTGAAACTGAGTGCGATAGAAATTAACTTACCGAAGACAATATATCGAATTTATTTATCGCAATTAGGTACATAACTGCTAGTATTAAAATGTCGTGTCCATATTTGCCTAAAAAAATATTATACTTTTGTACCTAACATATCCTTAAAACTTAACAAAATCTTTCGAATTTTTTTTAGTTTTATGTTGAAATGTTCAACAGATGGCGTTGTTAATAAAACTAATTCTCATCATCATCATCCATCGGTCCACGTTACGTACTTAGCCACAACTGGGGCTTGGTTTCGCTCTGAAGCCCAATCTTAATCTCGTAATCATTTTCTAATAATCTTGGATGTCTTTCGCCGTTGAGCAGTATGTTGTGATTTATTTAGATAAATCTGAAGGTTAATTAGCTTCAAGTGAAGTGTACAAAGCTGCGCAGACTTTTAGCAAGGCGCAAGCCATACTTAGTAAGTATGGCTTACCTAGTAAGTAGTACCTATCACTTTACCAAAAAGTAAGAAATTATTTAGCACCAAGGTGGAAGAATCTTCTGATACTACTAACAAAAGTTCATGTTAGTAAGTAGTACTTACTTACTTACATGAGCTTTGGTTTACAAATTCACCCACCTAACTTTAGACCACACACTAAAAATACATACTTAGGTTTAGACCGTGTCCCGTTCCATAATGTATTTGACAAAATAATATGTAGTTATTAAGTACGAGGGCTGATTGATAAGTTTCCGAAACGACAAAGAAAAACTTCAAAAATCTATTTAAAATAAATTTATTTCTCAACGTAGTTTCCTTCTACCTCGATGCATTTAGTCCAGCGCTTCTCCAATGACGTTACACCAGTTTGATAAAATGTTTTCTCCAACCCCTCAAAATACTCGTCCACGGCAACACTGACTTCTTCATTTGATGAAAATCTCTGGCCACCTAACCATTTCTTCAGGTTTGGGAATAAGTGGAAGTCGCACGGGGCCAGATCCGGGGAATAGGGTGGATGCGGTAGAAATTCGAACCGCAATTCATGGAGTTTGGCGACTGCAACCATTGACGTGTGTACAGGTGCGTTGTCATGGTGGAAAAAATTTTTTTTCTTGGCCAAATGTGGTCGTTTCTTCTGGATTTCTTCACTTAATTTTTGCAGCAAGCTTGCGTAGTACTCTCCATTTATTGTTTTTCCTTTTTGCAGATAATCCACTAAAATAATCCCTCGAGCATCCCAAAAAACAGTCGCCATCACTTTGCCGGCCGACAAAACCGTTTTTGCTTTCTTCGGCGCAGGTTTTCCGCTCTCAGTCCACTGCTTAGATTGTTCTTTTGTCTCGGGAGTATAATGATGTATCCAGGTTTCATCGACTGTTACATAACGCCGCAAAAACTCATTAGGATCTCGGTTAAACAGCGCCAAACACTCCGATGAATCGTCCACTCGACGTTGCTTTTGGTCTACAGTGAGCAAACGCGGCACCCATCGCGCGCAAAGCTTTTTCATTCCCAAATGTTGGTGCAAAATATTAAAAACGAGTTCAGATGAAATGCTCACCATCTCTGCTATCTCTCGCAACTTTAACCCTTAACTACAGTGGTGAAAAATAATCACGTTTCTTTAGTTGTGGGGTCCATTGGACCCATGTATTTTTAAAAGGCAATAAAAATGAAAGTATCCCGAATAATTAATAAAATGTTTATTAGCTTTATTATATATTATATAACAAACATAGTGTATTAAAAAATCAACAATAGGAACATACATTTCTAACAATTATTTGTACTTTTTATAATCAGTTCAGGTTTCCTTAATCTAAAAACAAGCTTATGAAAAAAAATTATAAAAAATATAAAACTGGTCGCCAAGTAAAAACAAAAAATATTTTCTATAATAAAAAGATATGTTTTCTAAAAACATACCAAAAACAAAGAAATAAATTTTAAAACAAAAATTTTGACACCAGTTTCATTTAGCCTACTTACAAACATGTACTGCAAACAACTTTTGCACATGTCATGCAAATAGGCCGCTGGCACTTAGTTCATAAGTGAACAGTCTTAGCTCTCTTAGCAGGCTTGCAGAATGAGCACCTCTTCCTTTTGTTCCTGTCCAATTTCTAGCTTTCACCTGGTTCAATTGTTGGAAGATGAATCTGTAGGGCCGTGGCAATGTTCGTTCTAAGCTGTGTGGCAGTCTTTGATTGTAGCATCGTTCTTTCATACATGGTTCACATAATGATTTGGCCAGCCCCTTCAAAAACGTCATACGTGTCATCTTGGATGCTCTTTCATGGCTCTGCTGAATAATATAGGCATTCAAAGCGCTCATGTCCAGTAATCTGTACAAAACAGGCATAGGCCAACGTCGTGTTCTGCGGCTACTTGAATAAACTGAGCACATCTGATCAACAGCATCACAAAATTATTTCTGGCTTCTTAGTTGATTCGTCCACAGAATTGTCGTGAAGCATAGAGGACACAAGTATCACAGATTTGTTCTTTTTAGGAACATAGCTCGCAATGGTGAAGTCTTTTGTGAACCCGAACAGAGAAGAATTAATTTTGCGATCTTTATGAGGTAAGAATTCCTGAGGAATTTCTCTTTTATTTTTTTTTCAGGGTTCCAATGACAGTGAGGCCTTTGGATAGCATGATAGTGAGAAGTTTCATTGATGTGTACCAGTTGTCTGTAGTTATGTTACGGTTAGTATTCAGGATTGGTTGGCGTAAACGAAGACAAGCTTGTACTGGAATCGGTTGTTTTTTTCTTCATCTGTCAGCGTAAGTCCATCAGTATTTTTTCCACAATACAAATAGGTAATGTACACATAGTGTGTCTTGGCATCTGCAAGACATTGCATTTTCAAACCATATTTATTTGGCTTGCTAGGAATATACATCTTGAAGGCACAACGTCCGCGAAAACCTACCAGCATTTCGTCAATCGTTGCATAAGCACCAATGGAATAATTTGCTTGAGCATTCTTATTGAACATATTTATCATCTCAGTAGTTATACAACCAGGGTCAATTTTTTTAAGCTCTTCTCTATCATCCGGATTATCGAAGCGGAGACACATACAATCGCAAAGAAGACATACATAATCTAAAAATCTCTCGTCCCGTTCCATCAGTTGCAAACAAGGATATCACAGCTTCATGATTCTACTTGAAAACAGCAGAATAGAGCAATAAGCCGATAAAACAGTTTAACTCCTGGTGAGTGCATTCTCTTAGTTCAGTGCGATCTGGAGATTTATATTTCAGTCTAAGTCTGCCAGTTTCTTGTTTGTCCAAAAGAGTATTTTGTTTTTCATATCCTCGTCGAACAGTATATTGAATGCCTCATTTGGAATAAATGGGTCTGCAGGCCTTGCTATGGTTGCTATGTTATGGTTTCGAACACGAGAATTTCTTGATGGCGGTGTCTTAGCCCATTTGAACCTATTTTTTCCGTAATAGTAATCAGACGAATTATTTGTTTCATTCTCTTCGCTTTCATCTTCATTTTCAGATATTTCAGAGTTCGAGTCATGATCACTTTCTAATACAAAATCTTCGTCATTATCAGAAAACTTATTATCAGAGTGAGTATTTAGAGCATCTATCACAGAAACCGAATTTTCTTCTTCATCACTGCTTAAATCAGTGAATGCTGATTCTGACATAATAGAGCAATGGCTGAATCAGCTGAATGCTGATTCAGCCATTGCTCTATTATGTCTTCGCGATTGGTTGACATATTTTTATTTTTTTCCATGATGAAAACTGAAATTTAACATAAAAACAACTACAAAACAAGAATTATAAAAAATACGTATCTATAGTCGTGGGTCCAATGGACCCATGCATAATCATTTACTTACCATTGGAGTAGCGCGCGAAATACGTCCGTCTCGCTGCGTACGCACCGGCTTACTCATATACTGTATTATCTATGGGCTTACTGTCGAAAGGTACTGAGTGCGTACTGGTGCGCGGGGAGCTCCACCACCCACAGCGCTACTAGTGCTTGTTTAAAGAATCACCATGGGTCCAGTGGACCCACGACATAGTTAAGGGTTAAGCGCCGATCATTCAATACAATTTTGTGAATTTTTTTGATCATGTCATGGGCGTCTTCGCAGCTCTGTCTTCCACGTTTAAAATCAGTTACCCAGGTATGAATTGTACTCAATGCAGGAGCAGAATTACCTAAAACACTGTCTAGCTTGGTTTTAATCTGGGTTGCTGTTTTCTCTTTTAAAACGTAAAACTTTATCACCGCACGAATTTCGTTTCTTTCCATTGTTAAGAAAATTTACGACAGAGAAAGTTCTAAGTCCTCTCAAACAAATTCCATCAGTTCGATTAAATTCAAATTAGGCGTTCTATTTTCAAAAAGATGCCAGAATATAATGTAATATTCCTTTTTTGCGTATCATTTTTCTTTAAGTTCGTCGTTTCGGCCAGTTATCAATCAGCCTTTAGCACTTATTACCTACTTAGATTTTAATAATTTTATATTCAATTTCAGCTTTAAGTAGGTGATTAAGGTCAATTAAAAATGTTGTTATGATCGCAGAGGAGGCGTGATTGGTGTGTGCCTCTCACCGCTGTGTGACTGTTATCAGATTATTATATTACAAGATTTTGCCCACCGCTCCACACGACTTAGAGCATCCAACCAAATTAACTATTTAACCAAATAAATTGGATTATGCTCTAAGCCGCACGCGTATTGGTCGAGCCACACGGTGCGGCGCCGCACCGCACCGCATCACTCCGCACCGCACTGGCGGCCACACGAGCAGTGCGGCGTCGCAATGATCTTACGGCGCCGCTGCGGCACCGCAACAGGGTTGGCTTACCAGTTACCGGCTAGGTTGGCACCGTAGAAACAAAAGTGGTGCTCCTGTGGCACCGCACTGCTTGCACCCCTCCCCTACTCGTCTGCCTCGTCCCAAATCCGGTGCGTCTGCGGTGCGACGCCGGAGCGGAACCGGGCGCGCCGTGTGGCATACCAAACTTTTTTATATCCAGAAACCGTTGCGGCACCTCTGAGTCGCCTAGCCGGAGCCGCACCGCGCCGTGTGGACTTAGCCTAAATACAGTATCCCACGGGAACACCGTACTTCCTGCATAGTAAAACGTAAATCATAAGCACAGACTACTAAGGGGATACTACGTATATCATAAGATTTTTTCAGACTATTAAGAGCCCTATTAGGAAGGGATATAATTAATCGTGCGCCTAAAAAATAACTTGGCGAATGCACAGTTGCATACTGTTGTATTACTGAATTTGGCAGCGAATTAATATGTTGGCGACTAAATTACTAAACTGGCGAAAGCACTCGGTGACAAAAATTACAAAAAACGGCAGATAAAAGGTGGCGAATATTAATCCAAATTGGTAATGAAATTTATACGTTGGCGACTTAATTTCCGAGTTGGCGACCGTTATACGATGTAAGCAGCTGTAAAACCAGATTTAGTTGATAAATTAATGGCTGCTAAAAATCAATTAATAGGCTACGAAAATTCACCATTTTTGGATACTATTGAGGCTTGTTAAATCCTTTGGTATAGGTGTCGTTTCCAAGGTTTTGTTGGTGCTGAATACGACAATTGTAACCATTTTCAAATCCAAAAAATTGCGTTTTCTTTAATCAATTTAATATGGGTTATTCTAAGTTTTCGGGGGACTGATTATAAAAAGTCATGCATTTTGAATTTCCAAGATGGCGGACATTTTTTTTGAATAAAATTAATGTAGGTGTCCGTTTCTAGGTTTCTAAAGGTGTAGATTATAAAAAAATCATTAATTTTGAAATTTCAAAATGGTTGATTTTTTTTCTAAAATTGATATGGGCGTAATTTTTCCAGGTTTTTGGGGGTGCTGAATACAAAAATGACATTAATTTTGAAATTCCAAAATATTTTTAAGAAAAAAATATCCAGGTTTCAGGGGTGCTCATTATAAAAAAATATGATTCATTATGAAATTTCAAAATGGCAGATTTTTTTGTAAAATTAAAATGGGTGTCGTCATCAAGGTTTTTGGGGTTCTAAATACGAAAAGGGCATCCATTTTGAAATCCTAAGACGGTGAATATTTATTTTTATTAAAATTAATACTGCTGATTACAAAATTGTCAGCCATTTTGAATTCCCTAAATGGCGAATTTTCATTCCTCATAAAATCAACATGTCATAATTTAAAATTTCTGCATATACTGTGATAGTAATCATCAATGCCGATTAGGATTGATGATTATTATCACAGTATGTTATGTGGTTCGAGATACATAATTTATATGTAAGCTATATAAATTTTGGAAAATTCTATTATTAGTATTTTCAAATTTAATTTCTTTTTATCATGAACTACAGATAAGATTAGGTACAGGAATACTTAGGGGAAAAAAATCATTATTTTTTTTAGTAGATGCACTGTTTCCAAGATCTATTGTGGAAAAAAATATGGCAATGCTGAATATAGATAAGAGATTTTCTGCTTAGGGGAAAAAAATCATTATTTTTTTTAGTAGATGCACCGTTTCCAAGATCTATTGTGGAAAAAAATATGGCAATGCTGAATATAGATAAGAGATTTTCTAACTCGTCTACTTTAAAATTTCAAGGTAACCTTGAAATACTTTGATAAACTTTCTCGAAATAAATTGAGTTTGACTCCTCAAAAATGACAGGTGAGGGAAGGATATACGTAAAATAAATATGTCCGCCATCTTGGAATTTCAAAATGAATGTCATTTTCGTATTCAGCACCCCAAAAACCTGGAAGACAATGCATATAAATGTTACAAAAATTAAATACCGACCTTACCGATTTTTTTTCAGTGAGACTGATATGTAGAATAAATTATTTTTTTACAATCAGCACCCCCAGAAACCTACAAAGGCACGTCCTATATTCATTTATCAATAACTAGCTTTTTCCGCGGCTCCGTCCGCGTAAACATAGTATCGTGTATTCCACGGGAATACTTTTTCCGGATAAAAAGTAGCCTATGTTTTTATATAAATTAGTATCTGTTAATTAATCAATCTAAAGATATTCTAGTTTACTAATAATAATTTAATGTATTCAGTGTAAAAAGTGGTATAAGAATCAAAAATCATTTTTTGTAATAGTCTATTCTATATTTAAAACTAAAACAGCACATCTTTGTAAACTAAACATTCATACTTTAAAGCTATTCTAAAGCAAAATAAATGCTTTACCCAATTCCAAAACCTCTGTGGAACAACAAAAAAAAACTTTTTTACGAAATGTGAAGGGTTTTTAACAATATGGTATCTCTGGACTTTTTAAACGGCGCATTAAAAATATTCTTTTCAGCAGATAATAAAACAAATGTCTTAGATTATTCACATTATTCTGATCCGCGTACAACTTCAACAATAAGAATCTACTGTTTTCCAATAGTAAATTTGGAAATTCCTTCCAAAAGGTTGATGTACGCCGTGTGCTCGTACGATGTGCTGAAGTCTGACAGCTTTTGTACGAATTCGTTGCTGATTCCCTTCTCTTCTAGAAGATTCATCAGCAGATCGTACAAGTACTGCAACAAAGATTATTCACATATAAGTTTCTTGTATTTTATAGATAAGATCACTAGAGAAATTCAAACATTCCTGTACATTTACTGTGCTAATAATAATAGGTGAATTATGATTGCTGGGTGTGCCTGTAAAGTGTAATTTGTTACGCGTTGACTTCTCAGAAACTTTTTATGTAGTTGATATTGTTTTAACGCAACTTTTAGGCTCTATTTCACAACATTTTAATAAGCGTCAAATAGATTATTGGGAATATCGAGAGACAAAACATGCAAATAAGGTGATTATGACTTATTAGAAGATCGTGAAACAGGCCCCTAATGTTACTGTCTAATTTTGGCGGAACCCTGACGACTATCCCATGGGACCTCTTGCTTCCGCGGAACCCACTTTGGGAAGCCCTGCTCGAATGTATTGTTTTTAGCACATAAGAAAATGTAGCACTTCGTTGAATACACAATCTATATGAAAGCGTAACTTCAACGTCATGCCTCAATTTACCCCATATTTGGCGCTTGCTGACCACATGGATCGTGGAAACAAGTGTGGCAGATATTATGGGGATAGAAAAAGCCATTACGTTTTCTTGGACTTGAACCTAGAATCCCCATGGTACATGTCGTTCCCGGTAGCTGGTACCATTAGACCACGGGCCACTATAGGTATAGTGTGAATTTTGGAATACCTAAATAGCGGTAGTAGCTTTTTCTGTTGACTTCCCGAAAAAAGTATATTAAGTTTCATTTGGAAATAAATTTATCATTTCAGTGCAGAATGGCAACAGAATCCATGAACATCAAAAAATGATTGCATTAGTTCTATTCTTATTGATAAAGAAGCTTAATTTTAAACATTTTTGTTAAGTTTCGATCTTATTAAAAACAAATAATAATTATTTATTAATTTTTATTTCTTACTAGCTTATGCCTAATGCCCACAAAAAAGATTGGAAATGGAATATGGTATTTTCCTCTATTTTTTTTATTACATAAATGAATAGTGCCCTGAAAAATAAAACAGTTTACAAAAGGAGCAGTATACTAAAAATCAATATTTTCAAAGATAATGCGGTATGTTTGAAGCACTTTTGTGAGTCTCGTGAAAACGCCCCATATAAAAAATGTATGTATATATGCACAAAATTTCTGATATCTCCGAAGTTTGCACGTTTATGTTCATGCATACCATAATAAATCTTTTTGTATTTGATATAAAGTGTTTAAACTAATTATGTAGGTTTTTTATACTAATGTTGTAAGCAAATATTTCAACTTTTATGTGACTTCGGAATGCATATAATTACAAAACTACGCATAAAATCCTAGTTCTTTTTACTTTTATGAAGATACCTAATTATTTCTTAGTTTATTAAAAAAAAAAAACAAAATTCCTACATGTAGAAAAATACCCAATTATATTTTTTACAAACTGAACTTTAAGATTAAAGTAGCCTTAGTAGTACTCCTTATAACATAAGCGGTGAAGTGAAGTAATTTCCGAGATTACCCATGACACACAGACAGTTATAAATGTTTTTTTTTAAATGCAAAAACCGTAGATATTTTCACATGCATTTAATAAAAGCTATTCATTTGAAATCACAAAAATACAGTACAATTTTATGTCAATAAATTGCGGTCACTTCGTTTATGTTTAAATATATTGCGGAGGAACTTTGTTGATAGGTAACGTATAAACATATTTGAAACATATCGTGTCAAAATAAAATACATTATTAAAATCAACATCAAATCACCTCCACAAAATCATTTTCTACCCCTTTTTAGCCCTGGGATGAATTTCAATAAATCCGAAACACTTTATAGAATGTTTATGCAAAATTTGAAGTACATTGGTCCAAGAAATCCCATACTAACTTTGCCTTCCCCTTTCCCCTTTTCACTCCTTTAGGGATTGAATTTCGAAAAACCTTTTCTTATCGGATGCCTATGTCATACAAAGAATACACCCTCCAACTTCAGGTCTCTACAAACAGTGGTTTCGGCTGTGCGTTAATCCGTCAAGTCAGTCATTCAAGACAGAGCATTTATATGTATACTTACACCATCAAGAACATCACCGGCCACCGCATACACCTTGTCCGACCACTCCCCCTTGTACAGAGTCACCTCATCTATTCCAAAGATGTCATCTGAAAATATAAAAAAAGCCACCTTTCATAAAATTTTATACATGACTTTTTTTTCTTTCTATTTTACAATTTGTGTTCCAAACATAGAACAGAGAATCAGGCCCACCTAGTATTACAGTAAAGTATTAGTACTGTACATTTACTTTGAGTAAGATATTTATTTTTAAGACAGGACTAGTTTTCGTGTTTAAACCATTATTTTCAGTAATACAGACAAATCCTTACCAGATGCAAAATATATTTGTGTAACAATCGATCTGTGCAGTTGTAATATATAATAGCAATACTTTACTCGGGTTGAGATTCGTTCCATGGATTGGCCAGCACGTAGCCCGAACCTCAATCCGATAGAACACGTGTGGGACAACCTAAAAAGAGCTGTATTTACAAGAAATCCGGTCCCAACAACGGTTGCGGAGCTCAGAGTTGCATAGTCACAAGAATGGGACAATACTCCGCAAGATCTTTTAAAAACACTGATCAGGTCGATGCGAAACCGACTTGAATCAGTTATTAGGGCAAGAGGAGCTAATTAATACACCTTATCAAAAACAAAAAAAACTTTTTCTTTTCTTAGTATTGTAAAATTTTCATAATAAATCCGTTTTTGTTCTATTCAATATTTTATTTCAAAAAGCTGCAAAAGGAGTAATTCGATTCTTTTAGTGAGAAAAGTTGACCTATACACACATGAATTATTTTTTATATCAGATTAAGAACCAGTCTTAGCATTATCATTGAAATAAATCAAAATAGTTTGCACTTTCACTAATTATATTACATTGAATGTTATCTTTTGCACTATGATGCAGTTTGGACACATAAACTGTGCCAGTGTATTAAATATGAAACAATTAATATAATATATATTAATAATATAGTAAATAAATATCTATGGACGCTTCACACCACGTCAATCTGGCCCCGTGCTAAGTATCCGAAGAACTTGTGTTACAGGTACCAGAAAACTGTAAAAAAAGTATATTTAATACTTTTATACTATACATATATTTAAGATTTTTACTATATTCTACATATATTTAATACACATCCATGACACAGAAAAACTTTTTGTTCCTTCGGCGGGATTCGAACCCGCGACCCCCGGCTTGAGCAGCAACGCGCTGAACCACTGAGCCACAGAGGTCGTCATATTATATGAATATAATATTAGGTCCTTACATATGAAATTGGCGTTTTGTCGTACTGGCCACTTTAATTTCAAATATATGTTCTTTGGTTATGAATTCCAATTTCCAATTTATACCGCTATTTACTAATGCATTTGTGTTTCGAAAACCGTAATTCATTTGTTTTATCCTCTTTTGGTTTTTTCTTTGCCTCACTCTGTTTACAAAATGGAAAACTTGAAATATCGTATTATTTTCGAGTACGAGTTCCACCGTGGCACCAGTGCTACAGAAACGGCTCGAAGAATTAATGATGTGTATGGCGGCGGTGTCGCAAAAGAAAACAAAGTGCGTTTTTAGTTCCAACGTTTTCGTTCTGGAAATTTCGACCTGCAAAACAAGCCCCGTGGACGGCCGGAGACCAAAG
This sequence comes from Phengaris alcon alcon, assembly GCA_037179445.1. NCBI lineage: Eukaryota > Metazoa > Arthropoda > Insecta > Lepidoptera > Lycaenidae > Phengaris > Phengaris alcon. Next base: position 673,746 of record JAYRCH010000048.1, on the reverse strand, counting down.
TTGATAATGAAGAATTGAAGGCTATTGTGGAAGCGGATCCATCGCAAACCACGTCCGAGTTAGCTGCAGGCTGCGGTGTTAGTGATAAAACTGTTTTAATCCACTTGAAGCAAATTGGGAAGGTGAAAAAGTTTGAAAGATGGGTACCTCATGAATTGAGTGCAGCAAACCGACAAACGCGCGTCGACTGCTGCGTTACATTATTCAACCGGCACAATAATGAAGGGATTTTAAATCGTGATGATTAGATCGTGAAAACCTGTGATGAAAAGTAGATCCTGTACGATAATCGGAAACGCTCATCGCAATGGCTGAACTCTGGCGAACCAGCCAAAGCCTGCCCCAAGCGAAAATTGACTCAAAAAAAGTTACTTGTGAGCGTTTGGTGGACTAGTGCCGGTGTCGTTCACTACAGCTTTCTTAATTCTGGCCAGACGATTATGGCAGATTTCTATTGCCAGCAACTGCAAATCATGATGGAAAAGCTAGCTGCTAAACAACCGAGGTTGGTCATTCGATCTAGGCTACTGCTGCTCCAGGACAACGTTAGACCACACACTGCACAACAGACGGCTACCAAATTAGAGGAGCTTCAATTGGAATGTCTAAGACATCCACCGTACTTCCCGGACCTTAATCCAACAGATTACCATTTTTTTCGAAATTTGGATAACTTCTTGCAAGGGAAAAAATTCAACTCCGATGGGGCAGTCCAAAGAGCCTTCAAAGATTTTATTGATTCCTGTCCGAATGGTTTTTTTAGTAAAGGATTCAATTAACTCCCTATGAGATGGCAAAAGTGCATAGATAGCAATGGTATATACTTTGATTAAATAAATATATTATGTTTAAAAACAATCGACTTTATGTTTCTCCTTTACAAAACGCCAATTTCAAAGACCGATATATCGATTTCTTACTATATTCATCAGCGTTAGTGCTGGGTGGGTCTTGCAGAAAGGAGCATGTGAACCCCAGCGTTGTTTCTCCTCTCACAATGTCCACCTCGAACTGCGGCTTGGAACGCATTTCCGAGAATTCCTGCTTCTCCGGTTGAGCATCTTCCAGAAAGTCTTCAGAATCCACAGTGTGGTTGACATTGAATGTGATGTTGATTCTGAAATTATATATTTATTGTTGTTAAACTAACATTACAATGTTCAAGAGTTCCATAATTTTAACCAAGGAAATAACAAAAAGAACAGCCCTACACTAAGTGCCCTAAACTAAGTGTGTTAGACATAATTTAACAACTTTAGACAGAATTTTATATAGAATTAATGTTAATGTGTTTACAGACTTATAATAGATTGTAAAAGATGAATATGTAACATGTTTTAAATAAAGGAACTGTCTTAAGCATTAATGCAGAGAAAAGGTAACAAACCTGTATCTCTGGATGTGTGCATAAACTAATGTAACCCACCAAATTTTGATGCCATTTACGAAAACGGCACCATGATATTGTTGATGGGTTATGTAGGATTAAAATATGTAAGTCAGCTATTTTTATGAATTCTTTTTATACTGTTTGTTGAAGAACTAATAGTAGGGGAGCCAATAATGCTAATTGAGAAATTAAGAATATAAGCTAAGCCGAAAGGGGCGAAAATAAAAATTGAGCATATCAGATTTTCAAAGGGGGTGTTCAGTGAACTCTTTACTTTACAGATACTTCAATTTCTTAATCTGGTGATTTGGAAGTGGCACAAGCTCGCAGCGAAATTTAGAAAATGTAAAAAAATAACTTAATTACTATTGACTTGTGAAAATCGTCAGATTATATTTTTTTACTTTTTTATGGTATTACCTCTGCAATCAATATTTAAAAAAATAAAAAGAGTAACACAGATAGTTTATTTGCAACTTTCCCTCGAGTTGCTCGAGTATTTCAGTTTTTTATTATTTTTTATATTATTACATGAAGTACCTATTTAGGTATTTCATAACATTACAATCTAGCCTAGCTTAGAGCGTAATTAATTTTACGTTAACTTAAATTGCTAAGTAGAGTATCACTAAGATTGCGTCCATCAAAACATTTCTTAGTCTCTATAAAGGAGAATACACATTGTTTGTGTTCTGTCACAGTCACACTCTTCACTGACTTTAACACTAACTTAACACACTAACTCGAAAGGTTTTGTCCTTTTCAGTCTTCTGAGCTGGATAGCCTCAACATTCACATAATGGTGAAGCCTTTTTTCATGAGCTTCGGCGTCTTTTTTGATAATAGTTGAGACCATGTCCACTTTAAGGTCCCGAAGTAGGTCTTCATTTCTAATGTACCAAGGTGAATTCACAACACCTCTAAGTACCTTATTTTGAAATCTTTGTATAATAAGGATTTTGCTTTTTTTGGTACAGCCCCATAGCTGAATACCATAAGTCCAAACAGGCATGAGGACTTGTTTATACAAGAGTATTTTGTTACGTATTGTTAAGGTTGACTCTTTTCCAAGTAACCAGTACATTTTCATGTAGCGAAGCTCTAACTCTTCGCGCTTCTTTTTAACATGAGCTTTCCAGCGGAGCTTTGTGTCCAGTGTCATGCCAAGATATTTGGCTATATTTTCGTACGGTATAACAGTATTGTTAATATACAGGGTGTCCTCCAAAAATTTGTTTCAATTAAAAGCTTCCTAAAAACACCTTTCCTAAAGTTAAAAGTAATGAGACACCATGGGCCCCGTGGCCCGTGATATTCTTTTACTTCTTGGATTTTGTCTCTCTTACACTCATTGAATGTTTCTCTCCGTCTCATCCAAATCAGAATATCACTTAGAAGAAAGTCCTGGGTACACTTGAATCATTTTAAGTAAGTAAGAAAAAATTGTCGAAAACTGACTTCCTTTACAAAAATCAATATTGTCCAAAATTTAAGAAACAATCTAGCAAGTGTCATACCATTTTGGAATCCTTATTAACTGCGCCAACTTTTAAAATTACCTGCCAAACAAGCGTAGTACATTTTTTTCCAGTACAGTCAGTTAAAGTCGAGCAAACTATTAAATTCGAATCATTGTTTTGGGCAAAAAGCCCTGATTTCCTTTCAAGTCGGAGTCGTTTGATTTAAATCTTAGGCACCAGTTTACTAAAGCATTATTCAGGATTACATACAAAAAAAAATACAAAAAAAGTAGAAATTTGTAGTGCCGGGAACTAAAAAACCACCACAAGATGTCGATTTTTCGATTTTTTTTTTAAAGTTTTGTATTTTTTGAGACACATTACTTGGATTTTTTTTTTTAATTTTTCTGAAAGTAGATTTTTAGTTTTGTGAATAAGGCCTTTATGCCAAACATTATCAAAGACCTGCGCTACATCCAAGAAGACTGATGTGCAGACTTTATTTTCATGTAGTGCTTTTTTTATTAATGTAGTAATTCTATGCTTTGCACTGTCAATTGAAGAGTGTTTGTCTCTAAAACCAGACCGATAGTCTGGAATTAAATTCCTTTCTTCTAGTATAGGTTTTAGGCGTTTGAGAAATAGTTTTTCAAATAGTTTCGATACAACGGGTAGTAGATAAATTGGTCTGTACGATTTTTTTTCTTGTGGTGGTTTCCCAGGTTTTGGCAGCATTATGACTTCTGCTACTTTCCACATATCGCGTACATATCTAAGTCTGAATGCCGCATTTATGTGCATCTCCAGTTATGAGATCGAATCCAGGAGATTTCTTTAGGCTAATCTTTTTTATCTCACTTTTCACTTCTCTTGGTGTAACGAATTTTATTTCAATCTCATATTGTGATGTGTTTTCTAAGTGTTCTTCTAAATCAGTTTGTTGCTCTAGTTCTATATTAGGTTGTAAAATTTCCTCAAGATGATCAGAAAATGTAGATGCTTTCTGTTCACTGCTTATAGCCCAGTGCCCATTTGCTTTTTTAATGGGAGGTCTCTGGGTGATAGGCTTTTTAAGACCTTTCGTTGCTTTCCATAACAAGTATTCTGTTGTACGATCGCTTGTTAGACTAGTGAGGTATGTATTCATGCTGTTATCATTAAACTTTTGAATTTCTCGCCTCAGCCTTTTTGTGAGATTGTTAAGGTTTTTTTTTTATTTCAGGGCATCTGGTTTTTGCCACATCCGCCGCTTTTTCCTTTTTTCTGCTATAAGTTTTCTTATTTCTATTGTGTAGCAGTTTTCTTTCACTTTCCTATTAATGCTTGATGTATTATTCCACGCGCAGTTTTGGATATTTTTTATGAACTTTCTCACATCCAGATCCAATTGTTCTGGGGTCTTTAACCTTGAGATCATTATAGATTCTAATTCTAACTTAAAGCCCAGTCCGACCCAGATCCAACCCAGAGTTAAACCCTAGTCTGGAGGTAGGTTGACATTTCGGCTTGCACCACCGAGAGTTAAGAGATAACCTAGAGTTAAAAATTTAAAATTTTAAGCCTCATTTGCGCCGATCTGGGTTAAAGTAAACCCTGAGTTAAATATCGTGTTATCTCTTTCGTTCTTCGTATTTATGAAAGAGAAGTCATAATATTTTAACCAAGGTTTTCTTTAACCCAGATCTGCGCAAGTGGGCCTAACACTACCTTTTTGGCAGGTTAAATTGTCTAACTCGGGGTTAATTTCGTATCTGAACAAATAGCGTTGACAGAAATATTATGTTTATTATATATATATATATATAATGGTATAATATATATAATAAATATATTATATATATATATATATATATATATATATATATATATATATATATATATTATGGTTAAATAATTTAATTTGTTGTTGAAAAATGATAAATGAAATTAATATTATGTTTTCTGATGATGATGAAGAGATCGTCGAATTTATTCGTTCTTTTTATCTCTTATATATCATTATATTTCTTTTAACTCCCTCCGAGATAAAAGTTTCCATAGAAGATTCCATCTGGAGAAAATAGTTTGTTTTCTATTTTCAAGTTGTCAATGTCAAAGGTTTACTATGTGTACATAAATTATTAAATAAATAAATAGTGTAATGTTCTTGTTGGACAAAATAAAGGATAAATTAGAATACCCAAATGAAAGTAAAAAGTAAGTTAACACCATCTAAGTATGTACTAACAACTCACTACCTATTTGTGTCCATATGGACTTCATTCATTATGATTTACCTACTTGATTTGTAAAATTAGGCCCCCTCAGCCTATTTTTCTTCTCCATTTTTACTTAAAATTGAGTTTTATTATTGTTAAACAAAATTGTTTTGATGAAAATTTTCAATGTCAGCTTCTAATCGACATTAACGTATTTATTATGAAACAAAAAGGAAAGTCAGTGTCAAAATAAAATAATGAGATATTCATATGCGACAGACTGTAGTGCAAAGAGACAAATACACATGTCACTTCCACTCAATTAAGTCGTATTATACTCGTTTTAAATAGCACACGCAATGTTGCCAGTACTAAATGAACTAACACAAGGTTAGTCAACTGTAGGCTAATCTTAATTGGCGCAAGACAAAAAAAGAGTTAAATATTTCAAGCTGTAACCCTGAGTTAAACTCGGAGTTATCGTAATTTAACCTAGTTTTTGGTGCAAGTGGTCCTTAAAGGTTCGTTCGGTTAGGCCCTTTAAGTAGTTAGACTTGATCTCCAGTCTGTTTTAAGAGTTTAAATCACCACCAAGTGATTTTTTAAGAAATTAATATATTCATCTGCTTTTATGGCATACCTTGGTGGAGAATATATGGCGGCTAGAGTAACCAGATAGGATTTTGTTTTAACACATACAGCCATTGCCTGTATTTCCTATTGCTCATATTTGTATTCTTAATAGTGACAAATATTTTCCTTTATGATGATAATTTTTAGTGCGTTTGTGTTTTGATTTTTGCGTGTATATTAGCGCTACTCTCCAGTTTTTTCGAAATATCATCAAACGAGGTTAGTAGGTCGAGAATTCTGTTTATTTTGTCATCTGTATTGCCAGTTGCCTTAGGCTGTGATTGTGGCTGCTTATTTGCTTTAGTAATTTGCGCAAAAGTAACACTTTTCCTGATTTTATTATTTTTATACCTAGTTTTAGGCTTTTCAGCTTTACCTAAAACTGGATTTTGGATTGTAGCAGTCTGTGCCCCTTTTTTCTTCATTGCTTTGAATTTCATGCTTTGGAGCTCTTTGGCTACCACGCATTCTCTGTAGTTAGCTGATGAGGTTCACCACAGTGAACACACTTTTGGTGGTTTTGCTTCAGCTTTAGGTTAGTAGTAGTAGTTTTAGGTTCTGACATTCTACTTTACACATCTAGGTCCTTTGGAGCAGTATTTTAATGTGTGGCCGTAAGCCTGACATCTCTTGCATTGTGGCATCAGTTTCGTGGTCTTTAGTGGTTGGATATCCACTTTGCAGCCCAGCACTGATTTGATGCTATATATTTTGTTTATGTCTTCGTCCTTTTCAAACGAGAGTATAAACATATTTGAGGGTTCTTTTTTCCCCCAGCTCAGCTTACCGCTTCCTGGATATTATAACCTTTGAATTTTAGGTCCTCCACTATTCTTTCAGGCGAACAGGAAAAATAAATTTTTTTTGCCATCACTCGAATAATCCATATATATCAATAATCCATATTAGAATAAGCAAAATAGACCCACTATTTTGCTTATTCTAATATGAATACCATAATAGCCTTTTCTGTTGAAGCAGCTTAGTTATAGCTCTGTATGAGTCTTCGTTAGTGGCATTTATTTTCATGCTTTCACCATTCATCATTTTTGCGGTGAATGTGTCTTTAGATAGAATTCTTGGTAACTCTTGACATTTTCGATAATTATAGGTATAGTAAAGTAGGTATAGTAAATAAGGTTAGGGCTTATTTACTTTTTGTTGTTTCAGCTCTTTGCTGGAAATGGATTCCAGCTGATTAGGTGGGGAAAGTGAAACATAAGCTTACTCTTCTTCCTGCTTTTTTGTTGTACCCACTCTGTTTTTTTTTGCAAGCTCCTCTTTATCCGTCTCATATTCAACATCGGCGGAAAACGCCTGGGTGATAGGACATTGGTTTATTGATTTGTCTTTGTTTTCTTGTACAAAGGCTGCACTAAAAGTATCGGGAATGGAATATTTCCACTGTTCCTGTCATATTGAAATCTTTTTAATTTAAAACTCCTTGGTTTTAAAAATCGAATACCGTTTATTTATTTAAAAAAAGATTCTCGGTCTTGTCACAAGGTCTTGTCAAACTTGTTTAGTCGTTGAGAAAATGGAATTGTCTCGAGAAAATTCTAGAGCGATGATTTATTATGACTTTCGAAGTGGTTTAACACAAAAAACAGTGTGTTGACCGGATGATTTCTGCATTTGGTGATGAAGCCCCATCCAAAACCACAATTTATCGCTGGTTTGCTGAGTTTCAACGTGGACGTGTCAAGCTCAGTGATGATCCCCGTCAAGGTAGTCCAAAAACTGTAGTCACCCAAGAAAACGTTGATGCTGTGCGTAAGCTGATTGAGGAAGATCGACATGTGACATACCGCGAAATTCAGGCAACTTTAGACATTGGCATGAGTCAAATACAAATAATCTTGCATTAACAATTAGGTGTAAAAAAGTAGTTTTCCCGATGGATACCGCATTTGCTCTGTGAAGAGCAAAAATCGGCTCGCGTTACTTGGTGCGTCAGAACTCTCGAAAGATTCCACGCAGGATCCTCAAATGCTGTATACAACATCGTATCAGGTGACGAATCCTGGATATACACGTACGAACCCGAAACAAAAAACCAGTCACGAGTTTGGGTGTTCGAAAATGAGTTAAAGCCAACAAAAATTGTTCGTTCACGGAGTGTTGCAAAAAAAATGGTGGCCACGTTTGTCTCCAAAACCGGCCATGTTGCGACTATTCCTCTTGAGGGACAAAGAATGGTTAATGCAGAATGGTATGCTAACATTTGTTTGCCACAGGTCGTTTCTGAACTCCGTAAAGAGAACTGCAACCGCCGCATCATCCTCCATCACGACAATGCGAGTTCTCACACCGCGCACAGAACAAAAGAGTTTTTAGAGCAAGAAATCATAGAATTAATAGACCATCCGCCGTACAGCCCCGACCTAAGCCCTAATGATTTCTATACTTTCCCTAAAATCTAGAATAAATTGCGTGGTCAGAGATTTTCATCACCTGAAGAAGCTGTGGACGCCTACAAAACGGCCATTTTGGAGACCCCAACTCAAGTTGCAGTTTCAATTTTAATCTCGTGGTCACACTGGGCAGCCGTAGTAAATTACTAATGTAACTGCTCCTTAACAATTGTTTATATTTCTCAAGTAACACAAATGTTTGTGATTCACGATGGTATCTGGGTCATTAGTGTGGCATGTACGAGCCCAAGAGTGTAAGACAAACAACCAATCTCATCAGAAGATAGCTGATCACTGAGTATTTCAGATGATAATTTTTCAACTAATCTGACAGGTTGCCCTTAGCATACCCCTCTACATTAAAGGCGCACACTCACTGGCAGTACTTATGTGTAAAGTATTTTCTCTAAATATTAATCTGACATACAAGCAAATCCCAAAATCCCCTCTTCAGCTTTGCTACAATTGTAATTACAACTTTATAGGCTTATGCAAGAGTAAATATATATTTCAATATTGCAATAAAAAATATTTAGAGTATTTAAATAATACTTTGCTAAGTTAGATTTATAAGGACTATTTGCTTACATTTCATCTGTGGCCTGTTTTGTAAGAACCACCTCTGCTCCATCCCCCTTTACTTTGAAGCCGTTGACTTCTTCTGGCAAGGCCTTTTGCTTCTGAGCTTTCCGCTCTGCAACAATTTCTTCTGTCAGGAACTCGACAAGCTCTCTTTCACCTAGAATAGACATAATATAAATATTTGACTTATTACACTTTTACTATATAAAATCTAAGTTTTAAATTATAATGTGTAATGTAACTAATATATTTTACATACATTGAACTGGTTTATATGAAACAATGTCTAGGCAAAATGATGCAATAAAAGATTTTCATTTTTGTTTTTACAGAATTATAAGTTATGTTGACATACAATTGACTTTAAATTCATGAAATATTACAATATTTCACTATTACATACATTCTTTGAATACTTATTTATGAGAATATCTATGTATGGAGTATATGTAACTAAAATATTATATACTATTTAATGTTTCCTATGTTATATACAAGCAGCTTAGAGTTATCATAATTTAGATGAACATTTTAGTACACATAGGATTAGAAATGAAAGGGATAGGTTAGGAAATGGCTTACCGAGGGGCTTGTTTGGCGTTACTGCATTTTCATCAAACTTATCTAATCAAAATGTATAAAATGATAACTTTATAGTTATAAATATTTAAAAAGAATTAATAATTTACGATGTAGTGCAATCATAACCTCAAATATTTGGCGACTAACCTTTTGTGTGTATCGCTTTTCCGCAACCGCAACTGCATGTTTTTGAGTGATTACCAAGCAGGTTTGAAGCTGCAGATGTGCTGTCCATGCGCTTGGAGCATGTCATATGCCATATTCCTCTGGTAAAGTCACGTTTTACTGGTGCTTGTGTGCGAGAGATAATGGCTCCCTTATAACCTGAAGTTTTAACGCAGGACTGTATAACCCTATGAGCAGTTCTTACTAAGCCGCTCATTTTAGCAATTTGATAACGATAAAATAAGAAATTTAAATTTATTTCAAGGATATTAGTGAAAACTGAAATAAAATTAGAATTGACAGGCACACTAGCACACTGGTAACTGACAACTGTCAAGCAAGTGTCAAACTCAAATGCGTTTTTTTCTAATAAATCGAACTTATAGCTAGCTGTATCCATACTGTAAATTAAAAATTTAAAAAAACACTAACTTGTCAACATAATATGTCGACTTCGACTTGTGTAATTTCACGTGTCGTGGTGTGTTCCACAGAGTTCATTAAATATAGGGAGAAGTGTGTTAAAATCAGTTAAAGTAAACCTAAAAATAAAATAAACACAACTATAAAATGGGCAAAAAAAGGAAGTTCGTACCAACCGAAGCTCCACTTAAAAGTGCTTTACCTGTTGAAGTTGTGATAGAAGATGTAACGACACATCCTCTATGTCTACATGGTCCGACTTTGCTGTTTTCTAATGAAAAGGGTCGGTATTTTGGCTGTGCCTCGTGTAGGAACAAAAAAGATTGTACCATACACATTGACGAAGAAGACTGGAAGAAGGAAAATGTCAGGAAAAGGAATGAAAAATACTATAACCTTATCCCTAAGCTTGACAAAACTTCAGCCTGGAAAAACTTAAATGAGGTAAATAAAATAATTACTTATCAAATCTTAAGTTATGTTAACTTTAAGTTAATATAATATTTTAAACATTAATAATACTTAACCAGTGTTAATAACATTCACAGATAAAATCTCAACATGCTTCAAACAGGGCGTATTGTGATACTTGTAAAGAGTTGTATGTACTGGGTCAAACGAGAAAACATATTAAAGACCACAGGGTTATAACACCATTGACTGACGAGCAGCTGGCCAACCCCTCCTCTTTTCTGCCATTAATAGAGGATGACCAGCAACAAGCCCAATATATTTTCTCAAAGAAGTCAGTTAGCACAATTCTTGGCATTTTGAGAAACAATCAAATAGGGTAAGGTCTATTCATTTCACTTTAGGTAATTGTAGTACCTTATTACCTTCACAATTTTCAGTAAAAATAGATTAGGAAAATCATTCATTATTTTTGTAGTTTATTTGTGATTTAGTACAACCCTTTTTATCTTTATAATATAAGGAATTATTACTTGTTTCAGGAACATTCTATGCATCGGAACCCCATCAGTACACGAGGCAGTCCAAGCTAACCCAGATTTTGATTCTCTGCTGCTGGATTATGACACCCGTCATCACCTTTTCAACACCACCACCAAGTACCTCTGGTATAATATGTTTAACAACTATCTATTGAATGGAAATGAAGATGAGAAAGTGTTGAAGAAGTTCTTCAAGTCTTCAAGGTTTTTTTTTTTTTAATCTGCAATCAGTAAATTACTATAATCAGGTGAGATGTACTAAGCCTTTAAGGTAAACAAAAATTTTGAAACTTGAAATGAAACTTGTTAGATATGAAAATACAGTTACAAATCTTGCAGGGTACAAATAATAGTTTATAATTAATTTAAGAAAACTGATTAGCTTTTTTAAAATCAATAGACTTTATTTACTTATTATAAATTTCAAATAATCTAATATAAAAATTCAATTTTCTAAGTAATGGAAGTTATATTTATTATTTTTGTATTTTGCCACAGGAATAAAGGCTTGTGCATAGTAATGGATCCACCATTTGGCGGCCGTGTGGAGCCAATAGTGCAAACAATAAGAGAACTGTCAGCTCTTTACAACAAAATTTGTGATAAGGGAGACCAACTGCTCCCGGTCATCTGGGCATTCCCATACTTTTCGGAGCCCTACATATGCAACATGGTTCCTGATATAAAGATGCATGATTATCAAGTGAGATGCTTTATTAGACTGAATTCTTTCCATCATCATAATATTTTAATTCAAAAGACAATAAATAGCTGGTACTCTTTTGTAGGTTGATTACCTAAACCACAAGAAGTTTAGCGGTAAGAAAGGTGGAAGACAATTAGGATCACCAGTTCGGTTCTTTACAAACATGCCACTGAAAACTGTAGACTTGTCCAACGACAGTGCTTACAAACTGTGTGACAAATGCAAATTTTGGGTTTCGGTATCTAATGTACACTGTACCCAGTGTAAGCAATGTACGAGTAAGAACGGGATGAAGTACAGGCATTGTAATGCATGTCACCGCTGTGTCAAGCCCACATACACTCACTGTAAGACCTGTGGTCGGTGTTGCCAGGAGAAACATGTCTGTGGTACTGTTGTTCTATCCCAGGTAAATAAAATTCCAACAGTCAAGAACCTTATCCTTGTTAAACTGTTATCTATAATAATATTACAAAGAGGAAAACTTAGTTTGCATTAAATAGGCTACAAAACTACTGGACCGATTTTGATGAAGTTTGGCACAGATAACAGTAGAGCACTAGGAAGGACACATGCTACTTTTAACACAGAAAATGTACGGTTTCAGGACACCTGACCTGGGTGTACCTGGGTACGCCCATGACTTTTAGTGCTCCGTATAAATTCATACTGAGCAGTGGTTCCGCGACCCTATTTCGTTATCGGATCGCGTTCGCGCGTCGTGTGCATCGGAAGGCTACCTTTAGCATTGATTTGAGCTATCTGTATTAACCTTTAAAATATGATTAGTAGATATTATCATAAATGATATTAACATATTTATGCAGACAACATATTATGCAGATTTATTTTGTGTATGAAATTGAAAATTCTAAAATATGCTTGTATTTTTTAGTCTTGCTACAAGTGCAATGAAAAGGGACACAAACAGGCTGATTGCCCAGTAAAGAAAAACAAGAAACGAAAGATAAAATGACTCTTTATTTCAAATATAAGATTTCTATTTTAAATGTATGATTTTTATTTTTACCCATGATCAAGTTTAAATACAAAAATATTATTATAAAAAGTATAAACTAAAATTATTTCTTAAAAGTTACAATATCCACTTGACACTATGTTCCACTGAAACAAAAAGAAAAATTATTTATGGCTATTATGTATATTGAAAACTACGAATTATTTTCTTCTCTGTGTTATGTCTGCAGTCAATCCACTGATTATTATGCAGATGTAATGAATTAATGTTAGGGTTTCAGGGATTCCTGTCCAGTTACTGGATCTCTACATTATTGAATAAGGTACATATAATATGGGCCTATGCAGCACGAAATAAAGAATTATTATTATTTATATTAACTGTATCTGTTGTCCAAGTCAAGAATGTTACGGCGTTTTTGTCTACTACAGCGACTTTTCTCTAAAAGATTATGAGCAAGGTCATTGGGGAGGCTATCCAAGTGCACTTGTATGTGGCACAAGGTTTTTAAATTCCCTCCTTTCAACCGTCAGGTTGGAATTGATAAGACTTTGTGGTGTGCTATTTCATATAAACCAGTGTGTGTTGGAGATCGTTCTCAGTATCATGTTTTCAAAACTTTGCAATATCTCTATGTTAGAATTGGAAGCACTACTTCAGAGCTGAAGGCCCAGATGTATGCTGAAGGAGTATTGATTTGTAAACTAATAATTTGTTATTTACTTATACTCAATTTTGAATTTCTACCAAGAAGCCGTTTTAGGTCTCTATATCTTGTTTAATTTGTCTCTTTTTTGCTTTAATATGTTGTTCAAGCGAAGCGTTTGTTTCGCCTGTCAAGCGAAGCGGTCCAAATAGATGCTCAGATATTTGACAGAATCAGCATGGGTAAGTGGTTTGCCAGTAAAGGATACTGGGGGCAATTTAAGGGCAATTTGCGTCCTGCAAAACTTACATGTCACACGACGTAAGTTTTGCAGGACGTAAACGTAAATTCAGATAATTTCTTATAAATGTTAAGAATTGTTAAAAATTCCAACGGAATATCATTGTAATGGCATAAAGCTACGTAAAATTTATAAATGGCATTTTTAGACGCCTCCAATATGATCCTAATTTAATGGTGACCACTACAATGTTATGTCGTGAGATTAACTGTTAGTGTCATAGGGATCAAGGTTCGCCGCGCCGAGCATAGTTAGGATTATTTCGTTTAGCTAAAAGGCTACACTCAGTGTAGACTGTAGACGTATTTGTGTTAGACATATCTCATTTGTAATACGTATCCAGTTCAGTTCAGTAGTAGTACTTATCATCTATGTACGTATCTGTGTTAAGCACCAATAAAGAGGAATATAAGAATTGTTGTTGTATTATTATAATCACCACTCAAGCGTAAGAAGGACTTACATATCAAGAGGTCATAGCCCGCTACAGTCTGGTTTGGTCTTCCCATGCATTGAACTATTGTTTTACATTTTATTGGATCTTCTACTTTCACTGATGTGTGAAAAAAAGACTGATGTGTTTACACATAACGTGACGTGAATAAACATCTATATACAAGAAGCCTTACCTAACATTGAGTGAGTTGAGTATGATCTGTGAGCTGGCATACCGCGCCTCTACCTCCGCGCCGCGCGCCAGCCACGCGCTGCGCACGTCTGTCCAACGAGCCATGTGCGAGGCCAGCAGTTGCTCGCGCGATGGCGGTGGCGCCTCATGCTGTCACGGAGAACATATTTTATCATAACTTACGCGCACCAGTGCGCACCAACCTCTTGCATCCGGCACCACTGATGCGCGGGCTGAGGACGCTTAATGCAGTAGCTGAGCATGTTGACGTGTTTAAATGTTCGTTGAACAACTTCACAAAGGCGGAATATTTTACTGTATGCTATAATTCATTACAACTAAGATAGCTTTAGTAGTTATAAGAATGATGTTATCTAGAAATATAAGTAATTCAATTTATTTGTTTTTATGATAATAAATATCAGTTATGTTCTTGTCTATGGAATAGGGTTAAGTATTAAGGTCCTGTTATGATATATTTTATGTTTTGGAAAATAAATAAATACTTTCTTACTGTCTCTCAGGAAGCATACTTTTTATACATTGTCTGCGATTACTATGCATGAACAATTATTGCTGAGTGATGTTACTGTAATACTTACTGTCCATCCTACAAACCCAAGACACTATTGACACTAATGATGGCTACTAGTACCCGTGCTGGATAAGCTGGATAGGCCGTGAGTATAACACTTAAGACAGCTGCTATGAATTTCAACTTACATAATTCAAATTAATTTTTTTATCTTTATCGTGTGACTTTAACTGCTCAGGCAGAAGGTCAGGTATCTTGGATACGTGTGGCCCATTCGGTCCTGGCAAATCAATACCATCTTCTGTCATATCATCATCTGTATTTTCTGTTTCTTTACTGCAAATTAATAATAATATAAAAATTATGTTTGTATTTTATACAAAATGGGATACAATCCATAATATAAATTTTATTAGCAATTAACTGTGTATGATTAAAAATACAATACTTTTTATTCTTGCATTAAATTACCAAGCAATTACACTGATCATCCTAATATAAATTTATTTTATCTCATTATTGACAAACAAAATCTGAACACCTAAAGTCGCTATAATTAGCTTTAGGTTTGTTAGCTATCCAGGCCCGGCATATGGGATAAAGTGGGGAGTCTTCAGTGAACTGAGACAGATCCACACTCCGGTCAAACAGTTTCAAAACATAAGACTGTCTTGGTGGAAACTTTTGTTGCATATCATCTTCTTCAGATGTATAATCAGCTTCTTCCATACTTCCTTTTCTAAAAAGATATAAGGGTTTTAAGTAGTTTGCAGTAATTTCTATTTCTTTTGTTATATTTGAAAGTAATGCTTCAAAAAAGGAGTTAAGACTGTTTAAAAATTAAAGGTGAGAACACTTTTATATGTCACGTATTCAACCTACCTTTCTTTTTTCACAGGGGTATTATCCACAGAAGCATCAGACTCTTCTGCCGTCTCCAGAACATCCATTAGTGCGCCCATTAAGCGTCCTCTGGCTGTGGTCACGTCATTTTCATTATTTGAAGATTTTTCTGTAATCAAACAGTAGCGAACAAGTACTTTTTGAATTATTCTAGTGGATTTTTAACGAGCGTTATATACCTCTAGCTTCCATTGCTTCTTTCATATGCTTTGTTTTTCTTTTAGGTGTAAATATTCTTTTACGTTTTGGTAGTGGCATTTTGATTGCTCGCGAGAAGACTACACTCAGTAAAATGAAATTTTGATCAATAAAACTTATCAAAACAAATATACCGAAATAATAAATCTCTTCTTCTTCTTATTTTATCATGTTTTTTTTTTTGGAACGAAGCTTATGTTTTTAAATTTATATATGGCATTGGCTTATAACCGTTTGCCAGTGTCAAGTTAAAAAAGCGGCAAATAGAACATTCGTTTCAATTTTCAACACCGTATTCCTAAATCGTCAAGTCCAAAGTCTAGTCAAAGACCAAATAAATAATCAGTGCAGTCCATGAGTCATGTCAGTCAATTCAGTAAAGTGGTAGAAGCTTTACTGAAAGTTCCTAGGGAGTTTTGGAGGGAAACTCAAAATAGCACGTTTTTAGAAGTTGTACCACTTGCCCACACTTATGCACGTAAACGAATATTTAATGGTTAATATTCTACCAATAGTACATTAAGAACCGAAATAACACAAATTTAAGAAAAAAATGCAAAATCCATAACGTCACCCATTGAATTCCCCGGCAAAACTCCGAAATAGAACTTTCGTTTCAATCTTCAACGCCGTATTCCTAAATCGTCAAGTCTAAAGTCTAGTCAAAGTCCAAATAAATAGTCAGTGCAGTCGTGGTGCAGTCCATGAGTCATGTCAGTCGATTCAGTGGAGTGTAGAAGCTTTACTGAAAGTTCCTAGGGAGTTTTGGAGGAAAGTGTCCTCTTAAGGCTGGGACTAAATGCTCCGGAAACCAAAACGCCGGTGAAAATTCAGAGCACTAAAAAAAGAACACAGAGTTTAAAATTATAGAGTTGAAAATCGAACACTTGAATGTAGAGTTAAATGTCAATGTCATATATAACAGCTCGACACCTGATACTTCGATTTTCAACTCGATTGTATTAGCACAGTTCTATTTTTAATGCTCTGGATGACCATTCCAATGATCTTCCGGATTCCGGTGCTTAAATAGTTCCTGCTTAAGGCTGACCATCTGTCCTTCATACCCACATGTCAGTGCTAAGATAAAAAAAAAACAGCTGTCATTGTCAATAATTACCAAATTTGGAGAGACGTCAAACGCCGAAAGGCGAAGATGCTTTGATATAAAAATAGATTTAAAAAAAGAGAAATTGAAATAACAGAGAAAACATTAAACAAAAATACATTAATTGCTCTTAGAAAGTTGTAATATTATACACATATGAATCATTATGGCTACTACTAGCACATATGAACTTGATGCTGATGGTAAGAAAACATACAAATTTCTAATTTATGAAACGTCGAGTTTCTTGAATAATTTGTTGTACCTACTTGTAGCTAAACCTAGTTACTAAACAAATATTTATAATAGAACTATAATTGTTGTTGTGCCCATTTTGTCCGGTTTGTTAAAATAATTTAATTGCTTCAGGTGGCAAGTACATTCCCGCCACGCAACGCCCAGATGGGACCTGGCGGAAGCCCAGGCGCATACGAGACGGATACGTGCCTCAGGAGGAAGTGCCGCTGTACGAGAGCAAAGGCAAACAGTTCAAGTCCCGTCAAACTACGGGCATACCAGTGGGACTCACTCCGGAAATTGTCGCACAAGCCAAGAGTAAAAAGAACACAACACAACCCATACCAGGCATGATTATTAATGTTGAGAAGAAAAAAAAGAAGAAGAAGCCAGGTTAAATGACATATTGTAATAGTTTATACAAACAAAGCATTATTCAATTTTATACAGCTGGATAACACTAT
Organism: Phengaris alcon alcon; assembly: GCA_037179445.1. Taxonomy (NCBI): domain Eukaryota; kingdom Metazoa; phylum Arthropoda; class Insecta; order Lepidoptera; family Lycaenidae; genus Phengaris; species Phengaris alcon. The sequence goes on along the minus strand of JAYRCH010000048.1, from coordinate 656,241 downwards.
TTGCAATTTATAAGCCTACATGTTATTATTAACATTACAATAATGAATCAAAAAAAATTCTAACAATTTAATATTCTTTATCTATTTATTCACAAGTTTACTAATTCAGTTTACCTGGTATGTAATTGTTACAGCAGTTGAGGAAGCCACAGCAAAAGTTTTGGAAATGAAAATAACAGAACCAACATTTAATACTCCATTTACAAATGAGCCGCCAACACAAAGTGATCCTGCGAAACGACTTAAGAACCTAAAGAAGAAACTTAGAGATATAGAAACCCTTGAAGAAAAAGTAAAATCGGGGTCACTAAAAAATCCAGACAAAGATCAAAAGGAGAAAATGTCAAAAAAATTAGAAATTCTCAGAGAAATTGTGTCATTAGAAACTAATACCCTATAATATACACCAAACCTAATTATTTTAAGAATTTTTTAAAATAATTTTTTTAATTAAGAGATGAAAAGGAATGAAATCAATAAATTTTTATTTATACTGATATGAGTATGTATTTATTTCTGAAAGTTTATAAAATATTTAGTACTCACGGGCCTTGCAGAAATACGTCTTAGAAAGCACTGCAGTACATTTGCACAGGTGATTCTGTTAGTTTAGGGCTATACTGATAAAAAAATTTAAAACATTGGATATGGAAATAAAAAATGATATTTATATAATATTTATTTATTTTCTATTAGAAAATAACAACACATATTTAATGTATCACATAATTATAAAGGGTAGTGTAGAAAAGAAAATCAGATTTTTTAATAGACAATTAAAAGTAAGTCTGATTTTATGCTGGGTCAGGCCGAAGCCCACTTGTATGTATTTCGGATGTTGTATATGCCGAGCTGTGACAACTTTGATGCCGCAATTCAGGATCGTGGCACTAATTGGTCCACCACAAAGTCAAACTTTTTTACGAAAGAAATGTATAAATTTTGAATGGCACATTTACACCATAAGTTTTTTTGATAATTATTTGGTGAAAACATTAAAATAATATCTGTCTTATTCTTGTATGTACAATATAAGTTTATGACTATAATGTTACTAACATCTACATGGAATAATTACTATATTTGATATAAAAGTGTAAATTCTATGTAACTGTTTGGAAGAGTTTGGTGATCTACATTTTTTATGAAAGTGTAATTTGCAACTTTCTTTTTGTTTTGTTTAAATAACTATTAATTTTTGTTTGTGCAAAAACAAAGTAGGTTATTTTTTAAATGGTGTGATTAAAAACAGCTAATATTACTTTATTTACAATCAAAGCAACAAATCAATAAGAGGGATAATTTAGAAATAATATTTCCTGTAGTGTTTTGTGTCTTCATAATAAGAGTAGACTTCTGTTCTTAATCTGAGATTCGAGTTTCTGAGATGTTTTACTATACTAGTTATTAACCATAACCATTAGTTTGTTATTGTAACCAGCAACGACATGACTTGTATCTAAAACAGAGTAAAAAACAAAACAACTTAAAAATCTACTGTTCGATTGGTACGTTTGTTTAATATTGTGTGCAGTTGGCACTAAAAGTAAATGAACACTGATAAAGTAGTTACAAATTACCTCTATATGAATTCATTTCTCGCTTTCTGCCTCGCGTAATTGCCTAAGCACGCGAGAATACCGATTACTGCAATGCCAACTCCTAATACTGTCGCTAAAAAATCACCGAAATCATATCCTTGGGATGCTTCAACATTGCTTACCGCTATTATTGCTAGTGTTAGAACTATAAAATTGAAATACATATTGTTAAAATTTTATTGATTTGGTTCCAAATAATTTAAGAAACATAGATGCTAAGTATTACACTGAGAAGAAAATTGAACAAATTGCTGACCATAGATGATATGTTCCTGACAGTTGCAAAAATATATCAATTGTCAATGTGACAGTCTATGGTTGTAAATCTAAGCGATTTTTTTTTTACATGAGTTGCATAGTTAATTTATTAGTATTATACATACGATAGGTATTGTTTACGGTATTACGTTTTACAGCTGGTTTGCATAAATCTATTAAGATTCTTTACTAAAATAAACGTTGTTATATGCAATCTATGTAGGTAAATTTGCAATATTGCAATGCAAATATTTTTTTAACTCAATTTAAATATATATATTATAAAAGCAGATTTTTGCCTTATACTGATACAAAATATAAAGAAAAACATTTTGTCAGTGTCTATTGATAAAAGCAATTGACATATTTTATTGCTGGATTTCAATTTTTACAAGCAACGAAATAAACTTTAAAATACTGTTTTTTTTAAACTTTACATGAAAATAAAATAAGAAAATCAATTTTAAGGACTCCGTTTAAGTTTTCTTTAGTGTTATTACAACATCATTTAGCATACATGCATGAATGTTAGTTGCGAATTTTGAACTTCTATTTCTTCTACAATGAGCTTTAATTCGGGTGGTGCCGGTGGCAAAGGTTTCGGGTTTGCGGGGTTTACTATGCCCAAAAGGAACCCGTCAAATGTGTCCCTCCATGCAGTGCCGCCGCCGTCGGGGCCTATGCACGCAGTCCCGCCGCCGTCGGGGCTTTCAAAACAGGGCTACTCCACAATGAATGCCATCACACAAAACGCTGTGACCGGCAATTGGGGGCAAATCGGAAAGAAAAGGTCTAAAACGGAAGACGAGTAGGTATTTTTTGGCTATGAATCACCAATATTATTCCATAACATTTAATATGTACCTACTTATCTTTTGATTTCCTCCTGGCTTAAATGCCATTCCTTTACTTTGGTTATCTTTGTATATATTAAGTTATAGTATACATTAAGTTATTTCTATACATTACTTTCCTTACCTTTGTATACATTAAGAAAAATCTTAATGTAATATGTATACAGAAAACTGCATGTCTATTGTTTTCAGGTATTTTGATGACGACGATGAGCCACCTACCCCCGCACTGGCCTACATCCCAGCCCCAGGAAGCCCCACACATCAACCATCCAGCTCCAAAGTAAGCTATAAAAATGAAGGTTTTCAACAAACCACTACCTTAACCTGAAACAGTTACTGTAATTGCAATTTGAACAACAAATAGTGTCAAACTCTTTATAAACTCACTCCATATAATGACAAAAATGTTTGACTTGTTTGTTTGTCTGAAATTCTTTTTGAAACTCTTTACATTTAACAACCCCAAAAATGCTTGGCCTACTATGTATGTATTTACTTTGTAATAAAATAAAATAAAACTTCTGTTTAAGGCAGAGGACGATGAGGAGGATCCCCTGGATGCATACATGGCAGGTCTGGAACAGCAGGCAGCTAAGGACTTGATCACGAGCAAAGAAAATGCTGTCACTGGTAAAGGAGACGGAGCGAGGGGCACAAGAGGTGACATTGATGATTTGGACGATGAAGAGAGTTATTATAAGTAAGTAAAATTTAATAAGTAAGTTCCTAATTAAAATACATCATAATAATTTAATATTTAAATGGAATAATTTTCATAGTTATCTGTGTCAACTTTGTTATATAAAGAACAAATTTTTTATTAGAATGCTAATTAGGATGAAAAAATGTTGTTAATATAAAAAATATTTTGCATAAAGCAAACATTAAAAGTAACATTAAAGTGAATTATGGTTGTATATGACACAAAAATATTTGCATATGGTTCTAAGAAATTAATGACTAGGTATATGGAAGAGAATCCATTGACAACTGGCGATGATGGATCTGATGTGGAAATTGAATATGATGAAGACGGCAACCCCATTCCACCTCCGAAGAAAAAGTTCATAGACCCCTTGCCACCAATAGACCACTCCGAGATAGAATATGAACCGTTTGAGAAGAACTTTTACACGCCACATGAAGAGATTGAGAATTTGGATCAGCAGAAAGTTGAAGAGTTGAAGAAGAATCTTGGTGTCAAGGTATTTACCATTTTATTATTTAATAATTACTTTTGACTGTGCCGCCGTGTCAGTGCGACAGTGTCTGTTATAAAATAGCCGCTTTCTTCGAAAGATTACCTTTAAACAGATTTTCTTGCAGATCTCAGGTCCTGATCCCCCTAAGCCAGTCAGCAGTTTTGCTCACTTGGGATTTGATGACCAGCTCATGAAGGCTATCCGGCGGTCGGAGTACACCCAGCCCACACCAATTCAGGCTGCCGGCATACCAGCAGCTTTGTCTGGACGGGATATTATTGGTAAATACAATCAAGTGAATTTTTTCAGAGAATTTTATTATAAAAAATAATAAAATTCTCTTTTTTAAGTCCACAGTTATTCAGGTATGGAACAAAACATAATTATAAAATTATTGTAAACTATTCTGATTCGTATGATATTGACATGAGTCATAATTTTAAAAAAAATTGTAGGTATTGCACGAACTGGTTCTGGTAAGACGGCGGCGTTCCTCTGGCCTTTACTGGTTCACATAATGGACCAGAAAGAGTTGGCGCCGGGGGATGGACCAATTGGTCTTATTCTTGCACCCACAAGGGAATTGGCACAACAGGTAAAATATTTCAAAATACTCACATTTGTGTTCTTTTGCATTAACTTTTAAAGAAGATGCGGTGCTGTGAAGGCCCAAAGGGAGATCTCTTACTGAGCGGATGATACGCTCCGTTAGACTGAAGTCCACTGTAGTGGTTTTCAGATGTTGTATAAACTGTGAAAACTTAGATAGCGCGATTCATGATTGTGTCGCTAATTGGCTCGCCACAGAGGGCTTTACTGGATACCTGTAATTGTCACTATGACCTATAAAGTTCTTACCTATTTCAAAAAGCAGAATGTTATAAACTGCAATATTATATCATATTTAGTAAATTACTGACTAAACTCATAAACTCTACCTAGTCTTGCCATAAATACTGAAACAAAGAAAAAAAATCATAATCCAGCTGATTAAGATCGGGACTAGACGACGGCCAGTCTTCAGCTCTGATGAAGTCCGAAACGTTCGTTTCCAACCAAGACTGCATAGACCGAGCTTTATGACCCGGCGCCGTCTTGCTGGAAGGACCATTTTTGGTTATTGAACATGGTGTTGTCAAGGGTTTTCACTACCTTCTCAAGAATGGTATCTTGATACACTTGTGCCGATGTTTTGATACCTTTTTCACAAAAGTATGGCTCAGTCACAACTTCATAGCTAATACCCCACCAAATCATCACTGGATAAATAGTCTCGGATAGTGCCCACGTTGCACTCTGTCGACTAATTGGGAAGCTTCCTTAGAGCTTTGAGCATAAATACAGTCATTTTCTTTGTTTAAATGTTGCTCAATTGTAAAAAAATTCTCATCCATAAACAAAGTTTTTCTGTGACCTAACTTTGCATACCACTTCAGTAGTTGTTTCGATTTTACCACCCTATTTTTTTTTTAATTATCAGTTAAGAAATGACCAGTACGTCTCTTATAGGCTGCAAGTCCTCAATCTTCTAGGTTCTTCTTTTAAAATACGCGACATGGTTCTAGGTGCTATCTTCATCTCCCGAGATAAAATCTTTTGCTTTCGGACAGGATTTCTTCGAATTCTTTCCCTTACTGCTTTGACCCCCTTTTGCATTTGGCTCCATACCTACTTTGTGTAATGCAATCACAGCGATTCGGTTCTCTTTATCACCCCACTCCATTTTAATATCACAAAATATTGTACAATGTATTGGCGCCAAAATGAAAAAACTCAATGAACAATCATATAGGTAGTTTTGCCGGGGAATTAAATGGGTGATGTTGTGTATTTTGCATTTCTTTCATAAATTTGTGTTATTTCGGTTCTTAATGTGTAATATTGGTAGAATATAAACCATTAAATATTCGTTAACGTGCACGAGTGTGGGCAAGTGGTACAACTTCTAAAACATGTTATTTTGAGTTTCCCTCCAAAACTCCTTAGGAACTTTCATTAAAGCTTCTACCACTTGAATCGACTGACATGACTCATGGACTGCACTGACTATTTATTTGGACTTTGACTAGACTTGAGACTTGACGATTTAGGAATACGGTGTATAAAATTGAAACGAAAGTTCTATTTCCCGCCTTTTTTGACACTGGCAAATGGTTATAAGCCGATGCCATATATAAATTAAAAAAAAAACAATAATATAAAAATGACAGATTCCAAATTCAAATGTAATATTTTGTTTATTTTTAATTGTAACAGTATTTATCGCCAGACTTAGTACATAGGTCATATGCCTATTAAATATGATCTTTTATGTTTATTGTTACAGATCTATATGGAAGCAAAAAAGTTTGGCAAAGTATACAACATAAGGTGTGTCTGTTGCTATGGAGGTGGATCAAAGTGGGAACAGAGCAAAGCTTTAGAAGGTAAGCCAAATACAAATGATTCTATAAACAAACAAAAACTTCAGAAATAAAGCAACTAAGTCTATTAAAAATGAAAAATACCCAAAAAAGTTTCATTTTAAATTTTCTGTTGAGCATTTAAACTAAAATTAATGCCAAAAGATTTTGTATTACACATCGCCTCAGTATTATGATCGTGTGAATTGATCCATTGCAGGGGGAGCAGAAATAGTGGTGGGCACGCCGGGCCGAGTGATCGACATGATCAAGTGTAAGGCCACTGACCTCAAGAGAGTCACATACTTGGTGCTCGACGAAGCCGACAGAATGTTCGACATGGGTTTTGGTATGTATTGGGATAAAATTAAAGACTTGTAAGCATGAGAATATTGCGTCGTAATACGCCATCCACCGTCATATGTGACTTTCCGTGTATGTGACTATTGGTATTTGTGACTCAGATTTATGTTTTGTTTATGACAGAGCCGCAGGTGCGGTCTATCTGCGCGCACGTGCGGCCTGAGCGGCAGGCGCTGCTGTTCTCGGCGACATTCCCGCGGCGCGTGGAGCGGCTGGCGCGTGACGCGCTTCACGACCCCGTACGCGTCACGCACGGGGCCGCGGGTGAGGCGTCACATCTCGTCACGCAGTATGTTAGGTGAGTGTATAGTATAGTGAGTATGATATTGTATAGTATTGTCTGTGTGTGTGTCTAGTGTTTTTAAGTACACTCTGTCCAATTTAACCTAATTTTCTGTGATTTTTTTAGTGGTTGTTGACTTATACAACTCTTCTATTAAATATCAATTTTAGTGTTTTATGTGAGTACTAATACTTAATGTAATATTATTTCAGAATATTTAACAAGCCAGAAGAGAAATGGTCGTGGTTGCTGCATAATTTAGTGGAATTCTTATCAGCGGGAAGTGTTCTTATATTCGTCACTAAAAAGGTAATATTTATATTATTCTTTAATAATATTTATAATTACTTATTATTATATTCTTGCCAAGGAGGATTCTAAATTAGATCTCTCTGAGCCCCTAATTATATCAATCTTCTAATCTTTTCTTAACCCTCGACGAAAAACAGAGGGGTATAAGTTTGAATTGTCTATAATTCATCATCATTAGCTCGCTCGCTGCTCGACATTTTGGGGGTTACTTAAATTTTTAAAATTTTGTTTTGTTTGTAGTTGGACGCAGAGCAGACGGCCGCCAACCTGGGCGTGCAGCAGTACGACGCGCTGCTCCTACACGGAGACATGGAGCAGGCCGACCGCAACAAAGTCATCACCGCCTTCAAGCGCCAGGAGACCAGCATACTGGTGGCCACCGACGTCGCCGCGCGCGGTCTGGACATCCCGCACATACGCACCGTGATCAACTACAGCGTGGCGCGCGACGCGGACACGCACACGCATCGCGTCGGGCGCACGGGGCGCGCGGGCGTGCGCGGCGCGGCGCACACGCTGCTGTTGCGGCACGCCGACCGCGAGTTCGCCGGACACCTCGTGCGCAATCTCGAGGGAGCCATGCAGGTACACATACGCGCACATACACAAACTATTATATCATACATTTTGTTTCGAAGAACGCGGTCTATCCGTGAAATGGAGAACCAGGGGGTTAAGACAAATCATTAGAACCCTCCATAAACCATGAAATCCATACTAACCAGTTTTTGAGCAAGTTTTAAATTTTATTAGTTAATATTTTTCATTCTATGGTCTCGGTAACTTCAAAGTGCAATTAAGATGATACTGTTGTTTTTTTAAGGTTTAAACTATGCTGAGATTAGTTATTTACACTTCTATTATCACGAAGAAAATAAAACCTTGATGATTGAAACTATTTTCAGTCTTTTATTATCACCCAAGCAGATCGGGTCCATCCACTTTTGAAAAGAAAAAGATACGACCCAATATTGGTCATACATACGGGGGGTTCAAATTATCAATCAATCAATCGAATCATTTACTTGCTAGGAACATGGTACTAGATGTTAGCATTTTACATTTCCACATATTCTACTACCTGAATAGTGTGCCAATAAATAAATTTTAGTTATTTTAATTAGTCAAATAAGTTTTAGTTAAATGCTTAATATAACCTCTCCATTCTCACCCGCTGATCTCCATTTCACGGATTGACTACACTACCAAACGCTCTGTATACTTTGAACCTTTTTTAAAAACAGAACTGTTGCCTTAAACTTAACTTAAATTTTATAGTTAAATTGTATCTAGATGTAAACTTCTAGCTAGTACTGCGTTCTTAAACCTACGTGGATTTTTGTTAGTGCTTAATATAATAATGTACTTTGTTTGTTTTCTTAATCAATAAATAAATAAATTAAAAAACCGATCAACCGAAACTATGTAAAATATACAAAACTTCTGCCTGCAGGACGTGCCGGAGGAGCTGATGCAGCTGGCGATGCAGTCGTCGTGGTTTCGCAAGTCCCGCTTCAAGAAGAGCAAGGGCAAGAACCTCAACATCGGTGGCTGCGGCCTCGGGTACGGGCTCGTTGCCGGTTACGTTTTATACTTAAATTGTACACGAATTTATAATAATTCGCTACAAGTGGGATGCGAGCAAAAAACTTACGAAGTTACATACAGTCATTACTACTTGAATCTTGTAGTAAATATAGCTATTTCAATTTGTATGTAACAGATATAGCTCGTTAAAATAAAGAGAGGGACTGAAACAAATGATAACTGCAACCAATACGTCAGCTGATATCGAAGGATATCTCTAGTCGTCATTTGTCTTACTGCCTGTCCCCGTAGCACAAAGGATTTAATAGGACTGATAGTTTGGTTAATGACGCGTCACGCCGGGTCTATTTACTATGTGCCGGAGAGGCTTTATGTAAACGAGTCATATCATCATAACGATGACGTTACCAGGTACAAGGAGCGGCCTGGTCTACCGGCGCCGACAGAGGAGGCGACGGCGGCGGTGCCGGCCGGCGGGCCCGCCACCGACCGCCTCGCCTCGCTGCGGCAGGCCTTCCGCGTGCAGTACAACCAGGTATGTCGCGAAACGGACACATCACGGAGCTTATGTGTAAGGGTGGTATTGCAGATATCAAATATCTCGGTCCAATCTTGTTTCAAAGTGGCATTCATATTTGATCAAACCTCTCCCCTTCCTCTTTCAGATACAAACGAAATCTCGAGAATATCTCCTATCCCTGTGTATTTGATGAGGTCGTAAAATGTCTTTAGTCCAATGCATATTGGCCTAAGATATTTGATGTTATACCACTCTAAGAGAAAGACGGAAATAGCGTAAGGTTCAGTTCACACCGAGACGCGACGCTGCGCGCACTTTTTAAGATAGAAGACAAAATTGAACTTTATTAAATACACAAAAAGATACACGTTTTATTGCAAGCATTTGCACGCGGCGCCGCTCGCAATTCGAACTATTGTACTGAAACGTGTAGTAAACTTTTTGGGTAGTAAACAAAGTTCATTTTGATGCGCTATTTCAAAAATTCGCGTCTCGTCTCGGTGTGGTGTGAGCTGACGCTAGTGTATACATATATACCATTAGTGTATGCATGAGCGTATCTGAGCGATGCCCGTATACTCTTTTCAGATCCAATTTGATATTTTCAAAACAATCGTTCACTATAATGCTATTCATTTAAACACGCACCCTTTTACCGTGTGGTAAACGAATACAATGGCACATTTATTTGGTCGAAAAACAAAAAGATTAACTTCTTGTTTACAAACATATTAAATTGGATTTGAACTGAGTATATTATGATACGTTACATTGTTTGTCGGCATTTGAGAGCATACATTATAATAGTTTATCATGCATGGTTCGACCGATTAAAAAGGTTTACGAAGTTCGTGGTTGTGTTTACGACACGTGTAATAAATATCATACTCATCATAATATGTGTAATAAATGCGAATGCGTTACAGTTCACGGCGTCAACGGACCACTCGTGGGAGCAGACGCGGCCGGTGCTGCAGCCCGGCGTCAACGCGCCTGCCGCCGCCGACGAGGCGGACAAGCCGGAGCGCACGCGCAAGAGCGGCAAGAAGAGCCGCTGGGAGTAGAGCAAACCGGCCGCGTCCTGGCGACGAGAAAAATAAAAGATGTACTCATTAGCTATACTTTATTTGGATCCAATTTCATCTGGATATCAACAAGCTGGCTTTCGCCTGCGGCCCCGCCCGCGTAAATACAGTATCCCACGGGAACACTACTTTTTCCGGATAAAGTAGCCTATGTAGCTTAAACTACTACCTTACCAAATTTCATCAAAATCCGTTCAGTAGTTTTCACGTGAAAGAGTGACAAACATCCATCCATCCATCGATTCTCACAAACCTTTACATTTATAATAGTAGTAGGAAGTAGGATAAAAAGTAGCTCGCTATAATGCTACCAACTTAAATGTCATTTATCGTGCAATAACGAAATATTTTACCCATAATAATATAGTAGAAGTAACGTTATGGTCGAATCAATATGGTCGAATGTCATCTTTTTTGTTATGTTAGATTAAATAGGATCTGAACAGATTATGGGTGTGTTATTGCGTATCGCTTGTGAGTAACAATATTGTAGTATAACACCATGTGCTAAGCTAGATACACATGTGTTCGGTCGCGCTAGTGGATCGACAGGTATATTCCAGCTTCATTTATACGAGGACTGGAAACAAAAGGCCTGCATTTGCAAATTTTGTGGACACAATAGCCATTAAGGCAAACTGAACAGATAGCTACAGTATATTTAAACTTGCTCATAAAGCAAATTATAAAATATCGCACAGACAAATAAATGTACAAAATGTACCATAGCCTTTCAGTTAGGTTGATTGTAAAATTATAAAAATGTAGAGAAATGAGTATAGTTCTAGTGGAGTTGTGTACTAAAATATTACTCCGGAGTCTGGTAGTAACGCAACATAAGATATTTTTAATAATATTTTAAATACCGGTTTATGAATTGAAATATACTGTAACAAACGAATGCGTCGCTAAATTATTATTCTGTAAAGTATTTAAAACAAATATGAGATAACATATTAGAATTAGACGAAAATACCACAACATATTAGAATATTATGTGGAACTCACGTATGTAATTTCTTCTTCTTTTGGCATATATAACAGGAGTTGAATTTATTTCGACGTGTTATAAATATATGGTTTTTATTTTCACCGCTTTTTACACCGTCATGCTACTTTTTTTTACCTTTGCAACAAAATGTAAAAATTGCAAGTTCATTGTGCTATGATTTTTTTTAGTTTCGCTTTGAAGTCTTCGAACGACAATTTTTTAATATTGTTTTAGTAATTTAATGGAGACAACAGATGTTTTGTATTTGATATACGGAATAAGTTTAATGTGTTTTTCTGTAAATAATGTTAATAAATCATTATGCAAGTGTATATACTATATATTTTAATATCCTTCCAGACAACTACATTGCAACCTATTGTTTGATTTATATTTGTACTGAAGGTTTGTTTTGTTGAAGAGTTACCTGCGGCTTAACCGTTCAGGATTCTTTTGTAATAAGAAAATCAACTTAAAGCGTGGACTTATAGAGTAGAGAAATTTCAAACAGCCGAAGACCTTTCAAAATTCTACTTACTCTACATTTTTTTTTAAACAAAATACATAGGTATAAACTGAAAATGAATTATTATCAGTACGAAGTTTAATACGAGTTTTCCTAATCTAACACCGTGTGAAATCTACAAATTGGGTAATTATCTGCGCGGTCGGGGTAAGTTTTAATATATTCCGCAAACTGCCGCGACTCACGAACTGGTAACTATCGCTATCACACGGCACACCGCACGCTAACACTTCACGTTGGTAAGTTTTAGTGATCATTAACCTACATGTTCTACTAATTTATCGGAATGTTATACCCTACGGGCCTATATTGATGGGAAGTGTCGTTTGTCGTGTCAATAGTCATAATGAATAATTACTATTGGAACAGTAGACGGTTTTCTATTATATGGGTGGACTAGTATAAATAATAACATTGTAGTGATAGATATTAGGTACTTATTTAAAAAAAACATGACGTGTACAGAGTACACGGGGTAGAAGTGAAACGTCATTCATCATTTTAAATCCAAAACTCATCGTGCCTAAAGTACATCACTAAAAAGTATAAGAATAAAAATATTAAAAATTGTACACCTAGTGCCATCTGTGTATTGAGCAGTACTATGTAAGAAGTATAAGTAGCCTCAGACAGATGGCGTTATATCCAAAATTGTGTCGTAATGACCTTGAAATTTCACTCTCAACGCCGCTTTTTTTTTCAAAGTTTTACTTCAAATAAACAAAACACGCGCTCCTGACCAGGGGTGGAATCTCTTACTACCACGAAAGAGTTCACGGATTAGGGTACAAGTTCACACAAACACGTCGTAAATGGAAGGGAAGTAGGACACTTAATAACTTTTTAATTTGATCGTATCGAGTGAAAGATAAGTTGTGTGTTGATAAGACAACAGCTTAGGGCAGAACTTCGAATGCCGAATTGCCGAATATTTCCTTTTATGAGTCATTTGCGTTGAATATTTTCGAGGAGGATATTGTTCCTAATGTGTTTAACGTCGGTAGCGAACAAAGTATTTAGATATGTTTTCCTAGGCCTGAGATAGAAGGTACCTAAGTAAAAAGTAAGTTCATCCATGATAATAACGAGACCCTAAATTATACCTATAAAATGTGTATTCATTGAAGAACATGGTAACTAGGAAACTATTATGCTAAAAGGTAGGTACACCTGGGTGGGTAGGTAGGTAGGCAATTAGTTAGTTTAGGTACCTACATCTGCGAATATATTAATTAGTTATAGAGCCCCTGACTCCGCGTAACCACATTTCACATTTTTTTTCAATAAAATATTACCATATAGATTGTATGCAAAACAAAATTTCATGTTGCCATAACATAAATACATCGTCAGTGGTGGATTTACACTAGGGGCAGTCAGGGCTAGTGCCCAGGGCGGCAAATTTTGTGGGTCGGTAAAATTTGGAAAGTAAAAAAATATTTTTAGATTTTTTTTTTACTATTATCAAAATTGCACATTATAATAATTAATTCTATTAATTAATCATTTTTTATTTCTTGTTTGAAACGAGTTAAAAACTACTTACGTTTTACAGTGACTGCAAATAGTCTCAAAAGATTGGCATTCTATGCATAGAATATGTACGTGTACGTCTACTTTAACGTTTAGATCAGGGATCCCCAAACTATTTTGGACAAGTGACCCCTTTTCCAAAATGAACTGTTATCTCAGGTCCCCATGGCCAAATTACATACTTTTAAGATCAACCCCCTTATTCATAATGGTCCGCTAACTTAAAACAGCTGCTACAGAGTGTTATTTTTCATTCTGACTTAGGTCAATAGAAGAAGACAGAGTAATTAGCAATGCTTTAAGTTAGCAGACTATTATGAATAAGGGGGCCTATCTTTAGTTTTTTCCTATTGATACAAAATACCTAGGTACTAAGGTACCAACTGGAAAACTTTGCACTTGGTTAAGTGAATAAAGTTGATTTCATTTTCTCATCAAAATTTAACAAAATAAAAACACATACAATTCAGTAAATATTAAGTTGAATTTATAATGATTATTACAAATTAAGTACTTAAAGAATCTTAAGTAGGTAGGAAATTATATTTAAAAAAGTATTAATTCGCAAAGAGAAAATAAAACATTCAGTGTGATGGATGAACCTGGTGACTATCTACCAATCTAGCTACATCCGGTTCAATATTGGTGAGTTGCAGCCTTAAATCTCCTCCAGACTATTATGAATAAGGGGGCCTATCTTTAGTTTTTTCCTATTGATACAAAATACCTAGGTACTAAGGTACCAACTGGAAAACTTTGCACTTGGTTAAGTGAGTAAAGTTGATTTCATTTTCTCATCAAAATTTAACAAAATAAAAACACATACAATTCAGTAAATATTAAGTTGAATTTATAATGATTATTACAAATTAAGTACTTAAAGAATCTTAAGTAGGTAGGAAATTATATTTAAAAAAGTATTAATTCGCAAAGAGAAAATAAAACATTCAGTGTGATGGATGAACCTGGTGACTATCTACCAATCTAGCTACATCCGGTTCAATATTGGTGAGATGCAGCCTTAAATCTCCACGTTCGTGGATTTTCAAACGGTTTCTATGTTTCGTCAAAATATTTGTTACCACACTGAAGCTTTTTTCAACTTGGTATGATGATGGAAAAGCGATAAGGTATTTTTTAGCAATGTTCCACAATGTAGGATACAATGTAGGATTCAATGTTGCGTTGCAACCAGAACTTCTGATAGCCTTGGTTAAACTTCTGCTTAAGCTCTTCGTCTGTGCTGATGGTAATCAACTCTTTTTGCATTATCACATTGGCTTCTTCTATGGCTGTGGTATTGTACGGATTTATTATCCATTGAGGAATTTGTAAATTTAAAAGGTCCTCAAACCTCTCCGTAAAATCCTTGTGTAATGCGTCCAAGTAAGTGACATATAATAAAATGTCATCATCTTGAAGCATTTCTGGTAATTTTGACAAATGCGGAAACTGCGAATATTCTTTTCTGCCTAAATTTTGTTTATAAAGGATTAGTTTACCCACGAAGGCCGATATTATTGATTTTGTTTTAATCAAGTTAAGATCGTCACCCTGCAGCTAACTTTGTTGAACATTCCAAAGATATCAGTCAAGTAATAAATATCTGTTTTACAATTGTTCAGATTTTCTTTCAAAATCGGATCTTTTTCTTGTAAAAACTCCAACACAGATTCAAAAATGGCTGAAAATCTTTCTAAGCAAGAGCCTCTTGATAACCAGCGAACTTCAGTGTGCAGAAGTAATCGAGTAAAGATTTCGTCGTTTTCCTCACATAGCTGAGCAAATAACCGAGAGTTCGAAGAATTGCTTCGAATTTTGTTGATATTGTGGCGGAACAATAAGCGCCACAATCCTGAATCGCGCTATCGAAGTTTTCTATGATCGGCACTATATATACGACATCTGAAATTCATACAAGTGGGCTTCGGCCTGACCGAGCATAGCACCTCGCTCGGTCGGAGATCTCCCTTTGGGGCATCCACTCTTTCCACAATATCATTTATTACATATTGTAAAGACTTATGCAATCTAGGGCTCAGCTTTTTTGCAACTAAATGCTGCCTGTGAATCACGCAGTGAATGACCAGTACATCAGGCAGTTGTCACTTTATTTGAGCTATAAAACCACGATGACGACCAACCATAGACGGTGCACCATCAGTCGCAACAGAAACAATGTTCTTCCATGGAATGGCTTTGTCAGTAAAAAAATGTTCCACGGCCTGAAAAAGCGATTCTCCTCTGGTATTAGTCTCTAAATATGTAGCAAAAAGCAGTTCATGGCACATATTTTCATCTTTGATATATCGAACATATCCTAACAACAGAGCTTCATTGCCGGGTAATGTAGACTCGTCCAACTAGAGGGAGAATCTGTTGGTCTGTAAGAACTTGCATAAAATGTTTTCCACATCGCGTCCCATTTCGTCTATGCGTCTCTGAACGGTATTATTGCTCAAAGGTATTCTCTTTAAAATATCATGCGCGGGCTTGTACAACACATTGTTAAGGACCTCCGCAATGGCTGGTAAGATAAGCTGCTCTTCAATTGTGTGGGTTTTCCCCGACTTCGCTATTAGTAAAGATATATTATAGGACGCTCGTAAACCATCATCGTCTTTAATAGATAATGACGCAAACATTGATCTTATGGATGGCCTTTTGTTTTTCTAGTTTAGTTTTCTAGTCTAGTTTTTCTTTAAGTGCTTGAAAAAATGACAAGGGCTAACTTTTTTTGTCAGCATGTACTCTTGATAAGTGGTAATCCATATTTGAAGGCTTCATGGCATCGTTACTGAATACTTTTTCACATATGAGACACATCGGCAAGTGTTGATTTGATGGAGACGTAATAAATCCGAACTTCAAGTAGTCCAAACTGTATTATCTGCATTTTTTTTCGTGTCCGCCATCATAGAACTCTCAGTAATCCTGCAAATAAAAAAATAAAAAACTACCTAAATAAAAACAATAATAAACTGTTAAATTTGCAAACTATCTTATTTTTATCGCACCCAGGTAATGGATGTTTGTTAGGTATTACTGACTTACTCATTGATAAACTTGGATACCTATATTAGGTAAGTAACTATAATAGGTAATTAGGTATAGAAAATTTGTATTAGATAAGTAGGTACCTATCAGCATAAGAACGAAAACCAAAGCAAACTGAACACTTCAAAGTTTAGGTACCTACCTACTTAACAACTTAAGTGTAAGTAATTTTTACAAATACTTTTATACCTACCTATTTAAAATATGTTGTGTTTACCATAGGGCAAAAAAAATTACAATTAAATACTAAAACAAATTAAACTAGTAAATTTTTACAATTGAAACAACTGAGGCAACTGCAAACTGTTGCAATCTACAGATAGCTCAACTGATCACTATCACACAGTGGGGCAATGCTGACGCGCTGTGCCGGATAAAAACTGTTTGGTACTTACACTGTAAATTTTTCATAAACTGCAGATAATGTATGGTTACGCTATTAACTCGCGTAGGGAGCTCAGCATTTTGTAAATTTTTTCAGTCACTTTAATTCACTATATCTATAATAATAATATATAGTAATCTCTTGAAATGAGTACTTATATGAGTTATTATCCTTCAAGCTCCAACGAATTTCAAAACGCAAAACTTTCAACCTAAGTGCAAGCTCATTAAATAGTAAAATATCAGAAACACGTTTGGACTTGTTGATCATTCGTGTTAAATTACGTAAGCGTCAAATAGAGAGCAAGTCAAAACGCGCCTGAAAGATGTACGCTCGAACTCATTATCTTGCACAAACTTGTCCACACTGACTTGCTGAGTTTTATCACCTTCTACGAACTTGAGACTTTACATTACTACAACAATGCTATTTCCTACAAAAATATTAATTATTCGTAGTACCTACACGTAACACAACATAAACAATACAGTACCTACCTATCTTGAAAGTTTTAAATAAGAACTTGTGCACCTACCTATTGTGAAATTAAATTAAATAGGGTCGATTTTTTGACCTCGTCGACTCCCAAAATCAGTTTTCGTTTATGTCGACCCCTAGTAAACCGATATCGACCCCAAGGGGTCGATATCGACCACTTTGGGAATCCCTGGTTTAGATTGTGAAGATTTAATCGACCAATTTACAAAGTCAGGTGTGTTTGCCTGACAAACAAATGTAATACAATCATAAGTCATTGTTAGTGCAAAATTCATGATTCTTACAAAGATAATATGATTGGCTTCGCTGGGCGCTCGATCAATGATTTGTCTATGGATTCTTGGAACAAAAGCAAATATTTTTTTTTACCCATTAAGTATATAATATATAATAAAATTTATGCAATTAGCAAGCAATTAGTTATTCTATTTAAAAAAATAAGATATAAAAACTATAATTTTAAGTAAAATTTCTGTCATAGGGCGGCATTTTCTTCAGTGTCCAGGGCGGCACTAATTTTAAATCCGGCCCTGTACATCGTTTAAAGTTAAACCAAACAATAGTAACATTATTACGGATTGATGTTGTTACGATTTCCGTCCGCGCCGCGACCGCGGCCACTCCACTCGCCGCTTTTGTTGAACGCCACGCGATTCCAGTGCCGAAATAAAATAAAATAAAACATGTGAAAAATTTCGTTCGGAATTCAAAATCGTAAGTGGCAATTTCTTTCCTATTTATACCTACATATTTTTTTTAGATATTTACGGACGATTAATTATTGTTAGATAAAAATTAAATGACCTCTACGAACGAAAATACAATTAATTTTTTTGTTTTAATTCTTGATGAGTAATTTAAACTACTTTATAACGCTACAATATGATATAATACATGTATAATATTATTAATAATCTATTTATTACAATGTTAATCTATAGCTAACTATTTTAAATATTTAAAAAACTATAAAAGTACCTACTAAAAAGAAAATTAATAATTCAAAACTACAAAAATTACAAATAAAAAAGCTACAACAAAAAGAAATCTCCCAGGTCGTCCCCACCAGGCAGAGTACCTAGAAGGCTCAGAGAGTTTCCTCGCTGGATTGCGATATATATATCCTCACTCTTTGGACCAGATAGGGTCTGGGGTCTCGGGTGGCCTCGACGAGTTTTTTCGAAATTTCTCTGCAAATTTTGTGCGCACCCAAACCCCATATACCTAGGGTTTCAATCCCAAAACGGTTTAACAGGTTAATTAATATGAGATCCCCGCCAAGGTTCTCATATTTGCGCCGCTTGAGATTCTCCGCCTGATTGGTGGCCGCACCTGCCAAACTCGAGGTGCCCTGGACATGGGACGGAGCAAGTGTATCGACGCAAGTAGCGTCCCACACTATAGCCCGTCCCACTCTCCAAGGGACCAGGGTCATCCCGTCTGGTCTCTTGCCATCGTCGCGCGCCAAACCAGAGGGTTCCTGCACAGCTGGCGCTC
This sequence comes from Phengaris alcon alcon, assembly GCA_037179445.1. Classification (NCBI taxonomy): domain Eukaryota; kingdom Metazoa; phylum Arthropoda; class Insecta; order Lepidoptera; family Lycaenidae; genus Phengaris; species Phengaris alcon. Next base: position 637,323 of record JAYRCH010000048.1, on the reverse strand, counting down.
CGGCGGTGACAAGAGCCCGGCGGATCAGGTCGTTTACTTTGGAGTTTATATCGCTTGCAAGTTGCTAGCATGTTCGAAACAAGGTCACTTTTTGCGCTTCTGGTCTGTTATTAAAATTCATAAAATTCGAATTTTATTTCTGCTCATTTTAGTAAGTAATTACAAGTTAGGCAGTATAAATACTATTTACTAGCTAGTAGGTACTTATTTCAGTAGCTGGATTATTTAAAACTCTGTGCATATAAATACTAGCTCTTTGCGTTATTAAATTTAACTGCCATAGCTTGCATATTATTTTTAGTATTTTTTAGTAATTAGCCTTAGGAGCGACCATGGTCCAATGGAATATCGCAAGAGTAGCACGCACGCAAGGCTTGGTGGGCAGTTTAATCCTCCATCACCCATATAAGGACTTTCTTCTAGATCGCTAATATACAAACAATTTTAGTCTTACAAAAATCCTTATGTAAGAACTATTTTTTCAATTACAATTTTATTTAAAAAAAATAGTATTAAAAAACTAGGCGTGATATCGTTAGTAAATGGGACCTTGAATGTAAATAAATACCTGATAAAGAAAAAAATAATAGGAATCGAACTTGCACCGCACTTAGATGTTTTGATAATCCTGTATTAGGCTGGGATTATACTGTCCGGAATCCGTAAGCCCGAGGAAAATTCAGAGCACTGAAAATAGAAATCTGCGCTAATACAATATAGCTGAAAACCGAACACACAAGTGTCGAGTGACGAGTCAAATGTCAATGTCATATATGACAGTTCGACACTCGACACTTCGATTTTGAACTCTATTGTATTATGGCAAAGTTCTATTTTCAGTGCTCTGAATTTTCCTGGGCCTGCCGGTTTCTGCAGCATATTGTTATTAATATGCCGTAATTTCAGAAGTAGTAGGTTTGTTCAAAGCAATTTTGTCACATGGTTGTTTATCTGACAATTATAAATATGGAATAGGGTAATTACGAATATTTTTGCCTTAATATTCATCTGACATTATATTACATACAATATGAATACCACATAAACACAATTTTATTTATGACTTAGCAGAGGACTTTGACTAATAAGAAACATACACAAATTATAAGAATATTTTATTTAGTTTCCTAGTGCTCCGTGCTAGTAAGAGCTCCGTGGCCTAGTGGGTAGACCGTTTGATTCGCACTCGAGAGAGTGCAGGTTTCGATTCCCAGGATTGTGGCGTGTACCAATGATACTTTTTCAGATCTCAAGTACATTATACGGACGCTCCAACGCTGAAGGAAAACATCGTGAGGAAACCAGCACATGGTTGGCCCCAGACGTATTGACCAGTCATTCCTCTGGACTAGGCTGACTATGTTGTGAGAATGACGTATGTGCAACCATACGACATTTAAAAAAAAACCGACAGTCCCAGGCACTACAGTATTTCAAGAGTGGTTACTTCGCTCGGAAGTCGGAAGAAGTATAAATCATCCAATAACGGAGGAGTTAACTAAGGTTTTTTATTTAGTTTTAATAAATTATTTATAATATTATAAAGGTAATTTTGAAAATGAATCTATATGATTCTGAGTATCTAAAATAGAATATTAATAATGTCACTCGTATGCACATCTAACAATAAATAAATAGGTAGAAACATAGACGTAAAATGTATATATTATAGACGAGGCATATTGAGGAAAAAACTGTCTCCACTTAAATGGCCCCACTTTTGGAGTTTTTGGGCCATGGTGAAATCAAGATAGCTGACAATACAATACAAATACACTATTGCGCACTAAAAACAATATTGCTGAAACTAAAAATTATATACAAAAAGGCGAAGGAAGGAGAGGACGGAATTAAGGCTCACATTTGAGGTTAGGGTGAAAACCAAGATGGCGTAACCTTTTATTGTATAAAGTTTTGTTCTGTCAAATGTACGTCAAAGTTTGTGTTTAGTTTAGCAATCTTTGGGTAGATAATTATTATTTGTCCTTTGCTCGTATGCGTAGATGTAGCATCAAGCTCGTACGCGAAAAACATATTGTACTTATAATGGAAGATAATAACATATAAAGTAAGAACTCTTTCTCTTAAGCCATTCCAGATCCAGATCAGTATCTCCTGGGCTGTCTGTATCTACAAAGTAAGATCTCATTACTTTGTCAAGTCTGAAGATAGAGTAGCTGTGGGTGTCTAGGACCTTCATGTCTCAAGCCGCTATGGCACGGTAATTAGTTTTCTTCGATAAAATTTCGTACGAAAAGCCTCTGGATACAATATACAATATAAACTGGAATAACGTGATAATGCCCGGGATACACGAGGCTAGTTTTTCAAGCCAAGATAGCAAGCTATAGTTCTCTACCAAACTGTCCTGGATTGCTGATCTGGCTACTACTACTGGTTATTGGCTCAGAATAATAACATCTATGGTCGCTAGACACCACGTCAATCTGGCCCCGTGGCGAGTATGCAAAGAACTTGTGTTACAGGTGCCAGTCAACGGGAAGTATATTTAATAAGTTTATACTATACATAATATTATATTGAATAGTTTTTGTTGTATTATAAACATATTTAAAACTCATCCATGACCCATTAACATAGAAAACTTTTTGTTCCCACGGCGGGATTCCAACCCGCGACCTCCCGCTTGAGTGCCAACGCGCTAACCAGTGAGCCCCAGAGGTCGTCAAAATGAAGCTAGTTTACAAGTGAAGCTAGTTTTGTCTACGTAAAGCCTGAAGGTACTAGCTTGCTGGCTTAGTGACACTTGCTAACTCCTCTCGTGGAACCCAGGCATTACCTACATAAAAAGAAAGATTAAAATATAATATAATGGCCAGCTGATGACGTATGCCTTAATTTGTCTTTATGTAAACGCGTTGAAATGATCTTTTTACTAATTCCAAACCCTCAGGAATACATTATTTTCAAGTTTTACCGATGCTGCCGTCAGAATCATGTTTGGTAGGTATATGAGGGCCTTGAAAAAAGAACTGAGGGTATAAGGCAGAAATTTAAACTTCAGACTCGAGTTCACTTTTAATAGAGTTTGATAAAAGTATATAACATTACGTATGTTATAAATATGTATGAGATAGCACATAATCAGTAATTCAAGTTCATGTTTATTATCAGAATTTTACGTAAATGTAAAAATAATGCCTGAACGAGGCCTGAATAGTAAAATATCAAGATGTCAGACCGTACTCGTCATGGTCATAATCAATATCAATCTGATATGTGATAGCTCCGGCTAATGGAGAAATTATGAAATTAGACGACCTCTATCATAGAGTGGCACAGTGTTAAGCGGCACGCGTCAGCCGCATAAGCCGCAGCAGGTCGCGGGCTCGCACAGTGTTAAGCGGCACGCGTCAGCCGCATAAGCCGCAGAAGGTCGCGGGCTCGCACAGTGTTAAGCGGCACGCGTCAGCCGCATAAGCCGCAGCAGGTCGCGGGCTCGCACAGTGTTAAGCGGCACGCGTCAGCCGCATAAGCCGCAGCAGGTCGCGGGCTCGCACAGTGTTAAGCGGCACGCGTCAGCCGCATAAGCCGCAGCAGGTCGCGGGCTCGCACAGTGTTAAGCGGCACGCGTCAGCCGCATAAGCCGCAGAAGGTCGCGGGCTCGCACAGTGTTAAGCGGCACGCGTCAGCCGCATAAGCCGCAGCAGGTCGCGGGCTCGCACAGTGTTAAGCGGCACGCGTCAGCCGCATAAGCCGCAGAAGGTCGCGGGCTCGCACAGTGTTAAGCGGCACGCGTCAGCCGCATAAGCCGCAGCAGGTCGCGGGCTCGCACAGTGTTAAGCGGCACGCGTCAGCCGCATAAGCCGCAGAAGGTCGCGGGCTCGAATCCCGCCAAAGGAACAAAACATTTTTCTGTGTTCCTGGGACTTGGATGTGTATTTAAATATATGTATAGTTAAAAAGAAAATCATAAATATGTGTATAGTATTAAAGTAATAAATGTATTTCCGTGGTCTGGTACCTGCGGGCTGTGATACAAGTTCTTGGGATACTGAGACAGGACCCGATCGACGTGGTGTAGAAACGTCGATAGGGATAAAAATATACATAGGTATAGCCAACGGCTAGATGTCGATCTTCAATCACTACCTAAGGTTGAGATTGTATTATGTTTCAAAAACCGTAATTTTGTTTTTTCCTCTTTTGGTTTTTCCTCTTTTGGTTTTTTCTTTGCGTCACTCTATTTACAAAATGGAAAACTTGAAATATAGTATTATTTTCGAGTACGAGTTCCACCGTGGCACCAGTGCTGCAGAAACGGCTCGAAGGATAAATGATGTGTATGGCGGCGGTGTCGCAAAAGAAAACACAGTGCGTTTTTGGTTCCAACGTTGACGTTCTGGAAATTTTGACCCGCAGAACAAGGCCCGTAGACGGCTCGAGACCAAAGTTGATAATGCAGAATTGAAGGCTATTGTGGAACACTCCCTAGGAAGTTTCAGTAAATCGGCTACCACTTTACTGAATCGACTCACTTGACTTATTGACTGCATTGACGATTTATATTGTGGAATTTGACTAGACTTTGGACTTGACGATTTAGAAAAACGGTGTTGAATGCTTTAAAGAAAATTCTTTCCCACTTTTTTAACTTAACACTGGCTAATAGCTTCCACCATATATTTGGAAAAAAGTGTCGAGTCAAATATCAATATCACATGACAGCTCGACACTCGATACTTCGATTTTGAACTGTATTGTATTAGCAGATTCTATTTTCAGTGCTCTGAATTTTCCCGGGCCTGCCGGATTCGGGATCATACAGTTCCGGCCTTAATGTTGTTCACGGGCTGAGTCCCTTTACCCTTTGTTCACCGATAGCAAGTCCGTCGTAGATAGATGGATAGACGTAATCGGTAATATTATCACAAAGGTATATAATAGGGCTCTTGCAATGTTAGTCCTTCCGAAAAGAAACCATCATCATCAGAGTACTAATTGGCATAAAATTAAAACTAAGTAGGTGGTCATTTAAGTGACATAAAATTATGTACAAAGATAATTATGATTTATAAAGACAAACGAGTTAGAATATGGCCTTGACCACCTCGCGGCTCGCACCTCGCAGTAACGTATTTCAGAGCACAAATAATTTTGTAAATCCTACAGGTCACATCTAATTATTTCGTGGTTTACCTTAAATTATCCATAACTGTTGTGGCGGACCAATTGGCGCCACAATCCTAAATCGCGCTATCGAAGTTTTCTAAGATCAGCACTATATATACGATATCTGAAGTTCATATAAGTGGGCTTCGGCCTGACCGAGCATACCACCTCGCTCGGTCGGAGATCTCCCTTTGGGGCATCCACTCTTCCTACACTGTCATTAAGTATTAGGGGAGTTCTGTACATTATAGCATCGCTTGACTTATGTATCGCTATTCGCTATGTCACTTAGCGATGCCATAATAGGCAACGCTTAGATAATTCAAATCCCATAATTTTTTTTTTCAAACTTGGTCTTAGTAATTAGCGATAGCAACTTGGCTAAAGGCTCTGCTTTACCCTAAGTTTCCTTCTACCTTCTTTATTTATTAGGAAACTAAAGTCTATATTTTGTTGTTTGACGTATATCATTAATTAGCGTAAGGAAACAAAAAAACAAACAAACAGAACCTATATTTTGTTTGTTATCGTCTTTCTTTTGAATAAAAAGTGCTTTAAAAAAACCACAATAATTAGAAAGCTCAAAAATAATTCAATTTAAAATATACAAAACAATTTTACCTAATTTTAATTCACTCTTTGAAGTCGCGGTACACCTTGTGGTCCTTTTTTAATGTCCGACGAAAACACCCCTCGTGGTATAAGATTGTCTGTCTGTCGTGTTATCTGTGTGTCTGTCCGTGGCATCGTAGCTCCCAAACGGATGAACCAGTTCAGATATACTTTTTTTGTTTGAAAGCTGATATGATCGAGAGTGTTCTTAGCTATAATTCATCATCATCAGTACGCTCACTGTTTGACAATTAGGGGGTTTCTTACAATTTGAATTTATGAAGTCGGCTAAAAATAATACTGCGTTTTACGTAACGTGTCGAAATTATCTACGATAACGCTATTGCGGCTGTACAAATTAGACAGACTTCAGTGATGATAATTAGTTAGGAAATGAATCTTGAAATTCATCTTCTCCGTCCTCCACTGTATTACCATATTCCGCGTTAAAAACGCGCGTTTTTGTGCCCCGTTCCGGCCGAGCGCGCCGCGGCTTTAATGACATGTCGTTAACTCGTTACTGTTATCTATGGGCTGTGATAACTCAACGTGTATAGGCTGTTTGTCGTGTATTGACAAATGGACAGTATACCACGTGATGTGTATCTATATGTATTCTTATATCTGGTCAGTTTACACATAGGCTATATTGCTGTCGTTAGCGTCAGTTTACACCGAAACGCGACGCGGCGCTGCATTATTAAGATTGCGATTAAAAATTGAACTTTATTTCCTAGACAAGCTAGACAAGCGCAGATACGCTTAATTGCAAGAGATCGAATGTTAAATGTACCGTTCTGCATAGCACGACGCTGCTCTGCAATGATATGTGTATCTTCTTATGTACTGAATAAAGTTCAATTTTTAATCACTATTTTAATACTAAAATGCACGGCGCGTCTCGTATCGTCTCGTATCGGTGTGAGCTGACCCCAATACATACTGTAATTAAAATGATTTTAAATAACGGAACATGTGTCTTTACATAAGTCATAACTCAAGATTTTTATTATGCTAATTTTATATATTAAACACACCTGCTTAAAGAACGTACTGAGGAAATTGATCAAAATATTTTTCCTTGACAGGATTCGAACGAAACCAATGTTTTTGAAGTGGCTACTAAGATTTCACCATACCTACTTCTTTATTAACCATTACAGATGGAAAATAATGGCCTTGTAGAAACATCCTGTATTTTGTTTGCCGATAACTATTTAGTGAATTGTTGTGTTTTGTTTTGAACACGGTGACTAACTGTTCGAGCATGCCTACTTTTAATCTTCTTTGCCATCAATGACGTCACTAGAAATAAATTATCTTTGCGAAACTTTTGAAAGACATAGTTTTTTGAGCCTTATTTACGATCAGCTTAACGACCGAATACTAAAATGCTAATCAAAATTAAGAGCCCTATTCAGTGTCTGCTAGCCGAAACGACAAGGACAGCATGTGACTTGAGCGTCACTTAAACAACTATTAGTTCAGTATTCGACCGTATGGCTGGGACTATAATATGATCCGGATTCCGGTAGGCTGGGGAAAATCAAAGCACTGAAAATAGAACATACAATAGAGTTGAAAATTGAACACATGAGTGTCGAGTTTGACAACTCAATGTTAAATCTGACGATTTGACTTGTTTAAAATTTTCCGGGCCCGCCGGATTCCGGATCATATTATAGTCCCTGCCCTATACTTATTGAATTGAGTGGGCTGAAAGCCTTCTAACGCAAATAATAATGAGTGTTTACTTCCATCTGGAAAGAGCCTTCTTTCAATGGTTATCCTCATGGTTGTATTTACCTACACATCGACAATAGTTAATAACGATTATTATTGTAAACCGGACAGAAATGGTGTTTGTGCGTCCGGCGGAAGTGTATTATGTGTGTCCGGTCATGCGCACCCGCCGCGCCGCCACTTCGCCCAATGTTATGATAATGGAACGCCATGGACCAATCAGTTATATAAGACCAAAGGAAAATTTATTATAGATATTGCGCTTTGATAGATTGGAAATACATAGTCAACTTAAGTCTTAAGCAGTTCCTTCACCATTTGCATTCTGAATATCGTCTTTAGCACACGCGAAATAGAGTCGACTTTTTCGCAAAACATGACAGTTTAGGAAAACAATCATGTTTTGCGGAAAATTTACCTCTGTTTTGGGTGCGCTAAAGTTCAAAAACGGAATGTAAATGGTGGGCGACAGAGATAATTTATTGCCAGTGCGCGCATGCACTTATATATTCAAAATAGAAGGCTGGTTATTTTTATCGGCGTATAAGTTATTACACTTATAAACGCGCCGCAGCTACCAAGCTAAATCCAGGTTAACCGTTAAGCGCGTTTAAAGACATTGTGTGAAATATGGGTAGTAAATGGATAAATAAATAATGCTACCAATTTAAAGGTCACTTAATTACTGTGTAATAAAGAAATACAATGAAACATAATTTAGTCGAATTTAACCTTTTTACTTAAGTTGTTTTGTTAAAAAAAAATTCGCGGGATAGTGCTAGATATAATATTAATTTAAGTAATTGTATGCTATGGATTTCCCCAAAGTAACGCCTTATTCTATTAACTATTTAATTCCTAACTCCGGTTTCTCAAAATAACTAAGCAAGATCAGATAGACTACATTTATCTGGTCTCAGATGGGATCAGCTGCATCATCAGGCGAGACGCCGGGCGCGGAGCTGACGCTGCCGGCCACGGGGCTGCAGTTCTCCGCCAGCCAGCTCCGGTGCCTCAACAACTATGTGGACAAGCTGTATGAGGATGATCAGAAAGGTTAAGTGAAGGTGCCGCAGTCACCCGGCGTCAGATAATTAAGCAAACCTTTACCAAGTATTATCACTTACGGCCGCACTCCGAGACATTTAATGCTTACTTACGTAGACATTGCGACATAACGTACCTAATTATATTTTCTGTCAAAATCTCTACTAAGTAGCTCCTTGAGTAAGCATTGACTGACTCTGACTTGTATATTTACCATTATTCTATATTTACCGGCCGTTAGACTTGTATATTTGTATCCCGAAAGAGCCATCAGTTGGCAGATTCTGTGTCTGCGGTTGGGAGTAATCACTCGACGTCTGCTCTTTGGCCCCCTATACTTTTTATAATAAAAATATCTAACATGGATGGAACATGCTTCACGCCACGTAAATCTGACCCGTAGTAAAGTATTCGAAGAACTTGTGTTACGAGGACCAGACAACGGGAAGCACATTTAAAACTTTTGTTCTATACCTATATTTAAGGTTTTTATTATATTATAAAAAAAATAATATACATCCATGATACGGGAGATTTAAAAACTTTTGTTCCCTCGGCGGGATACGAACCCGCGACTTCCGAATTGAGCAGCAACGCGCTAACCATTGTGCCACATAGGCCGTCGAAATATTCTACGTTTTTGGTTTAATTATTGGTCTTCCCTTATTAGACCGTATGAGCATCGAGACGGAGTACTCTGTGGAGACCCTGGTGCAGCGGCTGGTGGACGGCGCCGGCCAGCGTGACCCGAGGTTCCGCTGCGCGCACGTGATCGCGCTGCACCGGGGGAAGATGGTGGGTTGTGTCACTCCTTACATCTCTTTATAGGATATTTTTGAAGCAAGCTTTAAGCGTTTATTTACGTCATCTCGTGAACGCATCAGGGCATGGAGACACCGGGAATATTGAAGCACTTATAGCCACATGTATCTAATCCTACTAATATTATAAATGTGAATGTTTGTGAGGATGGATGGATGGATGGATGTTTATTACTCATTCACGCAAAAACTACTAAACGGATTTTGATGAAATTTGGTATGGTAGTAGTTTAGGCTCTGGATTAAAACAGGCTACTTTTTATCCCGGTAAAGCACAGTATTCCCGCTGGATACTCGATAGTATATTTACGCGGGCGGAGTCGCGGGAAACAGCTATGATTGAGATTGTCATCAACAAAATTATTCCTAAATGTGTGTGTATATCATACATCAGAGGCGAAGGCTGGTTCTCTTTCATAGGGAGGCCCTAGTCTGTATAATAGGTAGGGATAAGTGGTGAGTGAAGCCAATAGGAATTGAGTTATAGGAACCCCACGCCACAGGTATACATACAATTTATCAGAAAATCTAAAGGCCTAAGGTACGGATGAATTGCAAACTGATACTGATGCGACTTTTTCGGTTTTTTCAGTTTTCTGTCCGTTTCTGCTAAGTTGCATTTCCATGTTCACAGCTGTGACGCGTGAACAGCAAGTAGGGTACCTTGAAGGATCTATTTCAGTAGCACGCAATGTGTGTTTGGGCACGGAATACTAAATAGTTTCTACGTAATGGGTCAATATGGCGTACCACAACAATCATACATTCAACAGCGTGTAGTCAGCACTGAAGTATTTCAACTTTACTTTCCAAATTTACTCCAGATGCGGTCCCGGTCACTAGAGTACCTGGTCACCCTGGACGGCCTCCCGGCGCTGGACGCGGGCGGCTGCGCGCTGCAGGACGGCCCGGTGGGCTACGGCAAGATCCGGTTGGAAGGACCAGACGCCGACCGCTGGGCTGAGTTCATGACGCCTACTGGGTTTCTGTGCAGGTATATGTCATGTATACAGTGTGTGTCATCTCGAGGCTAAAAGATTAATCATTATAATAATATACTAATAACATCTATTGACGCTTCAGACCACGTCATTCTGGTCCAGTGGAAAGTTCTCGAAGAACTTGTGTTACGGGTACCAGACAACGGATATATATTTAATACTTTTTATACTACACTTATATTTAAGATTTTTATTATATAATACACATAAGTATTTAATATACATCAATGACCCAGGAACATAGAAAACTTTTTGTTCTCTAGCAGGATTCGAACCCGTGACTTCCGACTTGAGCACCGACGCGCTAACCACTGAGCTACAGAGGTCGTCATCACTCTTATACTACTAATTTGGGAAATATACGAAGACATATGTGTAACGTGTAATGTACAGGTGTGCGTGGTCCACATGTGTGTAACGTGTTATGTACAGGTGTCCGTAGTCCACATGTGTGAACGTGTTATGTACAGGTGTCCGTGGTCCACATGTGTGTAAGGTGTTATGTACAGGTGTCCGTGGTCCACATGTGTGTAACGTGTTATGTACAGGTGTCCGTGGTCCACATGTGTTTAACGTGTTATGTACAGGTGTCCGTGGTCCACATGTGTATAATGTGTTATGTACAGGTGTCCGTGGTCCACATGTGTGTAACTTGTTAAGTACAGGTGTCCGTGGTTCACATGTGTGTAACTTGTTAAGTACAGGTGTCCGTGGTCCACATGTGTGTGAGGTGTTATGTACAGGTGTCCGTGGTCCACATGTGTGTAACTTGTTAAGTACAGGTGTCCGTGGTCCATATGTGTGTAACGTGTTATGTACAGGTGTCCGTGGTCCACATGTGTGTAACGTGTAATGTACAGGTGTCCGTAGTCCACATGTGTGTAACGTGTTATGTACAGGTGTCCGTGGTCCACATGTGTGTAAGGTGTTATGTACAGGTGTCCGTGGTCCACATGTGTGTAACGTGTTATGTACAGGTGTCCGTGGTCCACATGTGTTTAACGTGTTATGTACAGGTGTCCGTGGTCCACATGTGTATAACGTGTTATGTACAGGTGTCCGTGGTCCACATGTGTGTAACTTGTTAAGTACAGGTGTCCGTGGTTCACATGTGTGTAACTTGTTAAGTACAGGTGTCCGTGGTCCACATGTGTGTAAGGTGTTATGTACAGGTGTCCGTGGTCCACATGTGTGTAAGGTGTTATGTACAGGTGTCCGTTGTCCACATGTGTGTAACGTGTAATGTACAGGTGTCCGTGGTCCACATGTGTGTAACGTGTTATGTACAGGGGTCCGTGGTACACATGTGTGTAAGGTGTTATGTACAGGTGTCCGTGGTCCACATGTGTGTAAGGTGTTATGTACAGGTGTCCGTGGTCCACATTGTGTAACGTGTTATGTACAGGTGTCCGTGGTCCACATGTGTGTAACGTGTTATGTACAGGGGTCCGTGGTCCCGTGGTTTAGATCTTGGCTTTCGACACGGAGGTCGTGGGTTCAACAACAAAAAATGTTGTTTCCAAGTTTGGTTAGGACAATGCAGGCTGATCACCTGATTGTCTGACAAGAAATTTGCCCTTCCATCACATAGGACAAATGTAGGACAACATGGTCCTTTGTACCGCATGTGCTCCTCATATAATGATATCAATACAGCTTTTGATATATTTGCTGGTTCTGTCGTCTCCTCTAAAAATACTCTTAAAGCGGTCCTTTATTAGGAAAATTAGTAGTTTAGTAAACAATTTGATAATGTAGATTTAATTTTAACTGCTTAGTTGTAAGGTAACACAACTTCGATGTATTCTGCACGAATATTGTGTTCACTCCCTACAGGAATACAATGTCTAGTAATATTCTTTTACTACATAAGTGATTTATCGGCACGTATTGTGATTGTATCTTGTTTTGTGAACATAAATAAAAAAAAGAAAGACGATCCATGCGTCGGATGGGCATGTAAAAAGTCGGACCTGCGCCTGATCTCTCGCCAGTCGTGTCGGTTATCCGTCCCACTAGGCTTCGAGAGTAAAGGAGGAGAGAGTACTCTTCTGTACTGCGCACACACTTGGGCACTATGAAATTACTCCTGCGTAACCTGGTTTCAATGAAACCGGTTTCCGTCATCGAAATCGGTGTGGGGAGTTATTATGTGGAGTACATTAGTCGGTGATAACGATGATGATCTGTATATTCAATGGATTCCTGGCTGTGCAGGGACAAGGTGGTCGAGCGTTGGGTAGAGCTGCTGGCGCGGTGCGCGGCGGCCCGGGGCGGGGGCGCCTCGCGTGCGCTGTGTGCCCGCGCGCATGCGCACGCGCAGTCCTACACTTACTGCTATTTGGAGCGGGGTAAGTTAAACGGACAGAACATATACAAAGACAACCGAATACCTTTTGAAGCTACTAAAGCGGATGTAATACTTATTTAAACCCAATTTTTATAAAATCCCATTATTATGTAATAGACTCGTAAGGCAAGAAATGTGTGGTCTTTTACCTTCTATGTAAAATTAAAATATTTTCTTCTTATTTCGAATGTTGTTGAAAAGTAAGCTAAGATACCTGAGGAAATGGATTTGAATTACCCAAAGCACCTAATATTGACTTAGGTACTTCCTAAGTGACCTTAGTCAATGTTAGTTTATCCGACGAACTCTAATGGAATCCCACGGAAACCACCTTATATTCTCGTATACGACCCTCCGTCAAAACTTCCCCGCTCGCGGCGTGACGGATGACAAATTAAATTCACCCCTCCCCCTCTTCAACCCGCTCTAGCCCGCCGCCGCCAAATCCGTTTACTAAATTATAAGTGGCTAATGGAATGTTCTCGAGTCCGCTCATAAAACACATTAAATAATATCCTGCCAGAGATATTTTCTTAAGATCTAAATCTTGGTCCTTAACCAACCCCTTAACATGTTCCCGTATTTTATTGTTTAATGTTAAGGCCTTTTTAACCTCCACGCAACAAGAGACGTGTTACAAATTTGAGGTATGTGTGTGTCTGTGGCTATGTAGGTCCTAAACGAATAGACAGATTTTGATATTTAGCTGAGAGCTGATTTGTTTCTGTGAAGGTCATAAATTCAATTCTTGCAATAACATTTAAGAATTCTGCAACTAAAAGCATGGCCTCTTTTAAACGTTATAAGAGTCAAAAGAATATTACAAAGATTCAAGTCTTTTGTAAAGAACATCAAATGATCCTTTGATACATTGTGACGACTATAATTTTATGGATTAAAGAATAATATACGAAATACATGTTGTGATCCAAAAAATACTTTAGTAACATTTTAAGCGAATTTTATAGCCAAGGTCAATAATGGTATGAAAACTTTTTAATGCGCATTTTTTACATTTTATTTTGTTATGGGCCCCAAAATAAGGTCAGATAATAAATATACGTGATAGTCTCGTTTCTATTGTGATCACGATAAGACATGTTTCAGGTTTCGATCAATATAAGCGATTTCAGGACATATGGCTTCGGGCCTAGGCACCTTTAAAATTCCTATACCATACGGACTCGTAGAAAATTGCATTATAATACGCTTGCGTTGTGTAGGTAATGCTTAATATGTAAGCGCTTACCGGTCAATCTGCTGCTTCTATTTGTCCCTTACACGATAGAGACCTGTCTGCCCAGCGGTTTTTATTTCGCAAATCTGTAACACATTGAATGTTATGGAAGTAGAAGTTTTACTTGGAATAAAAAAATCACGAGGAAAAAAACTGTGACTTGATAAAAAATTTACGCGCTCTGTAGCTCAGTGGTAAGCACGTTGGCGCACAAGCCGGAGGCTGCGGGTTCAAATCCCGCCAGAAACAAAAAAATTTTCTGTATTCTTGGGTGACGGACGTGTATTAAATATGTGTATTATATAATAAAAATCTTAAATAAGTGTATAGTATAAAGGTATTCTTCGCGAACTTACCACGGGACCAAATTGACGTGGTGTGAAAGCGTTCATAAATATTATTCTGCGAGAGTGAAGGCCTCCTCCGTATTTCTCCACACTATTTTGTCATTTGCTTTATTTGTCCAAATTTTTTCCTGCTGCTTTTATTATTTCATCGAGCCATCTTTCTGCCGGTCTGCCTCTAGTTTTCTTTCCTACAGGTCCCTTCCAAAATTTTAATGTTACATTTTTAGCCCACCTGTCTTCTTTCATGCGCGCAATATGGCCGGCCCGTTTCCATTCCTGTCTTTTACTATGTTCCCTAGAGCAGGGATCCCCAAACTATTTTGGACAAGTGACCCCTTTTCCAAAATGAACTGTTATCTCAGGTCCCCATGGCCAAATTACATACTTTTAAGATCAACCCCCTTATTCATAGTGGTCCGCTAACTTAAAACAGCTGCTACAGAGTGTTATTTTTCATTCTGACTTAGGTCAATAGAAGAAGACAGAGTAATTAGCAATGCTTTAAGTTAGCAGACTATTATGAATAAGGGGGCCTATCTTTAGTTTTTTCCTATTGATACAAAATACCTAGGTACTAAGGTACCAACTGGAAAACTTTGCACTTGGTTAAGTGAGTAAAGTTGACTTCATTTTCTCATCAAAATTTAACAATACAATTCAGTAAATATTAAGTTGAATTTATAATGATTATTACAAATTAAGTACTTAAAGAATCTTAAGCAGGTAGGAAATTATATTTAAAAAAGTATTAATTCGCAAAGAGAAAATATGCATTCAGTGTGATGGATGAAACTGGTGACTATCTACCAATCTAGCTACATCCGGTTCAATATTGGTGAGTTGCAGCCTTAAATCTCCACGTTCGTTTATTTTCAAACGGTTTCTTATTTCGTGAAAATGTTTGTTACGACACTGAAGCTTTTTTCAACTAGGTATGATGATGGAAAAGCGATAAGGTATTTTTCAGCAATTTGCCACAATACTGTGTTTCAATGTTGCGCTGCAACCAGAACTTCTGATTGCCTTGGTTGAACTTCTGCTTAAGCTCTTCGTCTGTGCTGATGGTAATCAACTCTTCTTGCATTATCACATTGGCTTCTTCTATGGCTGTGGTATTGTACGGATTTATTATCCATTGAGGAATTTGTAAATTTAAAAGATCCTCAAACCTCTGCGTAAAATTCTTGTGTAATGCGTCCAAGTGAGTGACATATAATAAAATGTCACCATCTTGAAGCATTTCTTGTAATTTTGACAAATGCGGAAACTACGAATATTCTTTTCTGCCTAAATTTTGTTTATAAAGGATTTGTTTACCCACGAAGGCCGATATTATTCATTTTGTTTTAATCAAGTTAAGATCGTCACCCTGCAGCTGCAAATTAACTTTGTTGAACATTCCAAAGATATCAAGTAATAAATATCTGTTGTACAATTGTTCAGTGTGCTGTGTGCGAGTTTTTGTCACTACTCACCGTGAAGAAGTTAACTACAATTTGAATGGCATCGAATTAGTTACCATTGTTTGCCACTAGGGGCGCTGTTTCGATGCCATACAAATTGTAGTTAACTTCTTCACGGTGAGTAGTGACAAAAACTCGCACACAGCACACAGATTTTCTTTCAAATTCGGATCTTCTTCTTGTAAAATCTCCAAAACACATTAAAAAATGGCTGAAAATATTTCTAAGCAAGAGCCTCTTGATAACCAGCGAACTTCAGTGTGCAGAAAAAATCGAGTAAAGATTTCGTCGTTTTCCTCACATAGCTGAGCAAATAACCGAGAGTTCAAAGAATTGCTTCGAATCTTGTTGATAGCGTTTATTACATATTGTAAATACTGATTACTGACCTAGATTGCATAAAATCTAGGACTCAACTTTTTTGCTACTAAATGCTGTGAATCACGCAGTGAATGACCAGTACATCAGGCAGTTGTCACTGTAAGTGAGCTATAAAACCACGATGACGACCAACCATAGGCGGTGCACTATCAGTCGCAAGAGAAATAATGTTCTTCCATGGAATAGCTTTGTCAGGAATAAAATGTTCCACGGCCTGAAAAATCGATTCTCCTCTGGTATTAGTCTCTAAATATGTAGCAAAAAGCAGTTCTTGGTACATATTTTCCTCTTTGATATATCGAACATATCCTAACAACAGAGCTTATACTTTATATGTGTAAACCTGTACTATTGTAGCTATTGTAACTGACTGACTCTCACGGGGTGCATAGCAGACCACAATCTGTACAGAATTATTGTGAAAATAATTTCTTGGCAAACCGCCTGGCCGGTCACTTCGCCCCGAGCGCAAAAAGATCATATTAAAAGATTATTAGTGTCAAATTGAAATTAATTAATTAATTGAAGTGAATAGAAATTGCCAATAATGAATGCAAAGTGAAGAAATGTAAAAATAGAAATAAATAAATAAATGTAATAGAAAATAATGTCAATAAGTATAAAAGACAAATGTAAAACATGATAGAAATAATAATGTAATGTCTAAATAGAAATAAATAAGAAAATGTAAAATTCTAAGGATGTAAATCTATAGATGAAATGAATGTAATGTGAGGTAATGTAAAAATAGAAATGAATAAGAAATGTAATGTTAAGAAATGTAAAAATGGAAATAAATAAATAAATGTAATAGAAAATAATGTCAATAAGTATTAAAGAGAAATGTAAAATATGATAGAAATAATAATGTAACGTCTAAATAGAAATAAATAAGAAAATGTAAAATGCTAAGGATGTAAATCTATGGACGAAATGAATGTAATGTGAGGTAATGTAAAAATAGAAATGAATAAGAAATGTAATAGAAAGTATACTGAAATTAAACAAAGTAAACAATTGTCCCGGCTTACGGTTAACAAGTAAAAAAAAAAAAACAGATCTTCACTGCCGGGTAATGTAGACTCGTCCAACTGGAGAGAGAATCTGTTGGTCTGTAAGAACTTGCATAAAATGTTTTCCACATCGCGTTCCATCTCGTCCATTTGTCTCTGAACGGTGTTATTGCTCAAAGGTATTCTCTTTAAAATATCATGTGCGGGCTTGTGCAACACATTGTTAAGGAACTCCGCAATGGCTGGTAAGATAAGATGCTCTCCAATTGGGTGGGATTTCCCCGACTTCGCTATTAGTAAAGATATATTATAGGACGCTCGTAAACCATCATCGTCTTTAATAGATGATGACGCAAACATCGATCTTATGGATGGCCTTTTGTCTAGTTTTTCTTTAAGTGCTTAAAAAAATGACAAGGGCTTACTTTTTTTGTCAGCATGTACTCTTAATAAGTGGTCATCCATTTTTGAAGGCTTCATGGCATCGTTACTGAATACTTTTTCACATATGAGACACATCGGCCAGTGTTGATTTGATGGAGATGCAATAAATCTGAGTTAAAATTCAAGTAGTCCAAACTGTATTGTCTGCATTTTTTTTCGTGTCCGCCATCATAGAACTCTCAGTAATCCTGCAAACAAAAAAAGTAAGAAACTACCTAAATAAAAAACAATAATAAACAGTTAAATTTCCACACTATCTTATTTTTATCACACCCAGGTAATGGATGTATGTTAGGTATCACTGACTTACTCATTGATAAACTTGGATACCTATATTAGGTAAGTAACTATAGTAGGTAATTAGGTATACAAAATTTGTATTAGGTAAGTAGGTACCTATCAGCATAAGAACGAAAACCAAAGCAAACTGAACACTTCAAAGTTTAGGTACCTACCTACTTAACAACTTAAGTGTAAGTAATTTTTACAAATACTTTTATACCTACCTATTTAAAATATGTTGTGTTTACCATAGGGCAAAAAAAAATTACAATTAAATACTAAAACAAATTAAACTAGTAAACTGACTAATAAAACTAGAGGCAACTGCAAACTGTTGCAAACAATCTACAGATAGCTCAACTGATCACTATCACACAGTGGGGCAATGCTGATGCGCTGTGCCGGATAAAAACTGTTTGGTACTTACACTGTAAATTTTTCATAAACTGCAGATATTGTGTGGTTACGCTATTAACTCGCGTAGGGAGCTCAGCATTTTGTAAATTCTTTTTCAGTCACTTTACTTCACTTAGTTTAGCTATGTAATAACTTTGTACTCTCTTGAAATAAATGAGTACTTATACGAGTTATTATCGTTCAAGCTTCAACGAATTTCAAAACGCAAATGAACTTTCAACCTAAGTGCAAGCTCATTAAATAGTAAAATATCAGGAACACGTTTGGACTTGTTGATCGTTCGTGTTAAATTGCGTAAGCGTCAAATAGACAGCAAGTCAAAACGCGCCTGAAAGACGTACGCTCGAACTCATCTTGCACAAACTTGTCCACACAACTTGAGACTTTACATTACTACAACAATGCTATTTCCTACAAAAATATTAATTATTCTTAGTACCTACACGTAACACAACATAAACAATACAGTACCTACTACTATCTTGAAAGTTTTAAATAAGAGTTAATTTAATAGGGGTCTATTTTTAGACCTCGTCGACCCCCAAAATCAGTCTTCGTTTATCTCAACCCCTAGTTAACCGATATCGACCCCAAGGGAATCCCTGTTCTAGAGCATCTATAAATTTAGTTGCTTTTCATATTTCTGCACTTCTCTGTTTGTGTCTTAGTCTTAGGTTCATTGTGCTTTTTTCCGTGGCTCTTTGTGTTGTAATTAACTTGTTTCTTGTCTGTTCATTAAAAATCCGTGTCTTGGGATGCATTAGTGAGAGAGGGTCAAACACAAGTGTTTATTGCAATTTTCTTAAGCTTCAATGATGTGTTTGACTCGAGAATTTCTCTGAAGCTCCAAAATTTATTCCAGGCAATGTTTACTATATTCTAATTAATATAAATAAGAAAAAAATCTTATGATTATACTATAAAATGTGATGATTAATCTAAAAACAATAGTATTGAAATGTTATCATTGTATAATTTTTTAATTGCTTGTAATGATTGTTTTTTTTTCTGTATTTAAAACTGCATTCATGTATTAAATATAATATTGTAATATTATTTAAAATTGTAATTTATTAAGGAAATAAAAGGCTTTATTATAATTATTCTGCGAGAATAAAAACCGCTGTGCGGACAGTCCCTAAAGTTGCCACGTATCTTACAGTGTCAGCCACCCAGCAGTGCACGGATCGTCGGCTGGCCATCGTGGAGGGCGGCGCGTGGGTGATGGTGCGCGCGGGCGACGCGGAGGCCAAGCTGATGCTGGGCGCGCGCGTGGCGGGCTGCAGCGCCGCCGCCTACTCCACGCGCGTGCCGCTCACGCACCCGCTGGCGCTGCTGCACTACACCAGCGCGCAGACGGTGAGGATCTTTTAGCGAGTCGAGAAGATATCAAAGTGATGTCAATCCTTAAAATGATGACAACGTGTCGTTTGTTGGCTCCACGACTCTCTTGCGCGTATCGCTGGCTGAAACACATCTTACGCCTAAACTAAATTATTATTGCACTACATACAGCACATTCGTACATCGATGGTCCATAAATTTTCTTCAGGGCTACTACGCCGTGGCTGCCGGTCCACCATCCTCCATAGTCTGCGGGGAGCGCGCGGCGACTTGGCAGCTGTGGCATCCCGCGCTGGAGGCCAGCCTGGACGCGCACCACTCCGAGTTGTCCACAGTGGCCAAGATCACCGGCGCCCTCAACTGCCTCGTGGACAGAATGAGAGAGGGGTCTTACCAGGTTAGTCTCTTTCTACCATAGCTCAGGTAAATCTAAAATAGATGAAATTCTCAACTGGTGGATAGAGGGGAATGTCTAACCAGGTTGGTCCACTGTCACCAAAATAACGAATCAATCGGCTAAGTATCTATAATAAGTAATCTTAAGACATTAGACGTGCACAGTTATAACCATACTTTTTTGATATTTTAAGATATTTTCTTGTTATTTCCTGATTATAATATTATACTTTATCAAGAGTTTAGAGTCCCTATATCTAAATTATACTCCGAAGCCCGAAACAATTGAAATTTTGCTAAAAATAGATTTCTTGGAAAAGCAATTCTTAATGTACATTTTAATTAATGTTTTATATTTTCAATAACGGTATTGTACAAAAAAGATTAAAACGATTACGAACGATTGGTTGCATTTATAGATTTAGCAGATATCAATATTTTGTATAAATTCAAACTCTCTACTGTTGAAATATTTCGCTAGGTCTCGCTTCAGGTTGTTCCATGGTCCGAACTCTGAGACTTAGCAATTATTTCTCCTCTCTCGCTGTTCCCAGGGCTCGCTGCAGCTGCTCAGCAGGTACGCGTGCTGGAGCGCGGCGGCGCGGCGGCTGCTGCGGGCCGCGCGGCTGCGGCTGCCGGCGCGCGCGTTGCCCGCACCGCATCGAGCGCATCATCTGCTGCTCATATTGGACGAGTAAGTTCTACTACAACTGCAAATCGCTAGTACCCTGTTGATTAGTCCGAGAATAATATGCCAATACATTATAATTTAAAATGACTAACACCCTGAGTTATTAGTCCAAGAATAATAAGCCAATAGACAGCCAAAGCATAAGTCCATCTCGTACGGCCAGGTCAGACTTAGGGTTTAGGTAGATTCAGAGTTTGGTGAGGCTTTTGCATGTGTTTATTACACAGACTACCAGATAGTAAGACGCCCACAGACGGTCCGATTGAGCTTGTCTCAAATAGAAAACATACATAGAATGTCTTAGACGTCTCCATGGTCCAGTAGTTTAGAGGTTGGCTCTCGACTCCGGAAGTCGTGGGTTCGATTCCCGCGTTGGAACAACAAAAAATGTTGTTTTCAAGTCTGGTTAGGACAGTGCAGGCTGATCACCTGATTGTCTGACAAGAAAGATCATCTATCATAAAGTTGGATCCTGCGCCTGATCTCTCGCCAGTCGTGTCGGCTATCCGTCCCACTGGGCTATGAGAGTTAAGGAAAAGAGTGCTCTTGTATACTGCGCTTACACTTGGGCACTATAAAATAACTTCTGCATAGCTGAACCTCTTCAACGAAACCAGCCATCGCCAACGAAATCGGTGCGGATCTGCATGTCTGCTAGTTGCCTTCGGACATCCATTATTTATTACATTTCACTTGATTTACGTCTAAGCGATTATCAAAAAGTTGAGTTGAGTGTGGTGTAGTCTGGTGCAGGTGTGCGAGAGGGACTCAGTGGCGGGCTTCGTGTACCCAGTGGGCCGAGGTTCGTTGACTAGGCGAGGCGCGAGAGGGTCACACTGGGTCGGCGACGCGGGTGCCATCAGGGCTTGCCTGCTGGAGCTACAGGCTAGAGCAGGTATGTAATAGCAATAACTTCTATGCCCATCTTTCCACAAAAAAAAATAATATGCAGCTTCACATAAATGTCTTCCCACTTAAATAATTATACTTCTTTATAACAATTACACCAAGGTTACCTCTAGCGCTGGTACGTACTTCTGATTGACTTCTCTTCTTATACGTACGTACCTCTGATGGATTAGTGTTGTAGTGAATTGTGGTTCACTAAGAACGTTTTGATTATTGAAAGACTCATCATAATTTTTCAGACGCAAGCGAGCCTCCCGCGCCATCACCCTCGGAGGCGCTGGAAGCGGCGCTTCTCGGCAAGTGGGAGGCGGTGTGCCGCGAGGGGGGCGGGGCGACGGGCGCGGGCAGCTACACGCGCCGTCAGCTGCACTACCTGCGCCGGCTGCTGCACGAGCTGGTGGCCTGCAAGGAAGCCGCGCCGCATGTGAGTCTAACTGTTCGCGCTAACACTAGCGCGACGTTTAGAATAAACACAAAGGACATCACTACGTGATGTATGGCCGACCGAAAGGGGCGCTGTCAGAGAGTGACGAACACTTGCATTTAGATCCCCATCCGCGCCGGATGCATTTTCAGCTCATCCCGAAACCTAGTGAACGCGAACGCGTGTGCGCATATTTATTTGTGCTCGTTAATATAATACCAAATTCGCCGGCGAACCGCGATAAATCTATCGATAATCCGCTCAACAGCTGTGTAGTGTAGTGAGAAGAAACCTCCGCCCAGATACAGAACCACCAGCTCAACAATAAGGTCAGTCCCAGATTTCTCCAGCCCTCATATACCTACTTCCCTCAGCTCAAAGTCGTATGTGTAAGTTCCTAGCTTACACATTTCTCGGTCCATCGAGCCTTCGTGAAGCCCTTCTCCCTATTACCGGCGTTGGGCCTCATTAGAACCAGCACCTACAGTTCCACTCCGCCCAATTCTGCACATAAAATCAGCTCGATTATTTATATTTTGTCCAATTAATTCTGGCCAGGCCGCCCCGCCATTTTAAAACCAAGTTACAGTCCATTCCCATTATCAATTCGGCACATTTAACATTAAACCCCTATTCTGTACTTTGATATTAACCTATATGTTAATTATTTAAATTATTTTGTGCATATTTCGGCCCATAAATTCATAGGAAAAACCCAAAAAGAAAAATAAAAAAAAAATAGTGGGTAGGTTGTCGGCTTATTGTCGAACAAAGAACTCGAACATTCCAGAACTTCCCTAACGTACCTAATACATAATTTGTGCCAATAATATCTCATATAATTTTCTCAGCTCTTAATTACTTACAAAATATTTTAATGTTTGATTCGCATATAAAATAAGTAATAACTAGTGCGTATTGTGAATTACGTTCGGCTCATAACAGAATTGTGAATCGTCGTTGCATTACTAAGTATTTTATCTATATATAACGTTTATATCTTCATATTCTCAATTTTTAAAACACAATATTAATTAACTTAGCATTATTTTAATAGTTATGAGTCGCATAACATCTCAAGTGCCCATACAAACATCGTCGGCTCGCTTCGGTACTTGATTTTTGTGCATTCTGTAGGTAATAGGTACCTACACGGCGCCCGTGCGTAAACAACAGCTGGTTACATTCATTCTCAATTAGGTATTCTTCATAGAATAAATAGTGACCTTCACATTGAATTCATATCTTATCTACGTTCTGTGTCTATACAAAAATATTATTAGGTATTACGTTACAGCTGTTTTAAATAAGAATTCTTATCGACGTTCTGTGTTTATACAAATATATTATAGGTGTTACGTTACAGCTGTTTTGAATAAGTCGGCACACTATTGAGATTGAACCTGCTCATACCTACTTACATTGTTTTCATTACGTTATTTTGTTTCTAACGCGCCCGCTAAGATTTTATATTCAAACTTCAGGACATTAAAATAATATTACAGACGACTTCTAACGCATTGTTCTCCGCTCATCAAACATACACTAATATTTTATTAGCATCAGGCGATCGGTCAGCTCATTTGTTAATTAACTCGTACACATTTTATGATTAAATTGTATACATTGTCGGCACATTATTAAAATCTATTTTCTGCGTTTTAATTAATTGCGCGCGTATTTTCCGCTCATTACTTTTAAATATTTAACTTAGTTACACGCATATATTTTTAAACATGCCTACAAAATCGCAAGCGGCCATATTTAGGCAAAGTATAAAATCTATTAGTCGGCTCAGAGAGATCGCATTGGCATTACACAAAGGTGACTCAAAATCTAACAAATCGGAGTTTAATGCGCGTTTTAAAGACCTACTAAATTTGAAACAAAAATTAGAAAATTTATACTGCGAAATTTTAGACGACGGCAGTGTTACAGAAGAAATTGAAAAGTTTTATACAGCCGGTTACGAGAACGCGCTATCCGAATATTATGATATTTTAACTGCAGCGGAAAATATAAGTTCCACTTCAGAGTCAAGTCAGCTCACTTCTGCCGTTCTGCCCAAAATTGAACTGCCAAAATTCAGCTCACGCGTTGAGGACTGGCCATCGTTTATTACGATTTTTAGGAGTCTTACAGACGACATGACGTCACTTACAGATGCAGTTAAGCTGCACTATCTTTTGTCTTGCCTATCGGGGGAGGCGCTCAGCATGATTGCGCATTTAAAAATCACAAATGATAATTACAGCGTCGCGCTCGATATACTCACACGTAGGTATGAAAACCGCCGTGTTCTGATAGATGGGTTTGTTGATATAATACTCGGCCTACCTAATATTCATATTCGATCAAGCATACGCGCGACGTTTTTAACTCCGCTCATTTCCGCACAAAGCGCATTAAATAATCTGCGTTTACCTATGGATAGTAATTACGTATTTGTGTCTATTGTAGTTAGAAAATTACGAGGCGAGCTCCGCACCCTGTTCGAAAGAAGATACGGCATCTCGGACACTCTGCCCACCTTAGGTGATTTGATTTCTTTTTTAGAGGAGCACGCGCGCTGTATCGAAACCGAATATTCTAATGCAACGCGCGGTGTTACCTACTCACCACAAACTGGGCCCTCTCGTCAACACACACCCCCCGCAAACTCTCCGCGCAGTCCACGCTTTAGACCAATTAGTCCCGCGTATCCTCGTAATACTCAGCGCTCGCCATCGGCTCACACTTTAAGTAGCTATCACGTCAGCCCAGTTCCTCATTACCCTCAACGCTACTGGCCCCCCTCCCCCCGAACAGAGCGGCGCGAGTACTCAGCCCGGAATACAGATAAACACAAGCGATTCTACTGCCCCTGTTGTAGGAATACAGAACACAAACTTATCGCGTGTCCGAAATATAATCATCAGCCCACTCAAGGTCGTTGGGATTTCATAGAAGCCAACGACAGATGTCGTAAATGTCTAGGTCCGCATTTTGAAAATGAATGTCGTTCGACAAACTCATGCAAAGAGTGTGGAAGTGCAAATCACCACACCTCGCTTCATCGTCACGGAACTCCAAATTCTCCGGTGTCGTCAGCGCATTTGCTTCCTCCTCATTTACGTGCACAGCCCCGCCGGCGTGCTCAAGACAAGCCACATACCTACACAGCCTACACACAACATACGCGTGCACATCAATCATCATCATCAGACCCCAACCAATCGTCTGATCATGCACCGTCTACAACTCATCAATCTCAAAACAAAAAACAATGACTACCTACAATCACGGAGCACATAGAATTAGAAGATCAACCCAATAATTTAAAATGTCATTCAGCTCATAGTACACCTGCATCACATTCAGCTCATAAAATATCTAAATCTAGTTCAGCCCAATATTCTGTAGAATCAGCCCAAGTAAATTCAACTCAGCACATAGAAAACCCATTAAAAACTCCAGTGTTACTTCCCACAGTCGTTTTAAATATATCTGATAAATGCGGAGAATATCACAAAGCTCGGGCTTTATTGGACTGTGGTAGCATGATAACGCTCATAACTCAGCGCATGACTAGAAATCTTAATTTGCAACCAAAACAATGTTCATTAAAAATTACAGGTGTAGGTGATCAGCACATACAAAATTCTAAAGGTTGGGTCACAATAACATTTAGGCCCACACACCGTGACACGCCATCTATTACTACTACCGCTCATATTCTCAAAGACGTTACAGGTTATTTACCTTTGCAAAAAATACCAGATGTTGTACAAGACTCAGCTCATCAGCTCATTCCATTGGCGGATCAAGCATATCATACTCCTGCGCCCATTGATCTCATTTTAGGCTCAGACGTTTTGGGTCACGTTTTGGATGGTACTAAGGTTGCTTTGGGCCCGGGGAAGCCCATAGCCTTCGGCACGATTTTTGATTTTGCACTCATAGGACTCGTTGAACACTCATGCGATTCACCTGTAGCTCAAGTTGGCTCTGCTCATGTTACTCATACTCATTATACTCAGTCGGCTCACTCTACACATTCTGCTCATTCTACTCATGATATTTGCAAAAGCCTGGAAAGATTCTGGGAGTCGGAAGAACCCCAGCCTCGTTCTGCTCATTCAAACCCGCTACACGAGCAATGTGAACACATATTCAGCTCAACCACCATTCGTGACGATTCAGGCCGTTACATGGTGACTCTTCCCTTCTTATCAGATGCACCCGTATTAGGTAGTACTCATGCTATTGCTCTACGTAGATTTCTCAATCTAGAAAAACGGTTGCAATCCGATCACACACTGCGACAAAAATATATAGAATTCATGAACGAATACATAAACTTAGGACACATGACACCGTGTCATCCGTCTACATTTACTCATAAACCTCATTATTATATTCCTCATCATGGTGTGTTCAAATCAGGTACTGACAAACTCCGCACAGTATTTGATGGCAGTTGTAAGTCATCCAATGGAGTCAGTTTAAACGATTGCCTGCACACAGGTCCAGCACTTCAACGAGACATTGTAGATATTATTATATCATTCCGCGCACATCGTATAGTATTCAGCACTGACATAAAAATGATGTTTAGAAATATTCTCTTAAGACCAGACCAAAGACACTATCAGCTCATACTCTGGCGATCGTCTCCAGATCGACCTCTGCTCACATATGCACTCAACACTGTTACATACGGATTGCGCTCAAGTCCATATCATGCTATCCGCACATTATTACAATTAGCTGAAGATGAAGGTCATCGCTATCCTCAGGCTGCCGAAATTTTGCGTAAATTTGTTTTCGTGGATGATGTACTTTGCGGCCATGACACCATAGAAGAAGCATCAGCACTCCAAACTCAGCTCATTGATTTGTTATCACTCGGTGGATTTAAACTTAGTAAATGGACATCAAACACACCTCAGCTCTTGCAAAGATTTCCAGACGATCAATGCGAAATGCCTAAAGACTTTGACATCAGCACAGAGTCTCCATCAATTAAGGTTTTGGGTATTAGATGGATTCCCCGGTCTGATGAATTTACATATCACATCTCATTACCACCAGTTACCCACATTACAAAACGTTCAATTCTTAGCACAGTAGCTTCTCTCTATGACCCAAACGGTTGGGTTACACCCGTCATATTCCGCGCAAAAATACTTCTTCAAAGGTTATGGTTAACTAAATTGGACTGGGACGATCCCACTCCAAATAATATTACAGATGATTGGCAGCGCATCTATCATGATCTTCCGCACATCTCAGATATACATTTTCCCAGACATATCGCTCCACACAAATTCAAATCAACATACTCACTTCACGGATTCGCAGATGCTTCGGAAAGCGGTTTTGCTGCAGTGATATATTTACAAGAATCAGCTCACAACGGATCTGTTAACGTTCACCTCATAATTGCTAAATCTAAAGTCGCACCGATTAAAAATAAACTCACAATCCCCAAATTAGAGTTGTCTGCTGCAACTCTATTATCTCAGCTCATGTTGCGTGTCTCCCAACAATTGTCTGCTCATCTCACAATTACACATCACATTTGTTGGTCAGATAGTACCATAGTGCTTGCATGGATAAAAACTCCGCCCCATCGTTTACAAACATTTGAATCAAATAGAGTAACAAAAATTAACTCAAATTCACTCACACTTAAGTGGCGTCATGTAACTTCCAAATTAAATCCTGCTGACTGTGCAAGCAGAGGATTATCAGCTCAAGCTCTCTCCGCTCATGATTTATGGTGGTCTCCTCCTTGGCTCAAATTGCCAGAGGATACCTGGCCCAAGATGCCTTCAGCTCATACTCGACAAGACTTGCCAGGGCTCAAACCAAAATACGTACCATGCAATTTCTCGATACCCGGTGTCGATAGTGATCTGCTCACTCGCTTCAGCTCTTTAGAAAAACTAACTGGTGTCACTGCCTACATGAGGCGATTCATTCGTAACTGTAAACTAAATTCAAACTCGCGACAACTAGGCCCTCTAACTGTAAGTGAACGTAGAGAAGCATTACTTTTCTGGATCCGCTCTGTACAGCAAAATGCATTCGCAGAAGATATTCACCGCCTGCAAACCGATAGAATCTGCACAGTACGACTACAACGTCTGTCGCCTTTTACGCAGGACGGTCTCCTCAGAGTAGGAGGTAGACTCACTCGTTCGGAACTCACATACGATGCTCAACACCCATACATTTTGCCTAGTTCTAGTCCGCTCGTAGACCTCATAATAGATGACTATCATCGCATACACTGCCACCCTAGCACGGACACGCTACATGCTATTTTACGTCAGCAATTTTGGATATTATCTGCCCGCCGCATTATAAGGCACAGAACGTTTAAATGCATAAGATGTTTCCGTTTCCGCGCTCAGCCCGAAGTACCTATCATGGCTGACCTGCCAGCTGATAGAGTCATACCTCAGCCCGTATTTAGTCACGTATCAACAGATTTCGCCGGACCGTTTCTGCTCAAATCAAGTCAATTACGTAATGCTAAGTTAATTAAGGGATATTTTTGCATATTTGTTTGCCTCACTACAAAGGCGGTTCACTTAGAACCAGTCTCATCGCTCACTGCCGAAGCGTTTATTGCAACATTACAAAGGTTCTGCTCACGTCGCGGACTTCCGGTATTGATACGTTCGGATTGTGGCACAAATTATGTAGGAGCTATGAATCATCTACTAGAGGTACAACAATTTCTCAATGACAATAACGGCGCCATTTCTCATAAACTCTCAACTCAAAATATAACTTGGTTACTCAATCCGCCTAAAGCCCCATGGATGGGAGGTATCCATGAGATTAATGTTAAATCCACAAAGCAACTTCTATACCGTGTTATCGGTGAGCAACACCTCACTTTCGAGGAATTCTTAACTCTGCTCACTAGAATCGAAGCTGTGTTAAACTCTCGGCCCATCAGTCCACTTTCGTCCGATCCCACGGACTATCAGCCCCTTACTGCTGGCCACTTTCTCATTGGCCGTCCGCTCACAGCTCTCCCCGAGCTGACTCTAGATGAAAGAGTAATATCTCCGCTCAAACGCTTTCAGCTCATTCAATCACTCTCTCAGCGCTTTTGGAACCTTTGGACCAAGTCCTACCTCCATACCCTTCAAATCCGCTCCAAATGGCTTTCCTCTTCCTCCCCACCCAAAATTGGAGAACTGGTTCTGCTCAAGGAGGACAATTTGCCTCCTCTACAATGGAAGATGGGAAGAATCTCACGTCTGCTACCTGGGAAGGATGGAGTCATCAGAGTTGTGGACTTGGACACGACTCAAGGCCAGCTGCGGAGGCCTGTCGGCAAGATTGCCCGGCTCCCACTGGATTCTGCTCAGGATGGGGCCCAGCTCGCCGCCTGTGCGGGCCCCCCAGGATGTTCGCGCCAACACTAGCGCGACGTTTAGAATAAACACAAAGGACATCACTACGTGATGTATGGCCGACCGAAAGGGGCGCTGTCAGAGAGTGACGAACACTTGCATTTAGATCCCCTTCCGCGCCGGATGCATTTTCAGCTCATCCCGAAACCTAGTGAACGCGAACGCGTGTGCGCATATTTATTTGTGCTCGTTAATATAATACCAAATTCGCCGGCGAACCGCGATAAATCTATCGATAATCCGCTCAACAGCTGTGTAGTGTAGTGAGAAGAAACCTCCGCCCAGATACAGAACCACCAGCTCAACAATAAGGTCAGTCCCAGATTTCTCCAGCCCTCACATTAACCTATATACCTACTTCCCTCAGCTCAAAGTCGTATGTGTAAGTTCCTAGCTTACACACTAACTCTATTCAGCGTGTTTCGTGGAACGTGGTCAATCCGTGTAATGGAAATCCGGGAGATGAAGTTAAATCATTTGAACTCCCCATATGTATTGCAATATTGGACAGTTTGTAAGAAATTCGACATATTGTATTTTTTTTTCAAAGTGGCTGACCTGACCAAAACAGGCTAAATTAACAATATACTCGTATATTATACTAGCTGGTGCCCGCCACTTCGTTTGCGTAGAACTCACAGAAACGGAAACGGAACTCTATGTTATACCTTATAACATCAGCTATCTGCCAGTGAAAGTCCCGTGAAAATCTGTCCAGCCGTTTCAAAGATTAGCCGGAACAAACAGACAAAGGAGCAGTAGTTTAGGCGCTACGAGGGAACAAACATACATATAAACATATATACATAGACTGTCAAAATCCCTTCCTTTTGTCTTCGCCGTAGTCGGGTAAAAATCTTTGGATGAGTATATAAAGTTGTACAAAGTGTTTTATGTGGTGATATGTGTTGTCTCACTAGCAGGAACAACACACTATGTTCCGGATGAACCTACTCCAAGCAACGTCCCTGCACCAGGAGTCGCTGGAACGCCTCATCCACTTGCTGGCCATCATGCTAGACCAGGCGAGGGACATGTATCTCGTCAACGTCAACGCCAGGGTAGGAGACTTCGATAAGGAACTATCGAATTACAGGTAAGTTGTCAATATAATAGTTGTTAGATAGTCCCTGAAAAACTTAGGAAAGTATGAACTTCTTTAGTTTTGTCTGAAGCTGAAGTTTTTTTTAAAGAGCGTAAAACGATAAACGCGTTTTGATTGGTTCAAAGTCCAAAAGAAGTTTATGATATCAAGACGATTCATTTGTATAAATTCATTAAAAGTCTAAATTAATTACGAGATTTGTGGTTCTGACTTCAGATATCAGCTTATATTTACAAATTAAAGGAAAAATATATTTGACCTCAAATGTTGTATATCATCTCAAGTCAATAGTTATAAGATTTTCTTTACATGGATGCTCTTGATCCAGGTCCAAGAAGTGGAACAAGCTGCGCGATTACTACGACGCGTCGTCCGCCCTCCTCATAGACGCCGTGAGGAGGGACCCCGACACGCGGCGGGAGGACCTCAGCGACAACATCAACCTGATGAAGAACGTCCTCAGCTGGCTGTACAAAGGTGAGGAGGAAGCTGCGCGACTACTACGATAAATATCGGTAATTTTTTGACATAATCGCTCTTTATACCAGGAGCGAAAGAAGACAAGAAATACCTCAGTCCAGTCCTCAAACCATTCCTGGACGAACTCTACACATCATCCCAGGAAAACTGCTGGTTCCTGGAGGAGTTTGACGCGAGGAAGTGTGGAAGCGAGTTCCGGGGGCTACGAGAGTACTGCATGGGCGTGCACAATGAGGGCATCGAGCCTTGTATGGGGCTAATGGAGGCTTCCAAGAAATACGCGTGGGCTAAGGCCATGGTGGACATCGTGGATCGATACAGACATATTGGTAAGTCTTGTTGTTTCTACTAATAAATATCCCACCTAAAACATTTTCATTTAAAATATTGCCAAGACTATACCATATACGCTACTAGACTAGACTCATGTCTTCTCTGACGTCAGCTTGTGACTTTACACGCCCTAACTCCACAGGACTAACTTCACAAACTCTACCCCTTAGTCAAGATATGTGGCCTGGCCATGTCGCTATATTCACTTGGGCGTAAGGTGAAAAATTCACTGACTGTTCTTCTGTTATACTACTCTTGGAGGAAAGAAACGGCCAAGCCACATAATATCTTGACTAAGGTGTAGAGTCTTGTTGTTTCTACTGTAAGGTCGTGTCAACGGAGATATCAAACAGCTTGATCCACCAGAATATGACTTATTACTGCCCCATCAATATAAGACATTACACACTTTATATACTTACTCGTACACACTTTACATTACTAAACATACTACTCACACACCACACTACTAATAAATATATTAGATTGAAATCTGGATCATGATAATAATATAAGTAGCTAGATGTTGCCCGCGACTTCATGCGCACAAAAGGAAATCCTGCAGGAACCGTATATTTTGCCGGAAATAATGTAGCCTATGTCCTTAATCCGTGGTCTAATCTATATCTGTGCCAAATTTCGCCAAAATCAGTCCAGTAGTTTCGAAGCCTATTCAATGCAAACAAAAAAACAAACCTTTCCTCTTTATAATATTAGTATAGAAGTATAAATAAATAGTAATATACCTACTCAAATAACGTTTCTGTGCGCTCAGCCATGTTATAAATGGTTTTATTGCCTTATTGCCTATCTTCTGATTATAGTTCTATATGTTGCAAAAAATCATTCATCAAAAAAGGATAAATACGGAAATAGTGGAAATAGTCAATTTCGACAAAATTCTACCTATACATTCACGTTAACATTTTGGTTTTTAAATGATGCCGGGGCTCTGTGTAATCTGTAAGTGAGTTTCTCTCGGCATAACGCTGGGATTCGCTATAAAATCGGAGTATTATGTTCAGCTCTATGATCGTTTAGCACCACGAGCACCTGATAAACTTAAGTAAGCTCGGGGGAAATCTTCCGAGTCTGTTTTGTTTTGAGAAGGGAAGCAAACTTTTAAATTATTCACCCACATAATCTGGAAAAGTCTTTGTTCAGTTATCTTCAGATATGATGTACTGAGATCTATTCATGTCATTATGTAACGGATAAATATTGTAAATAATATTCTTCTATCTAACTTATATCTATCCAGCTTCAAGGATAGACGCTATTATGAAGATACACGGATCCTCTTTTTCTTTTTTATGGGCATTGCACTGCCATATTATAGATAATGTTTTTTGTTTAATTAACCCTATTTTGTTTTATATTATACTATTGTTTTTTTTTTATTGTATATATTTTATTCATGGTTGTGTAATTGTTTCAGAGGAGAGTAATAAATTATTATTATTATATCTGCAATACCAGAAAATTTTCGTATGCGTTCCCGGCCTTTGAGTAGGCGCTTCGGCGACCTTCAAAAGTTCGAAAGCCGATACGGTTTGGAAATAACTCACTTAAGAGCTCAAATCGATTTCCAGGTTGCGTGGCTTATAGTCAAAGTAATCTAACTTTGTACTCAACTAAATCTTTTCTCAGAAAACAACTTTCAAATATTCATCAGATTTTACTTTACAAGTGTGTACGCGAGATATAGAATTAATGTACAGTCAACATTTCTCCCGGGGATTAAGGAAAAATAAAACTAACGTCTTTGAGAAGTGTAAGCTGGTCCCAACAATGTGATACAACTTTAGCACTATTTTCTTTTTCATCACCTGGATTAACATAGAAGCAACTTTTTTTCTCGGAAAATGTTCCGGTGCCTGGTACAGACTCCCGTGGAGTGGACTTTACTGTAGATTTATATAGTGTTCGGTAGAACTTAGTCAATGCGGATTGCCTATGTTCAACTGTAACTAGACACGCTACTATTTCTCCGTGTCCGGCAAGTGTTCCTGAATCGTATATCTTGTCTGCACATAAATCTGATTTTATTATTGACTAACTTATGCCCGCGTATTGCGTAAATTCGGTATCCTACGGGAACACTGTGCTTTGTTGTGTGCAAGTTTTTTCGTGGAAGAGTAGCAAACATCCATCCATCCATCCTCACAAACTTTCACATTTATTATAGTGGAGTATAGGATTCTTTAAAACACCGGTGGTTTTCCAGAGTTCCGTCTGATATTCCCAACGGGCGGCGGGCTGGCGGTCTCGTACGGCGCGCAGTTGCGGGCGGCGCGCGCGCTGACGCTCAGCCTCCGCGACCGCGCCGCCGCCAAGCTGCGTCTCGCGCGCCGCACCGTCGCCGCCGCCTTCCACGACGCGCTCGTGGACACCAGGTCAGTGGTTATGTCAAGGGTCATACCGAGAGGGTACAAGTGGCGAAGGCTGGTTCTCCTTAGGGAAGCCCTAGCCTGTGTATATTACACAGGCTAGGGCTTTGGATGAGGGTCTTCACAAGGTAAGTGGTAAGTACCACGCTGCTGGAAGGTATGGTAGATACTGAATTTCATCAAAATCCGTCCACTAGTTAATGCATGAAAGAGTCGCAAACATCCATCCATACATCCGCACAAACTTTCACGTTTATAATCATCATAATCATAGTAGGTAGGTTACTGCTTCTATAAAATGCAAACGTTTTTGATCTTTCATTCGCTCTCGACATACGTAGTAAAACTTTCCCACAGCACACAGAATGGGTAGCAATTTCGCGGTATTAAAATGCAGCGCGCACTGCGACAGTCTATCGGAGCTGATTGTGTGGGACGTGCTTCCCGGAACTACGAATGCGCGGACGAAATGATCAGTTGATGAATCTTCATCATTTGTTTATAGCTATTCATTATTCACCACGATTATCATTAGTTATATTTTTATGAGATAGGAGACAAATGAGACTGATTGTCTGTTGGTAAGCGTTTAGAAAATGAGTATGGGCCGAATACTGTCCTTGTAATTTCGGCTAGCAGGGACTGTAGCCCCAGAGCTAATAGCAAGTTTGGGGCAGGTGTTTGAGGCAAGCTAAAAACCTTGTCCTATACCCTCCCTCCCCCTCCCTACTATATATAGGAGAACCTATTGTACCCCAATACGAGACTCCGGGACTGGCTGATCAGAAGCGGGGCTAAGTATTATATATACAAGGTTCTTCTTATACAAATTTATTTTTCCCAAAAAATACGTTTGTAGTTTAATATTTAAGGAGTTTAACCTCAAAAACCTACTTTAAATTTGCATGTAGCTCTGGGGCTACTCAGTAAGTAGCTCAGCGCCAGCCGGTGAATAGGAGGGCTTTTAATTTTGTTTAGCGTTTCAGTATTCGGCAGTAAATCGCTTACCAGAGTTTGAGAACGTTGTCGGTCTGTATGTCTATTATTAAAAACAGACTTTTTATGTCAATCCATCAAACCATATACGCGATTAATGGTTACTAAATTAGATTTTTTTACTCAGGTATTATCAAAAACGCATCAGCCACGGTAACACAGATGAGATCCTCGCCAGCGTGAAATTAGGCAACTACTGGCGGAACAGCACCAAGCCCGACGTCATACCTCCTCCAGAAGACGCGCCCAGAAGACGCCGGAGTAGACGGAGTAGACCGCTCACGGCAGATGGGTTTCCAGAGATCTCGATCACCAGCCAATCGGATACCAAGACCATGAGGAAGAAATACCACACGCTAAAAAATTTGGTGTACACGGAACCGGTGGAGAATATAAAGGAACTGAAGGAAAGACCACGGTCTGCTGGGTCTACGTTGAGGAAAAAAGAGGCGTTGAGTAGACCGAGTATTCTGGAGACCTTGGATTTTATTAACACGGTTAAGGACTCTCTATGTGGTGAGTGAAATATCTTCTACACATACTTACATACGTTTTAGCAATAGAGAATATGCATAGTTTTTATGGCTTTTCGAAAAGTACACAATAAACCGGGAAATATTGTCCTTGAAATGGCATATCTACGATCAGCCATCACAAAAGTGAGATCGTCGGAGAGCATTGAAAACGCCCTATATAAAAAATGCATGACGTCACTGGTCACAACAGCAGATGATCAAAATAGATTTTACTAACATAACTACTGGGTTTATGCATAATATGATTGTTATCCGAAAAAATGTCACAAATAACATAAGGATTTGAACGGTAATTTTTGTTATTCAATTATATCAAAAAAGACGTTTTATTTAATCTCTGTTAGTCCTGTAACTTTTTAATTTAGATACTTATTATTGTAGGTACTTATTACATTTTCCGGTCCATATTCATTGTATATTTTCGGAAGTTTGCTGATTTAAAAAAAAACATGTTTATCTACTAACCTAAACTAACTTAATAGTAGATAAACATGATGCGCTCTCGTCTCATTCTTATTTTCTTATCATAACAAAGAAGCTATCTATTGTGTCCTCTCTCAATACAGGCTTTTTTTACATGAAATTACATGAAACATTATATCATTTTTACATGATTGACATTATATAACATGATTTTTACTATCCGCGTTAATAAACGCTCGATAAACGCACTCGATTCCCATCATCTGGGCCCTTATATATGCGTAGATTTGTCCAATAATGATCTGATGTAGGCTGAGCCGAATCGTCGTTTTATAAATGGAGTAATTAATTGGCAATATCCCGAGGCTCGTCACGCCCGCGTGTGCTTGTTCTCTTTGTACGGCGCACAAATGTTTCTAATTAATATATAATATCCATTAATATTGTCATTTGTAGTTCTGTTAAGTAACACAATCATTTATAGCTATTATTGTTTTCCGACATGGATTCAAAGTGGCCCAAGATTAATTAAATACGTAGTTTTTTTACTTTATTCAGTTATTCTATTAGTCACAAGGACTACCCGAGTTGACTGATTTCTGCAACGTAATGGTGTGAGGGTCAATTGTGCTAAATAAAACCTGTAATAATACAATTACAATCAAGTCCCGACACGCTAAAACTGTCAAACCGGTATTCTCGTAAACGTTAAACCAGCATCAAACGCGTTCTGATTAGTCGAAACTTCATAAAATGTTTATGATTTAATATTCGGTATATTCGGTTTATGATAACAAGTCGCTTCACTTATACCATAATCAAAGTTAAATGAAAGTCTAAACTTGAAATATGAGAATTGAGGTTCAGAGTGCCTCCTTCCGTGGACTAAAAGCGTGAACTACTTACCGGCCTTAGGTTCATCTGCATCTAGTAAAATTAAATAGCTTACCAGAAACCGAAAACAGCGTTTGACATGTGGTTTTGCCATGGGTTTGACATTAGTTTTGTTAACTAACACGTTGATCAAATCAAACGACTGATCAAGCTTTGTGCAACTCAATTTACACTTGACAAGAAATTAACAGCTGATTAGTTAATTTTGGCGTTGATTAGCCTTTCAGAAACCGGAGGATATTAAGGCGTAAATGTGTCATGTCAAGATGATCAATGATTAGTAATTTTTTCACTAACCGGCGTTTCAGAAACGGAAATTGATTTAACAAGACTGTAAACTCAACAACGTATTAGTTCATCAACTATTTATTTAGCCTTTCAGAAACCGGGTGTTAGTCTCTGTAGACTGTTTCACAGACTTTATACAGTGTGTGTCCTCTCGAGGTTAAGAGATTTTAACTTATTGAGATTTAAAATAAAATAATTTATTTAGTTTTATTTATTGTAAGGTAGTAACCAAAACATCAATTGCTTGTAGCTCGGGAGGATGAAGGCTGCGACCGCGGGGTGTTTTGTCGATAAAGTTAAATCTATCTGCTGTTATAATCTCTTAACCTCGAGACGACACGCTCTACAGTAGGTAGACTGTATGACTTTATATTCAGTCTCCAAGTCTACATTATGCGACCTCCGGATTCACTAATGCTCCTTCCCCAGTGTCGGAGTCCGGCACCTCGGACACAGAGGAGGCGGGGTGCGGGTGGGGCGCGGCGGACGAGTGGGTGCTGGCGCAGGCGGCGCCGCTCAACCTGGTGGCCGCCCGCGCCGGCGCCCGCGCGCTCACACACACCGGCGCCGACCTCCTGGAGGCGCTCATGGCCCGGGGCAAGTTCACGGTAAGAGACTAAGGCTCACTTGTGCAGATCTGGGTTAAACTTAACCCTGGGTTAAAATATCGTGCCTTCTCTTTCATAAATAGAAGAACGCGAGAGATAACATGATATTTAACCCAGATCTGCACATGTTTAGCTAACTGGTGGCATGATAAATACGTTGCCGTAGCGATTCTAACGTCATTCTGATGATGTCGGTTCAAAAAAACTGGCACAGACTGACGCTGATAAGGTTTTTGAAAGGATGCAAGATGTATCTCTTCAAAAACTTTACGAATACCCGTGAAAGTGCTATTTCAAGCCGCTTTGTGTTCGCTGTCGCACGCCTGTTGAATTGTAATTATTTATTTATTTAGAAAGGACACCAGCAGCGCGTGTATTATACACTCAAGTTATTACAAACTAATTTATCCTATATTCCTGATACATGCACATTTATAGGTGACACAACATTGACAAAAGTAAGTAAATCATAATATTAACTTATTGATTATGTAGTAATTGAATAGACAGTTGATGATTCAAAATAAGATATAGTTACATAAATATGTACATGTCATTGGGAGCAAATAATTTACGTTGAAACAAATACTATACATGTTGATCAGAGCGTCAGTAAAGTTATACAAATAAATGGATTGATAATTGATTCAGCGCGTTGGTGCTCAAGCCGGGGGTCGCGGGTTCGAATCCCGCCGAAGGAACAAAAAGTTTTTCTGTGTTCCTGGGTCATGGATGTGTATTAAATATGTGTATAATATAATAAAAGTATTAAATATACTTCCCGTTTTTTGGTACCTGTAACACAAGTTCTTCGGATACTTAGCACGGGGCCAGATTGACGTGGTGTGAAGCGTCCATAGATATTATTATTATTATTAAATACCTAATTGATTTTCGTGTCATGTCATGTCGTACAATGCAAATAAAATTTAATTGAACATAATAGCAAAGAAGTGAAGATACATAAAAGGCATTTTAATTTTTTACTATCGTCAATCATTCATTTTAGACTTCTTTTTAATTTTATAAAAATACGCAAGCTTGTTTTCAAATTGGCTGTGGCACATACCGAAAACGTTACTGTATAAATTGCACATTCTGGAGACTGGTGCTCGCATGCCCAAATTAGTTCTGGACATTTCCAGAACACAGGTCGCACAGGATATTGGTCATCGGCTTCCGAGGTAAATTGTATGCGACAGCCAAGGAGAAAAGATTTAGCAGATCACAACAAGTCCGCTAACTATTTTATGTAATAGGAGCAGGTCGTGTACTGTTCGCCTTGTCTAAGGACATCAGACAGTTGGACATCCCAAAGAAGTTCAGCCGTAGCGTAGCTAGAGTCCGGAGCTCGTATGGACACCTGTGTACCAACACAGTTCCCGAACAGCTGTATGCGAGGCGTCTGGTGAAGGACCTTTGGATACATTCGATCTTTTGTGAATGAACCGCGTATGTTGAGTTGATAAATAATACGTTTATTGACGATATATTATGTATTATTAGACTCGTGTTTTAAAATAGAAAATAATAGGTATGAATTTTGATCATTTTATTTCATTAATTTATATTTAAAGCAAATGTTTTCTTCAATTTTATGTTTTTATACGCCACTATGTTGTGGATAAATATACAGATCCCACGTAATGTTAGATAGAAAGATAAAGTTTATTTGCTCAATGAGGTACAATTTCTAGATTTTACAGAGTTTAAAAATGTATCCTTCGTACCTACTGCATTCTTGTGAATAAGCAAATTCAAATTCCTTATTCACACACACACACACATACAAACTAATATTACTAATACATATTACATCGTATTATTAAATAATACATATTACGTCGATCTAATCCCGTGCTTGGGAGTCTCGCGACGGTAAGCGTGCGAGTTAGACGTATGCGCTTTGATCCCTTATCAGTGCAATAGATCGATAGGTTGTTTACTAGTTACGGCCGATCGCCTCGCGCCCCGCGGCCCTGCCGCTGCAGGTGTAGTTACGGCCGATCGCCTCGCGCCCCGCGGCCCTGCCGCTGCTGGTGTAGTTACGGCCGATCGCCTCGCGCCCCGCGGCCCTGCCGCTGCAGGTGTAGTTACGGCCGATCGCCTCGCGCCCCGCGGCCCTGCCGCTGCAGGTGTAGTTACGGCCGATCGCCTCGCGCCCCGCGGCCCTGCCGCTGCAGGTGTAGTTACGGCCGATCGCCTCGCGCCCCGCGGCCCTGCCGCTGCAGGTGTAGTTACGTAGATAATATTGTGTATTGGCTATTGTTTTGTTCATGGTGTAATGTTTACATAATGGAAAATATTAAAGATCGCGGTGAAGAGGATGATTCTACAAACGATAAAAGTCTAAGTGCCTATTTAAATCAGCTTATTAAAGAGAAGGAGTCGAGTCGTTCAAATGAAATTGAAAATAGTGAATTGTTCGAGAACATTCAAAATACAGAAGATATATGTATGGAAGAAGAAGAACAAAGGATTTCAAACAAAAATACGGAAGAGAATATAATCGAGAGTGAAAAAATGTCTAAAGAAGCTTCTAAAAGAGTTTTTAACCAGTTATGGTCTGATGAAAACGAGAATGAAGAAGGATGGAAAATCCAAGAGAAGAAAAAGCAGAAACAAGATAAACTTGAAGTCTACATATCTTGTAAAGATATGTAGACTTCAAGTTTTAGAGCACTTAAAATTCTAGGAAAACATCTGTGGTTCATACCCTTTATATCGGTATACAATTTGCACATATTTGTTTAAAAATAACTAGAGTAAATCGCAATTTAAACTAACGGGGCCTTAATTCATAAGACACAATTTTGAAAACTTAAATCAAGTACAAGCCAATTTGTCATAATTGCTTTCGGTATGTTCACTAACACTACACGTGGGAGCTAGTAGTCTGTCTCTCTCTTACCAGTCACGATACTATCTCTTGTCTCTTTTGTTGAATTTGGACAATAGCCGTACATAGCAGGTAGAAAAAGGGGTGTTATTTCTCTGTGCAGTAGTAATTCTATGAAATCTTATATGTATGTTTTTAATTAGTAAGCTTTTTAATAGAACATGAATTTATTATTAAAACACTATGATAATTTAAATTTTAATTTATTTCCAAAATTTATTTTATAACAATTGTTCGAATTGGTGCCCTTGACTTCTTATGCATGCTCGACACCGTTTTAAAATTTCCACTGTTGTTGTTTGAAATATCATTTCGGCTTTCATTTTTTCGAATGCTTCATTTATTCTAATTATTAACTGCTCTCGACTGGGCACCACGGTTGCGTACACTACCTCTTTGGCTCTACCCCAGACGTAAAAGTATATTGGGGTAAGGTCGGGCGACCTTGGTGGCCAAGAGATTGGACCACCCCGACCGATCCACGAGTTCGGGAACACATTATTAAGGTATTCCCTCACAGCTATGCTCCAATGGGCTGGGCAGCCATCGTGTTGGAACACAAAAGGTCTGTCTTCTTGTAATACTTCTTCTACTAAACCGGGCAAATCATTTTGTAGAAATTCTAAGTAATTATTTCCATTAATATTGTCCGGTAAATAATGCGGCCCGATAAGTTTATTTCCAATGACCCCAGCCCAAACATTTACACTGAATCTTCTTTGAAGTTTTCTCGGTCTCGTCACTCGTGGATTTTGGTTTTTGGGTGCCCAGTAATGGAGATTATGGTAATTTGAAATACCTTCCTTATCAAATTTTGATTCATCTGTCCACAGAATACTTCTTAAAAAGTTTTCGTCTTCCACGTCAGTGTGTAGTAGATGTCGACAAAATTCTACGCGTCTACCAAAATCATTATCTTGAAGATCTGAAAACAAAGAAAAAAGGCTTGAGAATTTAAAATAAGGAAGACTAGATCTAGGCTTTGGTACATATTCAGTCTCTTTACGGAATTAAGAAAAATCTATTGTATCCATACCTTGCACGGGAGTGTAATGGAAAGCATGTTGCCGATTTTCCCGGAGAACTGCCCACACTTTCCATATGCCAAGGCCCAGCATTGCAGCTACCTCTCTTATACTTTTATTAGGGTTATTATTAAATTCTTCTAATACACGTTCGTCTGTAGCTGATCTGCTGAGCTGAGCACGTTCGTCATGATGTTGTCGTACATTCACCCTCGGTTCTTGATAACGCAAATTACCCGTTTCTCTAAGTCGTCGGTATGTAGTAGCAAAAGTTTGGTGGCTAGGCAGTCGACGGTTAGGATAGCGCTCTTGG
Organism: Phengaris alcon alcon; assembly: GCA_037179445.1. Classification (NCBI taxonomy): domain Eukaryota; kingdom Metazoa; phylum Arthropoda; class Insecta; order Lepidoptera; family Lycaenidae; genus Phengaris; species Phengaris alcon. The sequence continues at coordinate 595,560 of JAYRCH010000048.1, read as the reverse complement.
TATAGTCTTTGTGCTTCACGTCCATTGCAATTAGCGGCTCCATACACCAACAACATATTGGCGTATTCTTCATTCGTAAAAGAGGTGGTCATTTTACGAAAAAAAAACAACAACGTAACAACAAAATAACAGAAAACTTAACAAACTGAAGCAACAACAATAACGTAAAACGATAATAAAATCGCAAAACGAAAACAATAACAGTAAGCGCAACGGACACGTCAGATCGCAGAGGCAGTTAAGACTCGACAAATAAGTAAAACAATTTTTTCCAAAATTAACGTTTGACTGATAAGGAATAGACAAAATCAAACAATAGCGCAATTGCAGAGTGAAATAACAACCCTTTTTCTACCTGCTATGTACGTACGGCTATTGTCCAAATTCAACAAAAGAGAGAAGAGATAGTATCGTGACTGGTAAGAGAGAGACAGACTACTAGCTCCCACGTGTAGTGTTAGTGAACATACCGAAAGCAATTATGACAAATTGGCTTGTACTTGATTTAAGTTTTCGCAAATTGAGTCTTATGAATTAAGGCCCCGTTAGTTTAAATTGCGATTTACTCTAGTTATTTTTAAACAAAGTGCAAATTGTATACCGATATAAAGGGTATGAACCACAGATGTTTTCCTAGAATTTTAAGTGCTCTAAAAATCATAGTTTTTTTTTTAAGAATTTCAAAGTGGAATATGAAAATTATTTTTTCACTTTGTTTATCGTTTAAGGACTCGTATCTAATTTTATATCTAACATTTGCTCCAAAACTGAATTTAATATGATTCTACAACTAATGCAGATAATTATTACAAAAGCATGTTTGGATTTGCAATGTTAAAAGTAAATTTATAGTCGTTTGAAGTTTGAAAACTGGCTTTTTTCGAAATTAACTAAAAAAATTATTATAAAAAAAACTATTGGGCCTGAGTCTTGTAATTAGGCCTCAATGTATAGCAGACGGCTCCACGGGTCCACGGTTTTCGTTTGTCCATCCATGTGCCGAACACCCTGTATAACTTGACTCCTGACTATGTTTCCCCTGCTACTCCTAAATTTTCATTCAGCAATGATATTCTTGATACACCCTTTTCGATGTCAGAGTTAAAGCACTGTATCCCTCAAAAAAATACTTCTCCAGGAAACGATAATATTTCTTATGTAATCATAAAACATCTTCCTAGTAATGGAAAACAAATTTTATTAGAATTATTTAATAAGTTTTATATATATAGTTTTGTCCCCCATCAATGGAGAGATATAATTATTGTTCCTATTTCTAAACCTGACCGAGATCCTGAATCAATTTCTTCCTTGAGGCCTATAGCTATGATGTCCTGCTTATGTAAATTATTTCATATTATTTTAAGCGTTCGAGTCGAGTGGTTTTGCAAAAAAAAGGGTGTTCTGTCTCAGACCGTTACAGGTTTTAGAAAAGGTTTTTCTTGTTATAATAATATTGGTTGTTTAGTGTCTAGAATCTTAACTGGTTTTTCAGAAAATAAATGTACGGTTGCATGTTTTGTTGATATTGACAATGCTTATAATAACGTTAACGTGTCATCTTTACTTGGAATACTTGATAGGCTCGGATTAGGTTCAAAATTTTGGATCTATTTATGGAATTTCCTTAGTCTCAGAATTTTAAAAATAAAATTAGTAAATACAGTGTTTTCACGATACATAAATTTAGGCTTAGCGCAGGGAGATCCTTTATCACCATTACTTTTTAATTTAGCTACATACAAAATATGTAGGTATATTCGTTCTGTTTCAGTGTCCCAGTATGCCGATGACTTTGTTTTGTATATTTCTAGTAATAATAAATTTACAACTTTCTATTGATAAACTACAGTTTTTTTTGTCACAAGTAGGTTTGGAATTGTCAACTACTAAAACTAAATTATGTCTTTTTAAGAGAGGATATAAGGAGAAGGTAATTATAATTAAAATAGATAATAATATTTTAAAAGTTGAACCAGCAATTAAATATTTAGGTATTTGGCTAGATAGCTCCTTAAAATGGACCAAACATATAAATGAAACTTTAATCAGAGTACAAAAGTTAATTAATTGTCTACAAATTTTAAGAGGATCTAATTGGGGGATACACCCCACTCATTTGAGACGTCTTTATATTGCATTGATCAGAAGCAGAATTGATTACGGGTCGATGTTTTATAGTAACACTTGTCAGACAAATCTTTACAAAATTGATAAATTACAAAATCAGTGCTTGCGATTAGTAGGCAATTTTACAAAATCCACTCCGATCCACGTAATGGAAAATGAATTATGTATTGCCCCATTATTTGTTAGAAGGAACTATTTGGCATCTAAATTCTGGTTAAAGTGTAAGTTTAACAATAATGAATGTTTTAGGCTTTTTGGTCTTCTAGCAGAGGTTAGTCATAATAGCCCATATTGGCGTCGTAAAAAGGTTCCTCTGTTAGTCGAAATTCATAGAAAATTTAGTAGCTTAAGCATGCATAAGAATAATAATATGTTAGGACTTTTTTCCTTAGATACGTGGATCAGCAATGTGGATCTTGAAATAAGATGTCATGTACAGCATGTTGATAAAAGCAAAAGTTATTATACAGCTTCATGTCTTAAAAAGAATTGCGAGGAGGCTATATATAAATTATACCTTAGCTATTATAAAATATTTACTGATGGATCGAAAGACGTAAATTTAGTCCGCGCCGCTTTTTTTGATCCCCAGGCCAACATTAACTGCCGATTTAGAATAAATAATAATATTTCAGTTATGCGCGCTGAGTTAATCGCAATATATGAAGCACTGTCATATGTAAATTCTCTAGATGTTAATTATATAGTTATATTGTCCGACTCGAAAAGTGCGCTTCAACATATAGCACGTTGTACCTCGACTTTTCGAGGAACACCGATTGCTTATCAAATTATACAGTTGATGTTGGATCTGTATAGAGCAGAAAAGCGTGTTGTATTGCAGTGGATCCCTGCCCATATTGGTCTCGATGGTAACGAGCAAGTCGATCTTTTGGCTAAACAGGCTATTCACGATGGAATCTCCTTAGAGTGTTTATACTATGATAATGAGTTTATACATGTAGTCAGGTCAATGTGTAATGATCTATGGAGTGAATATTTTGATGAAAGGTCTCGAACCAAGGGAATCTGGTACAGGACTATCCAGCATACGTTGTGCAGATCTCCTTGGTTCGAGGACATAAAATTAAGTCGAGATGAGGTCAATATTGCCTTTAGGTTAAGATCTGGACACATTCCATTGAACGCTTTCGGTTTCCTTATGGACAAGACGCCCAGTCCTAATTGTGTGGCGTGTGACGTGGTGGAGGACGTGTATCACGTGTTGATGGAGTGTGTTCGGGCCGAGGCTGAGAGACAGGAGTTATTTTATCTGTTAAATTTTAATAGTGAGGTTGGTTTTTGTAACTCGATTTTATCATGCCCCATTCTACAGCTGCTAAAGCTCTTTATAAAGTATTTAAGTGTTGTGTTGGTCGACGCTAGATCATTGATAGTTTATGTTTTTGATAAATTATGTTATGTTCTATGTGTTGTCTGTCTGATTGTACCATGGGGATGATATTTTCCATTTGGAAAAACTCCCACAAAAAAAAAAAAACCCGTGCTAAGTAGAACTCGTGTCGTAATACCCCCCTAGCTATCAGACCACGATCAAATATATATTTTATAAAATACACGCATAATTTTATGCCAATAACACTATACAAAATAATAATATTATACATAATTATATTAGGTACATATGAAATTGGCGTTTTGTCGTACTGGCCATTTTGATCTCAAATATATTATCGTCTTTGGTTAGGAATTCCAATTTCAAATTTATACCGCTATTTACTCATGCATTTGTGTTTCGAAAACCGTAATTCATTTGTTTTTTCTTCTTTTGGTTTTTTCTTTGCGTCACTCTGTTTACAAAATGGAAAACTTGAAATATCGTATTATTTTCGAGTACGAGTTCCACCGTGGCACCAGTGCTGTAGAAACGGCTCGAAGAATTAATTATGTGTATAGCGGCGGTGTCGCAAAAGAAAACGGAGTGCGTTTTTGGTTCCAACGTTTTCGTTCTGGAAATTTCGACCTGTAGAACAAGCCCCGGCCGGAGACCAAAGTTGATAATGAAGAATTGAAGGCTATTGTAAAAGCGGATCCATCGCAAACCACGTCCGAGTTATCTGCAGGCTTCGGTGTTAGTCATAAAACTGTTTTAATCCAATTGAAGCAAATTGGGAAGGTGAAAAAGCTTGAAAGGTGGGTACCTCATGAATTGAGTGCAGCAAACCGACAAACGCGCGTCGACTGCTGCGTTACATTACTCAACGGGCACAATAATGAAGGGATTTTAAATCGAATCATTGCCTGTGATGAAAAGTGGATCCTGTACGATAATCGGAAACGCTCATTGCAATGGCTGAACCCTGGCGAACCAGCCAAAGCCTGCCGCCCCAAGCGAAAATTGAATCAAAAAAAGTTACTTGTGAGCTTTTGGTGGACTAGTGCCGGTGTCGTTCACTACAGCTTTCTTAAATTTGCCCAGACGATTACGGCAGATGTCTATTGCCAGAAACTGCAAATCATGATGGAAAAGCTAGCTGCTATACAACCAAGGTTGGTCATTCGCTCTACGCTATTGATGGTTGAGCTCAACGCTAGACCACACACTGCACAACAGACGGCTACCAAATTAGAGGAGCTTCAATTGGAATGTCTAAGACATCCACCGTACTTCCCGGAGCTTAATCCAACAGATTACCATTTTTTTCGAAATTTGGATAACTTCTTGCGAGGGAAAAAATTCAACTCTGATGGGGCAGTCCAAAGCGCCTTCGAAGATTTTATTTATTCCTGTCCGAATGGTTTTTTTAGTAAAGGAATCGATGAACTACCTATGAGATGGCAAAAGTGCATAGATAGCAATGTTATATACTTTGATTAAATAAATATATTATGTTTAAAAAAAAACGACTTTATGTTCCTTCTTTACAAAACGTCAATTTCATATTATGTATAATATATGTTTTCATATGTATATTTCACATATATAGCCTAATATTAATACACACCACGCCTGTCTAGTCCCGTGCTAAGTTTAATTTGTGTTACGAGTACCAGATATATCGGGTATATAAATGTATCGTCACCTGTGTGCCCGCAGGTTCTGCAGGAGCTGTGCGGCTGGCTGGCGGGCGGCGCGCGCGAGGCCGCGCTGTTCGCGCTGTACCGGCTCGCGCGCGCCGCCCGCGCCCGCAGCGCCGACCGCCACAAGTACGTGCCACAAAACAGACGGCTTAGGGCCAATTCACACCGAAACTAAACGATCGTGACGCGGCGCCGCATTTAGCAGTACAGTGATTTGTTTACTAAATAACGCAAGTCTCGTGAAAACGCTCATACAATTAAAGTCGTACCTAGCTATGACGTCTCTGTTAGGTAAAAATGTATAAAATATTATATAAGGCCGCACGAACATATTTTAAATATCTTCCAAATTTCTGCGTGTAAGTTCATACTTACCATAATGTAAGTATAAAATTACTAAACTACACATAAAATGTTATATTTTTTACGTTTATCAAGTACTAATACGTCAATATTTCTGATTAAACTAAACATTTTGCACGTGGTCGTATCTCCTAATTATCCCAGCTCTCTCTAACTTCCAGCACATGGCGACTACCGGAGCCGGACGAGGACCTCATCCCGCAGCGGTACCGCGCGCGCGCCCCGGACGAGCTGTCGGGGGACGAGGCGCCGCCGCAGCCGCCGCCGCTGCCGCGACACATGCCGCCCGCCTCGGTGAGTACCGCAGCCCTGTGGAAAACCGGCGGGAAACCGCTTGCTAACACCAGCACAGTTGTTTCCCCAGGATCAGTCGGTTACAATAGGTTTCCCGGTGAGATACGTCCACAAACTAACAAAAACTGACCTGAAAGTGTTGCGCCGTGTTATGCAGAGTAATCAATTTTCAAAATATGGAATCGAGTTTTTATATTTCTTTTAATTTATTATTATTCTAAATCAATAAACAAGTATCTACTTAAACAAAAAAAAAACATAAATAAACTAACCAAGAGCATGGCACAACATGTCTAAGGAGAGTTCCGTAAATATCAACGCGCAATAGGTTTTTTCAAATTGCTTGTTGCAGTTACTGTCCGATTTCGTTCAAAATAATTTTCTTATAGAGTTTTTACCATGATCTATCAGCATGGAAAATTGCAAGTTTGTAAGTCTCATACATAGATGTATTATATTAAAAAGGGGGTCTCATAGTTTAGAAATGCCAGGTGGGACCTACTTGTAAACCACTTTGGAGGCCGATTACTCGAAAACGGTTTACATTCTAAGAAAGTCATATATGAAACGTTGTTTTGTTAAATAAAACCTATTCGACGATGCCCGACGATTGTTACTACGGAACCCTAAAACGAACATTTTGTTGCTCCCTCAGATTCACAATCCAAATGCGATGAGAGGTTAGCTCCTCCAAACGACTAATAAATCTTTTCATCCCCAGCCCATACAGCAGCGAAGCTACGCACAATCCGACAAGACCACACTCAACCAGAACTGCACGGGCATCATCAGCCCGCTGCCCGTCAAGCTGCCCAGGGACAAGTTCACAGTCAAACGCACCAAGTCCCTGGGCAGGAGTTTCTCCACCAATATCAACCTGGATGTATCCAAATACACGACAATATCGCGGAGGAGGAACGACGTGGTCACGGCCATCACCGGCACCAGCGGAGAGACGGGTTTGGATGTGAAGAACGGGAGGAACGGAAGAAATGGAGTTGGGGAATACCGCCTGAGTCGGATCACGATTGATTGACGATGATAGCTGTCGATTGACTGAGGACTGAGGAGTTAATGTAGACTGTAGAGCGATGTTGGTATTTCACAGAGAAATAAAGATAATAATATATTATGTCGGAGCGTGTTAAAACGTGTTAAGGTAGCCATCCGATGTATGCGACCGCCGCGACCCGCGACGGCGACCAGCAGACCGGCTGGTCAGGTTCCCTGGCCACGCTCGCACGCTCACCGGTCGCGCTAAGCAGTAGCTCCGCAATCCTATTCAGGTCTCGGGTCGCGATCTCACGTCGCGCGTCGCGTGCATCGGAAGGCTACCTTTAAAGTTCATCAGCTATGATTGTTTATGATTAGAAACGTCAATTAGTATTTACCATAGACGTATATATATATTACTTATTTATTTTCTTCACGGGAACACTGTACTTTTTGGAGATATAATGTAGCCTATGTTTTAATCCAGAGCCTAAACTACTACCTTAACAAAATTTATTAAAATCCTTTCAGTACTTTTGCGTGAAAGAGTAACAAACGTCCATCCGTCCATACATCTATTTATCCTCGCAAACTTTCACATTTATAATAGTAGTAGGATAGACGGGGCACGTCAAGGAAAAATATTGTACTCACATAAATGGCCTCACTTTTGGCGTTGTTTGGGGCCATTTTGACATTTGAGGTATGGTGAAATCAAGATGGCGTAACTTTTTCTTGTATGAAGATTTGTTCTGTCAAATGTACGTCATAGCCCATCTTTAGTTTTGAAATCTCTGATATTTACTATTTGGACGAGGTCGATGCCAGTATTCAGGGATGTCATAGTGAAAGAAGGGTTGTCATGGTGGATTTTCTGTTATTACTTGGACTCGGGAAAGACGAGATGATAAAATACGGGAGTTGGAAATACTTGGCATCGAACTTGCCGCATTTAATATATCGCATAATGATATTGTATAATAAAATTGCAATAAATCATTGGACTGCAATTTATATTGATTGTTAATTGGAATATTTCAACCGTTCGCCATCCTTATGGCGGACATAAGCAGGAGAATAAAATTCTCTACTAAATCAAACAACTGGGTAGAATTTTGAGGCGAGTTACAAAACTTTGATTTTTTGTTCTGTTATTCCTTTTAGATTGTATTGTACAATTTTGTTAAAGAAAAAATTATTGTGTGAAGTGTTCCTGATATTATACCGTCCTTACTAATGTAAATAGACCGTTTTAAAGGTGTCAATCGTTATTTATAAATAAAGGTCATGAAAACATACAATCTTATTTTAAATACCCCTAAAATATTACCTGAATAGGTGATCAGTAAATTGATATTTTTGAATGATTATTATCATTTATTGATTTTTTTTTTTAAACGTAATGTGGGAATAGTGGAAGCACCAAAGGGAGATCTCCGACCGAGCGAGGTGGTATGGTCGGTCAGGCCGAAGCCCACTTGTAAGCATTTCGGATGTTGTATATATACAGGGTGGCCAAAAAGTCGTGGATCAAACGAAAGAGGGAGATAAAGGAGGTAATTTCCAACAAAAAATCTTTCTCCAGCATGGCTATAACTTCATTGCACGAAAAGATATGAACTATTTTTGTTTTTCCAATGAAAGTACCGAGTTTTTTTACAATTTAATCAGTAAAAAGTTAAAATGATTAAAAATAATTAAAAAAAAGCTGTTGTATTATGACTCGATTTTGTATCAATACTACAAAAAATGTATTGCAGCTCTTGGTATCAAACTTAACGAGCAATTAATGTTTTTCCGTAAATTTTGATGCGTTATAAAAAATTACTTCTCACTTTAAGAGCACCATTTGAAAAAAAAACGTATTACGTTAAGGTGACCCGGTATTATAAAAACTTGCCGGTTTAATGCTGATTAAAATGAGGTACAACACTTTACTTTTTGATCTTTAGTTTTGGTTTTATGATCGTTTTTTCATACCAAGGTGGAAAATCATTAAATGAGCCTTATTTTTAAATTTAACGATTTATCTTTTCTAGGAAACGAAAGGGTCATACAATACAAACAACTCTGTAAAAACACTCGATACAAAGGAATTGTGCCTCTCTTTCACACTAACCATTTAATCCTTTGTCGAAAAAGGTCAGAATACCCGTCTTAGTTCAGGTAGTAGAATGCCGGGCGAAGCGGGAGGAGTGGAAGCGCGTGAGTATCTTTCTTTGTTTAGTGTCTCACTCACTTTCTGGATGTGACTACGCACACTTATTATTTTGCACGGTATTTTTTTGTGATTAGTTGTGACCCGCGCTTCGTTTCTGGACTTGTGATTGATTGCCTACCTGTGACCTACGCTTTGTTTATGGACTTGTGATATTGCCTACCTGTGACCAGCGCTGTGTGAATCGGATTTTGTGATCACTTCGGATTGGCTAGATAAGCTAAAATGGCTGCTGCGAGGAGAGCATACACCCAACGGGAGTATGCAGAAATGCATTACCTCTATGGTTTTTGCGACGGTAATGCTCGCGCTGCTGCCAGAGAATATCAACAACGCTACCCTAACCGAGACCGTTTCCCGGACTACAGGGTCTTTATGCGCGTGCATAATGCGTACATGGAGGGAACCTTACCCGGGGAGCATGCTGCGAGAACAGGAAGACCAGTAGTACGATTTGATAATGAAGAGCAAATACTGAGACAGTTAAGATTGGACCCTGGTATTAGCCAACGCCAAATATCACGAAATCTCGGGATCCCACGATCGACGGTGCAGCTTATCATTAAAAGAAATAAATTTCACGCTTACCACGTGCAAAGGGTGCAAGCTTTACTGCCAGCTGACTATGAACCTAGAGTGAGGTTTTGTAGAGAGATGCTTAGAAGACACGGAGAGGATCCGCAGTTCTTCAACAAAGTGTTATGGACTGATGAGTCAAATTTTAGAAGAATGGGAGTTTTTAACATCCACAATTTACATTATTACTCCAGAGTGAACCCACATATCATCAGAAATGATCGATTCCAGCATCTGTTTGGGATAAACATGTGGGGTGGAATAATTGACCAGCAGCTTGTGCTACATGAAATGCCACCAAGGCTGAATGGTGCTATGTATTTGAATTTTTTACAAAATAATTTGAACCAAATACTGAACGAAGCTGAGATTCCTGAAGATAGAGTGGCAGAAATGTGGCTGCAACAAGACGGCGCCCCGCCTCATTACACTAGAGCAGTTCGAGAACATTTGAACGAGCGTTTCCCTAACCGGTGGATTGGTCGAGGTGGACCTATTGCATGGCCACCCCGGTCGCCCGACCTTAATCCCATGGACTTTTTTGTTTGGGGCTATTTTAAAGAAATAGTGTATCATGGAGAGAATAACACCGAACAAGAACTACGACAAAAGCTCGAGTTTGCTAAGTTACAAATTCAAAATAACAGAGGTGCATTCCGCCGATTACGAGCAAATTTTATTAGGCGGTGCAGATTGTGCGTTATGGTCAGAGGTAGGAACTTTGAACATTTAATGTAAAAATTTGTATTGATTAAAAGTACTAAGGCACAATCGTTGTTTTTATTTCATAATGGCTTCTGAAATTACTATGTAATATGTATGAGAAAAAATCTAATTTTTCCTTTGAATTTATCATTTTATGAAGTTTGCACCTTGATATGAAAAAAGATTATAAAACCAAAACTAAAGATCAAAAAGTAAAGTGTTGTACCTCATTTTAATCAGCATTAAACCGGCAAGTTTTTATAATACGGGTTCACCTTTCCGTAATACGTTTTTTTTTCAAATGGTGCTCTTAAATGAGAAGTAATTTTTTGAAACGCATCAAAATTTACGGAAAAACATTAATTGCTCGTTAAGTTTGATACCAAGAGCTGCAATACATTTTTTGTAGTATTGATTCAAAATCGAGTCATAATACAACAGCTTTTTTTTTAATTATTTTTAATCATTTTAACTTTTTACTGATTAAATTGTAAAAAAACTCGATACTTTCATTGAAAAAAAAAAATAGTTCATATCTTTTCGTGCAATGAAGTTATAGCCATGCTGGAGAAATATTTTTTGTTGGAAATTACCTCCTTTATCTTCCTGTTTCGTTTGATCCACGACTTTTTGGCCACCCTGTATAGCGCTGATGTGTATATTATAGCGAGCTATGAAAACTTTGATAGCGCGATTCAGGATTGTGGCGCTATTTGGTCCGCAACAGTAATATTAGGTTATTTTTACATATGAAATTGGCGTTTTGTAAAGGAGGAACATAAAGTCGATTTTTTTAAAACATAATATATTTATATAATCAAAGTATATACCATTACTATCTATGCACTTTTGCCATTTCATAGGTAGTTAATTGATTCCTTTACTAAAAAAACCATTCGGACAGGAATCAATAAGATCTTTGATGGCGCTTTGGACTGCCCCATCGGAGTTGAATTTTTTCCCTTGCAAGAAGTTATCCAAATTTCGAAATAAATGGTAATCTGTTGGAGCAAGGTCCGGCACTAGTCTACCAAACGCTCACAAGTAGTTTTTGACTCAATTTTCGCTTGAGGCAGGCTTTGGCTGGTTCGTCAGGGTTCAGCCATTGCGATGAGCGTTTCCGATTATCGTACAGGATCCATCATAATCATCATCATCATCAGGCAATGATTCGATTTAAAATCCCTTAATTATTGTGCCGGTTGAGTAATGTAACGCAGCAGTCGACGCGCGTTTGTCGGCTGCACTTAATTAATGAGGTACCCACCTTTCAAGCTTTTTCACCTTCCCAATTTCCTTCAAGTGGATTAAAACAGTTTTATCACTAACACCGCAGCCTGCAGCTAATTCGGACGTGGTTTGCGATGGATCCGCTTTTACAATAGCCTTCAATTCTTCATTATCAACTTTGGTCTCCGGCCGTCTACGGGGTTGTTCTACAGGTCGAAATTTCCAGAATGAAAACGTTAGAACCAAAAACGCACTGTGTTTTCTTTTGCGACACCGCCGCCATACACATCATTAATCCTTCGTGCCGTTTCTGCAGCACTGGTGCCACGGTGGAACTTGTACTCACAAGTGACGCAAAAAAAAAAAAACCAAAAGAGGAAAAAACAAATAAATTACGGTTTTCGAAACACAAAAGCATGAGTAAATAGCGGTTAAAATTTGAAATCGGAATTCCTAACCAAAGAAAATATATTTGAGATCAAAGTGGCCAGTACGACAAAACGTTAATTTCATATGTAAGAACCTAATATAATAATATCTTTGGACGCTTTACAAATCACACCACATCAATCTGGTCCCGTGCTAAGTATCCGAAGAACTTGTGTTATGGGGACCAGGACAACGGGAAGTATTAATACTTTTATACAATATGTATTTAAAAGCGCGTTTCCTGCTAATGTTTTTTCGAAACATTACACAGAAAATATGAAACAAAAACATTTGTTTTCATACACAAGCTGTCTCCAGGTATAGAAAATGTTTTTGATTGAAGGAAAACATTTTGTGTAGACAAGATCATGAGTTCCGATGAGGAAGACGTAAGCACTCGCAGTTTAGCGATTGCAGATGAGATTGCAGCGATTGCAGAATCTGGGAGTAAACACAGGCGGTCTAAAAAGGCCACTTTAGGTGTTTCATATATATTTTTCAACTCATATTATGTCCGCCATTTTACGCATTTCTATTGAAGTTGTGATGTGATGTGATGTCATCAGTCAATGTGATGAAATCAGTTGAATCATGTAGCCATTTTACCATTTCATGATTTTTGTATGGAAAAAAATATATGAAACATAATAATATGAAAAATCTAAAGTGGCCATTTTAGACCCCAGATTTCGACTTAGGCCATATTAACTGACCCATAATTTTAGTATTGATCAGGAGTTACGAATAGAAGACCAATTTGGGATTGATAAATAATTTCTTCCGTATTTCTATGTTTAGTGGTCATGTGAGTGGTGGTGGTGAGTTGATAAAAAATGAAACATTCCTTTCCCTCTCTACCCGCGCGAGGAATGTTTTCCGTCCGTCTCGGAAGGCAAAAACATTGTGTATTTATTTCACAGAAAACTTTTTTGTTCCTTCGGCGGAATTCGAACCCTCCGGCTGGCGCGCCTACGCGCTAACCACTGAGCTACAGAGGTCGTAACGTTTTGTTATGATTTGAGTATATTTTGGCTGCTCTACGTGTTTGGATTTGGCGATCGTCAGCTAAGCTGGTGAGAAATGTGTACCGGCTGCGGGCTGCACGAGGCAGTTACTCACGTCACACGTGGACATATCACCCGTGCGGTCTGATTTGACCAGACTTATCGCTGCTACATACAGCTCTATCGTACAGAGTTATTTCACCTCGTAGTTTCTGCGTAAGTGATCCTTAAGTCGTTGACACAAAGGTCTTATCAGGGGTAAAATAATTCTGAACAAACTGTAGACGTGCGCAGAACGTGTTCTGATCATTGTGAACTATATCACTCGTTTAGATTAGTCGTACAGTTAGTACAGTAGATTGCTGCATACGAGTTAATATGTCGTGTTGCTAACATTCACATAAATGTACTTAAAAAATCAAGTTTGGCTGAAAATATCGTTTTTTTATGATTTTTCTACTGTAACTAAAGTCAATTATCGCATCGATCGAGTCCGTCAGTAATTATTCTTCTGTGGGACGCGGGCCGTGGACCGTGGCCGTATATATGTATTGAAACTAAACGAGTAACGAAGGACGCGTCACACGACGCAAGTGCACTAGTTCAATTGAACGATTCATTCGCGAACTACACACGTCAATCTAGATATTATGTTGTTGCTGTGTAGTGTAGTATCGTATATCATATCTTATACTTTAAACGGGCTAATCTTATATAATATAAAATAATCGGAATCTCGGAAACGGCTGCAAGTATTTCTTCCATGAATTTAAGTATGCAGGGAGTTTTGGGGGAGGAAAATAGGTAGCCCTGGGAAACATCGCATTTTTAAGTTATATAACATGGTTTTTCTTACGTCGCGTCGCGTAATAAGATATGAGTGATTTCGATTTCTAAATGTCAAATCCGGTTGGCGGCGGTTGGCATTGGACTTTTTGCGTTGATGGCAAATTGGTGTCTCGGGTTCGAATCCCGGTCTGGCGAATATTTTTGTGATTCTTTTTATTTCTTATATATTTTTTAAAAGTATTTACTCGTTTACTCATTGTTAATATCACTTATTTACCGTGCAGTAAAGAAAGTAAAGAAATAAAAAAAATATGAAAATCGACCAAATTAAACTTATACGAGTATAAAATTAGATCTGAAAGTTGTATCTGTATGAACAAACCGGACGCAACAATAAGCAGCTTACACTGAACGCCGACTAACGGAAACAAGAGTTCGCGACTTACGCCCAAAATTAATAACGTATCTAAAATATTAGATATACTACAATCTTAGATTCTCAAACAAAAATTTACGTAAATTAACGTGAAGTTAATCTTAGGATTGATGAAATGTATTGGAATCTTGATTTCTAGATAGCTAAAATGAGATTAAGATTGATTATTAATTTCGGGCGATAGTGGAATCACAGAGTAAAGATATTGTGGTAAAATTGCTATAAAGCGATTGAGTTTAACTCAAGACGGTAGTTTAATCGCAGATTAAAGAAAGACGAACAGATAAACAGCTACATAGTTAGCTTTCGATTTGATTGCACTACTACAAGCATACGGTGTGTCCGCGATTGTGTGGATAAATTGTGGGCCGTTGTATCCTTATGTTGTGCGTCAAAATTTTCAAATTTGAATTGATTTTGATCGTTCCATGAAATCTGTTACTCTGTACGTAAGTATATATATTTTCTACTCTGTGGTTACTCTTAAAGCCATCGATCAGATTTTGATTATGTACGCACTTAAGAAAATCTCATGGATACAAATGTACCGTTAAATAACAAGCACGAATGAATAGTTTATTGAAGTTAATGAAAACTACAGAATCTTTCATATCTTATAAATTTCCTTTGAGTCACAATTATTAGTTTTAATTATTAACCATAGACGTACATATATGTATAGACATAGACATAGTACATATATGTATAGACATCAAGATGGCTGACATTTGAGGTATGGTGAAAACCAAGATGGCGTAACTCTTAATTGTATAAAGTTTTGTTCTGTGAAATGTACGTATATATATGTTATTTGTCTTCAACTTTAATATTAATTTGATTGCAATTAAGGAAGGGGGACTTTGATCCTGCGGGAGGATTGTAATTAGAACCGAGGCCTGTAATTACAGTATTCAACTCAATAATGAACCGATAATGAATAATTAAAAACCAATCGCATCCAAGTATTCTCCCATTGACTCGTAATTACAAAAGAATATCTTGAGAGCTAGTTACAAATATTCCTCAGTTCAGTAAGTAGCAGGTCATCACAGCAGTCATAAATTATACCTAGAGATCGCCCTGTGCTCGAAATTCGACCATCATTCATATTTAAATGTTTAGGGGTTTTTTTGCCTCTTAGATACGTAATAAAAATGTAAAAATTTTGTTTGCTATTTACAGTGCCGGATTTAAACATTTGCCGCCTATAGGCTATTTAGTTTTTACCCCCCCCCCCAAACTTCCTTCTCAAAATTACTCTTCTTATACCAATCAAGAGTACAATTTTAGTTTTTTTATTTTAATTTTTTTTTTACAATTGTCC
Source organism: Phengaris alcon alcon (assembly GCA_037179445.1). Taxonomy (NCBI): domain Eukaryota; kingdom Metazoa; phylum Arthropoda; class Insecta; order Lepidoptera; family Lycaenidae; genus Phengaris; species Phengaris alcon. Next base: position 580,027 of record JAYRCH010000048.1, on the reverse strand, counting down.
TGGTTGAAATTTGTACTAAATAGCTATTAGAAAGTGTGTGTTCTCTAAATAAAAAACAACAGCGCGAAAGATATTATAATGATAATATTATTATGTTTTGTACGTTGAAAGCGAGCGAGTGAGCAAAACTTTCTCTTATTTCGCGGGATAAAATTAATATTAATAATAGTGCCAGTTCTACAAACGAATTAACCTAAACTACTTTATTAAAAGGCAATTTGAGTGTATAATAGCAAGGGAAACACGGAGGCAAATGGACCGAAACATAGAATTAGGGCGATAGTAAAATTTTGTTGTCTCTTAAATTGCGTATTTTGTGTTTAGGGAAACACACATTTTTCCATCGTTTTAGGGTGTGTAATGTGTATTGTGATTGAGGGTCAGTTTACATCGAGACGCGACGCGACTGGTCCCTATTACACCGTATAAATATCATTTGAAATTAAATGAAATAATTTTTATTTCCAAATGAAACTTAACAAGCTTTTTCGGAAAGTCAACAGAAAAATCTACCACCGGTTCAACCCGCCGAGAAGAACCGGCGTAAGAAACTCGCACGAGGCCATCTTTTAGCAAAAAGATGGAAAACTGTTCTTTTGAAATAAATATATATTTTATGTTATGCTATGTTAAATATTAAAAAAAAGGTCAATAGTACACAAGTACATAGAGACTGCCTTGCAGGGGAGCATCTTATTCCCAAGATGTGCAATCGTGAACAAAATCATTTACTTTATAATAAGCTTCAGCACACAAACGTTATTTGACTCCTTTTTTAAATTAACCTTTCTAGGTTATGAACGTTTTGTGGGATCCTATTGTATAGGCGTATACATTGGCCTTTAAAAGATATACTCACTTTGCTAAGTCTTATCACTTACCAGTGATTATATCATCTAGCTTTTGCTTATTTATAGTGTTTATAATCAATGATTATCAATTTTCTTTTTGCAATTGCTCAAGTTTTTCTAACGTATAATAAATTATCCAAAATATACTGAGAAGCTAGGTGTACTGATGACCGACACCCATTTCTTTAAAATTTTGTCTCAGAGATATAAAAGAAGACTTTTTATAAATAACACGAATAGCTCGCTTCTGCAGCACAAATATTGAATTTATGTCGGCAGAATTTCCATATAAAAGTATGCCATAAGACATTCTACTACAAAGTAGCTGAAATAAACCAGGCGCTTCTTCATCTGAAATTTCTCTAATTGTTTTAACTGCATATGCTGCAGAACTGAGTCTTTTTGTTAGGTTAGCAATATGAGGAGTCTACCAAGTTCATTTTCTCATCATTGACTAGTAAATTGGTTTGTACTTGCCTAACATTTGGCAAGCTAAACTTTAAACATTTTGTTTTATTTGCATTTAAAAGTAAATTATTAACACTAAACTAGTTTACTATATTTGAGAGAGTACTGTTTACGTCGCCGTGATTTGATTGTTGTCGCTTCACTTTAAATATTAGTGAAGTGTCACCGGCAAAAAGTACTCTCTTGCCTGTCTTGAACTAGATAAGGCAAGTCATTTATGTAGATGAGAAAAAGAAATGGACCTAAAATAGATTCCTGTGGGACACCTAATTCTATTTTAGTCCCAGCAGAACTTTTACAATTAACCTCTACCCTTTGAATCCTATTGATATGATAAGTACTCAAAAGATTAAGAGCCGAGTCTCTAATGCCATAGGTAGTGGTGTAATTTTCTGACTAGTGTAGCATGGTCTATACAATAAAATGCCTTAGAAAGGTCGCAAAAAACCCCTAATGCATCCTGCGCCTCCTCCCAAGCCTTGAATATACTACAAAGAAGCTCGATACCTGCATCTGTAGTAGACCGACCTATAGTAAAACCGAATTGTGTAGTACCTATATTATTATAATAAATTATTTGTATTAAAGCGTACTGTTAGTTGATTTAAGATATTTTTTCAAATATTTTAGTAAAAGTCGGTAGTATCGGTCTATAATTTGCTGGGTTTTTTTTTATTAAATAAGGGGGCAAGCGAGCAAACGGGTTACCTGATGGTAAGCAACTACCGTCGCCCATGGACACTCGCAACATCAGAAGAGCTGCAGGTGCGTTGCCGGCCTTTTAAGAGGGAATACGCTCTCTTCTTGAAGGTTTGCAGGTCGTATAGGTCCGGAAATACTGCTGGTGACAGTTCGTTTCAAAGTTTTACAGTGCGCGGCAGAAAGTTACGCGAAAAGCGCACGGTGGAAGACTGCCACTCATCAAGGTGATGAGGATGGTATGTTTTTCGTGTGGGACGATGGCGAAAAGTTGCAGGTGGTATGATTCCGAACAATTCCTCAGAGCACTCCCCGTGATACAACCGATAGAGGATGCAGAGTGAAGCTACATCTCGGCGTAATTCCAAGGGGTCCAAGCTGTTTGAAACACTATGGCAGTCAACAATTCGAGCGGCCCTTCGTTGGATACGATCCAGAGGGAGCAGTTGGTATTTTGGCGCCCCTGCCCAGAGATAAGAACAATATTCCATATGAGGCCGAACCTGCGCCTTGTAGAGTTGTAGGCGTTGGTCCGGACTGAAGTACTGTCTCGCTCTGTTAAGAACACCAAGCTTCTTCGAGGATAACTTGGCCTTACCCTCTAGATGATATCGGAACTGGACTTCGCTCGATATGCTGACGCCAAGTATCTCAATGCTAGGGGAGATGGTTAAAGATGTGCCCTCGAAACGAGGATATACGACCATTGGTGACTTTTTAGTGGTGAACGCGCAGACTTGTGTCTTGGCGGGGTTGAATTGGACTAAGTTACGTCTACCCCATTCAGAGACTTTCTCCAATGAATTGTCTATTTTTTTTTCTGGGTCAGACTTAATTCAAGCTTTGAAAATAGGCATAACCTTACTATGCTTCATTAAGTCAGGAAATACACCACTTTTTATAAATTTGTTAAATATTATGGCTAGGTAAGCTACAATGTCAATTATTGATTTGATAATTCTGTTACACATACCCCTGAGATCGGTAGTATTTTTAATATTTAACAACTTAAATGTATTTATAATATCTCTGGAATCAATTTCTTTAAATTTAAAATTGAACTTACATTCCTTGTTGTTATTAGTCTATCGTATCCATAAGTTGCAACTTTGAGTGTACTGTACATAAATTTGTAAAATAAAATCAAAATAGACGCATCTATTACGTATATCTAAAAGTGAAACATCGAAATTAATTTTTCTAAGTTGTGCAATGCGCCAATTAAGCAAAAATTGAAATTTTATTCGTACAAAACGTCTGTTTTCAGCTACTCCTGCAGTGGCATATTTGTGCCACACCAACAGACTGCCCAATCCGAAGCATTAGGTGTTTCACATCTGTCGAGTTATGCTGCGAAGTATGTAGAAGCTTCTCGAAGTAAGCGAGTGCATAGCTATCGTACATTGTGTTCTCGTTAGTGGACAAAGGCTGGCACCTGCGCGAATTAGCCGCGGCGGGTTATATCTGCCGGCGACGTGCAAATTGTTCGTCAAACCACTACTATAAGTTTTAGTCGATAAAATATATATATATATATATTTTTTTAATGGAACATAATGAAGGCTATTGCGTATGGATTTGCCGCTAGGGTCGCTTGTGTAGCGTGAGGTATCTGAAATGTCAAATGTCACTGTTAGCTAACCAGCTACGCGGGTTTATTTCTATTATTTAGCAATACGTTAGATTAATTATGGCAAATTTACGGATCAATGTGAGTGCTTTAAAAGCGGAGCTAAGAAAAAAATCTGCCCTTTTTACTCTAGCATTCTTATTGTATTAAATACAAATATTTCAAAACTCAAGATAGGCTATGACGTACATTTGGTATAACAAATCTTCATACATTAAAAAGTTACGCCATCTTGATTTTCACCATACTTAAACTTTATTATATTTAGTGCAACACATAGGTAGGTTTTTGTATATATTTTGTAAATATGGATGTGGAGTTGGTCAATTTATCTGTCTATATATCATTTTAGCTAATATTACTTTGCCTTATGGTTGTGGAGAAATATTAAAAGTAAGGCGTATAAAGAAAAAATATATTGTAAATAGTACTGTACAGTTTAATAATACTGAATCTGTAGTTTTTACATTTGTTGGCCAGACATTACCTAAAAGAGTATTTATGTGCTATAATTCTTTGCCAGTAGATTTATATATTTATCCAACCATACAGTGCTACAACTGCTGTAGGTATGGTCATGTTAAATCACAATGCAGATCAACTCCAGATGTTTCCGTTGTGGTCAAGGTCATTCTGGTGATAAATGTTCAGTAGATGTGTACGAGTTGTTGCCAACCGTACATGAATAATTTTAGCACAGTAAGCATTTTCTTTGTTAGTTAACGCGTGTCATATGCGCGCTTACAAATTGTATTTTTTTTATTTAAAATAAATTAGTTATCATTCAGCATTCAACCGGAACGGTTTTATTTATCATCCCCGATTGTTCTGACTTATCAAATATTTATCATACATCTTTTATATTATTAATGTACTGGAGGCTGCAGCAGTAGCCCCTACATTAGATTTTTTTTGGTCCTTCGAATAACTCAAATATTATTATTTATCGGAATTTTTATCATAACATATCAGCGAACGTGTGTTTTTTTTTGAACTTTCGAAGTATTTTATCAAGACTTTTATCATTTAACTTTGCATCAGAACTTCATCATAGTATCAGTTTTAGTAACTTTTCGCAAAGTTTTAACTGTGATGTACTTTGTGTGAGTGGAGTTTTTTGTGAGGTGTTATCATCATTTGGCGGGCCGGGAGGTCTGCTCATCATCGCGACGCCGCAGGTTTGCTGTTTCGCATCCCGACCGAAGCTGACTCAAGTAAGATTGTTCCTTTTTTATAATTTTTATATTTCTGATTTATCACAATTGAAGAACTATTTCAACGTCAAAATGAAATTATCAAGGCGGTTAATGGTATCAACACAAATTTCGGGAAGGATTCCGCGAGTAGAAAAACTCCGGAATATATTCAAAGGAGACTTGACACGCTTGAGGAGCTGTGGGTAGAATTCGAGCAGAATCACGAGCTTTTGTTAGGGAGCGCAGACAAAATTAATCCATATTTTAAGGAAAACCACTTTGTAAAAATGGACGATCTTCATCATACCTTTAAGCACACGTTGTTGTCCTATCAGCCTAAAGAAGATAAAGCTACGGTGGCTCCACCTGAAAGGATTCAGGAATTATTATCAAAGCAGCGCACTGATTTTAGAGCATTGAGCCGCTTAATCAACAGCATCAAAATAGAAGAAATGACGGAGAAGTGGGAGATCGAAGATGAGCTCCAAAACTTGAAGAGTCGGTGGAATATCATTGACACACAGCATCTAGAAATAGATGACTTTCTACGGGGTGCAGACTTAGAATATGAAGAAGAATATAGTACATACGAGAAGGAATATAAAGATGTCAAACGCGCACTCCATCGAAAATTATCGTCCACGGCTCATACCCAGCAATCAACTCCGCAGCTGGAGATACCTACCTTCACCGGTAAATACTCTCAGTGGCCTACCTTCTATGATTTATTCAGTGAAGCTATACAAAATAATAGCTCGCTGACCAACGCGTAGAAAATGCAGCATCTAAAGGGAAAAGTAAGAGGAGAAGCTGAGTGGCTGATCCAACACCTGCATATATCATCGGAAAATTATACAACAGCATGGGATATTTTAGTTCATAGGTATGACAATAAGCAATTACTATTTACAAATCAAATTGAGACGCTACTTAATTAACCCAGTCTTTCGAAGCAGTCGGCCTATGAAATTAAAAAATTACACGACACGTCTGTCGAGTGCATCCACGCCATTCACAACCTGGGGGTGGACACATACACCTGGGATCCCTTGCTGGTACATTTACTTTTTTATTATTATTTTTATGTTCATAGCATTATTTTTATAACCGAGCTTGCAATAAGCTCAGAAGGATTTTATTATCACGCCTGTAAATAATAATCAAGGCATTTATTTTGACAAAATTGCGGACCTGCAACATATCAGAGACGAATGGACCCTTGTTATTTATTATAACATGTCTACATATTGGCAAAGCTTTGAAAACATTAAAAAATATGTTGCGCACATAGAGGAGAGTGATTCATCAAAAGATAAACCGTCACCTTGCAGCTTGAACATGAACTTGGTGAAATAGATCACTATAATCAGCTTCTGAAAAATCAATTAAACAGAAGACAGAAGAGATGATTAATTAATGGCGTTGGTTACATTGCAAATTCCTTATTTGGTTTCCTAGATGAAAGGTTCGCCACGCAGTATCAGCAAAACATCGAACACATTGAGCAAAATGAGAACCATTTACATACTCTTCTACGTAATCAAACACTTGTGATAGAGGCAGAGTATAACATCTTGAAGAGGCACGAGAATATCATGCAAATACAATTTACGCTTATCGAAAATCATATCAACGATTTGGCTGCCGAGGTATATCAGGCTAAGCAGTATTCATCACGTTCTACCTACATCATTTTTTCGTCCTTGACTGCCCACATTATACTATGCAACCTTAGACGTATTCAAGAAACGCTAATTAGAACTCTCACTGATATATATCAAGGTCATATCAATACAATTTTTTTATCACCGGAACAGTTGCAAAATCAAATGAATATAATATCAGGTCGTTTACAAAGGGAACTCGTGCTACCGACGGACGGGTCTAATATCATTCAGCTGTATAAGCTACTGAGAGTTGCTGCGAGAGTCACGGATAAATTTCTTATTGCTGAAGTAAAGGTTCCTATATAAAACAATGAAATTTTTGAATTTGACAAGATACCTCAGATAAGATACATCAGAAGAAAAATCAGAAATATTATCAGTTAACTTCGAAATTTCCTTATATTGGATTTAATATCAACAAGGATTCTCTTCTATTTTTATCAGATTTAGATCTTCAGTCGTGTTGTCATTTATCACCAGAGAAAGATTTATGCTTTCTTAATAGCCCTGTTTACACTACGAAGATTAAACAATCAATTTGTGATGTCAACATAGTGGACGGCGGTACTGACCTACCGCTATGCAAGTCGGAGCTATCCAGTTGCAAAGAGAGCTGGATAAAGTTACACGCAGATAACGAGTGGCTATACACCTGTTGCGGACAATGCGGTGTCCGGCTGATTTGCCCAGCTGGGATTACGTCACAGGTACTGATAGGCAGCGGAGTCATTCGCTTAGGTCCGATGTGCATTATAAAGGCATATTATAATGATTTTATAATATATTCTCATAACTACTATAGCAACAGATTGGATATCAACCAAAAGCTTGAAATACCCCAGCCCTCCGTCTTAAATAATATCATTAATACTTCATCTATTGACTTACCGAAATTTGAAAACCATGAAATGGAATGGGAAGTTTTAAAGACGGAAATTTTAGAAATTAAGGAACAATCTAGTAGCGAATTGCGAGTGCATGATGTTCATCATTATGCTCTGGGATACGTCGTAGTCAGCTTATTTGTTATCATCGGCGGTGTCGTCTTGTTTCGATGGCTTCGTCGGAGGCGCCAGCTGGCGGGCGGGGAGGCGTCCCGCGGCACGCGCGATACGGCCGCCGCCGCCCCCGCCCCCGCCCCCGCCGCTGGCTCAGGGGTCCAGTGCAGTGTTAGTGATGTGCATGTGAATGTACCGGATAAAAACGCAATTAGGGAAGTGTTTTCGAGTGTCCCTAATATTCAAAAAGTGTCTAGTGAAATCAGGCATTCAGTGTTGAGTCTTGATAAAAGCACTTCCCCTATGTTTAGTCGTTCCGTTCGATTTACTAATTGAATTATATATATTTTTTTAATTTACATTGAATGGCTAATTATATGTCATTATAAAAATGAGTTTATAAGATAATTTCAGGTTGCACACATTTATATTTTTTGTTTTTATATACATTTTTAGCGATTTTTTACCTTTCACTTTTTGATATCAGACTTATTGTGTATTTTTACATTTTATATTTTTGTATCAAGTCATTTTTTGATTTATATCAATTGATTTAATTATCCTCATCATTGTGTCAACTGAATCAATCTCGCCGCTCTTTTGGGGGGCGCAGGATGTACGAGTTGTTGCCAACCGTACATGAATAATTTTAGCACAGTAAGCATTTTCTTTGTTAGTCAACGCGTGTCATATGCGCGCTTACAAATTGTATTTTTTTCATTTAACTTTATGTACTTAGTGCAACACATAGGTAGGTTTTTGTATATATTTTGTAAATATGTATGTGGAGTTGGTCAATTTATCTGTCTATATATCATTTTAGCTAATATTACTTTGCCTTATGGTTGTGGAGAGATATTAAAAGTAAGGCGTATAAAGAAAAAATATATTGTAAATAGTACTATACAGTTTAATAATATTGAATCTGTAGTTTTTACATTTGTTGGCCAGACATTACCTAAAAGAGTATTTATGTGCTATAATTCTTTGCCAGTAGATTTATATATTTATCCAACCATACAGTGCTACAACTGCTGTAGGTATGGTCATGTTAAATCACAATGCAGATCAACTCCAGATGTTTCCGTTGTGGTCAAGGTCATTCTGGTGATAAATGTTCAGTAGATGTGTACGAGTTGTTGCCAACCGTACTGGAGGCTGCAGCAGTAGCCCCTACAATATGAGACTTCTATATTCTGTTGTTTATGCCAAGCTTCACATATAGCTACTATACCTCATTCATCATATTTAATTGTCCCGAGTTCCAAAGACAAAAGTTGATAAAATAATCCATGGCTCATAAATGTTTGTCATATGCTGAAGCCTAAAAACTTCACCCTCCTGTTTCTAAATTATACTCTAATGTTTTGGCATCTTCCAATACTTCCTATTTAGTAAATTTACCAAAACAAAATTCAGTTAGCGAAAATTCTGCAAATAAAACAATCACCGTGTTGTATAAGGGAATAGTATTTAGGCAACCTAGAACTCCACTGAAGCCGGTTATTGGGTATGATAAAAATGCTCATTTTAATTTAACTAAATATTATAATTCACCATTATGATCATTTTCAGTAAATAATGATAAAAATGTTTCAGTAGAAGAATAAATAACAGCTATAATTAGTTACTTAACACAATCAAATATTTTATCAGCATCAGTTGCACCGTCCAACGAAGCTTTTATTAATAGTAACAAACCTCAAGCCACCTCTCATTATGGATTATCATATCCAATGGAACTGTCGCATTGCAGTGAGCGAAAAAATCTCTTGTCTTTGCTCTTCAAAAAACATGGTTTAAGGCAGGTTCTCTTTTTCCTGGCTATACTTGTTTAAGAGAAGACAGATCTGATGGCTATGGCGGTACTGCCTTACTCATCAATCATCATCATCCATTTGTACACGTTTCACTTCACTTGCATCTCTAAATAACATTTATTTTGTCTCATTGTATATACCTCATCAATCATATTTAATATTTTTGGAAATTAGAAATTTTATTAGCCAGTTACCAAAACCATATGTAAACCATATGTATATGTCAACTTGGTGATTTAATGCACAACACTAGTCTTGGGGAAGTAGTAATATTAATCAGTGGGGTTTTGAAATATTAGATTTATTAGATTACTATAAGTCATGTATTCTTCATACAGGGTATCCAACTCGGCATACTGCTCCTAATGAGGGTTGCAGTGCTCCTGATTTGTCCATTTGCACTTCTAATCTTTCTTGACTTCTACAGTGGTCAATTTTTCCATCTAGCCATGGTAGTAATCACTTCCAAATTCTCATGTCCCTTCCTTGTAAAAAAAAACAAAGTCATATTATTCATTCATCATCCTTAAAATATAACTTAAAAAACGCAGAATGGAAAAAATTTCATCATGATTTAAAAAAAAAAATATGTCTCTCCTTCCTAGTATTTCACCAGGAAACGAATCCGTTTGTGCTGATGCTCTTGCGTCATGCATTGATTGAGTCAACAGATGAAACTCTACCAATTAAAAAGAGACCAAAACAGTACATTCCGTCACCGCCTTGGTGGAACAATGGCTGTTCAATTGCTATCAAAGAAAGATAAAAGGCTGAAAAAGAATATAATAACAATGCTACAACTGAAAGCTACGATTTGTATTGTAAATCTCTTAACGACGCAAAAAAAATATTTAGGAAAAAGAAATCTGCAAGTTGGAAAAAGTTTTGTACATGCTTCTATATCTATAGTTTGAAATAATATTAGAAGATATAGATCCGTATATAAACCAGCATTTCATCCTATACCCGATTCTTTAGCAAATGATTTTCTAAATAGTAGTTAACTTTGTATAATATTTATACATCAGATTTGGAATCATATATTATATCTGTAGATAGTGAAATAAATATATTGCAATACGCTGACGATTTGGTATTTTATACAGTAGATCAATCTATCAATACAGCTGCCTCTCGATTCACACGCTCCTTAGCGCGTTTAAAGGTTTGGTTAGATGCAAACGGATTAGATCTTGCAGTTAGTAAAAGTACCACAGTTTTATTTACTCGTATGCGCTTGCCTCCATCCGTGATGGTTGAATATGATGGATTGCCGATTCCAGTTAATTGTCAGGCAACATTTTTAGGGGTAATTCAAAACTTAATGGTTCTGGTCAAAATGAATATGTAGTATCGAAATGTGAACTTACTTTAAATTTAATAAGATGTTTATCGGGAGTATGGTGGCATTTAACTTAAAATCGTTGTATAATAATAAATAATGTCTAATGCATTGATAAGAAGTGTTATGAATTATGGAACATTCCTGAGGGAACTTTGTAACATGGCTGGTTTTAAACAATTAGACAAGATACAGCCAAAAGCAATGACAATAAATTGTGGAGCCATGGGATCATCGCCAACAAATGCCATACAGGTAGAATATGGTGAGCCGCCGCTCTACCTATGGCGTCAATATCTAGCCGACAAATTTTTCATTCGTTGTCTGCTATTTTCTAACCATCCCCTTGTTCCTAAGTTAAAAACTCTCCTAGGTTTGGTAAACAATAACAAGTTTTGGTTACATAAATCTCGTCCTTGTTTAGTTAATAGTTAATTCAAATTTCAAATAATTTATTGCAAGAATGTGGTATACATGAGGTCTTACAAAATTACAATATAAAAAAGATCTTTTATTTTTGTGTTCCCTGCAAAACTCCCTAAGAACTTTCAGTAAAGCTTCTACCACTTTACTGAATCGACTGACATGACTCCTGGACTGCACTGACTATTTATTTGGACTTTCACTTGACTTTACGGTGTTGAAAATTAAAACGAAAATTCTATTTCCCGCCTTTTTAACTTGACACTGGTTATAAGCCGACGCCATATATATTATTAAAAAAAAGTATCAACTGTCATTAGATAAACTCTTTACTCTGTTCAAAATAGGTTATGTCTAAATTCTAGCGTGGCACATACACGTGGCATCCTAATATAATTTGACGAACATGTGCACAATATTTTATTTATATAGTTATGTTAGATATTTATCCCTTGACGCCCCTACGTTTATCCTCTATAGTTTTTCTATTTAACTCTTCCTTTAAATACCTTATTTTAGCTAAAAACTTTCTCTAACGGGAGTGGAGTAAGGACTGGGCAGTGAGCAGTCAAAGAAAAGGGATTCAGTATAAATATGTACAACCTGAAATTCAGTTTAAGCCTTGGTTTTTCAAAATTAATATATACAAAAGTGCAACTTTGTCTATAGGGACATTTTGACACGTCTGTACACCTTCTCATTTAAAAAAAATTAATATCCGCAGCGATGATGCTTGCGATTGCGCTTTGGAAATTGGTGATTTAAATCATATTGTTATTGCCTGTCCTCTTTATGATCATTCGCATCTTTATTACAGCCTCTCCTCCATTTCTATTCCATTTCCTACTTCTAATATAAATATTATTATATTCATGTAATAAATTACTTAATTCATTTTTATCTCAATATTTAAGTAAAAATTTAATTACTATATAATATAAAATATCGTAATATATATTGTATCGTTATAAAACTTGACCCGAAATTCAAAATCTGCCTATTTCTCACCTTGTCTATGGCAAAGTACACAAATCCCACGTGTCAGTGCCAAAAAAAAAGTCTGCCATCTTGTTTTCACCATACTTCAATGTCAAAATGGCTCCAAAATTTCAAAAGTGGGGCCATTTAACAGGATACACTTTTTGACTCAACACGCCTCGTCTATAATATGTACGTCTATGATTAAATTTGATTTAAATGTAAATTTTTGTTTTGGCGCCTATAATAACAAACTTTGACTGCCTTAGGACCTCACTCTACAATGGCGCCACCTGGTGTGACAAAAAATGATCCTCGTTGTAACTTCTTGAGAGCAGCTGGTACACATTGGGCACTTGCAGACGCTTGTCCTCAAGAGCTCTGTAGAAAATACACACGTAAGCGTCAGTTCACACCGAGACGCGACGTGGCGCGGCATTTTCAACATAGCAATTCAAAATTAAACTTTATTTTCGAATTTAGAGTTTCGGTGTTAGCTGACCCTAAGATGGCGCTTTTCCGCTCTCTACGTAGCGTAGTAGCAAAGAGCGCGTTGAAAAACGCTCAAAGTGTACCAGCTCGATAAGTCAAAATTCGAACCTGCGTTCGTAAAACTGCTTTCCACCTGTCTCCTGATAAAAACCATCGTAACAATTAAAATGTACAATATAACGTTATGTTTCTTCTTGTATATACAAATAGCATATGCTACATATTTGAAAAAAATGGACCAGGATACGAGCCGGATAGTATGCAATTACCGCCGCCCATGGACATTCGCAACATCTGAGAAGACTAACTCCTCTGGCGTTCCTGGTCATTAAAATCTCCAACTCTAAATGGGCCTCCGATATAAATGTGCAATGAATAGCGATATTTTTTTATAAAAACTATAACCCGACTACGTAAATTTTATAGTCTATGTTACCCGGGCTGTTGTTATGAATCTATTGACACCTCGTTCATTACAATCGGATCAGTAGTTTAGGCGCTACGACGGAACAAACAACTAGTTGAGGTACCTTAATTATTGTCTAAACTATGTATAAGTTGTCTAAATGAACATATAAATTTGTAACATACGAACATACATGGACTGCCAAAATCATTACCCTTCCTTTTGGCTTCGCCGTAGTCGGATAAAAATTGGTATCCATGTTATCGATTGAGTCTTCTGAAGTCATCGTATCGAGAACTAGTAGTATGGGCGCAGATTTTTCCGCATACGGCAATGATCACGACAATTTAATAATCAACGCTCAATTTGCGATGATAACAAAATTACAGACATGGCGGCCCGGTGTGACTTATCAAAACATATTATTGGCCTGTACCTTCAGAACGTATGTTCTTGGCCATGGATCTCATGAGACCTCGCTCCTGCTGGAGAAACGTAGAAGCTACGGATAACATTCTCGCTATTCATAATTGCAGAGAATTCAGAATTCATAATTTTATACATTTTACCTGCGGCTCCGCCCCCATAAATACAGTATCCCACGGAAACACTGTACTTTTTCGGTATAAAAAGAAGCAAATGTGTTAATCCAGAGCTTAAACTACTACCATACCAAATTTCACCAAAATCTGTTCAGTAGCTATTGAGTGAAAGAGTAACAAACATCCATCCTCACAATCTTTCACATCTTTAATAAGTAGTAGGATGTAGTAGGCATTTGTATGAAATAGTGGGCAAAGAGCAGATGGATCACCTGATAGAAAGTTATTTCCGTTGCCCATGAATACCGACAACATCAGTCACAAATGTGTTGCCGGCCTTTTGAACAGGAGTTTTCTTGAAGGTTTGAAGATCTTAGTGGTCCGGTAATACCGCTTGCGACAGTTCATTCCAGAGTTTCATTGTGCGCGGTCCGCGGCAGGAAACTCCGGGGTAAGCGCACAGTGGAGGACTGCCACTCATCAAGATGATGAGCATAGCGTTGGTCTTTAGCCTAGTTCGACATGAAATTAGTTCTGACCACTAAAGGTAACATTCCGTTCTTAGCGACCGGGACGCACGAGCGCGACCAGAAACCAGCGAATCAGTTTCTGTGGCCACACCAACCGGTCACGCGACGCGGTCGCGGGATTTGCTTAGTGCTCCATATAATTCCTTCTAAGCGGTGAGTGTCGCGACCCGGTCCGGGCCCTCCTGAGTGAAAAACAACAATATTGTTATAGCCAACGTGGCTCTTGCAATTTTAGTCCATCCGCAAAAGAGCTGCCCCCAACAAAGGTTAGTGTTGTACTTAATAGTGTTAATGAAAATTGTTATATCTTATACTTTAAACGAGCTAATCTTGTATAAATAATCGCATCTTAGAAACGGCTGCAAGTATTCCCATGAAATTTAGTATGCAGTATGTATGTATAACAATAGGCAATAATTAACACTCGATTATGTTAGTCCAATTGGTAGATTAGTATGCGTATGTGTAATTTTTGCGTTATTCGAAAAATCGGACTGTGGGTTCGAACCCCGGTAAAATATTTAAATGATTATTTTTATTTTTTTAATCTACTAGCGCTTCAAGCAAAGGTCGGTTATCCAGGTATTTCAGGTTTAAAGTTCATTCGCATTTGTATAAAATTAAATGGAATATCATGCCAAGTTAATACTACCAGCGCTATGTTATTAATTAGGATTTTAAAGTCATCCCTACAATAGTTCTCAACTCCTACGTGCCTAGGCAATAAGTTGAGTAGATTATATGCACTTACTTTCTGTATATCTCTCTCTTTCTACTTAATACGGCCATTGTCTCCGTCCTTCTCCAATTCCGAACCGCACATGCGCGGGGAGGCTTTTCCTAAAAGACGTGGGGCGCTCGAAGCTTCATATGCTGCTAGATATTTGTTGAAAATTGTGAATTGCGAATAATGTGCTTTTGCTATATTTTCCAAATAAACTGTTGTGAATCTGTTTGAAGATAAATGCTAGATTAGACTCTACATAACTGTTATCAATTTTAACATAAAATCCTATTTTACCAGTGATTAATCTCGATGAAGCTGTAACTGAAGAAAAATTTATACGCAAATGTAACAACTTAATCCGTTTCGTGTACTGTATTATCGTCAACAATAGTTACGCAAGAGGACTGAGGAACGCGCAGGCAGCATACGCGGCTGCTAGCGCGAGTCAGCCTCCGACGCCTGGCCTCCCGGGTCGTCCGCACACGAACCCTCTAAATTATAAAAAAAAATTAAAAGTGCTGTGTTTATTCGTAAAATGCATCTTGCCGCGCTGTCACATTTGAATTCGGAACGATTTGTTTTTTTAATACGCCGCCAGTGATTCTGTGTCCCCCATACGTTATGTGCAAATTGTGACATACGTGAAAAATTATTATAAGGTAACCACTAAGCATACTTGATTACAATGTGCATGTTATTTTTAAAATATCTGTACATTTAATACAGTTTAAAACATTTTGCAGTGTGTATATACTAAATTGAATTGGTGATCTGTTACTCAATAAGATGGAAGTTTTTTTAAATTTTGAGTCAGTAATCATTTAGACGTTACAATAGAATTATTCAATTTTATAATACTATTTTGGGAAAATGCCGATTGTCTAAGTCCGTATCACCGAATTACATTATTCTAATTCTTACATTATTTATGTCGCAATTGTTAAATGTTATACAAATAACAATAACACTTGAAAATAGTAGATTGTCTCTACCTAGGGTTATATTCTAAAACAGTGGTTAGGTAGTGACCCAAATTATATAAGGGAGTAACTTAAAACGTTTACATTACAACATTTCAATAACTACAATTTTTATAAAAAAAAACTATAACCCGACAACGTAAATTTTATATTCTATGTTACCCGGGCTGTTATTACGAATCTATTGAAATCTCGTTCATTACAATCGGATCAGTAGTTAAGGCGCTACGATGGAACAAACAAACTAGTTTAGTACCTAAATTTTTGTCTAAACTATATGTAAGTTTTTTAAAGTAGTTAAGTCTAAATGAACATAACAATGAAAATAAGGGAGTTAAAATCAATTTACTTATAAATTGGAGTGTTTCTTATTTAAATGATTTTTCCATTAAAGTACATAATATTATTATTATTTTAAACACATCGACGTGGAAAAAGTGTAATATATTTTTTGTAATTGTTAAAAATCAAATTGATTTGTTAATACAAAGACACGAGGTTATTTGGATGATAATAAAATATACAAAGAGGAATGATCTGATTGTTTATATATTTGTTTGTTTGCATTGAATAGGCTCTGAAACTACTGGACCGATTTTGATTAAAATTGGCACAGAAATAGGCTAGACCACGCGAAAGGACATATTATGCTATTTTTGTCGTGGCAAAATGTATGGTTCCCGCGCGAATCCCGTTTGCGCGCACGAAGTGAAGATGACGTAATAAGTCAATGACCTAAAGACAGTGTTGGTGATAGCACTCGCATATTATTCAAAAGTACATCATACAACATACATGCCATCATGTTTTTTTTAACTTCTTAATATTGTGAAAGGTAAAAATCTAAATTTTCTTAGCAATCGAAATGAAGCGATTTGATTTCGATGAATTTTTTTTACAAAATATACACATGAAGGACTAAATAACCTTCATAAATATGTATACAAACAAACGGAGAAATAAGAATATACATAATGAATTCAATGAAAGTTCGAAACAGAAGTGCTACGAATATCGTAGCGTTCCTACGCGGTGCTACGAGCCAGCCTTTACTCTGCTCTTTACAATTTTTCATGGGCGTATATCTATATACACAATACACATATATAATTTACAGTAGGTAGATACGCTTTTTATTCTCATATTTTAAGAGAGACATATTATGAAAGACTTTTATTATATTATTGTATCTACATAATAAAAATGACTTATTCATAATGTTCTAGGGAATAAAACGTATAAACAAAGTGGTAAAACGTATAAAGAAGTATTTCTTGTCCCCTCAATCTATTTTATTAAATTTCTCGTACTAGCAGTCTCTATCTGCGAGAGGCTAGGGCGTCAGAGGCTCGGGCGTCAGGGGCTAGGGCGTCAGGGGCTAGGGCGTCAGGGGCTAGGGCGTCAGGGACTAGGGCGTCGAGGTTAGCGGGCCAAGAGCTGCGTGTGACAGCCTCGTTACGTTGTGTCACGTGCTGCGGCTATTTGTTACATTATGCCTGAGCGCTTGTTTCTACACGCAGCCTATCTCGGTCACTCACATAAGTGCGACAGAGCAAGAGCGACTTTCAAACATTATGCACGCTTGAATGAGCCAAATATATGAACACTTATTTTTACGTACAATATACTTAATTATGAAATCAAACATTTTAACATAGAGCAAATTTTAGATTATTGATCGTTCAACTATTTTGTAAAGATTTGTAAGGTAAAATAAATTTTTAAGCGCAACATGGCTTTTAAATCTCATTTCATTATTTCTGAACGCAAAGAGAATACGACTTTTATATTTACATGTAATAAAATGTGATCCCGCCCACGCAATAAATTCATGTGCTAATTTCGAAACTCCTTTGA
This sequence comes from Phengaris alcon alcon, assembly GCA_037179445.1. Classification (NCBI taxonomy): domain Eukaryota; kingdom Metazoa; phylum Arthropoda; class Insecta; order Lepidoptera; family Lycaenidae; genus Phengaris; species Phengaris alcon. The sequence goes on along the minus strand of JAYRCH010000048.1, from coordinate 562,421 downwards.
GGATATTAAAATTAATTTGTACCTAGATAGGTAATAAAAATAATATAACTTTTTTCATTACGCTAAAAGGGTAGTTTCAATTAGTTTAAGTTTATTTTATTTTATTTTAATACGTAATTAGGGATTCGTACCCAAAGGATAAAAACGGGACGCTATTACTGACTTCGCTGTGTATCTGTCGATTACCAGGCTGTATTTCCTTAACCGTGATAGCTTGAAATTTTATCAGAAGGTATATCTTTGTTGCCGCTGTGACAAAAATAAATATTTACCAATAACAACAATCGATTTCAGAAGCGGATTAACCGATTTGAATACGGTTTTCACAAATACGTTTTGGATTGCTCCACTGTGTGTTTGTTTAATTTCAATCGGTTCATAATTGTTGAAGTATATTTTGTCATGTATACAGTGTAACACACATGACAAAATATATAACTTCAATAATGACGAACACAACATGTGTTATTGGTCATATACATATAGCTAAAATCGTTTTAAAAAGATCAACAAAAAAGAGGTTTATCGAAATGCTACCTTGTTAAAAGATATAGATTTCACGGGTTAAAAAAATAAATAGAAAACCAACGTAGCCTAGATTAAAGCTAGTAAAAGAATAAAATATTTTAGTCCAACAGCACTGAATAAAAATAACATCGTCAGGTTTTCAGATCTGAAAGTTTTTATTTAAAAATATAAACCTAGAAATCAAAAAGAACATATCCGATCAACCGAAAACAGCCAATACTTCGACAATGGCCTCGCACGGGGAAAATATAGATACTGCAGATAAAGATTGTATGTTTTATCGACAAAGATAATATTTTAGAAAAAAAAGTAAAATATATTTCGCAATCGCAACTTGCTTATTTTAATGCTGCGCCTGCGGTGTGAGGTACCCGCAACGCAGCTGTACGTGTCCCGCCTGCACTGGTCCATGCAGGGTTGAGCGTCTGCAGTCTCGCCACAAGGTGAACTTCTGTTCCTTTGTGGTGAGAGTGCCGACACCACTTTTGTCTACCCTCGAGGTGGAGGCCTTCTGGCCGTCGGGCATAGTTTACCGAAGGTTCCGGGGGAGACTCCCCAACGAAGAGAGTGTGTGTAATAAATAATAATATATTAGAGTATACAATTTTTAAATGTGTATACGTTGTCTGATTACCATAACACAAGACTTAACTTAGCATGGGATTAGATTGACGTGATGTACATTACATCTTTGTTCTATTGTATATTAAAAGAATTTTTTGAACGTATAACGTGTAAGAAAAGCATTATTGAAATTTCAACAGCACATGAATCCAATAGTTTCCGCCTTATATTTCACACACTTTTACCTAATCGCAACGTCACGATTAGGTACCACTTTTGTACTTTTGACGAGCGTTTTCACGAGAATGGCAAATTTTTGTAAACAAATCGCTGTACTTATCCTTGAAAATATTCATTTTTTATATACAGTTTCCTCTAACAACTAACTCATATTTCAGAATACTATTCATTTATGCAAAAAATTCAGTCGTCTAGCTTAGCGTTTCCCATTTGTCGTGGGTCGCGACCCGGTACTGCGGTATCAAAATGCAGGACACAGGCCTCCCCATTTATCTCCAGTGCGACCGGTCGCTCGCGGCCGGTGTCCACCGACTCCCTGCGACTTGTCTCAGGTATGAGAATGTCGTTTCAGCCTGGTGCCGTCCACATCAGGACACAGGCCTCCCCATAGATCTCCTGTGCGACCGGTCGCTCGCGGCCGGTGTCCACCGACTCCCTGCGACTTGTCTCAGGTATGAGAATGTCGTTTCAGCCTGGTGCCGTCCACAGCAGGACACAGGCCTCCCCATAGATCTCCAGTGCGACCGGTCGCTCGCGGCCGGTGTCCACCGACTCCCTGCGACTTGTCTCAGGTATGAGAATGTCGTTTCAGCCTGGTGCCGTCCACAGCAGGACACAGGCCTCCCCATAGATCTCCTGTGCGACCGGTCGCTCGCGGCCGGTGTCCACTGACTCCCTGCGACTTGTCTCAGGTATGAGAATGTCGTTTCAGCCTGGTGCCGTCCACAGCAGGACAGAGGCCTCCCCATAGATCTCCTGTGCGACCGGTCGCTCGCGGCCTGTAACCACCGACTTTCTGCGACTTGTCTCAGGTCGTCTGTCCACCGTGGGAGGCCGTTATACGCTTCGACGTCCACTTCGTGGTCTCCACTCGAGATATTTTCGGCCCCAGCGGCCATCGGTTCTACGGGCTATATGTACAGCCCATTGCCACTTGCTAATGCACTGGGCTATGTCGGTAACTTTTGTTCTGCTACGGATTTCCTCATTTCTGATTCTATCACGTAGAGAGATTTCAAACATAGCTTTTTGAGCGACCCGAAGCTTATGGATAAGTCCCGTTGTGAACGACCACGTTTCGACTCCGTATGTCATCACCGGTAACTACTATCGATAGACGCATCGTAAATATTCAGTAACTAAATTTCAAAATATGTCTAGTATTAATAAAACTTTTTTAAAATTAATAAATGTGTATTACTTTACCGAATAGAACCATCTTGGGCGTAAAAGTAATAGCTCCCCACACCGATTTCGGTGACGGTGGCCGGTTTTATTGAAACCAGGCCAGCTACGCAGGAGTTATTTCATAGGGCCCAAGTGTGTGGGCAGTACACAAAGCACTCTCTCCTGGGACGGATAACTGACTCGACGGGCGAGATATCAGGCGCAAGGCCGACTTTTCGACGCATGAATCATCTTTTTTGTTAGATAATCAGGCGATCAGCCTGCATTGTCCTAACCAAACTTGGAAACAATATTTTTTTCTTGTTCAAATGCGGGAATCGAACAACCACCGAGTCGAAAGCCAATGTCAGGCTGGGTTCAAAAGTGTAAAGTGGGTCACGAAGAGGCAGTTTCAAAATTACCGGGCCATGGCAGAACAATGTTTGGGGAACACTGGTCTAGCTTATTCAGTGCTCCATTGATCTGTGGCACTGCGGCGGCGTCACTATTGCGGGGCGGCGGCACGTCCGCTATATACGCTCACTTCGAAGGTCTACCATTGTACTGACTCATACAAATTGAAAAGTTAAAGTCGCTTGCAACAACTACTTTCCTTTTGTGCGACAATCGGCTCCTCAAGTTATCCCGGAGAGATAGTTTGGAGCTTTGTGGACAGATACAAAGCATACGGCAGCTTCTCCCGGACAATACGTTCTGTTTGTTTGCAAAGGGTTGAAGGTATAGTAAGATAATACACATTTCATTGTTCGAATGTCTGTTGCACCGCGCTCTCCACCCTTAAGTATTGGCGGAAAACATCAATAACATGTCATAATAACGTACACACAGGCATAAAATGTAAAGATAATGTGATCGATAAAGTTATGGCGTCTGTGCAGTTGATGTCAAACAACCTAAAAGCCAATTATGCAGTCACAGTACAGTTCAGTGGGGTGCGCAGTGCTAGACAATTACAATATGATATCATGAAATCAAAATAGACAATCCGCCACAAAAACTTTTGCACGTATTCTCGCTGCTAGGGACAGCATGCATCACATTGTTGAGGATTCGCTTTCCGCTTTGTATACAACATGGTCCACTAATATGTGTATATCTACACTAGTATAACATTATAAACGCGATAAGTATGTTTGGATGTTTGTTACTCTTTTACGCACTAACTAAAATTGAAGTGTCTTGTAGTTTCTAAATTAAGAGATTTGTACTAAATGCATATTATTATGAAAGTTTATAAGGTACTTACAATAGAAAAAACAACTTTTAAAAGTGTTGGTCTGTCTGTCTGTCTTTTCCTAATTAGTCTGGCTAATCTCTGAAACGGTTGGACCGATTTGAGCTTAGGCTACTTTTATCTTAGGTCTCCGTTTTAAAAAAAATAGGATTCCGTAATAATCATAATGGCTCTCACAGCGATATCGGTGACGGTGGTCGGTTTCATTAAATCCAAGTCAGTTATGAACTACCCAGGAGTTATTATATACCTAGTATTTTGTATTGACATTCTGAGACAAGATTATTAAGTTTTATTTGGATTTTTTTTCGTTTCATTTCATTTGGTTTCGTCTCGTCTCGTTTCGGTTCGCTTCATTTCATTTCAGTACCTAAGTATATTCTTAGGCACTGAAATGAAATACAATACACAGGACCACTCTCTCTTCCTCTACTTTCGTAATCCAGTCGGACGGATGACCGACACGATTGGCAACTGGCGAGAGATCAGGAGCAGGAGCGATTTTTACATACGCATCCGATCCGCCTGTATTGTCCTAAACAGATTTAAAAACAAGTTCTAACGCGGGAATCGAAACCACGTCGAGAGCCATGCTCTAAATCACTGGACCACGGAGGCGTATCAATTCCCCGTGGCCTACTGTATTGACCCCGTGCCGAATTTCATCAAAATCAGCCCAGTAGTTTAGGAGCCTATTCAATGCAAACAAACAAACATACAAACAAACAATCATATCTTTCCCTTTTATAATATTAGTATAGACAATCGCTGAACTTTTTAAGAAATGCTCACTAATTAAAAAGCCATTATGTAAATAAATGTTGAATTATTTGTTTGATAAGTATTTACAATTTTCGCGCATTAATGGCCGGCTTCTGAAGTGTTTTTGTCGGTAGCTTATGTATTCAATAGCGCTTTTATTGGGTGACGCAATTGCTCTACTACGCAATGTTGTAAGTTGTAACTAAGTTCATTCTATTTAGACTCTAGAGTATTGTCAGTTTCGTTTAACCTTTTCTGCCTCAATATCCTTCCACTGTTTGACGCCCACGCAGAAAATAAACGGCTCTTCTTTGTGGCAGATTTCGGGCATTGAGGTGTATTTGTTGCATTAAATATTCATTTTATTCTTTAATTATATTTATGTCTATAAAAGGAGATTTTATGAATTTTTGCAATTTCCAATTTGGCGAATTTTTTTCAAAAAAAAAAAAAGTTTGGCGAATAGGCTGCTAAACATATTTTTAACAAGGAACTGCTTTCGAGTAGTAAATTTACAAAAGAGAGGTCACTAAAATGTAATAAAATTTTTTCAGTTCTATGTCGCCGTGCCCACGGGACGTCACTAGTAACATTGCCACCACATTTCATTATACTCCATTATAAGTTTATAACATAATTCACCCGCCATTTATCCCAACGCGAGTAACATGTATCACTTGGAGATAATAAATCTTCGTGTGTCAACGTTTTATAAAATATCTCGAGACTTATCGGCGGATAATGTATTTTGTATCGATCTTGCCCCCCCCCCATCACCACCACCCCTCTCCCCCTCGTAGTGACACTGGTGGCAGACGGCAGTGGACACGGTGATATTGACTTCGAAAACTCGTAACGGCTTATTATATAACGTTATAGGTACTCCCATTCGTACTATCTCTTAAGAGAGCCGTCGAGTCGTCAATGGCCTGAGGATATTATGAAAATGTATTGATTCGAGATGTTCGAGGAACTACAATCTACATGATACAAAATCATTTTATTGGGAAAGATAACCTTTGCATTTTCAGTTTCTCGTCATGTACTCCTTTTGCACAAATACTCGTAAAATGTAGTTTCTTTGTAACGGCAAGTTCAGAAAATAAAATATAAGTTTTATGTATCGTTACTTTTGATAAATAGGCTAAGTTATTACATTGTAAAAAGATTTTGTTTGAAAAGAACAATTTTCCATCTTTTTACTAAAAGGTGGCCCGCGCGAGTTTCTTACGCCGGTTCTTGCCGCCGCCGGGCTAGACCGAACCGGTGCACGGTAATAAACATCTAGTAGGACAATTCTGTAAGTGTTATTTGATAACTTACATGGACATAAAAAGTTTGAGTTTTAGTTTTAGGAAGTTATTAACTGCCAACCCAGTAACCTTTGAAGTAACGAAACAGACAGAAAAATGATTTTATAAAACCGTGTGGCGTGTTGCAACAATACCCGGTATCAGAGGGATCCATTACCGTCCCGGGCTAGCAGGTTTTACATTCCACTGAATCCTTCCCAGCTAGGCAGCTACCGTGCTTAGTTTTATGGCATGTTCTTTGACCGTACCGTGCCAAACAAACTGATTCATGGTCATTCACAAATTCATATAATGCATATTGATATGCCTCCGTGGTTCAGTGATTTAGAGCATGGCTCTCGACGTGGTGTCGATTCTCGCGTTGAATACAGGCAGATCGGATGCGTATGTAAAAGTCGTTTCTGTCCTGATCTCTCGCCAGTCGTGTCGGTCATCCGTCCGACTGGGTTACGAGAGTAAAGGAAGAGAGTCGTGAGAGTCGAGAGAGCTGCTAGTCGTATTGTGTATAAACGAACCGACACGAGAACGAGACGAGACGAAACTGGGCTGATTTTGATGAATTACAATATAAAATAATTTTAAAATCTCGATCGGTCTGTCTGTCTGTCTATCTGTCTGTCTGTTTGTTCTGGCTAATCTCTGAGGCCCGCTGGACCGATTTTCACGGGACTTTCACTGACAGATAGCTGATGTTATAAGGAGTATCTTTGGCTACGTTTTTCTTAGGGTTTTGTAAAAAATAGGGTTCCGTTTTCGTTATTTCTAGGCAAACTAAGTAGCGGGCACTAGCTGCTAGTCATAAATAAAATAAGATAGAGAATTATCTTAAATAGCTTACTAATATTAGGTGATTACATATGAAATTGGCGTTTTGTAAAGGAGGAACATAAAATCGATTTTTTAAACATAATATATTTATTTAATCAAAGTATTTTGCTTTAACCATTGCTATCTATGCACTTTTATATCATAGGTAGTTCACTGCCGTAATCGTCTGGCCAGATTCAAGAAAGCTGTAGTGAACGACACCGGCACTAGTCCACCAAACGCTCACAAGTAACTTTTTTTGAGTCAATTTTCGCTTGGGGCAGGCTTTCGCTGGTTCACCAGGGTTCAGCCATTGCGATGAGCGTTTCCGATTATCGTACAGGATCCACTTTTCATCACAGGTCGAATCATTCGATTTAAAACCCCTTTATTATTGTGCCGGTTTAGTAATGTAACGCAGCAGTCGACGCGCGTTTGTCGGTTTGCTGCACTCAATTCGTGAGGTGGGTGGAGGAAAGGTGGTGTGGAAATCTTTCAAGCTTTTTCACCTTCCCAATTTTCTTCAAGTGAATCAAAACAGTTTTATCACTAACACCGCAGCCTGCAGCTAACTCGGACGTGGTTTGTGGTGGATCCGCTTCCACAATAACCTTCAATTCTTCAGTATCAACTTTGGTCTTCGGCCGTCCACGGGGCTTGTTCTGCAGGTCGAAATTTCCAGAACGAAAACGTTGGAATCAAAAACGCACTGTGTTTTCTTTTGCGTTTTCTTCGAGCCGTTTTTGCAGCACTGGTGCCACTGTGGAACTAGTACTCGAAAATAATACGACATTTCAAGTTTTCCATTTTGTAATCAGAATGACGTAAAGAAAAAACCAAAAGAGGAAAAACAAATGAATTACGGTTTTAGAAACACAAATGCTTGAGTAAATAGCGGTATAAATTTGAAATTGGAATTCCTAACCAAAAAAGATATATTTGAGATCAAAGTGGCCAGTACGACAAAACGCCAATTTTATATGTATGGACCTAATGTTAATGCATTTATAAAATAAACTAGCTTTTGCCCGCGGCACGCCCGCGTAAATACAGTATCCCACGGGAAAACTGCACTTTTCCTTGATAAAAAGTAGCCTACCTGTTAATCCAGAGCGTGTTTACGCCATTCTAAATTTTATCAAAATCCGTTGAGTTGTATTGAAAGAGTAATAGCAATAGCTCCCCACACCGATTTCGGTGACGGTGGCCAGTTTCATTGAAACCAGGCCAGCTACGCAGGAGTTATTTTATAGTGCCCAAGTGTGTGCGCAGTACACAAGAACACTCTCCCTTCCTTTACTCTCGTAACCCAGTGGGACGGATAACCGACACGACTGGCGAGAGATCAGGCGCAGGTCCGACTTTTTACATGCCCATCCGACGCATGGATCATCTTTCTTGTCAGACAATCAGGTGATCAGCCTGCATTGCCCTGACCAAACTTGGAACCAATTTTTGTTGTTCCAATGCGGGAATCGAACCCATGACCTCCAAGTCGAGAGCCAAGCTCTAAACCACTAGACCACGGAGGCTGTTGAAAGAGTAACAAACATTCATCCATCAATCCCTTCATCCATCCTCACAAACTTTCACATTTATAATAACATTGCTCCAGATAATATGCCAGTCTCAACTATTGTACGACAAAATAATTGACACACTTGCAAACTAAATGTAGGTCATTGGGCTGTTTAAACTTAATATAATGACATAATTTAACTATCCACAACAGCCACATATAAAAATAATATAAACTACAGTAACAAAGCTGAAAATAGCAACGTATACGTTAAATATTAAACAACAGAGAAAGTTTTCATGACATATTAGCTTATTATATAAATAGCAATATTGTGTTTAAGCGGCGTTGCTATTAATTATCTCCAGGCTGACACTGAGTGATCACGTATCGACACCATTCCCCTCGTTAAAATCACCCGGGGAGTGAGCAAAGCGTACATATAATTTAAGCGAAATTATTCACAATTTATATGTCACGTTCCCTGATCTTATTGAATTTTTATTTTTTTACTTTTCAATATACTTACAATTTGTATGTATGGTATATAAAAGTTTATGTTTCTGTAAACAGTGCCGGTTTTAGCATTACCAGCGCTGCGCGATTACAACTCCCTCCGTATAAAACAATGAATATTGATTTCATACTGTAAAATATATTAGATGACGAAAGTGGATAATTTTAATAGTTAATTGTAGTATGCAGTGTTTTTTGTAATTGAATGTTGTTTGAGTACTCAATTTAGAGAATTTACGAGTATGTAGGTCTCACTCAGTGAGCGAGGGATAGAAAAGTACGCCTGCAGCGCCCCTTTTTATCCGCGGCGTCCCGCGCGGTCGCCTAACCGCGCCCTCCCCCTAACGCCGCTACTGTCTGTAAATAAAATGAAAAAATAAAAACTTAATATGTAAAAAATGAAAGATAAAACTAAACAAGCCTAGAACTAATTATAAAACCCGTCAAATCTAATATTTGCCTTTTTTCTGATGTAAGCGTCTAACATCACTCATCTTCAGTTATTAATTAAAAAGTTAAGGCGTTAATTTAAACACTTATATTTTATTAAATTAATGATACTTACTTTTATGCTAAAGGACGAGTAAATATTTTTAATAATAATTTTATTTATTATAAATAAAGGACGTCCAACACTACCTTTAACGGCCATTAACTGAATTGTACTTAAGTTAAGATTGGGTCAGACTTAAAAACAGGAAGATTTTGTACTTTATCTCTTCCTGCCAACGCGAGAAATAATGAGATAATATTAAAAGCTATGAATCGTAAATTATTTCGCCTTAGCATAAGTAACTTGATTCCCGTTTTACACAAGTGGACAGGAGGTTCTAAATTCTTTCTATCCTCTCACTGGTTAAAACACCAAGTACCTATAAAATAGAGCACGTATAAAGTAGTTTTGTTTTCCGTTTTCTGAAACTCATTCTTAAATACGTTAAAAAGTTTTTGTGAAGGGTGATGCATTGTCTCACTCTCGACTCCAATTTAATTAAAATTTTTATTTAACGTTAAATTAACCATTTAATCCTCGAGAGCTCGTTAATCGATTCTGAAGCCATTTGACTGAATTTTAAAAAAAATGTTAGGTTGTAATAGAACATACGTTACTCGTTAAGTTGGAATTGAACATACGTTACTCGTTAGGTTGGAATAGAACATACGTTACTCGTTAAGTTGGAATAGAACATACGTTACTCGTTAAGTTGGAATTGAACATACGTTACTCGTTAAGTTGGAATTGAACATACGTTACTCGTTAAGTTGGAATAGAACATACGTTACTTGATAAGTTGGAATAGAACATACGTTACTCGTTAAGTTGGAATTGAACATAGGTTACTCGTTAAGTTGGAATTGAACATACGTTACTCGTTAGGTTGGAATAGAACATACGTTACTCGTTAGGTTGGAATAGAACATACGTTACTCGTTAAGTTGGAATTGAACATACGTTACTCGTTAAGTTGGAATTGAACATACGTTACTCGTTAAGTTGGAATTGAACATACATTACTCGTTAAGTTGGAATAGAACATACGTTACTTCTTAAGTTGGAATAGAACATACGTTACTCGTTAAGTTGGAATTGAACATACGTTACTCGTTATGTTGGAATAGCGGAATATTAATTATCTTATAATTAAGATACAATAAAACAATTGAAATATAAAAATATTCTGTGTTCGAAATGTAATTTTCAATTTCGTGATAAATTGGTTCCCGACAATTTGGCGAAAATGCATTGCAGACACAAAAATTATTATAACTGATTGTTGAACTGTTCCAAGAAAAATGTAATTTTGGTATGGCGGTAATTATATAGATAGTTAATAACTGCATTAAATCATAAAAATCTTGTTCCGGGGGAAATTAAAATAAAAACGAGGTTTCCCGTGACAATGAGTTTATTAATGAAATAGGGGTCGTGGGCAGAAGGCCGTACGGTCTGGTCTAGCCTCTGGGTGTCTGAAGGGTAACGTAGGGGGTCTAAACCACGTGGGGACTTAGCTCAGGGATCCAGGTATTGAGTCCAGGGGTCTGGCACGTGGCAAGAAGGCAAGAAGTTGGCGGTGCTAGTGCCCGTACGTCGTTGGCGGTGCTCGAGCCCGTATCAGTCCATCACAAAATAAGGAATAAGCAAAAAAAGATAAAAGATAAAATGATATTAAGGACAATTAATTTGATACAAACATCCTGATAATATCTAATAATGCAAGATCGGAAAAATGAAACTACAAATTGAGCACGTGGCCAATCAAAAGGTTTGCCAACAAATTTAACAATGGTGCTAATTTACAGGAAAAAATAATGTGTTTTAATTACAAGCGTGATTTAGCAAACATTCACAACACAGATATTTCAAATTACTCACCCTGAACACGGGGTTAAAATATTATAATTATTATAAACTTGTATCTAGAAGAAGTTGAACAACCAAAATTCGGCAGGGAAAAAGGGCGTTGTCCTGTCGCGACAACCCTTTTATACCCCTATTGACATTTGTTTTTTTTTTAACCGACAATTAGCGGTAATGCGTAATACAAATGCCACAATAAAGAAATATTAGAGATGAAGCTCTAGTTAGAAGCATTTGCCAATAGATGGCGTTGTATAGCACAAATTAGCTATTATTAATATCGACAACTGCTAATAGATGACGCTATACGCATCGTTATTAGTTATAACGATACGTTAAAAAATGTAGCTATGCTACATATCCCCCCCTGTTACCGAAGGATTTTGACCTGTTCTCAGGAAAAATCCTGAAACAGCTATTAAGTTATATAAAAAAAACTTTAGGCCTTTGGAAAAATAAAATTCACTAAATTATCAAAATGAAGAATTAGGAACATAAAAAAAATTTAGAACTGGAAGATAGTGCTAGTCTAGTGTTTACACGCATAAAACCGACAACCTTTTCACACCATACCACATTCACATATATTCATACTTCATCATACATACAAATTGCACATCACATACATACTTCAACTTTTATAATGCATCTGGTCATAATTAGTGTGACTCGAGACGCCCTAACACACGAGTCTTGTTCTCCGTAACAGAGGTAGAACAACACATGTCGAAGCTAAGCGTTATTACAGATAACGAACAGCAAAAAAAAAACGCGAAACTACTAGCCTTCCAACAAAGCAACATACCTCTTTAATAGTATTGGCTGCATAAGTAAGACCCCTTATAAAAGAAAGAATCCAAAAAAATATCCTAGGTGGATAGAGTGCAGCCAATCTAAAGTAGCAAAATAGTATTGGCAGCAAAAGAAAAACCCTTTATAATAGAAAGAATCCAAATAAATATCCCGAGATGGATAAAGTGCTGCCTAACTAAAGTATACACCTACACAACTCCTCAACAGTGAGAGCTGGTATAATATTCCTAATCAAAACTCCATACTCCAATTCAGTCATTTTAAGTAAAACAAATTTTATTTTTCCAGACATTGAGAAATAAATTAAAAAAAAATTAAAGATTTTTAAGTAAGTTAAGTAAGTTGTCAAAAGTAACATTTATTAAGAAGTTAAGTAACTAAGTAAATTCTAAAGTTTAAAAAGAAATTAAGTTTTTCCAAAATAAATCAATTAATGAATTTAGTTAAACTACCAAGTAAATTCAAGAAAAATATTCACAATCCTAACGGTGAGTATATCTGTGTTGAGAAAATACAAAAATAATCAGATGTATTCTCTAAAAAATAATACACAAAAGAAATATAATTTGTAATCAGTACAATATAAGATAACTAACTACAAAACAACAAGTTCTACGGACTATATGGTGCAGACCATATACAACAAGATAAAAAAAACAGTATAAAGTTTATTAACAATTTTAAAACTTTACACTACTACAATAAGGTACTAGTTTCTACACTAAGTATATCCAACGCTCGTAGTAAGTTAATATTAAAATAAAGTTAAGTTAAAGTTAAAGTGATAAGTTAATAGCAAAACAATTTAGAATACGCATTTAAAGTTATATGTAATTATTTGTAATTAAATAATGTTAAAGAAGTAAAAGTTAAATTATAATAAAATAAAACAAAGTTAAAGCCAAAAGATCACATAAACATCATTAAAGATGATGCTGATGTGTGTGCATGTATAGTGTGTGGGTATGTGTAAAATAAATAGTATGTATGATAAAATAAATAATTTGCAATTGATAACAAAAAAATTACTAATATCCTGCCAAAAAGGAAGGACAGGACAAAAAAAAAGAATAATAATAAATATATTTAATAATAAAGAATAAATTTAATAGATTTTATAAATTTAATATTATGTCCACTGACAAAAAAAACACAGGGTTCCTTATGTATCACGGAACCCTAAAAAAACAGTGGGTGTGTGCTGTAACGTTACCTGCCTCTTACACGTGTCCGTTACGTAACCTGAACCAATTCTACCCCGGGCCCAGACGGGTTAGAATACTGAGAGAGTTGGATATTAAAGACGGCACAAGACAAACACCAAATACTGGACACACAAACCCGGGAAAAGACACCAGATGCCAAACCAGACGAAACCACGTTTATGGGCGCCAATTGTTCCGGGGGAAATTAAAATAAAAACGAGGTTTCCCGTGACAATGAGTTTATTAATGAAATAGGGGTCGTGGGCAGAAGGCCGTACGGTCTGGTCTAGCCTCTGGGTGTCTGAAGGGTAACGTAGGGGGTCTAAACCACGTGGGGACTTAGCTCAGGGATCCAGGTCTTGAGTCCAGGGGTCTGGCACGTGGCAAGAAGGCAAGAAGTTGGCGGTGCTAGTGCCCGTACGTCGTTGGCGGTGCTCGAGCCCGTATCAAAGTGGGCGGTGTTTGTGGCCGCAACGGAGTCGTCAGTGCTCGTGCCCGTAACAAAGTTCCCTGGAAACATTCATACCAGCGTGTGAAGAGTGTGGACCACAGCAGCCATGGTTCTAGCCCCTAACGATCCAACCATGGGCTGTGTGTCCATCACAAAATAAGGGATAAGCAAAAAAAGATAAAAGATAAAATGATATTAAGGACAATTAATTTGATACAAACATCCTGATAATATCTAATAATGCAAGATCGGAAAAATGAAACTACAAATTGAGCACGTGGCCACTCAAAAGGTTTGCCAACAAATTTAACAATGGTGCTAATTTACAGGAAAAAATAATGTGTTTTAATTACAAGCGTGATTTAGCAAACATTCACAACACAGATATTTCAAATTACTCACCCTGAACACGGGGTTAAAATATTATAATTATTATAAACTTGTATCTAGAAGAAGTTGAACAACCAAAATTCGGCAGGGAAAAAGGGCGTTGTCCTGTCGCGACAACCCTTTTATACCCCTACTGACATTTGTTTTTTTTTTACCGACAATTAGCGGTAATGCGTAATACAAATGCCACAATAAATAAATATTAGAGATGAAGCTCTAGTTAGAAGCATTTGCCAATAGATGGCGTTGTATAACACAAATTAGCTATTATTAATATCGACAACTGCTAATAGATGACGCTATACGCATCGTTATTAGTTATAACGATACGTTAAAAAATGTAGCTATGCTACAATCTAACTAAAAAAATCTCACTAAAATTGCCTTAACAATTGTTGATCATGTTTAAAACTTTCGACCGCGGGCGCTAAACAACATTACACTTCTAATTTGCGGAGCTGATAAAAAATTTTGTAGCTAACAGTTCCCATTGTTGCAGGTTCGCGGCGAGCAGCATGGACGTCTGCTAACATGACGAACGTCAAGTTAAAGCTCATGTTCTTCCTGCTGAACGCGCTCCTGTCGGCAGACCTGGGGCACTCCCGCCCCTACTCCGACTACAACACCACAGACACATTTAACTTATCCTTCAACAGTACTTTTAACATCCCCGTAGAAACTAATTCTGATACACTCATAGTCGCTAATGACGATCAAACGGCTGAGGAAACGAATAAAAATGCGAACACGCAGATGGAGGCGATAGTCAACGCCGAGCAGGACCGAGATGAAGCTCTATCGGAGAAAAATATTAAAGATCAAGTCACCATACTGGGAATCGCTAAAAACGAGGCCGAAGCGTTTGAGAAACAGCTAAACATATCAAGTCCTCTACTAGACGAGATGATAGATTCAGAATCAGATAGAGAAGAAACGCTTACAGATATACTGTTCAGACCAGAATCTGAATTAGTCGAGGAGCCGAGATTCGAGTTTTTGGTGGCGGTAAAATCGAACAGTAGCAATATAACAGCGAGTGCTCATAGCGAGGAGAGGAGTGAGCTGAGTGCTCGTGGTGGGGATGAGTTGGAGTTGATGCAGAGGAATTCCACAGACATGCTGAGGAAGTACGACTACGTGGAGCTGGTGGAGGTGAAGACAAATGTGATGGAGAACAGGAGCGCGTACCTCGCCAATATCACCGGCCACGAGGTGGACAATGACCTCGCGCCGGACACGAGTGAGTATTGTTGGAATGTCAAAATAGGAGTAGTTCTAAGTGTAACTAAATAATATCTATGGACGCTATAATAATAATAGTAAATACCTTTCTACTTTCATAAGGGAACATACATTTGGTTTATAACAGTAAAATTCTTATATTTTCCGAAAAGTACGGTCAATCAGTTGCTAAATAAAAAAGTTACGGCACTAAACAG
The DNA here is from genome assembly GCA_037179445.1 of Phengaris alcon alcon. Taxonomy (NCBI): domain Eukaryota; kingdom Metazoa; phylum Arthropoda; class Insecta; order Lepidoptera; family Lycaenidae; genus Phengaris; species Phengaris alcon. Next base: position 547,093 of record JAYRCH010000048.1, on the reverse strand, counting down.
GACTAAAAAACAAACATTACTGTTTAAATTCTTTATGTTATTTGTGTCATTTATTGTTAAAACGATCATATACATAAACGCAGTATTAAACTTAAGTTAATAAAAACAATTTTGTATTTTTCGTCACTCGTGCATCATTTTTTGCATAAATTAATGTTCTCCAACGGTCTCACTTTTGTGATGACTGTATTTCGTCAATAGCAGTGCCATTGCAAAGACAATATTTCCTGGCTCGTTATGTACTTTTCGATAAGCCAATTAAGTGAACCTATGCATGTTCCCCATCATGGCGTACCTAGTTAATTAAGATGGGCTCAACATTCGCACGCGATGTCAAATACCTGAGACCTCAACAGGCAGCTGCAACTGCAACCATTTTCCAGTACCATGATCGCACAATATAACAGCACAGGAAAACACATTTAACTGGTTAGCAATTTCAATTGAGCTTAGTAAGTTCAGTGGTCATCATTGACTCACTTAAAACAAGGCCAAAATAATACTACGGAATAATCTACGAAAAATAAAATTATGACTTGAAAGTTATGTTTCGGCAAACGTATGCAGGTGAGCTATCTTATACGAGGATATAATATTATATATATACGAGGAGTGGGCTATGTGGTAGTCTATCCAACCGATGGCCAGCCAATAACTCACAGGAATGAGATAAAATTAAACCAACCGTAATTTCACTTATTGAGTTTCATCTCAACTCGTAATGAAACTCACTAGATTTACACAAAGCTTTTTGTGAGTTTACAAAAACTTAATATTCTTCTACATTAATCAAAATAATAGGTCTTTACCTATGAAATTGCCGTTTGCAGAACGGCAATTTCACTGGCCATTTCAAATCAAAATATTTTTTGTTTGGCTAAGAATTCTAATTTCAAATTAATTTAATTTTAAAAACATGGAATACTTTTTCCAAAAGTAGTCATTTGTTTATTGATTAATGTTACATTTTCATCGCATTTCAATCTTTTTCGTCATCATGAATACGTTAAAAATTCGAGTAATTATGGAATATGAGTACCGTCGTGGCAGCAACGCGGCACAAGCGGCACGCAACACCACCGACGTTTACGGAGCTAACACTACAAACCAACGCACCGCCTGTTATTGGTTTGCTCGCTTCCGTTCTGGAAATTTCAACCTGAAAAATGAACCTCGCGGTCGTCCGAAGACTTTGGTCGACAATGATGAATTAAAGGCGTCATCTTCGTCGTCGGCGTCGTCAATCATCAGCTTCTACAAATTATTGTGGATGCTGATGATACACAATCTACGGCTGAATTAGCAGCTTTCGACGTTAGCGTCAAAACAAAGTTAGTCCATTTGCGTCAAATGGGCAAGGTAAAAAAGCTTGACAAATGGGTACCCAACGAACTTAATGATCGCCAGCGCGAAGTACGCGTCAAGACGTGCCTTGCACTGCTCAACAGACACACAAATGAAGGAATTTTGAACCGCATTGTTACCTGCGATGAAAAATGGATTCTGTTTGATAACCGCAAGCGCTCAGCAAGTTGGTTGGATCCTGGTTCAGCACCTAAACAATGCCCAAAACGAAAACTTACCCCTAGAAAAGTGATGGTCACTGATTGGTGGTCTGGCGCCGGTGTGATTCATCACAGCTTCTCACCAAACGGGGTGAGCATTACTGCAGATGTGTACTGTTAAGAACTGAACACAATGATGGAGAAGCTGGCACATCTCCAACCAGCATTGGTCAATCGCTCGTCTCCGCTGCTCCTGCACAACAACGCGCGACCTCATTCTGCACAGCAGACGGTCTCCAAGTTGCAAGAACTGGGGTTGGAAGCTCTCCGTCATCCGCCCTACTCACCAGACCTTGCGCCTACAGAATACTACTTTTTCCAGAATTTGGATAACTTCTTGGCGGGGAAAAAATTCAATACCCGAGAGGCAGTACAAAATGCCTTTTACTTCGATTAATACAAATAAAAAATACATGAAAAAAATTAGTTTAAATTTTTTCATACAAAACGGCAATTTCATAGGTAAAGACCTAATATTTTGTCACGTTCTGTAAAATACAAAAAAATGTTTGTCCTCAACTTTATTTTATAATTTTCTAATCAACTACGCTCCTAAGTAAAGCAAAAGTATAAATATTCCTTAGATAGTTTGCTTTTGAGGTAATTATGACAGTAATATTTTTTTGTATGAAACAGAAGATTTGGTTCTTTTTAATGCTAATTTTTAAAAACGCCGCACATAAATAAAGAGGTTGTAACCATTACATGTCCTTCTAAATATGTCACTTACGTGATAAATAAGACAGTCAACTGATTTCTTGATGACTGAAAGAAGTTAAAATGGTGTTAAGAAAAGAAAGTGAAAGAAGAGTCAGAGGTAGGTTTCTCAGTAGTAAAGAAGCATGAAACTTTTCGCCTGATAATAATTTCAATAAATTCCTTACAAGGGATAATTATAAATGTTAAAATGGATCTAAGAGTGTGGTATCTGCATTTTTAGAGTAAAAGAAAATAGCATGATGTCGAAACCCAGCTATAACGCCAACATTGCAAATACGAGAAAATTAATTAAATGACTGTATTTAGCTCGAGAGAGAAAATATGAAAGAATAATAATTATCGAACTTAATTTTATAATCAACTATTTTAAAATATCAAATCATAAAAAAATTATAATAATATAATATATTAAATATGTTTTTGCTGGGATTCGTCGATTTCCAAAAAATTAATTTCCGTAATCCGTACATTCCCAATACCGCTCCCCTGGATGCAAAACCAGACTTTTTCAGACCGTATGTTTATATTTCGTCTACCCCTCGCTAATACTTGTAGAATATTTACAAAATTGGTATCCATACTAATGTTATAAAAAGGAAAGATTTGTTTGTTTGCATTGGCATGGCGCCTCCTACTAAAACTACTGATTTTGATGAAATTCGGCACAGATATAGATTAGACCACGGCTACTTCTTATCGTGGCAAAATGCACAGACTACACGCAATTTGTAACTTTTTAACCCCGACGAAAACAGGTTTGTCTGTGTGTGTGGCCGTAACGGCAACGTATCTCCCAAACGGATGAACCAATTTCGACATGATCGAGAGTATTCTAAGCTACAGTTCATCGTCATCAGCTCGCTCCCAGCTTGACCATTCGGGGGTAACTTAAACTTTGTAATTTAATATTATAATATTACGCTAATTTATCTACTAAGCCCCATGATCTTTTATAAAACTTTAGTTTTCGCAACTCCGGGGTCCTCGCAAGCTACTAGCTGAACTTGTTAATCTTCAAGCAACAATGTACACTTGCAACTTTGGTGAGTCTTACCAAGTTTCTCACCTTCGTTAAGTCCAACTTATAGACTAAGTCAGCTACCAATTGATATAAAGTTCAGAATGTTTTCTTTACTTCGTGTAATTGCTATGAATACTAGAATTCTCTACAAGTTTCATACTTAACTACCTGGGTAACCGAGTTAAAAGAAACTTAAATCAATAACAAGAATCACAAAAATATTTATATGACCGGTATTCAAACCCACCACATTCCGAATTTTCGAACAAAGCAAAATGATACATAAGCAGAGTAATCTCCCAATTGGACTAACATAATGGAGTCGAAATTGTTGATATATTGTTGTACGTCGAAAGAAAAAAATAATTAAGCTGAACAATGCGCAGTTTCACAGGGATAAGACCTAGATAGATCAATTTTTCTCCCTCAAAACTCTCTGCAAACTACATTTCATGGTAATACTTGCAGCCGTTTTTAAGAAACCGATTATGTATATACAAGATTGTCCTGTTTAAAGTATAAGGTACAATATTTAAAGGATGTAATCTGAAATATTATAATGAGAGTTGAATGTTCGTTTGATGCTCTAGCTGAAATAATATTTTCATTTGAGTGTAATTTTCTGCGTTTGGCACAGAGCCAAAAGACTAATTTGACGGTTCCCCAAATTCGTCAAAACAAAAATTAAGTGTGTCGATTTGTTTGTCAAAAAATTTTTACAGGATTAATTAGGTTTGAGTTATCTTAAAGTTGTAACAAAGCCTCCGATAGTTCAGTTGCAGGTGATTCTAAGACGTAACCAAAATTAACAAAAATAAGTGCCTAACCCGCGAATTGTCAAGCAGTGAGCGAGCTGACGATGATGAATTATATAGAAGAACACTCTCGATCATGTCAGCTTTCAGTAAAAAAAACTAGATCAAAATCGGTTCATCCGTTTGCACGTTTGGGAGTTATGACGCCACGGACAGACACACCCCCAGACACACAAACAGACGCAGACAGAGAGACACGTCAAACTTTTCAATCGCCACACACGTAAAATATCCATAGCCGATCATTTAACTTCCTCCGTTTCGGATGTCAGTTAATAATCATTCTCGACAAGCGTAGTAAGCGTAACAATTTTAAATAACATGCTAGTACCTGCTATCATTGTGTTGGTTGCAGCTTGACAAGATTAAAATCCGATGAAATCGAGTGCCGGAACACGTATACTCTTTTCAGATCCAATTTAATGTAAACGTAAACAAAATGATGAAATACGATGCGAATCTTTATTGCGCAATGCACGGTAAACGGAGAGATTTACTATTCTCCCTTCGTTTCTTTTAAGATACCCTCCTAAACCACGACCCGCGATCGCGACCAGCTAACCAGCGAATTAGGTTACGCTCACCGGTCGCGCGTCGCTAGTCGCGGGGATTATTTAGTGCTCTGCTGTTACTAAGTAGTGGCTCCGCGACCGTATTTCGGTCTCGTATCGCAGTATCGCGTCGCGCGTCGCGTGCATATAGGTCACTATACATTAAATTGGAATTTGGATCTTAACGGGGTATATCAGACTGTGTATGGGGTGTGTTACGGATGCAGCTTGACAAGCTTAAAATACGATGAAATATAGAGACCAATGTGATTTACTGTGAATAATTACCGGTAGAGCATATATTGCGCGATATTGGCTTTTACATGAAACGCTATGTGACGTCACGTCGCGGTTTTGTGTACAAGCTCCAAAAGCGCGAGAAGATCGAGTAGGTGTCAAAAAGCGACATACTCCAATGAACTTGTCGCGCTTCGGTACGTTCTCTCGCGCTTGTCGCGGCTCGCGCTAGCACACGTCACGCTGGCGCGAGGCGCCGGCGACGCTGGCGTGTTACCTGTCGCAGTCGTGTCGATGTTCTCAGGCTTCACGGACGTGCAGACGCTGTTCCTGGCCTGCTTCGCCACGCTGGTGCCTCTGCTGCTGGTGCTGTTCGCCTCGCTCACGCTCAGGTAATACTAGGCTAGATTTACACGCAAACAGAAGGCCAATTCTCGTAATATCTAATAATAATATCTCGTAATAATCTATAGATATTAGACATAATATTTGTTATTTTGTTATATATTATATTTTATTATTTAGAATCCTCCACAGTTTGCCGATTTTTGTAATGGCTGTAAAATATGGTTTCTGTGTTATTAAAAAATTATAATTAAAAGAAATTATATTAGGGTTTTTAAATTCGTGACATTTGTCAGCTATTTGACTGTCAAACTTGAGACGACAAACCCTACCTAAATACGACGCGCCACCTGGTGACAGAAAAAGAAAATTCTTATTGACAGTATTCGATACCACTTCCGCAGTCCGCCACCAGATGACGCTAGTATATATATATATACTATTATTGTTATTACTACCTAGCTATGTAGGTAGTAATAACAATAATAAAATAAATTGTAAAAATTCGTTTATTTTTCCCACCACAAGAACAGCACAGTATAGTTTACATTTCTACATAGGTAAATAGGTGCAGCAGTAGGTGTAGATTGTAGTTATAGTTGTCGGTAGTTATAAGTTATTTATTCCAGGTCATAGTTGAGACTACCAACGTACAGCTAGTAACAATATAAAAATTGAAAATATGCTTAATTATTCTGATAAATCTCTCAGTAGTCATTAAGTCTGGGATAAGCGTCATCTTAGGATCTCTATCATAACATTTATATAACGTGTTGTTTTCAAGTTGTATCTCTGGAAAATTTTAACAAAAAGTATACAATTTTTATATTAATTTAAACTTATTTTTAGAATAGAATAGAAAATCTTTATTTGCAAAAATATGGTACAGTGAGATGGTACATTAACAATATTGATTCTCACACATATTATGTTGGATTTATCGCGACGTCCAAATTTTCAATTCATGAAACTAAAATTACATCAGAGTTTTATTAAAATTAGGCCTTTTGGTTTTTAAATTAGGCCTCTAATCTATAAAGCATTTTAAAATTCAACCTCTGGGCTCTGGCGGCGTAATATAAATATAAGATATTATCTACAAATAAATAAAATTGAAGTGTCTGTTTATAATTATTTTAAATTAACAGCTTAAATGCATATTATGAAAGTAAATACGGTACTTACAATAAAAAGATCAATTACAAAAACTGTCTATCGGTATGCCTGTCTGTATGTCTGTCTGTCTATCTGTCTGTTTGTTCCAGTTAATCTCTGGCAGATAGCTGATGTAACATGGAGTAGCTTAGGTTACTTTTATCTTAGGGCTCCTATTAAAAAAATAGGGTTCCGTTTCCATTAGTTATACGCAAATGAAGTTGCAGGCACCAGAGCTAGTTATTTTCTAAAAACCTTAAAACTAACCGCACATTAAGTACAAATAGATCCTGGTACTTTCACTATGGGATCGATTGCCCCTCGGCTCCAGTTCATTAGGTCCCTTTACGTGCCTTAAGTGGAAAATCTAATTACCGCAGGGCTCAGGGGATGTGAAAATTTGATAAGGCCAAGTGCGCAGTCAGCGAAAGGGCCACAGAGGGCATGTACTCATTTTTATTTGCGAGGGAAAAAGAAAAGTGCACCGCGACACAATCCGTAAGTGTTTATAATAATGAACAATATTCGCGTAAACATAAGAAATCAATAAAGGTTTGTTTGTTTGTATAGAATAGGCACCGAAACTACTGGACCGATTTTGATGTTATTTGGCACAGATATAGAATATATCACGGGAAGGGATTGAAGGAGGCTTTTTTTTACTGCGGCAAAATGTACAGTTTCCGCGATTTCCTTTTGCGCGCATGAAGTCGCAGGCAACATCTAGTAATAAATAAAATATTTAGTTTATATACTCGGAAATATTGACCTACTTGATATACTAAGTACTAGATAAACGTAAAAAATATGAAAAAATCTAATTAACTACGCATAATAATTATGTAGTAAATTTGATGCTTTTCAAAATACAAAAGTTTCATTTTTTTTAATTAGTAAAAACACCTACATACATCATTAATTTACTTACATCATATTATGAAAAAAACATTAATCATAGTAACTTAGTAAGTATGAATAAAACGGACAAATTTCGGAGATATTTCCATACACATTGACCTACGCCTCACTTCCGAGATTCTGGTTATATTTTTTTATATACAAGATTGCTCGTTAAAAGATATTATGTACATTTTAAAATAAGTTTTATTTTTCTTGTACAAACAGTTGTCAGTAATAAGTAATTACCCCCATAATCTCGAAGCTGTCCCTTTGTAATGGACACCGTTATTTTTCTGCAATAGAGCCTCGGAAACTCAACTCGTAAATTTTTTAATTAAAGCTATGAGCTTAAGTATAAGGGTCGGTTTACACCGAGACGCGACACTACGCGGCACTGCATTTTAAATATAACGTTTTGGGTACGATTTAAAGTGTTAGGTGCTGTATGTAGTGAATATACGAGCACACACACAAGAAAGCGTTTTAATTTGGAGCTGCACCGGTAAAGAGGCGACACTCTCTACAAATGACAGCTCGTGCACCGGCGAATGTCAGCCATGTCGACGTAAGCCTAAGGTTGACACCGAGTTAATTTTAAACGTCGCGTCAGACAAATCTATCATCAATATTATGAAATTATCTTGTTGATTGTGTCAAAACACGAATAAGCCAGCCCCGTGAACGAAAGTCCTGGCTGGAAAAAACTCACTCCCCGCCTCCGCATTCGCCCATCCACGCACACGCAGCCGCGAGCTGTCATTCGTGTGAATCGGTGGAACAACGATTCTGTACGTTAGTAATATATATTTTTTGGCACCGGGCTGCGTAGCGCGGCGCCGCTCTTGCAATGGCCAATGAAACGTGTTCTTTCATGTGCAGTGAATAAAGTACCTTTGAATCGCTACCTTGGTCGCGTCGCGTGGCGGTGTGAGCTGACATCACGAGGCATTTCACTAAAAGTAAAGCATTTTTAAAAGGGTTCCGTACAAAACAGCAAAAAAAACACGTCTGTTGTGTAGATAATATATATAGTGTATGTGAAGCGAATACGGTCGAAATACACACGTAGTACACACGAAGAAAGATAGATTTATTAACACATATATACACGGTTACAGTTTATTGCAATACACACACAAGGAGTTCTACGAACAGAAGGGATGACAGAAGAGATGATGATAAGAAATTGTATAGATATACATACATTGGTAGGTCTTGAATTTACGTAGCTTAATGGACTGTATAAGGGAAATTTGATATTTGGAAGGATTCAGTGAACACTAACCTCTTGTTCAGCGGTCCAGATACGTTGAGGAGGCCTCCACACTGTCTTCGTATCTTCCTTGGTTGTAACGGTTAACTTTAACACAAATTCTTATTTTCTAGCGCGGCGCGATGGTTATTTTTTGACAAAAGTGGACACGACACCCCTCGGCCGGCGCGAAACGGTTCAGTAAAAAGGTTTAAAAGGAATGGTTAGCAGATTTATAATACTGATACCCTCAACTATATTTATAAAATGTTGGAACCGTCCATACACTATGCAACCAAAAACATTAAACGCGGCGAAGCGCTAGCCAGCAAAAATGTGACGCGGGGCGGCAGTGGTAGCGTAAAGTAGTTAAAGTTAGCGTAGAGTAACTTTGGTGACTAAGGGACAAATTTCGAATTATAGCCTTTACAACAACAAAACAATTTTGCAAATGGTTCACATACGGCAAAGTAATGTTCAAAGATATCCGTGTCGGTGTAAAATACTATGAGAAGTACCTATTATATCATCATGATGTGATGATGGTGTTGATGATGAAGGATACCGTAATTGACATAGTGGCATGCTTACAGTTCTTTAAAAAAACGCCGAAATCCCCAAGGAGTATCCCCATATAAGGAGTCTAGAGTTCTGTTCAGTACTTTTGAATCCAGGGTATACCTTGGTGTAAAATCATACTTTTTGGTAGCATATGCTTAGACTTCTTCAGAAAATGTCAAAATCACCATATGCGACCATATAAATTTCGAGGAGTTCCCTCGATTCACCAGTCACTTTGGTGAAATCGGGACGGGACTTGGGATTATACCCTTTACATAAAAAAAAAAATCGTTGAACATACAAATATACGTACAACGTGTAAAATAAAGGAGTGATAGTATTTAAAGGTGAATATATGTCCCTTATATAGAGTTCACTATGAAAGTAACAGCGCTGGAAGAGTTACTTTTTACTTCCATACATTTTTATTTCATTAGCGTATCATGAAAAATGTTGACAACCCTAGTAACAGGTGTCTTACCAGTGTCAGCGCTACGACATTGACTTATGGACATCAGCTGCGCGCCCCCCGCCGCCCCCCGCCGCCGCGCCCCCCGCCCCCCGCCGCCGCGCCGCCGCCCCGCGCCGCTTGCCAGCGAGTTGCGAACTTGCGACTTGCGACTCGCTATTATCATAGTTCGAATTGTTCCATTATTCAGACGTCACTATTAGACACATAAGTAGGTAATTATCGATAGCAATAATTGAAATTGAAATAATAGTATCTCACTTACATATTACTCGAAACGTAGTAAAATATAACAGCTGATGTCGTCACTCTTACACACCTATCCCGAGGTAGGTACTTATCCCGATTATATCACAATTCACATAATACTATTCACATAATCACTGTTACACACATAAGTAGGTAAGTATCCCAATTATGGTCAAAAATGAATGTTGCCCGTCGTCACGCAGTGTACGCCATAATTATCACCATGTGATTGACATTAAAAACGGCACCCGCTCGTCGCGTGCTGGTCCATGGAGAGTCTTCAAAATGTCGTAAAATTTGTTCCTCCAAGTGCATCTGTGTCGTGCACGGTCGGCCTTCGCTGCGCTCTACGTGGAAAGAACCGGTACCCTGAAGCCGAATACAGAAGTTCCTGAACACGCCATACGGCGGCTAGGGTCGCTGTTCAACTGGTTCCCTCGATGAATTTTTGCCGGTAAATTTCACGTGCTTCATTGATACTGTTACTGCGAGTGGCACCAACACACAAAATCACTATATCGTAAAACTTATTGTTGCTATACTGATGACGTGAAATGGTTTAGAGATAGAGAGATACAGAGAGAGAGAGAGAGAGAGAGAGAGAGAGAGAGAGAGAGAGAGAGAGAGAGAGAGAGAGATATTTTTACGTGCAAATAGCGAATATCGTCTAACTCGGTCAAGGGACCGAAAGAAACTAAAAAGTCTAAAAATGAGACAAAAAGACGCAACTGTTGCAGTTATTAAAGAAACATTTTTAGGGTTCACTAACAAAATGTACAATTTGAAAAATTATTATTCAGTTATTAGTAATTAAAATAAATAAATAAAAACAATTTCATTTTGTTAATCAAAGCGTCTTAGGAACGTGATTACGTTTTAACAGCAAAAGAGATTGCAAAATATTTTATATTTTTTAGTTCTAAAACGTGATAATGTTTCTTTAGTTGAATAATTTTTACTTTGATGATGATGATTTAATGATGATTTAATGATAATAAAAAGAAACATACGATTGGTCCTAGATTTAAGCGTTATGAATAAAAACATATCAGGATTAAATCAATATCATCTTTACTGAAAATAATTTATGCGGAACCATTAAAATGAAGAATTAATTTCTACAAATTTGTGGGAGGAGCTAGAGCTCATCTGTGTTATTATCGAGGCCTTTACTGGACGGCCGGCATGCGTAAACGCATCCCGACGGACCAATGAAATAACTCAAAGGAATGCCGCAGACCAATCGACACAAAGGATTTAGACTAGTCCACGTGTACAATTACCTGATTATTAACTTGATGCAATGACCTCTGAGGGCTGTCACTTAAAAGTTTTGTGCGATATTTCAAATTGGTTTTTCTCCAAAATTGTATGGCTTACAAATTTTTGCTACTGCTTTTCGGTTAATACTTAAACGAAGAGTTATGCCAGTAAATTTTTATCACTTCAATTTGATAAACCCTGTATAATCTAATATATAATGCATAACCGCCATTTCTAATCTGCTAATCCTTTTTTTGGAAGTCGGTTAAAAACAATACACACATATTATGCATAACGTTCTACAGACCAACATTTTGTTTAGATGCTCTAATAATAATTACTTAGGTGTTTTAACAGGTGTATCTTAGTCAGTGTTAATATTATAAACGTACATTATTTGTATTTTTATGAAATGAACCAGGAAACGAGCAAGTGATCGCCTGATGGTAAGCGATTACCGCCGCCCATGGACACTCGCAACACTAAAGGAGTTACACTTGTAACTCATCTGGTGTTGCGACTTGCGTTCCCAGTCTTTAAAATCCCCAATCCCCCCCTGGACTCCGGTAACGGAGTCTCACGCAATCGGCGAAACACAACGCAAGCGTTATTTCAAGCCGGTTTCCTGTGAGGCCGTGGTATATACCCACGGGCCGGCTCGACCGGGTGTAGTAATTTAATTGTGGGAGAAGCGTGGCTCTCCCACAATTAAATTACTATTACATTCGGACACGAGGTATTTTAAATCAGCTCGTAGGCTAGGTTTCATATAAATCGCCCAGGGTAATGCTAAAACCGGAAATTGTCAATCTCTCATTCTGTCTGTTCTTCCGTAGAAAGAAATCATTTCTACGATGGTTATGCTTAGCGTGCTTGAAAGCTATATACATACATACATACATACATAAACAAACACAAGCTTAATGTTGTTCAGTAGCAGACAGCAGTAAGTATAGACAGGTGGATTGAGGTGGATACACGTTTGTTACTCAATTGGGTCCAAACCAATGAACCCATGTTTATAGCCGGATCAATGACATACAATAGCCCGCACGTGCCTATAACCGATACGGTAGGCATCCGCGAAGGCAAACCCGCGGCCGGAAGTGTAGTAATAAAAAACTAAATTAAAGTGCAGTGCAGTGCACCATTCAGTGCAGTTGTCTTACAGCAGCGTTTAAACCTCTTAATGAGTTTTAGTTGTACAAAATTATTGGAAGTCACAAGTTTCAAGGTCAAAAACAAACTTGCGCAAGACGTTACTCAATATTACCTCGCCCTTATAACAAACAAATAAACGAGTCTCTAAAACTTAATTATCTCCCTAAACTCCACCTAAAATTCTAAAAGTCAATTTGCCAACCACGCAAAAGGTCCTACCCATACGTAGCTGAGCCACGAGCTCTGACAACTAGAGAATTAAAGAGATATCTTAATACACAGCGAAAGAAAAAATGTACAAAAACTCAAAAATTCGAGGTTTATTTGGTAGAAGAGCTATATCGATTTTTCACCCCCAAAACCCCCTGCATACCAGACAAAATGTTGAGCCGTTTGCGAGATTCTGATTGTACATATATTTATATTATATATACAAGAATTGCTCGTTTAAACTGTAAAATTTAGATATACTATAGACCTATATTACACTATGAAGCCACTATATTGGCTTAAAATGGGCTAAATCACTACAAACATGTCCAAATAGATCTAACTCATTTCCCTCGGGAGGACATAGCGGATCCTGCATGTGCAGTCGCCGACATACCCGGTGTTAACCATTTCGACCTTATTACTATGGCAATAAGGTTCAAAAGTTGTAAACATTGTATCTCGCCGAACATAACTAGTTTGTAGCTCGCTAATCGCTACTAACACTATGGGTCGCTACATTTTTTGTATTTATTCGTTGTTATTCCAGCATTGTGATTCCGAATAACTATTTAGTCTAAATGTTGGTCTTCTGCCCTACGTAAGGGTTCATTTAATAATAATTATTATTATTTATTTGCTCAAACTAAGAGTAGGTTCCGATTAGTTTATCAATTTACAACGGTACAAAAAAGAACAGATATACAATGTTCTGCTGGTACTTGGTACAGCAGGGCAATCGCGTAATTTTTTTTTTAAGTTAAACCGCAAACGAACCGTGAACGTTTCTCGACTTTTGAACGATTCGGTATCGCGCTTACGTTTTGACAGATAGTTGGAACGCAGCCGCACCGAAGCGCAAGCGCAAACACTGTCACAACAAAAAGTTGATACGATAGCTACTTTTTCTCGCACGTTTCTGAAAAGTTTCTTGTTTTGGTGTGATAAATTGTTGAGAATGATTAAAACTAATTAATATCTAGCATTGTTAGATATTTCTAACGAATTTGAGCTGTATGCAGACGCGAAAATTTAAGCGATCGCATAAAAAGAAATGCCATAACGTTATCCAATCGCATGTTCATTAAAAGGTATCGTCTTTGAAATGCATTAACAAGAGCCTGAAATAAAGAAGTGGCACCCCTCATGCAAGTGGCTTGAACGTAAAGTTGACGAACTTTACGTTCAAGCCACTTTAACAAACTACGAAGTATGTCAACTACCTTCTTCTTCTTTTAATAATCATGATTGGCTTGGTGATGAAAAACACACCCATATACCACAAACGTCAAAGCAACTAGTGCGAGCGCGCAAGCAAAATCGATGGTCGATTAAATGCTAAAATTACTTATATTTACACAAATACTAGGTTCGCATCCCTAATGTCTATCGAAAGCTTCGTTCGAGTTTAGTCTGAGGTTGAGTTACGTTTGGATGGACAGTGCGATACTGAAATATGTTCAGACGCATCGGAACCGAACCGAAACTGAATCACAACCAAAGCAGAGTTGAACCTGAATTCAAACAAATGATTGCCCTGCTGGATATCCTGTGCTACCAGTACCAGTACCAAGAACCTTCAGAGAATTACATGAACATAGTATGCCTAAAGTATCATTCAGCCTATCTCGGGGATGGCTTACATGGGTAATATGGCTAGCTCTCGTTTTGCCTACTTCGCGATTTGAGTTAGACATAGCGCGAGTAAGTCGTTTTATAAAATGCCAAGCGTAAAGGTTAACCGTATGCCATAGTTAACATTACCTTTCTGAATGTCTAGGTATAGTTTTACCGACTAGAAATAGTGCGATTTCAATACGAATAATAACGCTTTAGGCGCGTTGGGCGTGAAATTTCAAGGTCACGTCACGCGGCTCGCGTCATGAGTCATGACACGAGCGTCACGATATTGGATTTTAAATGACGAATGAAGTTTACATTTCTCCTACATGGATTTGTACAAGTCACGTTTTTATTTATTTTTGTGAATAAATTCATTTTTCAATTAATTTCATTTGTAAGCAAACTTATTTTTCAAGCTACGGTATTGATTTATTTGGAGTCGCTACACGTCCGGTAAACACTCGCTGCCTTATTATAATTTCAATGGAAAAAGCTCTTAACATTTTTCGGCTCGCTGAATTTCTCTATAATATTATTTATTTTATTTCATACGTTTATATTCTGAACGAAACTAAATGTATTTTGCTGTTGGTTTCTATAGTTCCTCAAGCAGTTTGAATCAAATCTGTAGGTCGTCAAAATTAACTTAAATTTTATTTTTGCCGTGTTTTTTTTTATATTTTATCTACCTTAGGACCTCTGTTTGTATGTAAAATCACGATTAATAGCTCCCACACCGATTTCGGTGACGGTGTCCGGTTTCACTGAAACCAGGCAATCTACACGCAGGGGTTACTTTATAGTGCCCAAGTGTGTGTTCAATATACAAGAGCACTCTCTCTCCCTTTACCCTCGTAACCCAGTGGGACGGATGACCGACACGACTGGCGAGAGAGAGCCATGCTCTAAGCCACCGGACCACATAGGCGTCAAACGACGATTACGACATTAAGAACGTAGTTGTATTGTAATTATTGTGATAGAACATAGCTCGTATGACGCAGGTGTGTGCTGCGGCGCTGGTGCCCGAGCGTGTGCGCGAAGCCCGCGGAGTCCTCCGTGTCCGAGAGCAGCGAGAAGCAGGACAGCAACCATCAGCAGGTGAGTTACGTCCTACTCATGATCACTTCCGTATTATACGTGTACGCCGCAGCGGTCAAAAGTTTGGTTGCGGAGTTGATTGACAGGTCGATATCACTTGAGATGAGGCGAGCCTGTTGTACCACGGTACCATTTGTATCTTAGCCATTGGCTATTTCTATGTACTCCTGAGTTTTTAGATTCTATTCAAAGTGACATAAATAACGTATATAACTGAAGAACTAGCCAAGGTACTTATATCAGTTTTACCTATAAACTTTTTTGGTTTCTTATTTTAACGGTATCTGAACCATTGGTGTCGCCTGTACCTTTGGTACTGTGTGGTTGGCCTGTACCATACTTCAGTGAAAACTGTAGGTGCTATTAATTAATACGAGTTAACTTCATTTTAATTTGTTACTAGAACGTTTGCAGTAAATACCAGTAAATACCCTTTAAGACCATCTAGACGGCAGGCGAGCAACTCGGCGAACCCACATGATTTATTGAAGCGCCTGCTCAATTTAATACAAGCAACACTTGTACCGGCGTATCAACTTAATTATTGCAACAGGCGTTCAATTATCATACCCTTTAATTTACTGCTCGAAGTTTAAAATGAGTAGTAAATTTTATTATTATGCAATATGCCAGTAGTATTACCTTAAAATAAACCACTTTTGTACTATTGTACAAGAACATTAAGTTTGCATAAACGCATAAATCAATTTTAAATAGAAAATAATTGAGCAAAGGTTCATGTCAAGTTAACCTTACATTTTTACAACGTCTCTTTTATACCTGAATATGAGGATGGGTCTTCAAAACTCTGCATATAATTGTTTTGCGACGTGTCAAAATAAACCATTTGGGAAAACTATGAGCCTCAAGGTTTTTGGAGCGTTCTGCGTTACAGATCTTAGCAAACCAATACAGCGCGGCGCCATAATAGTTACTTGACTACGAATTAGCCAAGCCATTATTTTGTATTTGCGTTAAAGCTCAATTATTTGTCAATACGAAAATCTTTCAAAATCGTAAATCTAACTTGAACTTGATTTACGATTAGGGATTCCAACGTATAAATCTTACGGCTATTCTATTTTTTTTTCTTATAATAGTAATTTACTATAAGGTGTTTTTTTTTTTCAAAATAAAGAGTGTTATCATGCGCTTGTACCTCTCAAGGTTTTTAAAACAAATTGTTACTAAATACTAAGCTACATTAGTTTGACTATTAATTATAATGGGATATAATTAATCTTGCGAACAAAAAATAAGCTGGCGACTGCACATGAGCATACTGTTTTACTGAATTTAGCAGCGAATTAATATTAGGTCGTTACATATGAAATTGGCGTTTTGTCGTACTGGCCACTTTGATCTCAAATATATCTTCTTTGGATTATTATTTATCGGAATTCCAATTTCAAATTTATTCCGCTATTTACTCATGCATTTGTGTTTCGAAAACGGTCATTTGTTTTTTCCTCTTTTGGTTTTTTATTCCTGTTTTAATCCACTTGAAGAATATTGGGAAGGTGAAAAAGCTTGAAAGGTGGGTACCTCATGAATTGAGTGCAGCAAACCGACAAACGCGCGTCGACTGCTGCGTTACATTACTCAACCGGCACAATAATAATCATTACCTGTGATGAAAAGTGGATCCTGTACGATAATCGGAAACGCTCAATGCAATGGCTGAACTCTGGCGAAACCAGCCAAAACCTGCCCCAAGCGAAAATTGACTCAAAAAAAGTTACTTGTGAGCGTTTGGTGGACTAGTGCCGGTGTCGTTCACTACAGCTTTCTTAAATCTGGCCAGACGATTACGGCAGATGTCTATTGCCAGCCACTGCAAATCATGATGGAAAAGCTAGCTGCTAAACAACCGAGGTTGGTCGTTCGCTCTAGGCCACTGCTGCTTCAGGACAACGCTAGACCACACACGGCACAACAGACGGGTTCCAAATTAGAGGAGCTTCAATTGGAATGTCTAAGACATCCATCGTTCTCCCCGGACCTTGCTCCAACAGATTGCCATTTTTTTCGAAATTTGGATAACTTCTTGCTTCTTAAGGGAAAAAATTCAACTCCGATGGGGCAGTCCAAAGCGCCTTCAAAGATTTTATTGATTCCTGTCCGAATGGTTTTTAAGGATAGAAGGAAGTAGAGGATTCAATGAACTACCTATGAGATGGCAAAGTGCATAGATAGCAACGGTATATACTTTGATTAAATAAATATATTATGTTTAAAAAAAACGACTTTATGTTCCTCCTTTACAAAACGACAATATCATATGTAATGACCTAATATGTAGGCGACTAAATTACTTAACTGCCGAAAGCACTCAGGTGACAAAAAATAAAAAATCGGCAGATAAAAAGTGGTGAAATTTAATCCAAATTTGCACCGTATTATTATAAGTTTGCGACTTAATTTCCGAGTTGGTGGCCATTATACGATGTAAGCAGCTATAAAACCAGATTGGGTTGATTAATTAATGGCTGCTAATAATTCAAATTGCAGGCCACGTAAAATAGCATTTTTTGATACTGTTAGAGTTTGTTTTTTTGGTGGTGGTTTTTTGGGGATGCAGAATAATATGAAAATAAAAATCCATTTTGAAATTCCAAAATGGTGTATATTTTATTTATTAAAATTAATATGGGTTACCTTTTCCAGGTTTCTGGGGGTGCTGATTACAAAATTGTCTTCCAATTTCAATTTCCAAAATGGAGAATTGTCATTTTTCGTAAAAACACATGAGTACTAATTTAAAAGTTGTTGGGGATGCTGATTAGGACTGATGATTATTATCACAGTATGTTATGTAGATCGAGGTACCAGCTATGTAAGCTATAGAAATTGTTGGAAATTGAGGATTTTCAAAAATATCTCTTATCATAAAGAAAATACGTGATTACGGGTTTTTTTACGGGGATTACTTTAATTATTTTTTTCAGTAGGATTGTATGTTTCCGAGATAGAAGCGGACGACACCCATATCAATTTTACAGAAAAATAAATATTCGCCATCTTCGAATTTAAAAATGAATGTCATTTTCGTATCCAGCACCCCCAAAAACCTTATAAATGACACCCATATCAATTTTTAAATAAATTAATATCCGCCATTTTGAAATTTCAAAATGAATGGTTTTTGTAATCAGTAAAGATTACAAAAATCATCAAACCAATCACCAATCAAACCCCGAAACCGAAAAAAATTAAAAATGGATATTTTGTACGTTGCTTTACGTTTTTTTATGTGCGCTCGTTGTGCTGCTTCTTATGTTTTTTGAATTACATCAGGAAAAATATATGTGCCTATTCCTTAATTAAATGTGTACTCTCAAATTGTCGCCAAGATGGTTATTTGTTCGCTAAAATAATATATCTGTCTGCCAGTTTGGAATATTCAGTGAAGAAAACTGGTATTATTTAGTCACCAGATTTTGAATTTTTTGTTCCTTGTATTCTTTACCCAGCTTTGTAATTTAGTATTCAATATTCAGTTTTTTCACACCCAAAGAAAACTTTTTTTAACGACTGATATTTTTTTAAATTAAATATTTAACGGTAGTCACTCAATCTTGGAGCGATACACGTTCTTAAAAATTATAATTATTATGTTTTTGTATATGATGTATTTCGTAAACTACTGCACTCCCAGCGGACACAGAGGTTATAAAAGTCCCGCGAGTAACCGATAGCGTGATGTAGCTGGCGGGCAGCGCCATCTCTGTTCGCATCTGTTAACTAACGCGCTTCAATACACCATAGATGGAACTACATTAGAATGAACAACCAACATAGAGTCCTATTCATGAAAGAAGTCCCCTAGACGCGGTGCAGAGATCGCGCGACAAGATGTTGTCAACATTATTATGGGTATCAGAATACCTTGACTCTGCTTGTTCTGTATTCTTCTGTTCTCATATTATGATGTAGGCATCCACTACGGAAGGATTTTTCATAATTCAATCCCCAAAGGGGTTAAATGGGGAATAAAAGTTTGTATGGAACTTTTTATTCCTTGGACATATTTGCATCAAATTTCGTATGCATTGAGTAGGAAAAAAATTATGAGTTACGTTATTATTTCAGTGTTTTCTAAAATTCAGCCCTTATGTGGGTAAAACCCCCTTGGCGGTTGAGTTTAAAAAAATCCTTCCTTAGTGGATGCCTACATCTTAAAAGAAATACGTGTGCACAATTTTAAATTTCTAGCCTCAAGGGTTTGGCCTGTGCGTTGATAGTGATGATACATCAGTCAATCAGCTTTGCCTTTTACATATATATAAAAGATAGATTAGGAACATTAAAAAAAATACACTATTTACTTTTCCCTACATTAAATGGTTGCCACATGCCGGGAAGAAAGAAAATAAAATTAGATATAGTTTAACAGCATTTTGTACATAGCGCTGTAAGCTGTAAAATTTACATTAATAATAATTGCCTAGTTGTAATCAATACCCAACAACAAAAAGGTTATGTTGTTGTAATAAATAATTTTAAATTTAGTAATTTGATTATAGATAAGTATAACTTACCTAACTTTTGTAAGAGACATATAGCTAAGACGCTATCAAATTTTATATTTTTATTACAAGCCAAAGATTTGGCTATACCAACCACTGCTTCTTTTAAGCAGAATCAAATCGTTATTTAAATTAGATTGTAAGACAATATAGAGGATGTCTCTTGCAAGAAGCTACTTAATAATTTACATAATCCTGCCAAAAACGTTAATGATGCGAATTTATGTAATAATAATAAGAAATTTGTAATTAACCTGGTGCATCAAAATTTACAAGGGATGGTAGGTAAAGAACTTGAGGTTGGGTTGTTTGTAAAGCATATAAATATCGACATTATATGTATTTCAGAACATTGGCTTAGAAAACACGAACTCACTTTCAATTGCAATGACCACCAGGTTGCACGTTCGTTTAGTAGAGAAAAAGTCATCAGAGGTTGCACTTCGATATTAATTAGAAATAGTTTAAAAATATTGGGCAAAACGGCTGCTCTAAGCAAGTACACAATTGTATCAAATATCAATGTCTAATAATTTTCAGAAATATAGTAAATATTTATAGTTCTTCACTAGAACAGATACGAAAAATCTATTTAATTAAAAGTTTCTCACATGTTTTGGAACAATTTCTGTTGAATTCCGTGCATCGAATCGATAGTCAAATAACATTATTTTAAACAAACGTCAAAAAAAACCTGTCACACGATGATTCACTCATTCACGATCATTCTCTCGTTCGTTGCGTTTGAATTCAATGTTTTGGAGACGCTGACTGCACGACGTGTGAAAGCATTTAGCAATGATTGTGTCAAACAACCAGTCCGACGATATCGGTACTTTTATTATCTAGTGTTAAGCAGGTTAAGTTATTAACTGTCTGTCTGTCCGCTCTCCTAGATTCTGTAATAACTTTATGACAATAACTTTTGAAGTAATTCAAAGAAAACCTATTGCGCGTTGATAGTTACGGAACCCTCCTTAGAAATGTCGTGACATGCTCTTGGTTAGGTTACTAGCTTATTTATTAATTGTATTTTGCTGCAACTGTAGTCACGCTAAAGACGAAACCGTATTATTGTGCCATACAATTTTCCAGTCATAATTGTTATAGAAATCATTTCTCTTTGTTTTATAGTAATTGTCTTTAGATTTTAACAACCATAGTGGCTCTAAAGTATCAATTACTTCAATGAACTCTAATAAATATTCTTTAGAACACGTTGCCATTTTTAGGGTTCCGTACCCAAAGGGTAAAAACGGGACTCTATTACTGAGACTTTGCTGTCCGTCCGTCTCTCACCAGGCTGTACTTTAACCTTCTTATACCGTGATAGCTCGACAGTTTAAATTTTCACAAATGATGTAAGTAGGTATTTCTATTGCTGTTATAACAACAAATACTAAAAACAGAATAAAATAAAAATGTTAGGTTCTCATACAACAAACGTGAAAAGTCGCACTTGATCGGGTTTTATTTTACAGTCGAATTTTATTACCGTTCAGTTCATCCGTACAGGTCAGAATTAGTGTTGCAAACTTAGTTCTTTTACAAAGTTTTACTACTAAATTTAGTATTTTATTCCCTCTTTATTAGGATTTTAGTAGTTAGTAGTGGTTTTGTAGAAAATAGCCAGGCAGTAATCTATATATTATGCAAAATGGCGTGTTATGTGCTATTATGACGCCTTATCATAATAGCACATAGTAGCACGCGTCCGTAAGTCGCTTAAAACTACCCATTATTAATTTATATATTACGTAATATTTCCTACTATATATTTTTTTTATTTTACGGTAAAATTATCATATTTTCAATATATTAAAACTGAAAATGCAGTGGTTTTTTGTTTTTTTTTTGGGATTTCTAAGTTTAGTAGCTTTTTATAGTTATCGGTACTCTTTTAGTAGAAATCGGTAGTTTTTAGTAGAAATCGACGCGAATTTAAAATTCGAGTGCAGCAAACCGACAAACGCACGTCGACTGCTGCGTTACATTACTCAACCGGCACAATAACAAAGGGATTTTAAATCGAATCATAACCTGTGATGAAAAGTGGATCCTGTACGATAATCGGAAACGCTCATCTCAATGGCTGAACCCTGGTGAACCAGCCAAAGCCTGCCCCAAACGAAAATTGACTTAAAAGAGTTACTTGGGAGAGTTTGGTGGACTAGTGCCGGTATCGTTCACTACAGCTTTCTTAACTCTGGCCAGACGATTACAGCAGATGTCTATTGCCAGCAACTGCAAATAATGATGGAAAAGCTAGCTGTGTAACAACCGAGGTTAGTCATTCGCTCTAGGCTACTGCTGGTTGAGCACAACGCTAGACCACCACACACTGCACAACAGACGTTTACCAAATTAGAGGAGCTTCAATTGGAATGTCTAAGACATCCACCGTACTCCCCGGACCTTGATCCAACTGATTACTATGTTTTTCGAAATTGGGATAACTTTTTGCAAGGGAAAAAATTAAACTCCGATGAGGCAGTCCAAAGCGCCTTCAAAGATTTTATTGATTCCTGTTCGAATGGTTTTTTTAGTAAAGGAATCTATAGACTACCTATGATATGGCAAAAGTGCATTGATAGCAACGGTATATACTTTGATAAAATAAATATATTATGTTTAAAAAAAAAACGATTTTATGTTCCTCCTTTACAAAAAGCTAATTTCATATGTAATGACCTAATATTATAGATGAAATTTGGCAAAGTTGTGGATTGTGTACAGATCTCGGATTTGGCATCAAATAATAATAATAACTATATTTTAGGGGTGGCTCTCCATACATGTGAAGTGGGGATAAAAATATTTTTTTTTATTCTACCTCATCGTATGGGGTATCGTTGAATAAGGCTTTTAAAATAAAGGCAAGGTTTCATATAACTTTTTTACAAAGTCCACCATTTTCGAGTAATCGGCCTCCAAAGTGGTTTATAAGTTGGTCCCTCCATTCCCCCCCACTGGCATTTCTAAACTATAGGAGAAATTTGTAAGTTTCTATGCTGATAGATCATGCTAAAAACTCTTTAGAAAAAATATTTTGAACTTATTACGAAATCGGACAGTAACTTTTGAAGTAATTTGAAAAAACCTATTACGCGTTGATATTTACGGAACCCTCCTTAGACATATCCTGACATGTTCTCAGTTAGGTTATTTATATTATAGGTGAACCTACTAACAGCTTAAAATAATATGTATGTTATACTTGCATACGTTAATAAGTCTCTTTTTACTTGAATGGTAATTGTGTAGGATAGGAGGCCTGGAGGGATTAAGTCTCTGTTACTACATTATGTATGTACAGTGTACACATGATAAAATCTATCGTTTTTTAGTGAACAAATTATTTGTATTTTTTTTCTTATATTCTGTTTTGTGTCGCAGTTTCTTGTATCCACATAAATTCCATGAATATGAGTTCCAAAATTTTTCACATACGACCTAATACAGGGAGTTAAGTAAGGTTAAAAACGTGTTTATTAAGTGACCCTGGTCTTCTCTACGATTGGAGCGCTTACTACACAGAGCGTCTCATGGATATTAACTAAATTGCTTCAATTTGACTTTACGACACCTGACTTTTGTATTCTTTCGAGCTTATCTTATCAGATAATTCAGTACAGAATCGAGCTGGAACCGGTTATTGATCCGGATTAAGCTGGATAAAGCCGGATAAAACCGTATAAAGCCGGATCGGCGGCTCGGCGCTTGGGTGCACGGTGCACGGCCTGGAAATCAGATTAGTGGGGACTGGGGAGTCTTTGCACAGGATTTTATGGGGCGTAAAAGAAAATATTGATCTACTGAGTTTTTATCAAAAGTTAATAATAATATCTCTAATCGATGAGTTTTGAGTAATATTGAGCAAAAATATTTGTTTGCTGGATAAGAATATGTAGTATTAAATATTGCAATGAGGCAACTTGGAGGCAACATTTTAAAACCGAAGACACTCGGCCTTGCAACAAACACATATACTGAGCTCCGAGCTAGTGCTTATAAGTTTTAACGACACTCAGCCCATGAACAACATTAAGGTATTCCGTTTCGAGATCTAGAAGGGATCCTCGCCCCGTCCTTAGTAGCCCAGGGCTTTGGTGTTTCCATGCAGATGTGGAACAGTTAAGGGGCGCGAACAGAGATGGCGCTGCTCGCCGGCTGCATCACGCTATCGGTTACTCGAGACACATAAAACATAAGATTTTGTGTTCGAATGTAACAATACTCATTCAAACACTCATGAAAATATTTAAAACACTGAGTTTGATTTTTGGATAACGGGGTCAGTTCCGAGCTGAGCGGGTTACCCGTTAATAATTAGCCGTATAAAATAGTGAACTGTTAGTAGTGTATATTTTATAACTGAATACTATTACTTATTAAAGTTAGGTAAATGAATATACTTATTTACTAACAAGTCAAACTTAAGCGTGTCATGTTATCATTTTTTACGTTAAAAATACTTAAAACACAGATCCGACAGGGGACAGATCCGACGATATCAAATCCACCACTGTTCGATTTGCGTTTTATTAAATACAGATTACACTGAAAATAAGGTATTTTTCACTTCACAAAAGTTCATCAGTATTTTGCCTGTGCATGTTGCCAAATTTTCATGTTGCGTGTGTGTGTGTGTGCGCGTCTGTGTGTGCGTCCATTTGTGCGTCCATGTGTGCGTGCGTTCGTGGGTGTGTGTGTGTGCGTTCGTGGGTATGTGTGTGTGCGAGCGATCCGGTTCCCTGGAAGTACATGTAGGGTGCAGTAGTACCTTCGGCATTTATAGATAGGTACCGCGGTTTTTGTGTTACGTTGTACCCAATCATTTCTGAATTAGGTTGAAACCCCTTCAAACATTTTACATGTACCTTCCTCATACAACTAAACTGACGCTACTTTGACTTGTCGATGTTGCGCCCAAACTCCTCGAGTTCCGCGGCTAGTAGATCACATACGACTGCCCCATTGAGGTACGCACGTTAAAGACATTTTACGGGTGAACGGGGCCCGTCCGCACGAAAGTTGTAGTCAATGGTTGTACCAAATTAAACGACAAATTAAAACCCGATGTCGATAATTGGTTTGGAACGGACACCTTGACTTCGATTTGACGAGTTTTATGACATTCTTAACTAATATATTAATAACTTGGTTAACTTCCCTCGTTATACAGATTAAATTCTGAAGGACTTTGCATGTGGCAAAAGCCTATAATTATAATATCTTGTTTTAGCTGCATGTGTAAATAATGTTTAGATTAAGTATATATTCCATTGAAATATATATTAATATAGCTGTTTGCGGTGAACTAATGGAAACGGAAACCTATTTTTTAAACGCAACACGAAGCCAAAAGTAGCCTACTCCATGTACCTACCTAACATCAGCTACCTGCCAGTGCCCAATGAAAGTCTGGTCAAAATCGGTCCGGCCGTTATATAAATTAGCCGGAACAAACAAACATACAGACAGACGGACAAAAATTTTAAAATGTGATTTTTGGTGCATGTGTACGTATAATATACTATCATATGCATTTAGTGCAAACTGTTAATTGGAAAACACAAACAGACACTTCAGTCTTATTTTTTTGTACATTTTGTACAAATATACCTAATTACCTACCTAGTGACCTAAAAAAAGTCAGTATTATAAAATTAATAAAACTAATAATATGTAATTCATACTCGAATATTCGAATATTAATTGTTTAAATTTTTGTTTTAAACTTCAAACATAATATAATCGCTAGTCATGCTGTATCGAAATAAGGCACTCTTCATACAAGGTGTTCGTACAAGGGCTTAAGACTGGGACTATAATATGATCCGGAATCCGGCGGGCCCGGCAAAATTCAACTGTGCGCTAATACAAGAGCTGAAAATTGAACACACCAGTTTGAGTGAAACGTCAATGTCCTTTAAGACAGCTCGACACTCAACCCTTCGTTTTTCCAATTACTTCCTTCTACCTTCAGTGCTCTGAATTTTCCCGGGCCCGCCGGATTCCGGATCCCATTATAGTCCCAGCCTAAGTCAAGTGTACTCTGATTGCATTGATCGTGGTACTATCGAACTAGCTGCCGCTCGACCAGGTATAAGACGAAAATCGCGCGCACGCACACTCACTTGAAAATACGTAGTTCAACCACGTCTGCAGTCGTTTCGGTCACTCACTTTGTGTTTAAATATTTTGAGTCGTCCTAGTGCAAAGGCAAAAGTTTAGAAACTCGCGCAGGAACTTTGTCGATATTGTATATTTATTTAAAACAGTCTTAGCGATTATTTTAAAACTTACAAGCTATTTAATTTAGTATTGAAGACGTTTTTAAACAAAGACGGCTTAAAAAAAAAGTGATAATCTGTTTGATGGTACAGGTTTCCGTTACTCGCCTGTGAGTTTTCGTTTAACAAATTGCACTCTCAAATGTACAATTAGCTTATAATTTGTTGAAATAAATAACGCTTTCGCACTCGACAGTACTAACTGTACCGTGTAAGTTCTGGTTAAATTAATATTCAACAGTTTTTCTGCTCTAGAAAAAATTTTACCTCACGTTATTATAATATGTTTACGTACCGCTCTGAAAATAATTCAAAGTGTATCAAAATTGCAAATCGAAACGAAAATAATGTATTTTTCTTGCTTCTTCTATATGCTTCTCCATACAAATTTTCATCACCCATTTTCAGGCCCGACAAAAACTTCGAGACTCTATTCCTAAACTATTTATGATGTTCCTACGATGTATGAGAACCCACAGTTATCGAGCCCGCCCCGCTCTTGTCTGTTTTTTATTTATTTACATGCGGATCCCAAAGCCCCGGTGCTAACATGTAAATCAGAGCCACAGAAAGCTGTGTGCGAGCATTATTAGACATAATTTTGAATTAGGAACGACGCCATTTTCTTTTTGAAAACAAATTCCAATCACAATTCTCGGTAAAATCATTTGCTTATTGTCCGTATTATACCGATACTAACCGCAGAATTATTTGGGAATACAAAACCAATCGACTATCGCCTTTAACACGTTGACATAAGGCGTGCGACTTATTTTATCGGCTGACACGTATATTGGTGAAACCCCCAGCATCTTTGTTACCAGCTAACGGTAGATCTGGTTTGGAAAGCTATCGAAGTCTCTCAGCCCGGATGTAATGGAAAATATTGGTTTTATTCACTAGCTCGAGGTGTTTTTTTTATGAAATAGAGGGCAAACGAGTAAACGTATCGCCTAATGGAAAGCGATCACCGTCGCCCATGACACCCGCAATACCAGAGAAGTTGCAAGTGCCTTTAAATCAGAAATGCTTACTGCGGCACTTCTTAAATTAAGAGGTTCTCAAGTACATAATATTATTCTGCCAAGCAGACAACCTATGATATAGATTGACTGTGTCGATCGTAAAGTGCTCTTATGCTAGATTTATACTCTTGGCAAGCAAATCCCTTTATTCGTTACCCCACGTGGAACCCCGCTTGTCCAGCGTGTGCGGGCGCTGTTACTAGCCTCTCGCTCAGTCCACGATGATGACCATAACTTCAATAAAGCATTGTCTAGATAACCTTTAGTGGCCCCAGGTCATACAGACCGCACTTAGGGGAGAAAGTCGCCGCGCCCAGTTCGGGGAATTGGCGAGAGCGCCTCGACGCAGACGGTTACACCGCTATTGGGAAGTTACCGGGGGCTAGCTGTAATACTACTACTATTATAAATATGAATGTTTGTGAGGATGAATGCATGTATGTTTGCGACTCTTTCACGTAAAAACTACTAAACGGATTTTCTACCCGGAGGTATAAAACATACTTTAAGACCTACCGAATATACACAAAAAAATTCATAACAATCGGTCAAGCCGTTTCGGAAGAGTCTGGTTACAAACAATGTGACATGAAAATTTAATATATTATTAGAAGATGGATACTAGTGTTCGAGTGGTTACAATATCGAAGTATTAAATATAATTTAAAACCAGTTTCAGTAGTCAGGCAAAGTAACTAACTACCCTTTTTGCGAATTCATAGTTCGTTTAATTTGTGAAGCAAGGCTTAAACCAGATATCGACAGTTTTTCTATAAATATTTCCCCAATTTTATCTACGAAACTTCGAATGGTTAGTTTATAAATATTTATTTACGAAAACATAAAATCGGATTCAGATTTTTATTTTGTTATCTACCCGTTGATTTGGGAAACACGATATCAATTCATCATCATTCAATAGGCGCTACGGTGTAACAAACATACATACATACAACATAGAACGTCTTTCCTTTGGCTTAGCTGTATAATATAATACTTTGTTTATACTGCTCAATTGTGAAACAGACACCTATTAGCAAGGATAACAATCATAGAAAGGAAATCGTTAGAAAAATGAAGAGTATGGTAAAACCCCATGTACACTTACCATCAGGTACGTCATTGTCCGTTGCTCGTGACCCGCTCGGGAAATGGGTTAAGCGCTCGTTACCCGCGAACTAGAATTACCACAACTACTTTATTTACTTTTAAAACAACATTTTCATTTTCAGTTTAAAAATACTAGCCGACCCAGTCAATGTTATTCTGCCAACTGAAACAACACTCGCCGGTATAAAAATAGTTTACGACCTATTTATTCTCAGACCTACGGAATATTCACTAAAAATTTCATAAAAATCGGTCAAGCCGTACAAATGACTTATTCCAATTTACTTTTCAAGACTTTACTAAAAGTTAAAGTAATCTAGTAATAAAAACGTAACGTACGTTAAAGTAATAAAAACTTAAAGTAATTTTTTACCCGACTACGGCGAAGGCAAAAGGAAGGGTTCATTACCCTGGCAGTTTATGTATGTATACAGTATGTTTGTATGTTTGTTCCACCGTAGCGCCTAAACTACTGATCCGATTATAATGAATGAGATGTATATTTTATTAGCAATAGTTACTAGGAGGTACTCGCATCTGTATAAAACTATATATTTGGTACAAAACAACAAAAAGTATCCTATGTGTTAATCCAGAGTCTAAACTACTGTCATATCAAATTTCATCAAAATCCGTTCTGTAATTTTCCGTGAAAAGGTAATAAACAACCATACGTCCATACATACAAACTTTGGCGTTTATAATCTCGCGTAAATACATCCCACGGAAACACTGCACTTTTTCGGGAAAAATATAATAATCCACAGGCTAAACTACTGCCATACTAAATTTCATCAAAATCCATTAAATTGTTATTGCGTCAAAGAGTAACAAATATCCACACATCCATACATCCATAATTCCATAGTTACAAACTTTCATGTTATATACCGACTATATAGGATTAGACAACAAATCGAATTTCATCCTTTTTTTTTTTATTTTATTAAATAGGGGGGCAAGCGAGCAAACGGGTTACCTGATGGTAAGCAACTACCGTCGCCCGTAGTTTACGTATAGGATAGGATTTGCTAATATTAAGTCTCACAATAATACAGTTTCGATGCAGTCTCGATATGTTAAAACAGCAAAATCGTATCCTCATAAAATTCAAACCAACGTCAAACGCGTTTTGATTGGTCCAAACTCCAGTTTATGACCTGTTTATAATTCATTGGAAATAAATTAAAAGTCCAAGTTAAATACGAGAATTGGTGTTCAGAAACGAGTATAATTTAGGCTTTCCAATCCACTTGTGTGTAATGTAACAAAGTTATAATGGTCACCCATCCTTTATAGCTTTCCCTTTAACGGGGGCAGCTCTCGCAATCCCGTCAAATTGCACGACCATCTATCATGGCGGCATTCGCACATGTACGTTCAGGGTTATTTCACCCCTGACAGGACCTTTATTCCGACGACATAAGGTTCACTCTCATAGCAATTTCGAGGTAAAATTACTATGAACGGGCTATATGGTCGCCGAAAAGTTTCCCAATTGTCGACCTTACTGCTATGGCGATAAGGGCCACAGGTACACCGGATTGGCGCTCATACTATTATGCCACTAATTATATCTTCGTAATCTCTGTAATTGATTGTCCATTAATTTCACGAGAATCTCGTAATTGCATTATTTGAATTTTTCATATTGAGTAATTTTCCATTTGGAGTAACGGTGTGATAATTACAAAAGAATTTATACGTGAAGGTACGAAATGCAATTTCGCTGGAAAGTATTGAAAAAGAAACGTGTTTGTAGTTCTAACGAAAGAAATAAATCCTTCGAAACGTCCCTTTTGACAAACTTTGCTCCACGCCTACTCCGTATTTTCAACCCTTAAGATACTCACCACATACATATTTATACTTAATGATCTCGTTATACCTATTATATCCTATATTTAATATAGAGTATAATAGGTGCATCGTGTAGGTATAATAATAAATATACATTAGGGTAACTATTATCTACATATTATTATGTCTATTTCTAGTCTAGTCGCTTTTTGTTTCATTTTAATGTCAGTCCGATTGGCAGTTTGAAAATTTAATGCGTTGTTCGGAAATTCGAAATGGGTGGGTTCGAATCCCGGTCATATAAATATTTACATATGTATACGTCTATAATACGTAGCTTTTTGCATGATCTGTCTTTGTCGCTCGATATAAAGTAAGCAACGACAAAACTTCCGGATGAGCTGTCCGACACTTGTTGGTCGATCGTGGAACAAACCCTTAAAATAAGTCGAATTATATGTCGACTCGAAAATAAATCGTTTCTAGATATAATATATTTTGTGACCCGATGACGACCTCTGTGGCTCATTTGAGCGCGTCAGTGCTCAATCCGGAGGTCGCGGGTTCGTTTCCCGCCAATGGAACATAAAGTTTTCCATGTTCCTGGGGCATGAATGTGTATTAAATATGTGTATAATATACTAAAAATCTTAAAAATGTGTATAGTATGCATTATGTAAGTATTAAATCTGGTACCCGTAACACAAGATTTTCAAAAACATATCATGGGACCAGATTGGCGGGGTGTGGAAGCGTCCATAGATATTATTTACATATTATTACTACAACTAATAATAGCGCCTTATTCTAATACCAATCATTATCAATCAGTCACAATACATTGTAGTCTGTAGAGAAAATAAAACTTCATCTGCAGTTATAGGAAATGCGGTTTGACGCCATATTTCAAAATCGCGCAACTCATTATATAGAAGCCGCACCGACGCCAACAAAAAAAACCCCTAAGTCATCAAAACCTCATAAAAGAATTCGGCGGGGTGTCCGCGGGGGGAGGGGCGGGCATGGAGGGGAGGGGGGTAGGCCCGCCGCTGCCAAAAATCTAGTCAAACTGGCTCTTATAGTGCAACGACTGCGGAGCGAATGCGCGGGCGCACTGAGGTGGCGTGGAGTCGATATTGCTGCTATAAAATTTTCTCTTTAGCAGACATAATATTTATAATCTATTATAGGTGTTATGAAATAAATCAATAATATTATTATGTTGTTTTTTGCTTTATGTGTGCAGGCAAAGACAACCATTACCTAAAGTAACCAACCGGTACTAAATATTCGCTTACGCTGCAATGTGTTTAGTTATTAACATCATGAAACCCTAACCGTCTCAATCTCGATAATTACAATACGAGTACAAGTTAAAACGAAACACAAATTGCGAAAGGACTTGGGCGGGCGGGTGTCTATGGTTTTGCCGCTACACAAGATCTCAGGCACAAGTACCCACAGTATCCCTAAACTTTTCTGAAAGCATCAAGAAGTTAAAAGTTCCAGACCTCCCAACGGTCAAATGCATCATGCATAATATGTACATTAATTTTTGGCGCTCCACAGCTTTCTCTGTCCGGCCGTTAGATAGTATTACAGAGTAGGTGTATCTAAAAACTGCAACTCGTTGCAAGGGGCATGGGAGGGAGAAAAAAAAAGAGCACCGCCGAAAACGGCGCGGGCGTCGACCGGTCACTGACCCCGACCGGGTAGAACTAGTGGAAGGTGACTTTGTCGATAATAACGTAATATGTTTTATCGTTTGTTTATTTTGCTTTTTGTGTATTTTATTGATTTTTGATTTTTTGTTGATGGATTATAAATGTTATTAATTGATTTTTACCTATGTAAGTATTGCGTGCGACTTTTGGGTTCTTCTTTGAGATGAGAATACTTAATCCCTAATAACAGACACAAATATACTTACAGAAAGTTGTTTTTATCAAGTCATTAAGAAATATATAGGTTTAAAAATATTGCTTTTTAAATATTTTTTATAGTAAATCAAAAATGCTATGCATTAATTATGATGGTTGTAGGTGGCGTGGGGCTACTATTACTCCATTCCTATCAAAAGTTCTTCAAAAGTTAAAAGGTTTTAACTTTTGAAGACCCTCATCCAAATTCCTACCTCTTATACATAATTCCTTAAGGAAAAGAGAAGGCGTCCCTAAGGAGAACCAGCCTTCGCCACTGATAGAAGTACATAACGTATTAGGTACTATATTAGTTCGTTGGAGTGCAAATTGATAAATTACATGTCGCGTTGTAAAGCCTACATAGTTTTGATATTAATTTACAGTGGATGGCTAGTTTCGCTGGCTTTCGTAGAGTTCGCGTAGAGTGAAAATCTATCCTAAACAGATACCATATGTCGAAATATATATATGCCTCCATGTTAATCCAGAGTTGTCCAACATACAATTACATGTTATCTAAACGTAATAATCAAAAGTTAAAAACTATAACCCGACAAATTTATTGACACCTCATACATTAAATTGGATTTGGGCGCTACGATGGAACAAATATATATACGTACCAATCCAAATCCAAAATCCTTACCTTTTTGCTTCGGCGTAGTCGAGTAAAAAAAGGTAGAAAGTCTTGAGGTTAAAAAAACGTTTGACGAATTAAAATAAACTCTTGAACTAGTTTTAAAATAGGAAAAATCCGTTACATATTGGTATCATTATGCACTAGCTGCAACCTACATCTCCTACCAACACCTACACATACACCTACTCATATACCTACACATACACCTACACATACACCTACAAACCGCCTTGATCGGTGATAGGGTGAAACTTGGGAGTTATAAATTATGTATTTTTAATGCGAAATATAAAATAGTCATACCAATAAACAATATGTGGGGTGGGTCACCCTTTACACTGAAGGGTATGAAAAACAGCTTACAACCTATTAATATCATACCTATCGAATACCTGCAAAAATTCATTAAAATCGGCAAAGCCGTTTCGGAAACTTCTATAACACTAGAGTATTATATATAAGATGTCTGCCTTAACAGGACTCCAAGTTAATAATAGTTTAATGTCTCCTCCTGGCCGTAGCGAATACGGAATAAAGGCTACGAGTATATACTGCTTATGAAATACAACCACTAACAAGTTTATAGGAACTACGGAACCGCTCTGTCAACTACGTGCCATCGTCGTCGCGGGTTCCTTGTGCCATATTCGGATGAGGTGAACGATTCGTCAATTCGAATCATTAGCGGCTCCGAAACGAGCAAACAGCTTGTCCCTGGCCCCTGCTGCCTTAGTCACTGCACTGCACCTAGGGCTGACACCGTAAACTTGTTGTAATAAAATTAATAGTTTTTAAGCGTTATTCCGTGTTTAACCCCAAACGTAACGTAACATAGGACGAGGGTTGAACATCTAGGGGCTGAACACATAATAAACTGTTTTTAGTCAGTGCCATTAATGTAAATAGTGCGGCTAGGAAAAGGATTATAACTGAGAAGGTCCTGAAAAGTGATATTACTTAACTACTCTATTGTAAATTCTATTCTGGATATTATTTATGTTTTTTAACCCTGAAGAAAACGGAGGCGTATTATAAGTTTGATGTGTTGGTCGGCGTATGTATCTGTCCGTGGCATCGTAGCTCCCAAACGGATGAACCGATTTTGATCAATTTCATTTTGTTTGAAAGCTGATAATATCGCTGATATTATTTGCTGTAATATGATCGAGAATTCATCATCATCAGCTCGCTCACTGCTTGACGACTCGGAGGTTACTTAAGTGTTTGGATTTTCTTTAGTGTCGAAGCTTTATTATCATGGTTGCACCAAACTAAATGTACGAGTTATTATGGTCGCGTCTATGTGTATGGCTTTATGTTTGTACGATTTCCCCTTAATGCTACGTAATATAAGTGAAATCAAGTATCTCACTAAATGCCATGATAGCCAGAGGGTAAACCTTCTAATAAGAATGAACTAAAGTTAATTCTTATTCTAATTTAATTTTCTTACGAGGCACATATTACTCAGACGTTTGAAGAATATTAAACGTAATGTTTATAATTTAAAATGTGTAAGTAGATAAAATAAGTTTCAGCCCTGGGCAAGAATTAGAATGATGTCGCCTCCTCCAACGGAATGCTTGTGTTATACACACACACGCGTGCATATTGAGTGCGTGTGTGCACATGTCATTATGCGCTTGACAAGCACATGTGAATCATGAAAGGGGTCACAGACAATGTGTTCACAACCAAACTGTTTTCTCTTTGAAATAGGTTAAATTGCGCCACGAAGATTTCCATAACAAAGCCGAATGCATAACGAATTGGCAGTGCTTTCAGTTTAAGTAAAAATATACCAGAAAATGTAGAAAACTGTTTCAGAGGAATTAAATAAGACTTACGTAATTGTTGCCAATAGCTATTGGTGCTCTATATTATCGCATGCTACGAATGTAGACTTCAAAATCGCCATATTTCCAATCGTTCTCCCAGATATTCGTATACATACTAAAATGCACACTCCTATTCTTCTACCCTTTTTCTATCTCTCTCACACACACGTCTGCTCTCTCTTTCCAGCTGAAGTCCGGCGACGGGACGCCGGATAGCGACACGCCACCCGCCAATGGCTCCGTGTTCACCATGACGCTGAAGAACAACCATCTCATCGTGGAAACGGAGGAAAGGAATGTGGGTATCATGATCTTTTAACATTCTGCATAAGAAATGTGGAAACTCCAAGGCCAAATAAAATATTTTAAATCGTAGTTTTGATTTTATAAACATCATTATAAAATCGAAATAAAAATTTATAAATGAAAATATTAAGCCTTAGGGTCAGATCATACCAAAATGAAACGATACGTGACGCGGTGCTCCATTTTTAGATAACTATTCAAAATTGAACTCAATTTATTACACAAGAAGATACATGTTTTATTGTAAGAGTTCGAATGTCAGGTTGCACCGCAATACACAGCGCATGTACATTGTACAGTGTATGACTGATGTCATATGAAACGTGTACCTTTTTTGTGTAGTCAATAAAGTTTAATTTTGAATAGCTATCTTAAAAATGCAGCGCCGCATTGCGTCGCGGTGTAAACTAACCCTTTAATAACATTTTGAAACGCCACTTTTATTAATATTTCAGGATATCACTAAAAATGGACGAGAAACTAAGATGAAATATTCCCCGGACAACGACGGGATATTTGTCGTGGAGGTCCAGCAGTCAGCCGCCTACAGACCGAACAAGATCTTCTCACCGGTCCACGACCCACAGATATCTACCAACCAGGCTCTCATCCACCGGATTCCAGAGGAGCTAGAGAGAAAGCTGACGGAGGAGGAGAGCGAACGGAGTAGCGAAAGGTTTGAGAGCAAACAGGCTCTGGCGTTATCCAGCACTGGACTGTCAATTTCGGACCTGAGCATGTCGTCGATCGGGTCCCACAACGTCAGCTACTCCTACAGCAGCCAAATGGGCTACGACCAGGGACCGTTCGGATACCCCATATACGCAGGATACGATACGGGCAAAGATGAAGTAAACAGCACCATAATACACGACAGTTCCCAGGAACCGTTGATCGGCAAAACGCCGACAGATCCTGACAGACCCGTTATAACCGCCGCCATATTTAAGCAGGACTCCATCATTGGGAATGATATTCTACAGGGTCCCGGGTATTGCATCGAAGGCTCCAGTGACGGACCTCTATTGTCAGATGTGCAAGCACGGGAGATAAGCCTGCAGCATCTCCATGATAAGAAGGAGAAGAAAATGGAAAACGGTATCGCGATTCCTATAGCAGAGAAGATTGAGGGCAAACATAACCGAAGTGAGAGTTTACCGAACGACGAGGATATCAGAGTAATGGAAACCATCATGGAAGATATTCCCAAAGATTCAGGTAAGGGCAAAGGGACGATGCCAGTGATAAGTACGGACATGTACGAGACGGTCAAAGAGTCGATAAAGACAGGTCCGAAGTTCGAAAAGCTGAAGAACGAGCTGTCTCCGGGGGAGGGGAGCTACGACCCACCCATGATCACCATCACCGAGGAAGAGTCCTGCCCGTCGGACACCACTAGTTAATTCTGCCTCAATTTTATTGTAAATAGATTACGCGAATTTGATATTTAAAGTGTTTGTGTGGTTCTGGCAGCTTACGGGATAAACGCGTTTACGTTAAGAAGAGGTTTGAGACAAATGAAGTCGACATAAGATACCTCAACTGGGGCCTTAGACAAAGTGCAATATCGGAACGATGACGAGCTAAAAATACGAATAAAATGTATAAGAATAACCGCGTTATATAGCGATGAAATGTGTTAATCCCATGCATGTAATTCTTTTTAACTTCGTTTTCGCATTAGGTATTACTTTGTCACCGGTGCTATCATATTATGTAGACTTAATTTATCTCAGTGTCCCAACAAAATTATTATAAAAAAAATTACGTATACAAAGTACACGTGCCAGTGAAACTACATTCATCGTTTAAAATCCAAAAATACTCTCATTCTGCCTAAAGTACATCACTTCAGAAAAGAATAGAAACATTAAAACTACACCTAGTGTCATCTGAGTATTGAGGCGCACTTTAAAAAGTTAAGTTGTTACGTAAAAGTATACGTGGCCTCCAACAGATGGCGTTATATCCAAAATCATGTCGAGATCTGACACAACCTTGAAATTTCACTCTCAACGCCGCTAAAGCAGTTTCACTTCAAAAAAACAAACAGGTGGTTCTTGAACAGACAACTTATTTTGAAATTACAGATTTCACCTTCAACGCGACAACTATTATGACTAGAGTCAGGCAAACGAACCCTGAACCTAGAAATAGCGGCAAATTTAAAAAAAACCGAGGGTGGCAACATTCTAATTCCTATGCAAAAATTCAAATTCAACATAATAAATAAAATGTGAAATAAATTTTCAAGCAAAAACTACTGAATTTTTGTCAAATTTTGGTTTGAGGGTCGTATAGAGTTGCCTAGTTAAAGGTTTGCAAATAACCCAGGTTCAGCTTTCGTTTGCTAGACTTTAACGTAAATGTTTGCTAGACATTAAAGTTGCCAGAACGATACAATTTGTTTTGTAAATTTTTCTTAGTGTAGAGTAAGCTGTGAGCTGTTTTATGTTCGTCCATACTCGTCTTACATGACACATGGTGTTGCCACTTGCTGTTACTTTGTACTTCACGGTACTTTTGTTAAGTTTCACTCGAAAATAATGGGTATTGTTACCTATATTAGAATAATATTTAAATGTGCCAATTCCTATTCTAAGTAAATTGAGTATTAGTTATAGATGAGCTTAAAAAATTATCAAAACTTCGTTAAATTTGGGGTACGTACTAAATAAGTAATTGAAATATTGTGAAAGCAAACTACTTAATGCGTAGGCATTATGAGTAGTGAAAAAGTTTATTTAAGATATTTATAACTTATACATGAGGGTGCCGGGGGACTATATGATTCGGAATCCGGCGGGCCCGGGCAATTCAGAGCACTGAAAATAAAACTCTGCATTATTACAATAGAGTTGAAAATCGAAGTGTCGAGTGTCGAGCCGTCATATATGACATTGAAATTTGACTCGACATTCATGTGTTCGGATTTTCAATTCTATTGTATTAGTCCACAGTTCTATTTTCAATGATTTGAATTCTCTCCAGTCTTCCGGATTTCGGACAATATAATCCCAGACTGTTATCTTTAATTCGACTCATTTCAGAATATATATTATTGCTTTGTACTGTTATTTGGTATTATCTAAATTCTATTATTGTATTAAATATACCATTTTATTTGGAAACTTTTAAATTGTTACAGTAAATCCCCAAGTAAGTGACAAATTAGGGCGTTTGTGCTCTTCACGTCATTTTACCGTCCGGCAGTCCGAGTTTTTGCTTAAAACGCCCTATGCATATAATAATAAGAGCGTTATAAACAGAAAATCGGATGCCGAACGGTAAAATTCAGTGCACAAACGCCATTACGGATAGATTATTCGGAAGCTTTGTCACTTTACTTGCTCATATCGTGCGATAGACAGAAGACATGCGAATTTTATTCATACTAAGTAAATTGAAAAATCGGTTCTAAGAAAAGTGTCAAGTTTCAAGACACAAAAATATATTGATACAGCCATAGACTTATATTTTAGGGACGAGGCGTATCATGGCTAAAAATATAATAACTTTGAGCGCCTCATTGGGGCACTGGAGTTTTCAGGTCAGTGTTGCGATGTCAAAGGCTGCGGAATTACGACAAACGAGAAAAAAGATTATTATAGGTAAAAGTAGAATAATATCCAATGTTGTAATTAAAGTACATAAGGCATTTCTAAATAATTTCAAAATTAAATTCTGTTATCACGGGTTACGGAAACCATTACAAGCCTTAGTACGAGGGAGTTCGATCGCTTACGTCGTAGTCCGATCGATTCTTAACAGATGGCGTCGCTTTTTCCCTTTATGAAGACATTTTTAGTCTCAACGTATGCAATTGCCTGTCCTTGTGTGTAAGTCTATGAACACAACTGTATTCACACGTAAGTATTATCAGTATATAATATTTATGTAAGATTAATCGTAAGTATTTGTTGCACAGTAATTAAAGGACGGTTTTATTCCAAGACATGTAAATTGTTACAGTAAATTATTATATATTGTAATTACATAATATTATATTTGCTCAGCTACAGATGTTCTGTTGTTAAACTTACAGCGGAAATGTAAAAATAAAAATGGCTTCTATCTATTGTTTTAAGGTATTATTTTGTATCATTATGGCTTTTACATAAAAGATAACAGAAGGAAAATATGAATTTACAATTTTACTGAAACAAACACTGTATCATTAGTAATTCAATTCGACTTTACACGCGTAAGCCAGGTTTGGGCGGCGTTGAGGCCGCTACCTCAACTTGCGGCGGCGCGGTGGTGGCGCGGCGCTATAGTCACCGCTTGACAGGAGTGTATTTCTGACAAGCGGTGACTATGGCGACCGCCTTCGTTGCCGCTGCTGTCATGCCCGCCGCCGCGTTGCCGCCGCGTCGCCGCCGCGCCGCTGACCGTAAAATTCGAGGCAGCGCCTTATACTTTGATATACTTTCTGCCGCGATACATCTTCTCGACTCTGTCACGCTTCGATACCTGACAAGGGCATCGGAGCCTTTGGTGTGGTGCCAAGAGTGTCCCTTTGGACACGTTCTCGATTCTTAGCCCTCGTTCTCACGAGCGTTTCATATAGAACAAAGTTCAAACGCAATTCAAGTTAAAACGTTCAAATAGAACAAATTCCAGCTATCTGTTTACACGAGTCACGAACGTCGCGTTTTTACAGCGTTTCCTATGTTCTATTTTTACGCTCTTCTATTGCACGTTGAAAAATGAAAAAACGCGTTCGTGTAAACGAGGCCTTATCGCAGAAAGTGTCCTATAGGTGCATAATTGTTTCGTAATGATTGCGTCAAGTTATATAGTTAGTAGTTAGGTAGGCATAGAAACGCTGGCGTTGGAAAATTATTTAAATTGTTTATTCATTCGCATATGTATATAATATTAAAATTGCTCACATAGATGTAATTAATATCTCTTATTTTGTCCATTTCCTTTAATATTGCCGTCCTAGAGATAACGAATTTTGATTCAGAATAATTCAGAAGCTTCCTCCTTTTGTAAAGTAGGTAAGATTAGTTTAGAGGATATACTATGTAAAGTTATTTTGATTTATAGGAAATTACAAATTGTCTAAATTTCTTGGTAATACATTTTTGCGGATTACAGTGTTTGTTTTTATTATTTTAATCCCTGATTGTCTCCGCCCTCTTTGTTGCAGTTATTTTCTGCGAATGCGTTAAAAATCTATTTATTTTATTCTAAAATAAAAGATAAATGCACTGGTAATGTCTTTTATATATAATCAACGGATTTGGACAAAAGTTTTAGAAAATACAGACGTAATGCCCTGACGCGTGGAGGGCGCTAGTGTCTTCGTCTCTCTTTTTAGGAATTTCTAATATCGGACTGCGGTTTCCAATCGCTTTTGTCCCTAGTTCATATCCCGTTTGTTGATATTATGTGCAATTTTATTAACAATAACAACATTAAATTGTAGATGTGTGTGCGTCTTTACTAATAAACTAACATTTTGTATGTGTCTCGTCGTTTCAGGGAATAAGGAGATTTATCATGTTGTAAATTCATTTTATTACGAGATTGTAACTATTTTTTCTCTTATTTGTGAAAACAAGACCCCACTTTTGCTCAAAGTTATCGTCACTGGCCACAAAGGTTTTTTTTCGTACCTCATCTACACTGGCACTGGCTATTCCTTAAGGGAGGCCATTTTAAAGAAAAAAAAATGACTGTTGCGACGTCAAAGTCCTCTACGGTTTGGACTACGTATCGACCGGTACCTCTTACAGCATACGTCAAAAACGCGTGGTTTAAACTGTGGAAAATGCGCTGTCATCGACGTGCCAGATTGGATTGTCGGCTCGGTGCGTTTACACGTATAGTAGCGCGGGTCGGAACGGCGCTTGCTATTTCCCGCGATCCGAACTGTACGTGTGACGAGCGCACGATTATTTTCACAGAGACTTCAGAAACGACGAAAGACAAAAAAAATATGCACTGGCTTTTTCCCGCGGTGCCGATCGCGCAAATATAGTATCGGATATCCCACAGGAATAGTATACTTTTTCGGGATAAAAAGTTAGCCTATGTTTTAATCCAAAGCCTAAACCATACCAAATATCATTGAAATCCGTTCAGTAGTTTTTGCGTGAAAGAGAAACAAACATCTATCCATCCATCTATCCATACACCCATCCATCCTCACAAACTTTCACATTTATAATAGTAGTAGGATTGGCTGTTAAATTATTACATTGCAGCGCCACCTTCAGTAAACGCATTTCGAGTGACATATGGAAGATATTATTCATCCCTCGCACCCAGCACCCGCAGTTGCTGGTCCCGGCTTCCAGGGTTCCTATATATCACTAGTTGGCGAGTCATACACACTTCAGTTCCTTGTAGCTCCTATAGATGTCGCTGAGTTTGCATTTCATCTGCCGGGTGAACCCTTTGAAGTTTTGCTACGGGTTGAACACTAAATGCTATGAGAACGTAATAGATGACTCTGATGTGTTCTTAAATAGTCAGGGAAAATGAAAGTTTAGTTCTTTGATCGTCCCATTAATTAGTTCCCTGTTATAATGACGTGGTAATTTGGTGTCGTAATCAATTGTCCACAGTCAGGAAACGCTGACATGACCATATTGAAAAAAAATGGACGACCACTGTGGCTCAGTGGTTAGCGTGTTGGCGCTCAAGCCGGAGATCGCGGGTACGAATCCCTCCAGGAACAAAAAGTTTTCTGTGGTCCTGGGTCATGGATGTGTATTAAATACAGTACAATCACAGCACTATAGAACACCACTGCAGAGCTATTGTACACCAATAGTCCGCGATATGTATACACTACACAGCTCATTACAGGAATTAATGATCATACACTTTCACCGCTCGCACTTTCGTGCAACCGAAATTCCAGCCGATTTATTACAAGGATAATTCGAATTTAGAACACTTTGATTTTGAATACGAAAGTTTAATTACTGAGACTATTGAATAATTCCTCAGTTAATGATTGTTAAACTATCCGGTTCTCAATTAAATCAGTAAGTAAAAAAAAAGTAAAGTAAGTATGTAATATACTTAAACGAAATAAACAGGATTATTTTTAATGTTATCCTACTAATATAATAATTAATGTGAAAGTTGGTGAGGATGTGTGGATGTGTGGATGGATGTTTGACTGCTGACCGCTTCACGCAAAAGCTACTAGGTAGTAGGTGTTAAACAGAGGCTTCTTTTTATTGCGGTAATTATTTTTAATGCGGTATTTATTGGATAAAAAATTAAAATACACGTTTCTAGCGGGAATTTGCGGGCAAAATCTAGTAAGTCATAACTCACAAAACTGATATTTTATGTATACCAATATAACATAATTTTACAGGAGCAGGAGCAGGTAAAGGGAAAAGTTCCATAAATGATGAAAACGGTGTATTGTTATGTCGTATCCTGAACTATCACTCATGTCATGCTCATGTCAGGAACAGACGGAAGCGCCCCCAAGAAGTCCGTAGCTTTTGACTCAACGAGGAAAAGCACATAACAAGTTGAGTTAACCTATTTATTTGAAAAAGAAGTAGGTAGCTCCTACTCGTATTTATGGAAACGAGTATATTTGAATAGAATAAAATAGAAATCATTTATTTGCTTGAAATGGTGTTACATACCTAATAAGTGCACTTCTTCATTCTTATTTTGCCTTTCAATTTGAATAATAATAATAACTACAACTATATAATCTACAACTGTCTTTAACTTAAATCCTTGGGTAAATTAAGAAATTGTATAGTCCGGAGCAACGTCGACGTAAAACATTTTTCTAATTAAATTAATTAAACAATTCGAAATTTTGAACACAATGAGATGGCGACATCATTTAGAAGGGCAAATAATACAAAAGTGCGATTACCCTCGCGAGATCGATTCACTGGGGGTAAAACAGGGCACGTCACCGACATCGGCACGTCACCGGCATCGGCACGTCACCGGCACCGAAACCGCCATGTCACCGTCGCCATGATCATTGGCTCTTTTGCCATATTATTATCATATTGTTTTTCTACTTTCGGGTCCGGCTTCAGCACCGGATCTCGGCTGCCGGGGTAGCAAAAATATATGAAAATATATGGAATTTTTCACTTACCGGCCCAGCAAAATCAAAAACTCCCATCTAATACATGTTCTGGATGCTCCGGCGCCGCGACAATCACCGTGCTGGTTTCGGCGCCGGCGAAGTGCCGATGCTGGATTTTCGTTTCATTTTTAGTGATAATTAAAAAAAACTTCAATGTCTGCCCTTAATTTTTAACCGACTTCCAAAAAAGGAGGCTGTTATACATTCGGCTGTATTTATTTGTAAAATAGGTTTTAACTTGGTCTATGGAAATCAAAAATGCACGTCACGTCACCGCTACGCCACGACTCACGCTACCGGCACCGCCCATATGTGGCACCTCATTTGATTACGGAAAAAGCGGCGAAAAACCCACTAGTAAGTAAGTAGCAGTAATCGGCCCGTTACCATGACAACGGTCCCCCAGCGAGCGAAGGGGGATGAGTGCATAATTGGAGCGATACTTTTTGATAATTAAAAATGTTAATATGTTCGATACGTGAGTAATTAGTTCGCGTAATTAGTTTTCCGTCTTATTGGTTTTTATTGTTATTGCATGGATGTGGAAGTTAGCTATATTTATATGTCTGTATTTTTTATTATTCGAATAAAATTAATAGAACTGGAAAGAGGGAATAACAATGTCTTCTAACTCCATTATCCATTTAAAACCCAAAGATTTCAAAACTAAGAATGGGATATGACGTACATTTGACAGAAAAAATCTCCATACAAGAAAAAGGTACACTACACTATCTTGATTTCAGAATACTGAATATACTGCGAAAACAAATGTCAAAATGTTAAGATGACAAATGTCAAACTTGAATGAGGTTGTTTGGAACCTCATGATTGGGGCCATATAGGTGAAAACACTTTTTTCTTCGACATACCTCGTCTATATTTTATACGTCTATGTACAAAGCCATTAAAAACCCCACATTTTCGCATGACCTTTTCTGCTACCGTAAAGTACATAATATGTCGCATTGTATTTTATTTCCTATCTAATCATTATATTAATACGTGAAGCAAATGCTTTCAGTACTATATTACGAGAATCGTGCGAACTGAGGACTATGATATTTGGCACAGTTAAAAATGTGGACGAAGGTGTGCAAAAGCTTATATTTTTTAACATTCACATTTATACCTAATAGTATTAGGATTTATTTATAGAACTTGATGTTGCTAGTGGACACAATATTGCTGGAAGTCCTTTTGATATTTTAGTATAAAAAGTGGCAAGGCCAACTCGCAGTAGGCTAGTATTTATAATCTTTTTTAGCCTAATCTTCACATTGTGATGAAAGCTGAGGCTGGACCTTGTCTGTGTTATTGATGTAAAAACTTCAATTATAATTGTAATAATAATAATAATAATGGTTGCTTGGCCACGAGCCCGCAACTTTACTAGAATACCCGAAAAGGAGAATCTAAGAGATTTAAAAAGAAAAAAATAAATAATAATAATTTATCTAAACCGATTTCGACTACAGCGGCTGCTGCTCCGCGCGGTCTTGTGCTCGCATATGGCTGCTATAGCCAATTTTGGCCTTGAAGGTCTTTGAGCACTTCGAGCAGTTCCAAATTAATTACGGATCTTTTGGGAATAAAATCTACTGCTTATATAAAGGGTTAAAGACATTTAGGGAGAAAAAAATATCTAAAAAATAATAATAATATTTATACTAAATAAAATTACATTGCGCTCTCTAAGGCTCTGAGGTCATTCGCCATAAAAGTAGCCTATCTCGTTCCCCGTGGTCTAGTCCATATCTGTGCCGAACTTCATCGACATAGGCAGAGTAGCTTCGGAGCCTATTCAATGTAAGCCAACAAAAAATATTTACTCTTTATATAAAATCACCATAACATTGAAAAATATATTAATTTTTGTCCATAACAACTCATTTACGCATCTGAAATAGATGTTTCAAATACATGAATTTCACATCACAAACACGTAA
Organism: Phengaris alcon alcon; assembly: GCA_037179445.1. NCBI lineage: Eukaryota > Metazoa > Arthropoda > Insecta > Lepidoptera > Lycaenidae > Phengaris > Phengaris alcon. Next base: position 502,382 of record JAYRCH010000048.1, on the reverse strand, counting down.
TAAAGTATTACGTCGTTGTTCAATGAGGAAGGAGAGTGTAAAATCAATAAAATGGCTCTCATTACAAAAATGTGCCTGTTACAAACATCCTCACATCCTCGCACACCCACCCCCCGCCCCCTAAACCCTAAATCCACCCCCGCTTTAAACAAACCCCTCATGCAGATTAGCTAAAACTACGCATTTTTTACCTCCCGAGGGTGGCGCTTTTTTCTCTTTTCACCCTAGCGGGTGAGCACTTTAAAAGTTTTGGCTAAAGCGCTTTAATCTTACGCTATTGACCTAGGAAGGAATGGATAATTTCGGCTGTAGCGTGTGGACTGTAGAGTACACCTCGCGTACGGCCTCCTTCGGGAACGTATCAAGATATATTAACGTTACGCATAAAATACGAAAGTTTGAGGCGTTCGATATATTATATGTTTCTAAGTTTTTTATACTATATTGTGTTATAACTTATATATAAATCTGAAGTGTAAGACGACTTCGATGTTATTATAGTTATTATAGGGATATTTTTCTAAGGGTCAGCTCACACCGCGACGTGACGCTTGTGTTATTCAAAATTGAACTTTATTCACTACACAATAACATACTTGTTTCAATTAAAAAGCGGCGCCGCGCTGCAAACACACAGTATCTATCCCAGTAAGCGGAGCAGTATTTTTCATAAGTCCTTCACCTGCCTTCACTAGAGGAAGTGCCACCATTTGCCGCGACGGAAACATAGCGCGGCGGACGTCCGGACAGTACTTTCGGACATAAAACGCTAAGCTTATTCGGTGTACTGTCACTTTGCGTAACCTCTGCACATGTTGCATAATATAGCAGTAATAAAAAGTAGAAGTATCAATGTCTTATTGACAGATGTCACAAGCACAGCCTATCTAGTTAGTTTATTTCAGTGAGCCAAATAGATATATATAGTGTAGACGTATCTGTGCTAAGCATCTCTCTCATATGTACCAATAAAGGAGAATATACGAATTGTTGCTGTATTATTGTTATCACCTCTCAAGCGTAAGAAGGATCTGTAAGAACCAAGACGTCGCAGCCCACAAGACACAGAGTAGAATATATATATACACTTCCGTACAGAGAAACAGACTTTTTTACACACAATCGTGGACACACCGTGTGCTTGTAGTAGTGCAATCAAATCGAAAGCTAACTATGTAGCTGTTAATCTGTTCCTCTTCATTAAATCTGTGGCCTCTGGTTAAGTATACGCTTTCGGACCTTATGCTAAGCTTTTTCTACTGTCAGTTGTATATATTTTGTTGAGTATTGCATCAAGTTGGTGTACGCTTTAGGGTCAATTCACACCGAAACGAAACGATACGGAACGTGGCGCAGCATTTTTAAAGTAACCATTCAAAATTTTACACGTTTGAGACGACATTAGTCATGCACTGCATACGCTCTTCGAACTCTTACAATGAAACGTGTATCTTCTTGTGTAGCGAATAAAGTTCAATTTTGAATCGCTGTCTTAAAATGCAGCGCCGAGTCTCGTATCGCCGCGTTTCGGTGTGAACTGATGCTAATATAAACCACATGCCTATTATAATAGTTTATTCTTATATTATGTCAAAGTGGCTTATTTTAATTGGTTAATGTGAACATGAATTATGCGTCATTGGTAAATTTTGACATATGTACGCACCATTCACTGTCATCTTAACGCCAGTAGACAGTAGTTGTTAATGATGATATATGTATCCCCCCTCCCCGCACGACCCGCCCCTGCCCCCACGGATCACATCTCACGTACAGTAATTATGATAAGAGAGCGAACAACGGACCTTTATTATTTCCCGATTTATTAGTTGCGCCGAAATCCCTCTCTAATTCCTGCCGGAGCGCTGTACGGGTTTTATTTATAAAACGATTTTAGGTAGGGGTCGGTCGTGCTGTGTGGCGCGAGATACGAGCGGGAGCGGTGAAGGATTTTGTTTTACTGATAAAAAAGCTTGATTTTTTAAATTATGTTAATATACATTATAGTTCATTCAGAGATAGATAATTAATCGGATTGTATTTATAGATTACACTTAGAATATTACTTAAGTTAATTATGTAGTAAAGTACAATATTGTAAATATAATACATTATACATTTTTATGTGAGTCTCTTGATAAATTCAAAGGATTATATATAATCATCTAGCTCATGTCATCCGATGATGACGTATCACGTAGAGCTGCTGCTCCGCGCTCGCAGCAACAATAGCCTGACGATTAACGCGAAGCCTGACCCTTAAACAACGAAAAGTGAAATTTTTTACTCCCTTTCTTAGAGTTAATTTACTATATTGTGGTTGTTATTTTCTTATTGATAAGTCAATAACATTACGAAAAAGAAAAAATATTTATAATCCTTCATTAATCAAACGTGGTTTTATGAAGGCATATGTTTTGTTTAGGTTACAAGTTTCTCGAGTTTTTTACGCTGGTTCTTCTCTCCGGGCCAGGTCCATACCGGTGGTTCGGCATCACGTAGGACAATTCTATAAGTGTTAATTAGTAACCTTTACGGATTTTTTTTATTTTTGAGGTTTAATTTTTTTATCATAATTTAAATATAGAAGCAAGAAGAATCGTTAATTCCATCGCACGAGTAATATAGCTCCCTCCTCCGCCCCCGCTCCCGCTGCCGCCTGTGACTCACACCGTACGTAACTTGGCCCAATATGTTGAGGTCGATGTCGCCCCGAGGCCTCGTTACGAACGCCAATAATGTTCTTTTCAGGGCTCCTCCACCGCATGTAAAAGAGTTATGGACGATTCCCTGGGATTGTTTTTTACAGGGGGTGGTCAAGTGTTACTCTTATTGCCCGTCATGTAGGTACTGAGTGGAAATAGAACTGTTCACACCAGCTGGTGGCCACAACTTCATTTGCGCGGAACTATTAATGGAACTGAGGGACTATTAATTTTCTATCGGGACCCTAAGAGAAAAGTAGTAAGTAAGTCTGTATAACATCCGCTATATGCCAGTGAAAGACTGGTCAAAATCGGTTCGGCCGTTTCAGAGAGGACGGACAGACAGACAAAAATTAAAAATATCGATGCAGGTACTGTTTATTTTACTACCATCTGCATTTAGTGCTGTTAATTTGAAATTACAAACAGACATTTCTATTTCATTTATTTGTATAGATATAGGGTTTCAACTCGACCTTAAACTAAAACTATTTGATTGAGTTAATGTATGTATGCACTTAATTTATTTGGTACTAGATATTATAATAAAACTATCTATAGACGCTTCACACCACGTCAATCTGGCCTCGTGCTAAGTATCCGAAGAATTGTGTTACAGGTACCAGAAATCGGGAGGTATATTTAATACTTTTATACTATACATATATTTAAGATTTTTATTATATTATACACATACTTAATACACATCCATGACCCAGGAACACAGAAAAACTTTTTGTTCCTTCAGCGGGATTCGAACCCGCGACCTCTGGCTTGAGCACGCGCTGAACCACTGAGCCACAGAGGTCGCTCAGTGGTTCAGCGGACGATGTCCGCAACATTGTACGCGCTAAAATAAATTTCACGGGAACCGTACAGTTTGCCGCGTAAAGTAGGTCATGCCCATCCCAGTAGTCTATTCTATATCTATGCCAAATTTCATCAAAATCGGTTCAGTATCGGAGCATATTCAATGCAATAAAAGAAAATCTTTCCTATTTAGTAGATGATGATTTGAACTACTAAAAAGATAAACTAGCATTTTTGTATGTGAAACTACTGAGTATACGCAGATGTTTGAATCCTCTGATAAAGTGTTACCTATTCATAGCTACGTTTGTTAAATGTAACACGTACGACCACGCCATATAACATGCACGTATGGTCTTGAACGAGTTAGAAGTTCGAGCCTACGCTGTGATATAACAGTGATTGGGTACAGGGTGTTGCCAGGTACATTCGGGTACAGGCGGGTACAGGCGGGTACAGGCGGGTAGTCGGGTGCTGTAACTTTTCCCTTAGCGTCAGTTCACACTGAGAAGCGACGCGGCGTACCTTTTTTAAGACAGCTATTAAAAATTACACTACACAAGAACATACACGTTTCATTGCAAGAGTTCTTATGTCGAGCTGCACCGCGCTGCGCAGCGAGGCGCCGCTCTTCCAATATATCGTGTGTCTTTTTGTGTAGTGAATAAAGGTTAATTTGAATCGCTATCTTAAAAATGGCGCGCAGCGTCGCGGGTCGGTGTGAGCTGACCCTCGGGTTCTATGAAGGGCTGGGAAGGGCTGAATTTTTGTCATCACAATACGTTATATATTACTTTTACCCACGGCTCCGCTCGCGTAAATACAGTATCCCACGGGAACACTTTACTTTTTCGTGTTAAAATTAGCCTATGTGTTAATCCAAAGCTCAAGTACTACCATACCGAATTTCATAAAAATCCGTTCGGTAGTTTTTGCGTGAAAGCTTAACTAACATCCATCCATCCTCACAAACTGTCATATTTATAATATTACTACGATAGATCGATATTAAGTACACCTATGTATCATATTAACATTCACTTACATAGATACGAGTAATATTATGCCTCATATTTATGTACAGGATAATATACTTTAAAAAAAAATTACAGTCCATTCTTGTCATGTTTAAATAATTAGGTGGAAATATACGTACAATACAAAACTAAACTGATTACTAACCTCGTAAGTTTATTTTCTTGTAAAGCAATTATTCAAAAGAAAACTTGAGTTGTGTTTAAGGTCTTTTCATTTAATTATTACTTAAGTAGTAAATCACTACCGATGTTTTAATGTTTACTAGATAAAAACTTGCTCAAGTCAAAAACATTGTCGAAACCTTAATCACACACAGACGTACACACACGTGCACACACGTGCACACATACCGGTTCATACTCGTACCAGCTCGCAGCGGTTAATAAAGACATAAAATTACATCTGTAAACGGCGTTTATTTCATTAATATTTACATTTGTCTTAATATGGCGGCCATATTGATGTAATATTGTATTGTCTTTCGACGGGCGCTAATATTTATTATTTATTAATATTTATATTATATTTATTAATTTATTTACGCCTGGAGCGTAACTAGTGCACACTACTAACTAGTGTAGCGAATTGCCTGACAATAATTTTTCCCAAAGGCTCTGGGACGAGCCACTCTGCAGACTGGTACGGAATAATCTTCTTAATACGTCCTCCAGTCCTGTGGAGCAGGCTCGCCTCTTAGCTGCGGAGAAGTGGGAGTCGGGCCTTTGGCTACAAGCATTACCGTCACCCAATACGGGCACATTTCTGGATGGAACAGCTTTCCGGTTAGCCACTTCCCTGCGTCTTGGCACCCCCCACGTCGTCCCCTATCGCTGTGTTTGTGGTGCAAATGTGGACAGCCTCGGACACCACGGGCTGTCCTGTCAATGAAGCGCCGGCCGCATCTCCCGACATCACTGCCTGAACGATCTCATCCGTCGGGCTCTTGTCACCGCCGGGGTGCCAGCTGTGCTGGAACCCTCTGGTTTGGCGCGCGACGATGGCAAGAGACCAGACGGTATGACCCTGGTCCCTTGGAGAGTGGGACGGGCTCTTGTATGGAACGCTACTTGCGTCGATACACTTGCTCCGTCCCATGTCCAGGGCACCTCGAGTTCTGCAGGTGCGGCCGCCAATCAGGCGGAAAACCTCAAGCGGCGCAAATATGAGAACCTTAGTGGGGATCTCATATTTGAACCGTTTGGGGTGGAAACCTTAGGTACATGGGGTCTGGGTGCGCACAAACTTTTCGGAGAAATCTCCAAAAAACTCATTGAGGCCACCCGAGATCCCAGAGCCGGCACCTACCTGGCCCAGAGAATAAGTATCGCAATCCAGCGAGGAAACTCTTTGAGCCTTCTAGGTACTCTGCCTGGTGGGGACGACCTGGGAGATTTCTTTGTTTTGTAGCATTTTAAGTTTTGGAGTAGTTATTATTTTTTAGTACTTACCTACTTTTATGGTACAATTGATATTGTTATCATAACTAGTTTTTAATTCTTCTTTTTTAATATTGTAATATTTATTAATATATTTTAAAGATAAAATTAATATTATTTAAAAGCATTACTGTAACTATACTCAGAACTATTAATTACTATTTTTTTAAATAAAAACGATTAGGGGTTGAATATTAGAAAACTCTGAAATACGTAACTCATTATTTTTCAACTCTCAATAAAAGATAATAAAAAAAAATTTACTCAATTGAAACGGAATTTCATGAAATTATGTCCAAGGAATAAAAAGTTTCATACAAACTTTTATCCCACCTTGGGGGTTGAAAACGTTAACGTGTAACAAAAACGTACCTATCAAACGCACGGTAGTGTGTGTTTATAATCTGTGGTAGTGTATGTTGTTGTAATTTTTATTAATTGTATATATTTCGAAGTATTATTTAAAAAAATATCAGTTTTATACACACCTTCCTCCACATAAACTTTAAGTTTACCAAATATCATTCTCCTTCGTTGGCACAACCCTCGTAAAACCATACTGAAAGTTTTTCTTAGGTAAAGGTACTGAAAAACTATAATAACTTTCAGTTTTAGTACTATTCCTTAAAGCTTTTGTTAGTTAGCGACGCTTTAAGTCCTTAGTTACTGACAGGTGTTATGTGTACGGATACTTTGAGAAACATTAAATTATAGGGTTTCTCTTATCGCCAAAAAAGTGCTTCTGTGGAACACAAAGAAAGTAATGACTTTGTTTGTGTTCCACAGAAGTACTTTTTTGGCGATAAGAGAAACTAATGTCATTACATTTCGAGATAATTGTGATCCAATATGTCAGAAAAGTAGATTTCGATTTTATTCTCCTCATCAAAAAATATTTTGACTTTTTAATTAGAAATTTTTCGTCAAATGTACAAGAAACAATTGGACAAAGAGTTACCATTAGTTAATACCATTAGTGTTGACCAACGGCCGTTCATCACCTGCTTCAAATATTTTATTTATCAACTCGAAATACACAATATCAGGCCACTCCGACAGGCATAAGGTGATAACTCTCTAAAAGCGCAAAAACAATAATTACCGTGTCGAAAGTGCAAAATGTGTTAATGTACGTATAATGTGTGTTTATGTATGTTATATTATGTCATATATCCGGTCATTAGGTCTTGCGTATCACTGAAAGTTACTTTCAACGAGTAAGCAAATATAAACGAGCCGTAATAAAACCTCATACTTTAAACACTCAAAAAGATTTAAGGGCTGATATTAATATATCTTTATATCTTATCAATGAAACTATCGCATAAAATGTCACGATTTTCCTAATTTAGAACCAATATTCAACATTCTCAATTAAGAAAAAAACAGTTTTTATAGGCGGCCAGTAAACAAATTTGAAAAAACCCGTTCGACATTTGCAGTGTTTTAGACAGCGTTAGGGTGGCTAGCACCTGGTCTATGTCCTTGGGCTCATTGGTCCCCCGCGCGAGGGGTCATCGGCCTAGGTCCCCGAAATTCGAATGCACTAAAAAGCTTTTTCCAAGATGGCCGCGAGACCTGTTACCTGTAACATTACTCTATGCCAGGGCCATGCAACCTTTGTATAATCTGTTTAAAAAAGAACTAACTAATGTGTCCTTGTTGCACGGTAAATAGGTGATATTTTAATTAGTAGCATTATATTTACAAATGAATAAAATTGAAGTGTCTGTTTATAATTTTAAAGAAACAGTTTTTCACTAAATATGCATATGAGAGTTATACCTACGGTACTTATAAAAAATCAATTTTTAAAGTTTTACTCTGTCCATTTGTCTATTTGTTCCGGCTAATCTCTGAAACAGCTGGACCAGTTCACTGGCAAATAAATGATGTTGTAAGGAGTAACTAAGGCTACTTTTATCTTAGGTATGTTAGGCCAACGAAGTTGCGGGCACCAGCTAGTAATAAAAATAATTATATCTTTGGACGCTTCACACCACGTCAATCTGGTCACATGCTAAGTATCCGAAGGAGAAGAAGTATATTTAATACTTCTATACTATACATATATGTAAATTTTCAACTATATAATACACACGTTTAATACACATCCATCACTTATAAAACACAGAAAACTTTTGGTTCCCATGGCGGGATTCGAAACCGTGACCTCCGGCTTGACCGTCGACGGGCTAACCACTAAGCTACAGAGTCATTTTTAGCTTTATTAGAAAGTTATTGTTTCTTTGTTTACGTTTGTATTAAATTACATCTGAACGGTAAAGTCAGTAAACTTACTGAGATAATAAGGGCACTCATATCATTATGCACTAGAATACACTGAAATAGAACAATGAGCGAATAGAATAATACATTTAAGTGCTATCGGATAACAATATTATGAATATAATTATCATGCAATTGTTGCGTTATAGTTTATGATAATTAAACACAATCGCAGCACTTGGCGTATTGTTGTACAACTGAATATTAGATTTGTGTGCTTATTTATCGATGGGGTGTATGTAATTTTTTCGTGACGTATAAAACTAGCCCTACTTAAATATAAATATGTAAAGAAAAAATAATTAAATCTAAGTTACAATATTATTATTTTAATATATATTATTTTACATTCGTAAACAATTCTTGTTTTATATTACACTACTAGTTGTCCGCGACTTTATTCGCTTGAATGAAAATTAGTTTATTCTACAGACGTTAGATACCCTACATTACCTTTGTATGACCAGTAGACTATGTTAAGACATATATTAAGATCTAGAATATAAAATAACAAATGGCAATTTTTATTCAAATCCGGCCTACGCGGTAAATAGGAGCAAACACACATCCATACATCCTCACAAACTTTCATCAAATCAAATCCCTTATTCTACAGTCGCTAGGTATAACAGTACCATTCGGGTTATACTATGATCTATGCGCTACGTATCTCGTAGCTTGTCTACGAGCTGCGAATCTAGGCGTAGCTGAGCTACGCTCGTTGTCTAGGTGTAGCACAGCTACGGGTTTGCTACGGATATTATCTATTCGTAGCATAGTCTCCCGTAGCATATCTACGTTACGTGTACGGTATCGTTTATTTGTAGGTTGTAAAAATAGTCATCGTAGACAAACTAGCATAAAGGAATATTCGACTTTGTCTACAGCAATTTTATTTTTGCTTACAAAACTCTTACCCGCTTACTTATAAAATTATTTGCACAGCGGATTACTTAAGCAACGTTGCTATCTTTGTCTGGTACGTTGGAAAAGTCACTTGACAGACAAAGACATCGACGTTGTGTAAGTTATCCGTTGTGTAAGTATTTTTATTAGTAAGGGGGGTACTATTTTACCATTTTCAATTAATTTGTATTCGTTGTATTCCTTGGCATAGAAGCTCGAGCTTATATTTGTTTTATTCGTGTTGAATTTACCACAAAACTATTTCATTATAGATCACTCGCGTGAAGAAAATCCTACTACTATTATAAATGTTAAAGTTTGTGAGGATGTTTGTTACTCTACTGAATGGATATTGATGAATTTTGGTATGGTAGTAGCCTAAGCTCTGGATTAACATACTTTTTATCCCGACAAACTAAAGAGTTCCCTTGGGATACTACAACTACGCGGATGGAGCCTAGCGAAAAACTAGTCTTAAATAAAAATAAAAATTGTAAATCATGTGAAAACTTAAGGTCTTTTTTTACAAGGAATATTCTTCTTCTGCTGTCAAATGTCATATGGCGTGCTGGTATTCAATGTTTTGGGATGCACATCAGCCGGGTTGACGAGCCCTGCCGCGACTACTCCTTAGAACAAGTTGCGTTTCGGCCGCACGCACACACGCGCGCCGACGCACACAGACGCGCACTCACACACCGACGTCACGCACTGCTTGTGCCCACTACTTATGCCCACCTCCTAACTGCGCCCAATTTATTGTGTATTTAAAAAATACCACATTCTGAAGCGATTTCAAATAATTTTTGTTTCCGCTGCTGTGTATAATTTAGCACTTGCAACTTTCCGTAATTTTGTATATTTTAAAAGATGTTACATTTTTAAGTTGTAATTTTTTAAAACGAATGTTTTCCAATAGTACGGTTCGAAAGAAACTTGCTTAAAAAGATACTATGATTGTAATCATTGTGCAAAACTAAACATTTATTGGTCGGATTGTTTTTTTTTTGTTCACTATTATAAATATCTCTATTTAAAGGCAAAGAATTGGACATTATTTTCTCGAGAAACGCGTGAATCGTACATACCCTATATGTTTTATTTGTAGAAACCATTCCGTTTCTAGTAGACTAGTAGACATCCTATTTTCACTTATATAGACAAATACATACTCCAACGGTCACGACCCCTGTGTCTCAATGGTTTTTTTTTAATCTATAATATTATAGATCCTGCTACTATTTTATAAATATGAAAGTTTATGAGGATGGATGGATGGATGGATGGAATCTTTCACGCAAAAACTACTGAACGGACTTTGATGAAATTTGGAATGATAGTAGTTTAAGCTCACATAACACATAGGCTACGTTAATAGAACCAGGCGTTACTTTGCGGATCTCCATAGCATACACATTAATTAATATTATATCTAGCAATATCCCAACATGCAAACGTTTTGCACGATCTTATTTCTGAGTGTACGCATAAGCAGTGTGGGAGGGAGACTTTACGCATGCATATGCGTGCACTCACACATTTCCTTGCAGGTTGTGGGTATTTTTTTGTGGGATGTTGCTAGATATAATATTAATTAAATTGTATACATAGGCTACGTTTTATACCGAAATAGTACAGTGTTTCATTTCTTCTCTCGAGAATCTTTTAAAAGTTTTCTGTGTTCCTAGGTCATGGATGTGTATTAAATGTGTATAGTATGAAATAACTAAATATATTTCCGTTAACTGGTACCCCGTAACATAAGTTCACCTCCAGGACAGCACTTCATAGCGTTCGGAAACAAGTTGAGCACTTTACGAGCTGACGCATAAAGTTTTATGTTTTTTATACAAAAGTTTTTGACATTAGCACGCCAACGTTTGAATTAAATACTCCAGTGGACGGTGGGAAAATTGTGTACATGTTGATCTAGATCTCTAGCGGATATAAATGGTTCTAGGTTAAACTAATATAGCTGCAGTTTTTATATGATTCGCCTTTACGGCATGAGTAAGTGCAAAATGAGAACAAATAAAGATGCACAATTAATAATAACGATTTTTTTATATTTTTAATTCATTTAACATACAATATTTTATTATTACTCAGTTACATTAGAAAACCGGCCAAGTGCGAGTCGAACTCGTACACGAAGGATTTTGTACAAAACGAGAAAATACACGTTTGTTGTATAGGAGCTTCACTCGAATATTTATTTTATTCTATTTTTATCCGTCTACGGCGAAGCCAAAAGGAAGGGTAATGATTTTGGCAGTCTATGTATGTATTATGTATGTTTGTTCCACCGTAGCCTCAAAACTACTGGTCCGATTTTAATGAATGAGGTGTCAATAGATTCGTAATAATAGCCCACCCGGGTGACATAGGTTATACAAATATTTTATATTTTTATAGATTTTATGAAATAATATAGTTATTATTAATATACATTGTTATAGCGGCAACAGAAATACATCGTCTGTGAAAATATCAACTGTCTAGCTATCATACAGATAGACGGACAGACGGACGGACAGCGCGGGTCTTAGTATAGGGTCCCGCTTTTACCTTTTGAGGACGGAACCCTAAACAGGCTCCTTTATCCACTGTGTTTTTCCTCTCTACTTCAAACATAATAATTAATTCATGTGTCGAAGCTAGCACGTGATTTATAGACCGCGTCCCGCCGTTAGACACAGCGGTAACTTTATCTTTTAACTGTCTCAGTTAATTATTTGGTTAATCACTATCGCCACTTATCTTCTCACTCGTGTCTGTGTTAAAAGTCTAGGCACTTATACTTATACTTAGGCACACTTGGTGCAGGAGATTGGGAATAATCTATTGCAAGTGTTATAACGAAGTAAATATACACCGGCCTTCAATAGTACATTATTAAAATTTTCTTATAAAATTTTAATAATGTACTATTATATATTATATATTATTTTCATAGAAAATATTATTAGATTTTTGATACTAGTAGAAAACCCAAAAAAATTTTCCTTAAAATGCTTTTTATTCAAAATCTCGAAAATTTACTCACTTATTAATAATATTATTCACGCAACGAATACGCTAATCCATGTTGCAGTCTTTGCCTGTCAAGTGGCCTGTCCAATGTAATAGACAAAGACAGCAGCATTGATTAGCGTATCCATTGCGTAATTATTTTTATTACTAAGGGGCCCCATTGTTTATAATTTTTTTTTTTAAAGTGTAGTACTTTCTACAGAACAAATAGTTAATGTTTGTAAACTAATAAAAATAAAAATATATATTTTTTTAAGTGTAGTACTTTCTACAGAACAAATAGTTAATGTTTGTAAACTACTTTGAAAATAAACGGTTTATTTATTAATCTTTAGCAGGTCAGTGTAGTTTCGTAGTCGTTTTCATCAAATTTGAATATATTGTGCCTAAATATATTTTTGTATTTATACAGAAAAAGAACTGTACACATAAAGTTCGAATGTAAGAATCTAATTTTTTTTTAACTATTTCTATTTTTTAAATGAATTAGTGTACTAGGCGTGGAAAGTCTCTGCCTTGCTGTGCAACAATATCCACTCAGTATAAAACATCTGTTTGTTCGTGTCCCTATCATTCATATTCCCACTTTCCTTTTTCTTAATCTTACAGAAACTTTGAAGATATGACAATAGTCACAGGTAATCATCATCATCAGGTATCATCGCTATCGCTGACAGCGCTAATCAAAATTATTGTATTCATGCGTGAAGCCACTTTCAGTACTGTTTTACGCGAATCGTGCAACCGGAGATGTATGAAATTTGGCTGGTAAGTTTACATGGAGAAATGTGTTCAGAAAGCATTTTTTTTTATTAATGCTTAGTAAAACATAATATTAATAAAAATAACAACGACACACACTACCGTACGATTGATAGATACAATTTTGTTACACGTTGACTTTGTCAATCTGTCACAACATTTACATTTTTTATCTAAGAGGCAAAATAACCCCTGTAAAGTTTATGGGCGATATTATTATGGGCGAATTTCGACCACAAGGCGACCTCCACTTTGTAGATCACAATTTTTTTTTATAAAAAAAACCCGACTAAATATATAACCCATATTACCCAGGCTATTATTACGAATCTACTGACATGTCATTCATTAACATCGGATCGATAGGTTAGGCGCTACGGTGGAACAAACATGCATATATACAATATATATACATACATACATACATAGACTGCCAAAATCATTAGCCTTCCTTTTGGCTTATCCGTAGTCGGGTGAAAAGTACGTTCACTACTGTCGGTAATCGGTATGTAAGCTATTAGAGAAATATAATATACTTACCCCACTACGGCGCGGCGAAGCCAAAAGGAAGGGTAATGATTTTGGCAGTCTATGCGTGTATATATGTATGTACTATGTATGTTTGTTCCGTACCGACTAAACTGCCAATACGACTTTAATGAGTGAGGTGTCAATAGATCCGTAATAACAGCCCGGGTAATATAGGCTATATAATTTACGTAGTCGGGTTACAGTTTTTTCTAAATAAAAATTGAAGTTATTTAAGAATTCAAGTTACATCCGTATTAACAAAATTCGTCGTATCTATGTGAGTGCACATTGGAAGCCCTTTCGACTGAGCGACCCATTCGCCCGAGTAAGGACACATTTGGGGTCGCGGGCTTCCTGTTGCCGAACTAACAGCCCGAAACGGACGCCACGGTGAACTAACATCACTGCTTAGTAGTAGTTTCACGCATAACATCGAGTAAGGTATGGAAGAATATTTCATTTTCGTTTCATTCTCTTTTTTCTTTTTTTTACGATGTCAATCCCATCGTACTTTATTCCAAATACACTACTACTTAATCTTAAATATTACCTAAAACTGGAAATTAAAATAAAAGGGGTAACGCATTCTAGCTACTTCAGAATTAGGTTCAGCTAGAATGCTATGAAATACACCTAGGTGCGTTAGTGCGCTTAGTGGTATCTAGGTATAGTTAGGTATAGTTTGCTCCGCATAACACAAAGTAAACACAGAGCATTTAGTGCTACTATGTACTCTATGTTCAAATTTTTGAGACTTGTGAATATAGCCAGGGAGTAATATAAAAAAAATGTTTCCAGCTCACGAGCTCTGAGTTTTTTTAATGAATAATTTTGAAATTTTAGGTAAGAAAACTGTGAAAAAATATACATATACGTTTCTGCCAGCAATTTTGTCCCGTAAAATATATTTTAAATACCCTTTAAAACATCAAAATAATTATTAAAAAATCGATATACTGATATAGTATTGTTTTTTACAGTATAATAATCATTTTTATAAAAACTCCCACATGTGCACATCCCACATCCTGACATGTGCTAGCTTTAATTTGACTATGCTCCGAAACTACTGGATGGAATTTGATGAAATTTGAAAAATATAGAGAGTAGACTACGGGGAAGGACATAGGCTACTTTTTATCGCGTCAAAATTTGCGGTTCCCACGAGTTTTTCTTTTACGCGTGCGAAGTCGCGGTCAACACGCTTGAATCTATGAAATCAAACTAAACTCCGTTCAGAATCTAAATTTAAACAAAGAAACAATGCTACTAATTTGAACGTTCCTTATTTACCGTGCAATAAAGAAATACAATGGTATGGTATTTCTTTATTGCACTGGTATTACATTAATTTGGTCGAATTCAATATTTTTATTTACTTTTATATTAAATTGGATCAAACAAAAATTGGATTAAAATGAACAGATTTCTATTGGATATTACATTAACTGTCGGGTGACGTATACGAGGGACGAATTGATTGCGCTAAGTAATTAATAAGATAGTTGTATCTCGTTATAATTTAATGGAGCAGACGGCGGTGGGGTGGCATGTGCAGGGGAGGTGTGTGTGTGATGGCGATTTTTCTACGCACTTTCCGATCCGCATTACGTATTATCGCGCGGACACTCACACACGCGTACGACCAATAAATAGATTCTACTAAACGGTGAAATTTAAAAAACGAACAAAACTGGCGAATCGCAAGCCGCACACATGCAACTAAATGCAACCCAATCATTAGCGGCTGATGACGGAAATTGAACTTTGACGAGAGGCATTTGAGTCTAAAGTCGTGTGTGTAAGGCTTCTCTGTGAGTATAGAGTTGGCTTACACGCGAGGGAACGGCACGCACACGCGGGAAATTTTTGACCGTAGGAACACCGAATTTACGAGCGCGTGTGCCGATCGCTCTCGCGTGTGCATTTAATGCATTCTTTTAACGCGTGCGTGTATGTGTGTCGGGTAGTGTGTCATGACGTATTCGTACTAGTTTTTTCTCTTTTTTGCTCGCGAGCGCCACACAGGGACGAGTGAAAAAATAATTTTAAGTGGCGCGTTTAATTTTTGAGTTCTCTGTCCCGCGCGAAATGGGACGGCATTACTTTTTTAAATTACCGATGTCCGCGGCTCTCATTTGTTTATTTTAAATTTTAATTACTATTTTTATTGACGCACCTACGGGGCCTATTATGCGCGTATAACGGCGCCTTATTTTATTTTGTTAATTGTAGTTTTGCAAATACACAATGTTAAGTTATAATTGAGAAAATTAACTAATTAAATAGCTGATAAACTTTTCATAAAAACTGTTGTAATGGGGACTATGTAAGGCATTAATTTTAATTGTTTGCGTAAAGAAAACTCTCTGATGGCGAGTTGAAGTCATAGTCTCGTTTTTATTAATATTTTATTTAATTTGTTTTGAATTATTTGATGATAGTCTAGTTTAAAATGTAGGAAGTCGTAAGTAGGTAAATGTAAAAACCTCATATGAATTAATCAGAAAAACCTCGACCATCCTCGGTTGTTTAGGAGCTATCTTTTCCATCATGATTTGCAGTTGCTGCTAATAGACATCTGCCGTAATCGTCTGGCCAGATTTAAGAAAGCTGTAGTGAACGACACCGGCACTAGTCCACCAAACGCTCACAAGTAACTTTTTTTAAGTCAATTTTCACTTGGGGCAGGCTTTGGCTGGTTCGCCAGGGTTCAGCCATTGCGATGAGCGTTTCTGATTATCGTACAAAATTGACTTTTCATCACAAGTAATGATTCGATTTAAAATCACTTCATTATTGCGCCGGTTGAGTAATGTAACGCAGCAGTCGACGCACGTTTGTCGGTTTGCTGCACTTAATTCATGACGTACCCACCTCTCAAGCTTTTTCACCTTCCCAATTTGCTTCAAGTGGATTAAATCAGTTTTATCACTAACACTGCAGCCTGCAGCTAACTCGGCCGTGGTTTGCGATGGATCCGCTTCCACAATAGCCTTCAATTCTACATTATCAACTTTGGTCTCCGGCCGTTCACGGGGCTTGTCCTGCAGGTCCAAATTTCCAGAACGAAAACGTTGGAACCAAAAAAGCACTGTGTTTTCTTTTGTGACACCGCTGCCATACACATCATTAATCCTTGGAGCCGTTTCTGCAGCACTGGTGCCACGGTGGAACTCGTACTCGAAAATAATACGATATTTCTAATTTTCCGTTTTGTAAACAGAGTGGCGCAAAGAAAAAACCAAAACAGAAAAAAAACAAATGAATTACGGTTTTCGAAACACAAATGCATGAGTAAATAGCGGTATAAATTTGAAATTGGAATTCCTAACCAAAGAAGATATATTTGAGATCAAAGTGGCCAGTACGACAAAACCAAAAAATCCTAATATTAGGTCTTTACCTATGAAATGGCCGTTTTGTATGAAAAAATTTAAACGAATTTTTTTCATGTATTTTTTATTTGTATTAATCGAAGTAATCACCCATGCAATCAATGCATCTTTGCCAACGCAGTGACAGTTTATTGATGCCCTTCTTAAAGAAATCAGCTGGACGGGAGGCAACAAATTCTAAAAAGTAGTAGTCTGTAGGCGCAAGGTCTGGTGAGTAGGGCGGATGACGGAGAGCTTTCAACCCCAGTTCTTGCAACTTGGAGACCGTCAGCTGTGCAGTATGAGGTCGCGCGTTGTCGTGCAGGAGCAGCGGAGACGAGCGATTGACCAATGCTGGTTGGAGATGTGCCAGCTTCTCCATCATTGTGTTCAGTTCTTCACAGTACACATCTGAAGTAGTGCTCACCTTGTTTGGTAAGAAGCTGTGATGAATCACACCGGCGCTAGACCACCAAACAGTGACCATCACTTTTCTAGGGGTAAGTTTTCGTTTAGGGCATTGCTTAGGTGCTGAACCAGGATCCAACCAACTTGCTGAGCGCTTGCGGTTATCAAACAGAATCCATTTTTCATCGCAGGTAACAATGCGGTTCAAAATTCCTTCATTTGTGTGTCTGTTGAGCAGTGCAGGGAACGTCTCGACGCGTACTTCGCGCTGGTGATCATTGAGTTCGTGGGGCACCCATTTGTCAAGCTTTTTTACCTTGCCATTTTGACGAAAATGGACCAATATTATTTTGACGCTAACGTCGAAAGCTGCTCCTAATTCAGCCGTAGATTGTGTATCATCAGCTTCCACAATCGCCTTTAATTCGTAATTGTCGACCAAAGTCTTCGGACGACCGCGACGTTCATTTTTCAGGTCGAAATTTCCAGAACGGAAACGAGCAAACCAATAACAGGTGGTGCGTTGGTTTGTAGTGTGCTCCGTAAACGTCGTTGATGTTGCGTGCCGCTTGTGCCGCGTTGCTGCCACGACGGTACTCATACTCCATAATTACTCGAATTTTTAACGTATCCGAATGATGACGAAAAAGATTGAAATGCGATGAAAATGTAATACTAATCAATAAACAAATGATGAATTTTGGAAAAATAATTCCATGTTTTTAAAATAAAATTAATTTGAAATTAGAATTCTTAGCCAAACAAAAAATATTTTGATTTGAAATGGCCAGTACAGCAGAACGGCAATTTCATAGGTTTTTCAAGACCTATTATTATCCACTTTTGTTAATAAAGCGTTGGTAAATTTGATTATGTTATTTTTGGTTTATTTTTACTTAATTGTATAAGTAAAAATAAACATAATATAGTTTTACTTAATGCCAGTGGCGAAGGCCTACCCTGTATAATAGGTAGCGATGAGGTGCATAGGTCGCGTATCTGCAGGTGGGGTAAATATTGGGTAATTTTAAGTCATTCCAATGAAATATGATTAAAAATTTATTGATTGTAAATAGGCGTATAAATAAAATTGTGTGTAAAATAATATGTAAATATTAAATAAGGTGTAGGAGATCCCTACAACTATCTCAACTTCTGCACGGATTTGAATTAAAATAATTACGGAAAATTAAACGTGAATGAAAATTGTACAATCTAATTGTATTTTGGTTTGTGATTGCGAATTGTTTTTAAAGCGTGTTTTATACGTTCAATGTCTATTATTTTATTTTAAAACTTTTAGTGTATTAAAATCCTAAACAAGTTACTACAAAAATTGTTTTTTTTTAATACTCTACCAGAGTTTGATTTTTGATATCGTTTCCAATTGGCGCCAAAAGATGGCGTTGGCGGTCCGGTAGCACTAAGGCGCCTACGCCTAGATGCATGTAAGTGACGTATGCCTCGTTCAAATAAGGGTTTTATTATTTTGTAAAATAAAATCATATTTATTTATTGTTATTTCATGGATTAATCTTTTTTACTTTTTTTTGAATGGGTGATAAATTATCAAAAAAATATAATGGCTTAAAACAGAAACGCTTCTTTGAATTAAAAGTAAAACAACCATAATATAAAATAGAATCATAATAATACTAACAATATGTAGTTACGCTTAAAATTAAATTGTTTCGTTAGAAGCTAGAAGCTCAGCTACGCTCCTCTAGAAACTAAAAGCTCCACTACGCTTAAGTAAGGTTGCTCCACTAGAAGCTAGAAGCTCCACTACGCTTAGGTAAGGTTGCTCCACTAGAAACTAGAAACTCCGCCACGCTTACGGGGCTCCCCGCCCTGTCCGCCACAACCTTAGATCTAGAATGAAATAAGCGATAAAATGTTGTCAAATATAATAATCAAATAGCTATTATAAAGTGGTAAAATTATGCTTCTTTACATTCAAAAATACTTGACCGCTCAAGGCCATAAGGAAGTAAAGCTTACAATTCTACGTAATAGGTAGCCCCTAGCCCTCACATCCTCAACTATTCTCCCCCGCCCGACAACCTTGTATCTATATCCTCCCCCTCGCAGGAATCCCCACATCCACACACGATCGCTGTCGCAAGTGTAGTGCATGTACCGATAGCAGGTGCAGGAATAGTTTCGATTAGTTTTTTTTTTTTAGTTTTAACTTTAGTTATTTTTAATTTTAGATGGTTAGTGATTTATTTGGTATTTTTCTACAGTGCGTCAAATGTGATATTTGTTATTGATGTTTACCGCTCGCGCGAACCGTACATTTTGGCGCCGTAAAAGTAGCCTATGTCTCCGTGGTCTACTCTAGGGATATCTGTGGCAAATTTCATCATAGACAGTCAATTAGTTTCGGAGCTTTTTCAATGTAAACAAACAAACATACAAGCAAACAAATTTTATCTTTATAATATTAGGATAGACAAACAACATAAAATAAGGCTAGCGTAGCGAGCTAACTAATTTTTATAAAAAAGCGAGATTTTGTTATATTATTTGATCTATTTTTTTACAAAAGTAAAGATGTTATTTTTTTTATGCGAAGATCATAGACTTATAAAACAGCGTGATTATATGAATATAAAAAAAATGTTACTCCGGTACTTTTACGGATGTCCTGTAGCCACTGTATGATGTAGTCAGACGATCTCTGTGGCTCAGTGGCTCAGTGTGGCTCAAGCCGGAAACAAAAAGCTTTTCCGTGTTCTTGGGTCATGGGTGTGTATTAAATATGTGTATAATATAATTAAATATATTTCCGTTGTCTGGTACCCGTAACACAAGTTCTTCGAGAACTTACCACGGGACCAGATTGACGTAGTGTGAACAGTGCAGCGATATTATTATTACTAGTTATTATATATATTCTATACCTACATAACTTTATTTTCTTTTATACGTTGTGACTTGAGGTGCGACTCTCAAGCGTACATGTAACGTACTATTTACTAGCTGACTAACCTTTTTAAGTAATAGATCATCAACACCATCAGCTGCACTCCACAGTTCTATCTTATGAAATAAATCCAGACGTTCTCTGCTAGCCGTACTAAGTACGTAAGTGTGTGTACTAGACGGGGGCTAGACGTGGTGACCCAGTGGCCGGCATCGAGTTTCTTGTGTTTGCGCTGCGTCCCGCTCGCACTAGCCCAAGGTCACTAGTCCCGATCACTATACAGTATAGAGGTATTGTGGCTGCGAAGGAATTTGCAGATAAGCTCCCTGAATTGATGCGTTAAAGGGATTTAAGTGGATGTGTGCTTAGAAGATATGAGAATTTGTGCTCTGTGTTATGGAAATTTTTAAATTGTAGTTTTGACTCTGTGACAAGTTTTGTACCAATTAATATAACTATACAGGTATGAGTACTTGTATACCTAGTATTTACAATCTTTGATTCTCCTTAACGCCGAGGCGTTAGTAGACACTTGCTTTAACAGTAAACTTCAGACTCAGATCAAAGAAAGACGAACAGACAGCAACAACAGCTACATAGTTGGCTTTCGATTTAATTGCGCTACTGCTACTGAGAAGAAAATACTTACGTACAGAGAAACAGCTTTCATTGAACAATCCAAATCGATCCTTTGAAAATTTTGACAGCCCCTTCAACAGCTCACAATTTTTCCACACAATCATAGACACACCGTATGCTTTTAGTAGTTCTCTGTAAGTAACTACGAGTATTATACTTAAATATTTAATTTCTATTAACGGTAAATAACCTAGTTAATCTAGTAACGGCCTCTTACGGGCGAATACAGAAACGCTAATCAAAATTATGATTCCTCCTATTCACATGCTGTCTCCATCTCTGCTAGCCGAAATGACAAGGACAGCATTTGACTTGAGCGTCACTTAATTGAACTATCGGTTCAATATTCAGCCGTAAGCTAACTAAAGCATAGCTAATATATACGCGAAAGCCTTAGGGCTGTTACAACATTAGTGTTGTAACAGCGCTCAAGAAGATTTACTTAGTCGACGCATACAATTGAAAGTCTATCTTGACTTGAACCCTTTTATACTAGATAATATTTTCACAATATTTCAAGAACTTGTTGCCATTATGATATGCGAAGACAAAAATATTCAATGTAAATCTACAGGGCTGTATATATGTCAGTATAGCTCAAGCTTATTGTCCGCAAGTAGAATACGCGAAGACAGAACATAATAAACGGCCAAAAGTAACCAAAATATACGCTTTATATTGATAACAAACGAAAATAATTTGAATCTGTCGTACGGCGAAACTATGCACGAGCCGCATGTCAAAAACAAAGCCCCACATACTATTGTTGCGCCCTTTTTAAATATGCCAAAGGAATATTTTTAGGATGGCTCGAAAACTTTTGTGTTCGCAGGCGAGTAATCTCGGCTAAAACATGAATATTCAGCAACAACATCGCCAGCTATCAGAGATATATAAATATCTTTTTATCTGTTTGTTGTTCTATGGCTGTCAGGTTTGAATATGGAAGACTTGGTTAGTACAAAGTAAACAAAACAATAAAGGAACTATAAATGTTTTAACGATAGATGTTACAATTAAGGTTTTCGATATTTAGTGCAAATGTGAAAATTGACCAATTACGCTTAGGCCGTGTTCACATTCACCAATTGAAGCAGGCCATTTTGACATTTGCACTGATGACTCACTGGAATCTTGAGGTTAATGAACTATATAGCTGTTGTATGTGACTATGCTATATAGACAGAGTTTTTATAATTAAGCTAATTTGGTATTCGCATCGCTTAGGTGAATCTAATAAATAACGAATAATATGTAAATAGATACTGTCTGTACTATCAGGGATTCTAATTCTTATGCAGGTTGACCGTTGTCATAATTTGTTCGTATTATAGTCAGTACCTGGGTAACCGAACTTTACCCGGATTTTTTACAAAAATTTAAAAATTAAAAAGAATCACATAAAAATTATCTGATCGGGGTTCGAACCCCCCCACATTCCGTATTTTCGAACAAAGCATAAATTATACATACGCATACCAAACTGACAATAGAACTGACACAGTGACTGACTGTCAACAGAGTTGAAATTATTGATGTATTGTGGCACGACGAAAGAAAAAACATGTATCGCTCAAAAACGCGCAGTTTCCAGAGATAAAACCTAGCTAGGTCGATTTTTCTCCGCCAGAACTCCCCGCATACTAAATTTCATGGTAATATTTGGTCGTTGTTTCCTATTTTAATTTGTTACAATTGCGCTTCGAGGATCGATGGATGGATGGATGCTTGGTTCTCTTTCATGCCAAAAACGATTGAACGGATTTTAATGAAATTTGTTTTGGTATTAGTTTAGACTCTGGGCCCCATCTGTATTCAAGATGGGAGCCGCTCTAATTATTATTATTATTATCACTTTGTCGACTGATTATTCCAAATTAAATTAATGGCATATTACTAGTTGGAAAGAAAAAGGGGAGGCCTTTGCCCAGCAGTGGGACACCAAAGACTAATGTTATTAAAATTTGGAAGGAACTTCAAAATATGATGTAGAAAATTGGAAAAAAAAGATTATTTTGTCTCGTTAGTTAACAAAAAAATACTGCAATAAAACTATTTACTAAAAGTAGCAGTTTTATTTAAAACACCCAAAGGCTAAAACCTAAAACATAAATCATTGCAACAAAAGTTTTCCGTATTCTCTACCCAACTGAACCCATCAACAATGCGGGGCGAGTAGTGTCAGTAGTGTGGGGTCATGTGGGGGTCACGTGGGGGTCACCCTCCTTGACCTTCGAAGGTCAGGGGGTGTAGACGCATGGGGCTGTAGGGTTACACGTCAACATGTAGGTTACTTATTCACTTGTCCTGGACTGTTTTCTTTTTGCCTTTGTTTCCTTTTTCGTTTTATCGTAGTTCTCCTTACGGGTTCAATTTATGAATGAGCGTGAAACATTTTTTTATAGCGATGATGAGGATAAAAAGTACTTAGGATAGTACTTCTCACAACATCAGCTGTCTGTCAGTCTGAAAGTCCTGTGAAAATCGGTCCAGTCGTTTCAGAGGTTAGCTGGAACTTTTATAAGCTCTAAGTGAAAAGCATTTAATTTATAATTACAAACAGACAATTCAATTTTATTTATTTGCATAGACTAGCTGATGCCCGCAAATTCGTTTGCATTGGATTATTGAAAACGGAAACCTATTTTTTAAACGCAACACTAAGACAAATGTAGCCTAAGTTAGCATTTTAACATCAGCTATCTGACAGTGAAAATCTGGTCAAAATCGGTCCAGCCGTTTTAGGGACAAGCCGGAACAAATAGACACAGTCAGAGAAAAATTTTTAAAATTTGATTTTTGGTGTAGGTACCGTATATACTATCATATGCACTTTGTGCAAAGCTGTTAATATCCTACTAATATTAAAAATGTGAAAGTTGATGAGGATGGATGGATGGATGTTTGTTACTCTTTCACGCAAATTACTGAACGGATTTTGATGAAATTTAGTATGATAATAGTTTGAGCTATAGATTAAAACGTAGGATACTTTTTATCACGTAAAACTACAGTGTTCCCATGGGATACTTTATTTACTCGGGCGGAGCCGCGGGCAAAAGCTAGTATGATATAATGTTATCTGTTGGAAGCTACTTATACTTTTTACATAACATCATAACTTTTTAAAGTGCAGCTCAATACACAGATGGCGCTAGGTGTAGAAAATTTAATTTTGATATTTACTTTAGGTGTGCTGAGCGTATTTTTAGATTTTAAATGATTAATGAATTTTGCCTTCTGCCGTGTGCTCTGTACCTACACATCGTGTTCCCAGTACATTTGCTGTTTTACTATTCATTTTTGTATATTTAAGCGCAAATAAAATAAAATTTATGATATTGAATACAAATATGGGAACTATTTAACTTTCTCGGTGTTACAATGGCATGTGGTAATTGTTGGTTAATTTTCGCGTCACCGTTTGCGCATGCGCAGAAAATTGAGCACATAATATGCGCAAGACCATGTACAGGATTAGGGCTGGTGATGGGCTATTTATGAGTTATCGAAATACATACTACTTATTTATTAATTAAATGTCCAAGCTTATGTCCGTGAAAGGAGAACGCCTTTTCTATAGAACGCGCTAAACGACTTATAAATATCGTTATGATAGTTTTACACATAACTGTGAAGTTTATTTTATAAATGATTTCATAATACTTTGACAGTGCGTCAGATCATCATGCGATTCGACTGCCCATTTGGCCGATTCCATAAAAACCCTATTAGTTACATAGGTATTATGTTATGGGTTATGTATATTTAATGTTGCCATTCTATCATTACTATAATGAGTGAAAATATATCCTTTTTATTTACTTTGATTTTTCACTGGTTGAATAAACATAAGGGGGTTAAGTACTTAATTTTTTAAATTTTGTTTATGTGACTATATTAAGCTTAGGCCTTTTCATCCGTTATTGTATTATGTATACAGTATTCTCCGAGCGAAGTAACCACTCTTGAAATACTTGAGACAGGTGGTTTTAAATATCGTATGGTTGCCCAAGCACATACGTCATTCTCACAACACAGTCAGCCTAGTCCAGAGGAATGGCTGGTCAATACGTCTGGGGCCAACCATGTGCGGTTTCCTGACGATGTTTTTTTTGTTAGAGCGTACTCATAATGTACTTGAGATATGAAAAAGTCTCTTTGGCACACTCCACAACCCGAGAATCGAACCTGCCTCTCTCGAGTGCGAATCAAACGGTATACCCACTACTGCGACTATATTAACGTAGGTGTGGTAGCGTCCATAGATACGAGTATTATTAGATACTAGCTTTTGCCCGCGGCTCAAACCGCATGAATACAGCACTCCACGGGAACACTACTATTTTGGGATAAAATGTGGCCTATGTGTTTATCCAGAGCCTAAGCTACTACTATGCCAAATTTCATGAAAATCCGTTCCGTAGTATTTGTGTGAAAGAGTCACATACATCCATCCATCCTCACAAACTTTCACATTTACAGTAGTAAGTAGGATAATAAGAGAGACATGCAGAGGATATTGCCGGAAAGGCCTCGGCAGCCCTGCGTTCGGGGCAGTGATCTAAAACACTCGCAGCCGATACTGCGGGGGCAACGGACGCCAGAACATATTTAGAAAAAATATTTGGCAAATGCCAAGTGCAATGCTCTTTACACTCGCTGGAAATTAAATAGGTGATCGCATCTGTACCTACGTGTTGGGTGTTAATACAATCACGTGTTACATTTTGCAGACCGGTTGCTGGGTGAATACAAACGCATTCTTATCTAATTTCAAATGTTCAACTTAATACTAAGTGACGTACATAGGTTTGAGCTGTGTAAAAAAACATATTAAGCAAGTTATATTTAACAATTGAAATTAAGTTTTTGTGTTTGTAATAATTACAATATCCTTTGCGATTTTGATTTTAAAAAGAAAAACGTTCAGAGCCAGCGAGCCATAACAATTGTAAGATAAAACGAGTATTTTACATTGTATTTTGTAATTTTGTTTAAAGTTACGGACGTGTAGAAAGGGGACAGATATTTGTTTTGAATTAATTATCATAATACTATGCATATACAATTTTTATAATTTTTAAATCTTTGAGAACGTAATATTATGTTTTTAAAAATGTGGATCGGCGATTGCATCAAATTATATTTAACATTTAAGGAATTTAAAACACGAGTACATACTCTTCTAACGTAAAGTAACTTACTAACGTAGTAGGTACAGTTTTATTCTAGTAGGTACTGCGTAATAAAAGAACTTTAGGTTTCATAAAAATTTAAACAACCTAAGTAACACAGAATGTGTTTATCATACTCTTGTGGATCGTAACGACACGACAAAGGGTCATTTCCGAAAGTTTTAAACAGTTTTCATATACGTTTATTAATTGGCTATTAACCTTAAGTGAGTCATTAATTATTATGCTATTAAGAGTTGAAACTACTTTTCAATTTATACAAAAGTTGAAATTACTACCAAATTATTTAAGATACATTATCCCTTGTCGTTCATCCCAGTGATCAAGTTCCCATCGATTAGAATTATCGTAGTCAATATGTAACTGGTGTTGCTTGTCCATGCCGTAATTAATGCCCATTTTTCGTGTCGGGCGGTGTACAGTAGAGATGCAGCACTCTCGTGTGATCTAGAGACGTTATGTATTTTTGTGGGTGACGGCGCGGGTCGTCGACCCGGCTAGGGTTTGGGCCTCAGTACAACGCACTGCGCGCGCGCAGCCGTCAGACTCAATGCTACAGATGATTGATTTTAGAGCTGGCATACATCATGACTGGCGTCAGTTCGCGGAATTAGAGCCGCCATTTTGGGTTTTCGTGTAGAATGTAGGCTTTAAAAACACAGCGTATATGCTACTGCTCACTAAATTTATATAATATACTGTTCGGAATAAAAGATAATAGATTACAATACATAAGGTGCCTAGTATAATTATTAATTATATTGATATAAGAGAATAGAACTGCTTAGAATTAATTTTATTTGTTTTAAAATACTATTTTTTAAATAATTTAAGTATATACTGCGGCCTATAAGCGTCGGCTCACACCGAAACGATAGCGATTCAAAATTGAACTTTATTAACGACACAAGAAGATACACGTTACATTGCAAGAGTTCGAATGTCAAACTGCACCACCGCTCTTGCAATGTAACGTGTATCTTCTTGTGTAGTTAGTAAGGTACAATTTTGAATCGCTATCTTAAAAATGCAGCACCTCATCACGTCGCGTCTCGGTGTGAACTGACGTTATGCGTTTCTATTTCCAAAATCTAAATACTTTAATTATACTTTGTTTGGAATGTACATTACCATAAAATTTAAAATTATTTTATTATTTAATGTATTTTGATCTTTAGTTTTAATGTCTCCGTCGGCGAAGTAACATTTTAGGTAGATATTTTAATAAATATTCCAATATTTTTCACTATTGTAAACCTCCCATAAGCTTCCAAAATTAAGTAGTCAAGTTGTCCAGCCGTTCTCGAGTTTAATACAGAGACATTTTATAGAGATGTAGTAATTTTCAGTCGATACAAAGACACACACACACACACACAAGACACATACACATGACCATGACATGACCATGACCATGACCATGACACATACACATACACATACAAGACCAAAATTAAGTAGTCAAGTTGTCCAGCCGTTCTCGAGTTTAATACAGAGACATTGGAATAGCAATCCATTTTATAGAGATGTAGTAATTTTCAGTCGATACAAAGACACACACACACACACACAAGACACATACACATGACCATGACATGACCATGACCATGACCATGACACATACACATACACATACAAGACCAAAATTAAGTAGTCAAGTTGTCCAGCCGTTCTCGAGTTTAATACAGAGACATTGGAATAGCAATCCATTTTATAGAGATGTAGTAATTTTCAGTCGATACAAAGACACACACACACACACACAAGACACATACACATGACCATGACATGACCATGACCATGACCATGACACATACACATACACATACAAGACCAAAATTAAGTAGTCAAGTTGTCCAGCCGTTCTCGAGTTTAATACAGAGACATTGGAATAGCAATCCATTTTATAGAGATGTAGTAATTTTCAGTCGATACAAAGACACACACACACACACACACACAAGACACATACACATGCAAGCATACACTTTATTCAGTATGCGCTATCCATATTATAATTATTAATTATTTTAAATTTTATCATTACTAGATGTTATCCGTTACGCCCAAAACGAAATCCCACGGGACCCGTACATTTTGTTGCGATAAAAAGTAGCCTATGTGTTAACACACAGGTATAAAGAGTATAAACTACTACCATACTAAATTTCATCAAAATCCGTAGTTATTGCATGAAAGACTCACAAACATCCACACATCCGTACATAAATACAAACTTCGACGTTTATAATATATAGCTTTTGCCCGCGGCTTCGCCCGCGTTGAGTAGTGTCCTTGGAGAAAGTCCTAGCCCCGCGCATTGTACTATGTCCCTGCATTTTATATCTGTAATATCTTCGAAAATATTCATTCAAATTACATACTGTAATGGCCATATTGATCTATATTAAATGGGCAATGTATTTAAGATTTTTGATTGGATAAGGATTAATGCTGTATTGCTTAAAATCGCTTCGTAAATAAGCCAATATTTCTTGTAAAAAGTAAAGGATAAAAACTGTTATTGCGGGTTATCCCTAAGAGATAGACATATACTATCGCGGATTTTTTAGTAGAACTTTTCAAGGTGTACAATAGTGTAGTACATTATTTTGACGTATCTCGTAGGGTTCAGCCAGCGTTTGCGATGTAAGCGCAAAAAATGTGTTTATTTACGACATTAGAAACCTCTTAAATTATCAGTGTTTCTCTACTATATTAAGCATGTTATATACATATAAACCTTACTCTTAAATCACTATATCTATTAAAAACGCCAGCATCAAAATCCATTGCGTAGATTTAAAGATCTAAGCATATATAGGGACAGATAGAAAAAGCGACTATAGTGATGTAAGTATAAGTATAGACGGCACCATGTAAGATTCTGTAGTTTTACTAAAACATTCTAGCAATAAGTTATCCAACTTAAGTACCTACTATAGAGGATAATTTCCATAGGTGAGGTCACGTTTTACATAAGTCAAGCGAGTTAGATGCACAAAACCCCCGTGTAACGCCTCACTCAAGGTCGGCAGACGCTTAAGATTATATTATTTTGAGTTTTTATAGAGGATTTCAAAATGGCGGCTTACATTTAGACACGATATTTTATGGTATTTCTTGTTTGGTCCTTGGTGCTCTCGAAGAGTACAGTATAGTTTTGTTACAAAAAATTTACGCACGAAGTTTTTTTAACATTTTAAATGATATAATGAAATCATCAATATATATATTTATTAATAAGATAAATATTTTGCCGTACGCTTAACTACTGACACGCCTGTGTTTGTACGTGAATGCATAATTATTATTACTAGTGGTCAACCTATGGTCGAAATTAACCTCTTAATAATTCATATAATTTTTAAGTTTGAACCGAGAGTTCTTTTGCCTCTTACATAAAAAAAAAATTGAAGTTGTGACAGATCGACAAACGTCAACTATCAAACGCTCAGTAGTGTGTGTTAATTTTAATCTGAGGCGGTGTGTGTGTTGTTATTTCTATTTATTTTATGTATTTCTATGCATTATTATAAAATTGAAATTATTCTGCACACTCCCCTTCACAGAAACTTTAACTGTGCCAAATATCATACTCCGTTCGTACAATTCTCGTAAAACTGTACTGAAAGTGTTTGCTTCACGTATGAATGATGATAATGATGATGATAGTATCCTCCGTCGTGAACAATAATAGTCGCGGTACAATCTATGCAGCGGGAACGAATACATTTGGGCGGATGTTCGCGCCAAGGTCTAGAGTCAGGGCCGGCCAGTCATTACCCCTAACTCGATAGTCTGACGCCCAAACTGCATCATCATCACTATCATTACAGATTAAAAAGAGGAACACATAAACAGCTACCTACAGCTATGGATAGACTACAAGCATACGGTGTGTCCACGATTGTGTGGAAAAATCGTGGGCCGTTGAAGGGGACGTCAAAATTTTCAAATTTGGATCGTTCTATGAAAGCTGTTTCTCTGTACGTAAGTATATATATTTTCTCCTCTGTGCTATTATTACACGCCACTGAAGTATTATCATCATCGTCCTTATCATCTATAATATAATCTATAATATATATATATTAATCAATACTAATATTTAAAGAGGAAAGATTTCATTGTTTATTTGCATTGAATAGTCTCCGAACCAACTGGACCGATTTTGATGATATTATTGGCACAGATATAGAGTAGACCACGGGGATGGACAAAGGTCACTTTTAATTGTGGCAAAATGCACGGTTGCCGCCACATGTACCTAGTTAGTAGCCTAGTTAGTAGCCACTGACGCCTTTTTATCGAAAATTTCCAACTTTTCCAATTAGAAATGATGGTGCTATCAATTTATCTGCTACTTTTTTCACTCACGAATCAGACTTGGCAAAGTCACGGGAATCGTACACACGCGGTCGCTTAGTCACGCAGACTCAGATCACAATTCTGGCATGTCGCTGTTTCAGTGAAAATGCGGATGTGTAAACGTAAACATTTTTCCATCTAGCATTCAATATCGACTCTGTTACACTAGAATCCACTTTATTTAGAGATGTTCGTTCCACATCAAATAAATTCGAGAAGTCTTCGATTGTAAAGCCCACACACACACACGTCTGCAATAAAACTGCGCAGTATTTTTAGACAAGAACTTATAAACAACGCTAAGTATCAATTTAAATCTACATTTTGTGAGTACGTGTTTTGAAATATGTATGTTTGTTGACCACATATTATGTTAGGTAGCTCGTTGATACCGACAAACACAGATCAGCATTCGTCTAGCAATGATTAAGAATAGCTATAAATATACATTACTAGCATTTGCCCGCGGCTCCGCCCGCGTAAATAGGGCATCCTACGGGAATTCTGTACTTTTACTGGATAAAATGCAGCCTATGTTTTAATCCAGAGCCTAAACTACTATCACACCAAATTTCATCAAAATCCGTTTAGTAGTTTTTGTATGAAAGAGAAACAAACATCCATCCATCCTCACAAACTTTCACATTTATAATAGTAGTAGGATAACTCCATCTATCGGTAGCCAGCGTAAACCACAGCCACTTAGAAAAGTAATATTCTAGGCGCGTTTAACGTCAAATTACAATAAATATTTACGTTAAATGTTTACGTTTACGTCTAATATAAAAACGGAAAATAATTTTTCCTTTTGCTTTCTTTCTCAAAACATTAGTATAAAGTTTGGCGCACATTTAGCTTGAAGACATTTAATTAATCTTCAAATGGAAAATATAATTATGTGCACATTAATTTGTAACATAAATTTAGGTATACCTTAACATTACACACACACAATTATAATAGAAATAAGTAATTACTCGTAACACAATATTACATTTAGGCTAGAAGCCGTCGCGGAACGCGTGAAACACGCAAAACAACAAATTCATAATTATCCAAACATATTGTAAATTACTAATGTGACGCGTTACATTGTCACGTCTCGTCCGCGCAACCTTTATACCGCATTAGAAGTTTCACGAACACTAAAAACCAGCACGCACACTACGCGGTGTATACTACACTTCGTAGTAAGACTTCGACGCTACACGTGGAGCTAGGTCCGGGTGTTGTCCGGCTAGTGTTGGTAAACAACGTCTTACGCACTACGCCTATGTCACGTTTGTGTGCTACATTTATATAGGTTACGTTTTATTTTGTTATTCTAGTGAAATGTCTAATGTTGTAGCTGCTCTGTTTAGTGATTTAGATTAGATTTGAAGGAAATATCTCCACACAACTTATTTATTAAACACGCATAATATATATAACGGGGAAAGGTCCCTAGGGTTATCAGGGTTAGAACTCCTAATAAAAGGATTAATTCAACTTTAAACATTTATTGATATTATTGTTACTGCAACCCAATAACACTCTTCGTCGATAACAGTACAGTAGCAAATAAATGTTAAGACATTAAGACATATTATGAGCAAGATATGAATAGTACACTGAGCGACATAATCACATGGTTACATACAAACATTATAAAAACTTATATAGAAAAAACTAAGCTCATGCATTTCAGTCAACGTTTAAATGCTCCAGAGCTTAACATTAATTACAAATCTGAGGCAATTTATGAAGTGCAAACTACAAATATTTCTTCGACTCACTATAGACAGTAAGCTAATATGGAACCTTCATATTGAACAACTATGCATGCTATGCAAGAGAAAAGAAAACAATTCAGTTACCTACAAGTATAAGATACATGTTGCATGCCCACTTATTAGGTAGAAAGACTTGAACCATGTATAATTATTATAACATCTATTGTGTCAGTGCTTTCTGCAAATAATAAATGATTTGATTTGACAAATCCATAAACCTAAATTCACAGGTTCTATTAAAGAACTTTGTTATATTTAAAGTGGTTACAATAGCTACCACACACTCATATAATACAAAGATGCAAGCAACAAAACAATGATCATAAGACTGAATTACAATTTTCATTTAATTACAAACAAAATTCCTACGGTACTTAGCTTTTATTAAACTGGCTGGCGAGTTGGGGCTCGAGATCAGGATCGGAAGTTTTGTTTTGCAAAATACCACCAAGTCATTTTTCGTGGCGCCCTCTTGCCAAATCACATGGGACTAAGAAAACAGTGCTGGCAACCAGGAAAACTGTCATAAGATAATTATTATCGATTATCATAATTATTAGGTAACTTAACATGAACATTATTATTTGATTGAAGGAACCTAAGGCAAATTTATCGCGGTACAATGTACGGTTCCCGCGCGCTATCCTTTTATGTGCAAGAAGTCTCGGGCAACATCAAGTGTTATATTTTTTAATTATAATTAAAACAGGAATAGTCTTAAAAATGTTAGGTGACGATAAATGAGGTCGATTGGGGTGATAAATGTAAGAAGTTTGCTTAAATGAAGATTGGATTGGAACACCAACCTTGTGTACGTATTTTCATTACACCAGTATTTAACAATAACATAATAATATTAGGACCTTACATATGAAATTGGCGTTTTGTCGTTCTGGCCACTTTGATCTCAAATATATCTTTGGTTAGGATTTCCAATTTCAAATTTATACAGCTATTTACTCATGCATTTGTGTTTCAAACGGTAATTCAATTGTTTTTTCTTTGCGCCTCTCTGTTTACAAAATGGAAAACTTGAAATATCGTATTATTTTCGAGTACGAGTTCCACCGTGGCACCAGTGCAGCAGAAACAGCTCGAAGGATTAATGACGTGTATGGCGGCGGTGTCCCAAAAGAAAACACAGTGCGGTTTTGGTTCCAACGTTTTCGTTCTGGAAATTTCGACCTGCAGAACAAACCCCGTGGACGGCCGGAGACCAAAGTTGATAATGAAGAATTGAAGGCTATTGTGGAAACAGATCCGTCGCAAGCCACGTCCGAGTTAGCAGCAGGCTGCTCTGTTAGTTATAAAACTGTTTTAATCCACTTGAAGCAAATTGGGACGGTGAAAAAGCTTGAAAGGTGGGTTACCTCATGAATTGAGTGCAGCAAACCGACATAAGTACGCGCGTCGACTGCTGCGTTACATTACTTAACCGGCACAATAATGAAGGGATTTTAAATCGAACCAATAAATATATTATGTTTAAAAAAAATCGACTTTGTGTTCCTCTTTTACAAAACGTCAATTTCATATATATGATAAAAATAATGATAGTCCGTGCTGGTTAAGTTTACATAAAACAAACTACAATTTCTAATCTTATCCTACATAACAATTATTAATAGAACAGTACCATTTTTTTTTCAGATTCAGTCTAGGATGCATCTTGTAATACGATCTTAAAACGATATTGCAACTTTTCCAAAATCAATCATAATATTTTCTGAGGACTGAAAATTTTAAAAACTTTAATTGGATTGCACAGGTAAGTTTTCATGTGAACCTGTTATAATAGAACTAGTTTACATACATACAATCACTGAATTTCAGAACCGTCATACAAAAATTTTACAGTGGGAGAGCCATGCTTCGGCACGAATGGGCCGGCTCGACCGGAGAAATACCACGGGCTCACAGAAAACCGGCATGAAACAGCGCTTGCGCTGTGTTTCGCCGAGTGAGTGAGTTTACCGGAGGCCCAATCCCCTACCCCCCTAGAAATGCCGCAGTTGAAAAGTAACTCTGGAACGAACTGTCACCAGCAGTATTTCCGGACCTATACGACCTGCAAACCTTCAAGAAGAGAGCGTATTCCCTCTTAAAAGGCCGGCAACGCACCTGCAGCTCTTCTGATGTTGCGAGTGTCTATGGGCGACGGTAGTTGCTTACCATCAGTTAACCCGTTTGCTCGCTTGCCCCATCATTTTTGAATTGAATTTTTTGAATAAATTTTTAATTTTGAATAAAATCCCCATTGAATAAAATCAACAAAATGTCCGCTGAGATGTACGACCTACGACACTAGAGCACAGTAAATAAAATATAACACACCTTCGTCCTCTTTGATCTGTGACTAGAGTGACCTCTAGCGGGTAGTGACTCCGTGACGCACGTTCAATTTTTACTGCGATCTGGCGCACTAGATGCACCGCCTATTTATATAGTGGCTCTGCCAATTATTGTTAAACTACTATTAATGAGTTTCAGCATTCTCAGTTCATCTGCAAATGGCAAGAAGTCTGCTAAGATGCTGACCTACGACACTAGAGTGGTCTTCTCTAACAAGCAGTGATGCGCTAACGTGGTGCCGCAATGTAGCGCACTAGATGCAGCGGCTATTTATATAGTAGCTCTGCCAATTATTGTTGAACTATGATTAATGAGTTTCAGCATTCTCAGTTCATCTGCAAATGGCAAGAAGTCTGCTAAGATGCTGACCTACGACACTAGAGTGGTCTTCTCTAACAAGCAGTGATGCGCTAACGTGGTGCCGCGATGTAGCGCACTAGATGCAGCGGCTATTTATATAGTAGCTCTGCCAATTATTGTTGAACTATGATTAATGAGTTTTAGTATTTTTAGCTCATCAGTAAATTGACAAGATGTCCGCTAAGATGCCGACCTACGACACTATAGTGTTGCCGCGATGTAGAGAACTAGATACAGTGGCTACTTTTTTTATTAGCTCTTGTAATTTTTGT
Source organism: Phengaris alcon alcon (assembly GCA_037179445.1). NCBI lineage: Eukaryota > Metazoa > Arthropoda > Insecta > Lepidoptera > Lycaenidae > Phengaris > Phengaris alcon. The sequence continues at coordinate 467,194 of JAYRCH010000048.1, read as the reverse complement.
TAAACTACTATTAATGAGTTTCAGCATTCTCAGTTCATCTGCAAATGGCAAGAAGTCTGCTAAGATGCTGACCTACGACACTAGAGTGGTCTTCTCTAACAAGCAGTGATGCGCTAACGTGTTGCCGCGATGTAGCGCACTAGATGCAGCGGCTATTTATATAGTAGCTCTGCCAATTATTGTTGAACTATGATTAATGAGTTTTAGTATTTTTAGCTCATCAGTAAATTGACAAGATGTCCGCTAAGATGCCGACCTACGACACTATAGTGTTGCCGCGATGTAGAGCACTAGATACAGTGGCTACTTTTTTTATTAGCTCTTGTAATTTTTGTTAAACGACTATTAATAAGTTTCAGCATTTTCATCTCATCAGCAATTCGGCAAGATGTCCGCTAAGATGGCGACCTACAAAACTATAGTGGCCTTCTCTAAATAACTGTGACTCGGTGACGTATTGCCGTGATATAGCACACTAGATACGGCGGCTATTTATCTATTAGCTCTGCCAATTATTGTTAAACTACTATTAATGAGTTTCAGCATTTTCAGGTCATCGGCAACTCGGCATGATGTCAACTGAGATAAGAATAGAATATTTTGTTAAATATTAAGTTTTTTGTTGATAAGACATTAAATATTTTTTAAGCGTATGTGCATATACAGTAGCGGCGGCGACGCAACGGCGATTTCGTCGCCTGTACAAGCTGCTGTGTTCACCACCGGCGCTTCGGCAAAAACTGACATACAAATCCTCGTCCAGCTGCGCCGGGTGGGTGCTGTGTAAGCGTCAGATCACACCGAGACGTGACGCGACGTGGCGCTGTATTGAAAATTGAACTTTATTCACTGTATAAGAAGATTCACGTTTCATTGCAAATGTTCGAATGCCGCGCTGCGTAGCGCGGCGCCGCTCTTGCAATGAAACGTGTATGTAACTATTATTTACCACAAACAAATCTTTGGGGTAAATATCAAATAAAGTTCAATTTTGAATCGCTAATTTAAAAATGCAGCGCCGCGCCGGTGTGAGCTGACCTTTGAGCGCACTAATTTGTGAAAAACAAAAAGTAACACATACTGTTTTTTTGTCTTATTTTCATAATACGTCTTATAGAAGGGCAAAACTATTAAAGTTTAAAACGTTGTTTTGATATTCATTTTATGTGCAAACATCCAAAGTCTATTTTATTTCACACAATAATAGTTATTCGAGGAAAATATCTCATAATTATACTGATTTGCATTGTTGCAGAGTAAATAATAAATGCAAATATGTCTAGGAAAATTTTATTTACTGTAAGTATAATCTTCTAAATTTAAATATTTTTTTCGAGATGAATTATTATAAATGTTTAAACAATAGGTTTTTGGATGTAATTTGCAATTACTATAATATAAATGAAATATTACTTAGCTATTTATAAAAAATACTTAATAACTTTAAACATTCCAGGATTGAAAGGAAGTCTGTAAGAATCATACTGAAGTCTATCTATCTATCTATCTTATTATTAAATTATTTGTAAAAGGCCAAAGCCGATTGACCGATGTATCAACGCACGGGCCAATCCCGTTCCAGTTAGAAATTTTGCGCACGTATTTCTCATATGACGTAGACATCCACTAGGGAAGGATTTTTCAAAATTTAACCCCCAATAGGGTAAAATAGGTGATAAAAGTTTGTATGGCACGTTTTATTCCTTGGACATATTTGCATTATATTTCGTATGAATTGAGTAGGGAAAAAATAATGAAATATGTATTTCAGCGTTTTCTAAAATTCAGCCCCTAGGTGGGTAAAATAGGGGATGAAAGCTTAAAACTTTATTTCACGCGGGCGAAGCGCTACAGTGAAATGTCAAAAAAAGAATCAAAAATTGACCAATGACGCATAAGCAGTGTTCACATTAACCAATTACAGTAAGCCATTTTGACTTAAGTAAGCGTGATTTATTGACATTTACTGTCTTCATAACCATAGACTCTGTTTAGTGGGAAACTTGCCTTCCGCCCCGCCTTAACACCACTTCACACCGAAATGAGACGATATGTGACGCGGCGCCGCAATTTCAAGATAGAGATTTAACGTGTATCTTATTGTGTGCTGAATAAAGTTTAATTTTAAATCACTGTTTTAAAAATGGAACGTCGCATCACGTGTCTTTTCGTTTCGGTAAGAAGAAGTAATTTTGCTATAGGCCATTCTATTTTATGTTCGATGTTACGTTGTGTGTTGTCTATGAATATAAGCGTTACGCGAACGTGGCACGTCATGATTATTCATAGACAACACACAACGTACCATGTACATATGTTGTAGGCGCCAACCCGTATCTATCGGCCTATAATAATTAATACTAAAAATGAAAAATTATTTTAAATAATTTGTTTTAAGATTAACAAGAGTAACATAGAACATAGTCAAGGGTAAACAGACAAGCCTAGTATCCAAAATGAAAAACACTAGTGGTTATTTGAAAATTTGTGAGAAAAATGCTCAATAAATTGTGATATTGCCGTCAATTGTTCTATTATAAGATTTAATTGTATTTAAATACAAGGTAACACGATATGAAATAATTACTTAAGATATAAACGTTAAAAAAACCCGTGTTATTACAATGCATGAACATTTTCCATCTATTTTCATAGTAATAAATAATTAAACATTGGATCAGTGGCCTTTTAACCTAGACGTCAGTGTTCCTCGACCTTGTCTTCTAAACATAATATACAATAACGAGACAAAACAACGAAATTTATACGACTTATCTATATATTAATACGTGAAGCGAAAATTTCAAGTACAGTTTTACGAAAATTGTGCGTACGGATGAGAGTGAAATTTGGCACAATTAAAGGAAAGCGTGCGAAAAGATTAAATTTCTTAAAATAATACTTAGAAATACATTAAATTAATGAAAATATCAGCAACACACACTGCCATGTATTTGGTTCACACATACACACACGTATATCAATCGATGCCTGCAAGTTTTGACGTTTGGTTTCATCGTGAAACACATGAGTGAAATGTTATTTTTCGTAATTATAATGGAACTGGACTGATATTCGTTTAATTATTACATTAACTATAGTTACACACTACCCACCGTGCGTTTGACATAATTTTATTACACGTTGACGTTTGTCAATCTGTCACAACATTTTCTTTTGTTTTTCTATGTAAGGGGCAAAATAAAAAATAAGAAGGTATATGTTTCAATATAAAAACAATATAGCTGTCTCTCACATTATCGCGCGCGATAAGGGACATCGTATCGTATAATGTGAAAACTCTAATACGTGAAGTAAATATCACGTTTTCACGGATTTAAGCCTATTTTAAGGGCCATCCTCACGGTCCAGTCTGCAAATCTAGCAGCCGGTCAATAATTTGTTTGTATATTTTCTCGCTCGCTCGCTTGAAAATTCAGCCTGAAAATCCAGCACCGGTAGGTTCTAAGGCGCTATACTCACGGCAAAATGCAATGCAAATATGAAAATCCAGCACCGGTACTAGTAACCGTCATTAGTGTCATTATTGTCAATAGTGTCTTGAGTTTGCAGGCTGGATGGTCAGTATGGCCCTTAATAGCCGTCAATAGTGTAAAATAGTGTCAATAATTTATAATTTTTGCCCACAAGTCTGCGGTCTTGGATTTGCAGGTTGGTCTGTGAGTATTGCGCTCAAATACGACATTGTAAATATAATAGACACAATATAATTTACACATTTTTATTGCGTATCTAAGAGGGAAAAGAACCCTAAAAAAAAGAAACTAAAAATTTAAATATGAATAATGGTCGAATTTCGACTACAGGGCGATCTTTCGTTATTATTAATATATGATTATAATTTGGAGTTTTTATAGCTGGAGTGAAAACTGTAAATTTAATTTAGTTTTATCAAAAATTACTAAACTAATTAATGTCAATAACTTTGTAAGCGTTTGACAGCCTCCGTGGTCTAGTGGTTAAAGCTTGGCTCTCGACTCGGAGGTTGTGGGTTCGATTCCCGCATTGGAACGCCCAAAAATGTTGTTTCCAAGCTTGAGTAGGACAATGCAGGTTAATCACCTTATTTTCTGACAAGAAAGATGATCCATGCGTCGGATGGGCATGTAAAAAGTCGGACCTGCGCCTGGTCTCTCGCCAGTTGTGACAGTTATCCGTCCCACTATGAGAGTAAAGGAAGAGAGAGAGTGATCTTGTGTACTGCGCACAAACTTGGGCACTATTAAAATTACTCCTGCGTAAATGGTCTGGTTTCAATGAAACCGGCCACCGTCACCGAAATCGGTGTGGGGAGTTATATTTTTCAGCGTTTTATACCTACCTTTAAATTAATTAAAAAATAAAAAACCCGACTGCGTAAAAATTAAAAACAAAAAAACCATCCTCATCACCTTGATGAGTTGCAGTCCTCCACCGTGCGCTTTACCCGAAGCTTTCTGCCGCGCACAGTAAAACTCTGGAATGAACTGTCGCCAGCGGTATTTCCGAACCATTGCGACCTGCAAACCTTCAAAAAGGGAGCGTATTCCCACCTAAAAGGCCGGCAACGCACTTGCAACTCCTCTAAATTCTGATGTTGCGAGTGTTCGTGGGCGACGGTAATCGCTTTCCATCAAGTGATCTGTTTGCTCGTTTGCCCCCTAGTTTTATAAATAAAAATCAATCTGAAAGTCCAGTAATCGAGACTTTCGTTATCGAATATTATTAAATAATAAATATTCGTGACATTGAAATAGTTTCGTGATCGATACATTCAAAAAGAAAACATTCTATTAATTAAGTAACATAACATAAGTCAACAATCGGAACCCATTTTATGGAAGCCGGATTTTTACGTAATTGGGTTGTAGTTTTGATCTACTTTGAAAATTTTTGCAAATTTGGAGCACATATCTATGTCGCAAGTCTCAATATATGAGCCAAAGACTTGCTTATGTGAAATAGTTTTTGAGTTATGAGGACAAAAGTGGCTCCGAATGGTGCGTGTAATGTTACACACAGCGCTGCTCGCCAGTTTGGTTAGCTTGAACTGGGCTTGACACGCTGCCGCGTGATACCACTAGATTACTATCACCTGTGGGTCTAGAATCTAGGTGTTAATACGTCAGCCGGCTAACAGACGTCGTCGTAACGAGTTCGATTATGTTGTGCTAGATCTTCACAATTGTTAGGAAAACTTTGTTTTTAGAGTTACCCGTACCCAAAGATTTAAACGGGACCCTATTACTAGGACTCCGCTGTCCGTCCGTCTGTCTGTCCCTCTGTCACCAGGATCTATCTTATGAATCGCGATAGACTGTTGAAATTTTCACAGATGATGTATTTCTGTTGCCGCTAAAACAGCAAGTACTAATAAAAAACAATAATCCGACTACGTGATAAAAAAGGAGTCTAAAAAGGTCGAAACAAGGAAACAATTCAGATAGGAATCCAGAAATGCACAGGTAAAAATGGACAAGGAGGAGCCGTGGTCTGGGCACGTAATATTCGAAAATAGGACAACTGGGTTTGTACGACCCCATTTTAAACGTGTATTTTGACATATTTGAGCAAGCACGCCACAATATGTATAATAAATATACATATATGTGGTGTGCTTGCCAAGACCATTCTTTTGATATCAGTCACGTGAACACGTGACTCAGTTTGATTTTTTTAGATGTTAGAATTTGAGGTTCAATTTTCCAAATACAAAATTTTGAAAAAAAATATAGCCTATGTTACCCGCGGCATCATTACGAATCTATTGACACCTCATTTATTGAAATTGGACCAGTAGTTTAGACACTACGAGGTAACAAACATACATACATACATAGTTGCCAAAATCATTACCCTTCGTTTTGACTACGGTCGGGTAGAAAACAGAATAAAATAAATATTTAAGGGTTCTCCCGTACAACAAACGTGAAGTTTTAGCCGTTTTGTACGGAACACTTCGTGCGCGAGTCCGACTCGCACTTGGCCAGTTTTTATTAGTAGATAAATATTGTTTAATTAAGTTTTACAGACATGATGATTGGTTGATGATGCATCAGGTGAAAAATCGATATCAACTAATAAATCAACTAAAGGCTAAATAAACATACCGACGAATCGATAACCTCCTCCTATTTGAAAACAACATCAACCAATAAATCAACTGAAGGCTAAATAAATATAATATTACTATACGAAATGATAACCTCCCCCCTTTTAATTTTAAAATCAGTTAAAAAGAACGTGCTAATAGCGTTCTACTTGGTGTTATATTATGCAAAACTAATTAAAATAATTTTCCTTAAATAGAAATTATTTTTGGCTAGATATCGCCCTGTGGTCGGAATCCGCCTACAACAATACATAACATTTTCAGTTTGCCTTTTAGATAGAAAAAATATAAACAAATGTACACGTAGTGACAGATTGACACATGTCAACGTGTAACAAAAATCGTACCTATCAAACTAGTAGGTAGTGTGTGTTATTAATCTAAGGTGTTATTTTTATAAATGTTATGTATTTCTAAGCATTATTTTAAAAATATTTGCTTCTTGCACACCTTCCTTCACAAAACTTTAACTGTGCCAAATATCATACCCCTCCGTTCGTACAATTCTCGTGAAACTGTACTGAAAGTTATTGCTTCACGTATTAATATAATATTAGGTCATTACAATAATATATGAATATGGCGTTTTGTAAAGAAGGAACTTAAAGTCGATTTTTTTAAACTTAATATATTTATTTAATCAAAGTATATACCATCGCTATCTATGCACTTTTGCCATCTCATAGATAGTTCATTGATTCCTTTACTAAAAGAACTATTTGGACTGGAATCAATAAAATATTTGAAGGCGCTTTGGACTGCCCCATCGGAGTTGAATTTTTTCCCTTGCAAGAAGTAATCTGTTGGAGTAAGGTCCGGGGAGTACTGTGGATGTCTTAGACATTCCAATTGAAGCTCCTCCAATTCGGTAGCCGTCTGTTGTGCAGTGTGTGGTCTAGCGTTGTCCTGAAGCAGCAGTGGCCTAGAGCGAACGACCAACCTCGGTTGTTTAGCAGCTAGCTTCCATCATGATTGCAGTTGCTGGCAATAGACATCTGCCGTAATCTTATGACCATATTTAATTTAAGAAATCTGTAGTGAACGACACCGGCACTAGTCCACCAAACGGTCACAAGTATCTTTTTTTGAAACAATTTTCGCTTGGGCCAGGCTTTGGCTGGTTCGCCAGGGTTCAACCATTGCGATGAGCGTTTCCGATTATCGTACAGGATCCACTTTTCATCACAGGTAATGATTCGATTTAAAATCCCTTAATTATCGTGCCAGTTGAGTAATGTAATGCAGCAGTCGACGCGCGTTTGTCGGTTTGCTGTACTCAATTCCTTTGAAACTCTACTCTAAGCACTCAAAACCTTTCAAGCTTTTTCACCTTACCAATTTGCTTCAAGTGGATTAAAACAGTTTTATCACTGACACCGCAGCCTGCAGATAACTCGGACGTGGTTTGCGATAGGGCTTCCACAATCGCCTTCAATTCTTCATTATCAACTTTGGTCTCTGGCCGTCCACAGGGCTTGTTCTGCAGGTCGAAATTTCCAGAACAAAAACGTTGGAACCAAAAACGCACTGTGTTTTCTTTTGCGACACCGCCGCCATACACATCATTAATCCTTCGAGCCGTTTCTGTTGCACTGGTGCCACGGTGGAACTCGTACTCGAAAATAATACGATATTTCAAGTTTTCCATTTTGTAAACAGAGTGATGCAAAGAAAAAACCAAAAGAGGAAAAAACAAATGAATTACGTTTTTCGAAACACAAATGAATAAATAGCAGGATAAATTTGAAATTGGAATTCCTAACCAAAGAAGATATATTTGAGATCAAAATGCCAGTACGACAAAACGCCAATTTCATATGTAAGGACCTAATATTATAATGATGATATACAAATTATGATTGTTATAAAAATCTTAACAAGCGATCAGCGGATAGGAGAATGTCCTATGTATTGTCATAAAAGTTTTTACAAACAGTTTCATGGAACAACAACTAATATTAAATCTAATTTGCATAAATTATAATGTTAAGTATGCAAATCTACGCAACCCATCTCGCTCTAACGGGTACCTAGCTCGCTCTAGTAGTTCTAGTGACGTCTTCTAGTACAACAATGTGTTAGTTAGGCTAGCTAACTACGTATACTTTGTGTAATATTTTCTATTGGTATTCAAATCTACGCGACCTATCTCGCTCTAACGTATACCCAACTCGCTCTAGTAGTTCTAGTGACGTCACGTAGCACAACAATTCGTTAGTTAGGCTAGTCGCGGTCAGTCTCTGGCCGTGACTCGCGTCACCTTGCCTCGTCCGCGGTCACCGCACTAGCTATTTGAAAATCAAATACAGGATGGCTTGCCGTTAGCGTTATATTTTTAGATGTTTTGTTTGAATCTTTGAGGAAAATACCAATAGGTGTCCATAAATTGTATTTTGATATGGCATAACGGGTTAACAAGCGAATGACATCCTGAAAAATGTCTCGAAACTTCTCCCTCCATACTTTACTTAAATATAACAAAACGACATAATAATGAGTTGGTATAGCTTTTCACTATTTACATTAAAATCAAGATGTTATAATAATAATAATAATTATATTTCTGAACCATAACATAACACAATATATCCGATACAATATTAATTTTACATACTAAGTGAATACAGACATTCACAATTGGTACAATTTTGTTTTAGGTTATGTGATATTTGGCCATTTAATAATGCGATGGACATTTAATAACGAGGCAGAAGCCTGTATCTTGGTGGTCCTTAAATCATATACGTAATTATCCACATTTCATATATTTTGTATTGTTTATGTCCCGCTTGCAAACATTAACATGATTATAATATTGTAAGAATTACATTATAGTTCATAGTTATCAAAACATTCATTTGTATCTATTTGTCAACAAAACAAGAATCAGTAATCAGTATAGTTCGATGTTAGTTAGTTAGTAATAAGATTGTAAGTTTATAACGAATTAAGATTTAATAAAATCACGGCATTAAAATAGCCTCCAAAAAATTGTTAATCGTTTAATGTAAGTATTACCTACTTAAATTAAACGATTAACAATTTTTATTAAATTAATATTACAATTGAGACAAAATGAAATTAAATAGAATTAAATAAGAAGTTTTAAGCAATAATATGACGTATTGTCACAGCCATTACAGAATTACAGAATGTGTGTGTGAGTGTATGTGTGTGTGAGTGTTGTGTGTGAGTGTTGTGTGTGTGTGAGTGTTGTGTGTGTGTGAGTGTTGTGTGTGTGTGTGTGTTAGTGTTAACATCTAAGAAGTGGTGAAGACGCCTCAAACATCCCCTTTTGCGCGTACATCCACTAGGAGCTCTGTTTCAGCGTACGATTAAGATATAAGCCAGCTCTTTATCCTTGAAGTTATTGTCAGTCTTTGTGTTTCATCCGTCGTAATGTTACGATTCCTCACTACAGATCGGATGACAAAAGCGTGGATATACGGGGGTAATCGAGATGCGGATACTATTCGTATTGCCGGAAGCGCCACCTCCGATGGCAATGTACGACCCCTCATATATTTCTTTACACTTCTTAGAATAAATAACTGTCTCACACTAAGAACATATTTTAATTCCTGCAGCAGATCCGCAGACGGGTAACGACGTGGCCTACGGAGTGCGACTTTGATCAAAGCGCGCTGCGCCCGTTCTAGCTCAAACATATGAGCACTGTAGACAGTTTTTTTACTTGTAGACTTGCAACTGGTCTTAGTGATCTCATAAGAAATATAAGCTTTCGTGTTTTCTTAGTCACATTGGTAATATGTAGTCGGAATGTGAGGTTTATGTGGGCGCAAGAACATTTTTGCATAAGAGGAAACGACAAAACCGGGCAGTTCCTCTGATGTATTTTTATGGTCTGACTTTCGGCTTTGGGGCACCAGTTACGTGGAATCCTACAATATTAGTTTTTGACATCTTAAGGGTTATGAGGTTCCGATTTAACCTGAGTGGTTTACCTGAGAGGGCTTAACTCGAGAGATACCCCATTTGGCGGTGTGGGCGGCGCTTCGCCAGCGCTTGTGTTGGAATATTGCAACCAGGTCGTCAGCGTACCATATGATTTCTGTTTAGGTATATTATGCAGTAGAAGGTCTTTCATATAAATTATGAATAGAGTTGGAGAGAGAATGCTATCCTGTGGAACCTATAGTGATTTTTTGTTCCTTACTCAAGTGACTCCCAATCTTCAACCTCTGCTGTCTATTAGTTAAGTAACTCTTGAACCAAGAGAGGGCATTTTCCCGAACCCGTAAGCTTTCTAGTTTGTTTAACAGAAGTGGTATGGACACAGTATCAAAGGCCTTCTAGTATCATCAATATCATTGTATAAATGTAAATTATCTATAATTGTAGGTGAAAGTATTGAATTTATTTTAAAAAAATAGTGTAAGGTCGCTCGGTAGACAGGCTTTGGGTTGACAAGTCAACAAACAAGTATGATAATGATAATGAATCACGAAATAATAATCTGTTTGGGGTAGTCAGGCGTTCTTATATATAGATTTTGTTTGAGGTTCCGTTAACAATATCGTCTGAGGAGAGCAGCCGTCTTTCTTTTGCAGCTTTAAGGATGTTGTTGCGTGTCATGTGGCGAGTAAGTCTCAAGACGATAGACCTAGGTTTCAGTGGATGGATATGACGGGATCCCGTTCGGTAGACCAAACCGACCCAATCGAACATATAACCATTCTATGTCTGTAGGCCTGGGTATTTCCAAAACGCCACTGTGGTCACGACGTAAGCGGTTGAAAATTGAGTATTGAAGCCAGTGTAGTTCTCGTCGATGTACGGGGATTTTTTTATTTTGTTTTTTCTTACTACCGCACATTCGTTGTAGAAATAGATTTTTACTGTTTATTAAAGTAACTTTTGAGTCTCGTTGCGGTACGCGTACGAGTTGGTCGTGTGCACCTATTAAGCGAATCTAAATAACAAACAAGTGCTTACCTACGTTGTGTGCGCCGGCGCCCGGTACCTACTGTGTATGCGAGTCATAACAAGCTTATCGCCCGCGATATTCAATATTTACTAGAATGAATCGTACGAATTTACAACAAAAAATTATGTCGGAATTGAGTGAACAAGACATGATGTCAGACATAGCATTAGAAGTATGTTCAGAAGAGTTAATAGTAACAGCCTTGGTAGAAAAGTACCAGGATTGTAGGAGGGATAAAATAAGAAGAGACGAAATTAATGAAAAAATTGAAGAGGAAGGGGAATGGACTAAAGTAGAAAGTAAGGAGAAGAGATTTAAAACACAGTTAAAAGAAAAGATTGAGATATATATTTCTTGTAGCGAAAAAATGCCTAAGCACTTTTCTGTAGCTAAATTGTTTAAAGCTTACAGTATTGCCGATATAGAAAACGTTAAATACATTAACCCCTTTAAAATTCGTTTGGATATTGAAAGTGAACTAAGTGCATATTAAATTGAAAATTGTCAAGAATTTATAGAAAAAGGATGAAGAATAACAAGGGCAATGGAAATAAACTTTTTCTTTGGTGTAATAAAAGACATGGACCAATACCTATCCGAAGAAGACATAATTAAATCCATTTCATACAACGATCCAGCTAAAATAATATCAGTGCGTCGATTACAAAAACGTAACCGGGAAGGAGACGGATGGATGCCAAGTGAGGCGGTACAAGTATGCTTTAAAGGTACATTTATTCCACAATACATATATGTCGATAGTCTACTTATTAAAGTTAATCCGTACGTCTTTCCTGTCTCCCAGTGCTCGAAGTACTGGATATATGGCCATACTGCAAAAAAAATGTTTCACTAATAAAACTGTGTGCCCAAAATGCGGTGAAAGCCATGTTAACTGTGAAACACCAAACTATAAGTGTATTAACTGTGATGGAAACCATATGGCTTACACAAAACATTATGCCCTATTTTTCAAAAATAAAAAAGATTAAGAGAAATTATGGTGGAATTCAATTGTACTTATAGAAAAGCTTTATCTATTTATGTTCCGCCTTCTGACCCTGAAAGTCTTGGTCCTCCATCGCAACAATCTCCCAACGTGTCAGACAAAAATTTAAATCAGTATCATAAAATCAGTATAAGACCCCAACGATTTCATACTTAGAATCGGCGATGAAGAATGTTATTCACAAACGTAATATCATCCGAAATGATATAGATCGTCTTCATACTAAGCCTGATAGAAATGTCACTTCAAGTCCCGTAATAGAGGAGACTTCATTAGATCCAGGGCCGAAATCAGAAGAAAGAAAAGAAGAAAAAGTACAACATAAACCCGTACGAGTGGAAGAGTTAATAACACGAATAAAAGAAATTACATTTTTAAGAGACACATCTGTAGGGACAAAATTTACGAGTGTGATCAAGCGTTGCTTAGAATTGATTATTTTGAGTGTAGTAGAATATATTTCAGACTGGCCTCTCTGTAAGTTATTGTTTGATTATTTCTATTTAAATTATGGAACCTAATAAAATTAATTTTAGTTTAAATTTAGCTCAATGGAATTTTCAAAGTGTTAGACCAAAATTAATAGATTTGGAACACATATTAGTTCACATGAAGATTCACATTGCTTGTCTTAGTGAGACGTGGTTAGAGTCCGGCAGTCATCTTAAGGTGAATAGTTATATATATGTGTACCGTAGGGACAGGAACGACGGCTATGGCGGTGTTGCCATACTGGTGCTTAAATCGATCAAATCAAATTATATACATTTAGATAGTTTGAATACCGGTATGGAACTCATTTGCGTAAATATGTTATTGATTGTACTGTAGGTTCTTGGTGGAAATTCATGTTTCACAGTAATAAATCACAGGACTTCTTGCACTATTTCCACTTTAATTAGTATTTTATATTAATTTTAATATATTACACGACCGGTTTCGATAAACACCTGATGATGACTTTGTCGAAACCGGCCGTGTAATATATTATAATTAATTTAAAATACTTATTAAAGTGGAAATAGTGCAAGAAGTCCTGTGTGTTATAACTGTGTCATTTGCGTAAGGATTTATAACTGCCCACATTAAGAATACGTTATTTCATTGTATTGCGCGCCATCTGTACATACATCCAAAGAAGATTGGGATTATGTTTTTTTGAGATTTAACAGAAAGTTGTTAATCCTAGGCGATTTCAATGGACACTACACAAGTTGGTCCCATAAAATAGACCAAAGGGGTTCTCAAATATATGATGCACTCACGGATTCAAATTTAGTAAGTTTAAATGATAGGAGATACACACGTATTAAATTAGTTAATAATGAAATGCAACAATCTTCTCCAGATATTTCGTTAGCTTCTACGGATGTGGCTTGTATGTTTTATTGGGATATATATCTAATGAGTCGTTTAAGATTACCACAAATGTTAGTAATAATCACAGTAATTTACAAAGATGGTTTAATTATAAAAAAGCTGATTGGACACAATATCATAATACCCTAGAAAACCTTTTTACCTATTTTAATGTTTCTAAAGACCTTCAGAAGCGATATGATTCTTTGGTTAAATTATATATATTTCGGCGGATCAACACATTCTAATTATAAGAATTAATGAAAACCCTACGAATAATTTTACCCCAAAACCGTATCGGAATCTAAATTTCGGCGTAGCGCCTTAAGAAATTTTGATATCTTGAAAAGTAAAATTAAAGTAGCCCAAAATCATACGAGTATACGTAAAGCCAAACACGAAGGGTGGAAAGAATTTTGCTCATGTTTAGATGAAAATACTTCCCAAGTTGCCTTATGGAAAATAATGAGGTGGTTTAAAGGACTAAGTACTCCTAGACAACATATAAGTAAAGATACGGCGTACGAATTATTACAGAACTTAGCTCCTGATTATGTTTTAAATGTATTTTCATTAGTTAAATCCTCAAATTTAAAATTAGAATCGGCTGTAACAAGACATGAGTTGGATGTCTGTTTGCGTCATGCCGACACCTCGCCAGGTAGTGATAACATATCCTACTCCATGCTTTTAAATTCACCAGAAAATGGAAAAAACATTTTATTAAATATTTACAACATAATATTTATAATCGGCATTATACCATATCAATGGCATAACATAGCTGTCGTTCCGATACCTAAACCCGGAAAAGACCCCCAGTCTGTATCTGCTATAAGACCCATTTCATTAATCTCATGCGTGTGTAAAGTTTTTAATAATATTATACTGAATAGTATAGAATGGCATTTGGAGAGCAATAATATGCTATCTGACGAGAATACAGGTTTTCGTAAATGTAGATCTACTGTAGATAATTTGTCGAGACTAGTATCAAGTATTCTACTTGAATACTTGATACTAGTCTCGACAAATTTTTCAAAAAAACAGCACACCTTGTCCTGCTTCATTGACATAGACAGCGCTTACAATAATGTTAACACAGAACGCTTAATTACAAAAATGGATAGTTTCGGTCAAGGACAAAAAATATGTTTATATGTTTGGAACTTCTTAAAAGATAGGAAATTAAGAATATTCACAGATAATAGTATAATAAGTAGATATGCTTCATTGGGATTAGCCCAAGGAGATCCCTTATCCGCTACTCTTTTTAACATTCTGACGAAGGATGTAAGTAAACCTGAACTTGAAGTATGTTTATTTCAATACGCTGACGATACACTACGAATCATAATATTGAAATTTCTAGAATAAAATAACAAATAGCATTAAATAACTTTGTTAATGAGCTCGCTGACGTAGGTTGAAATGTGTCGGCCACAAAAACTAAAATATGTATTTTTCAAAACAAACATATATGTGACTCAGTTTCTCTTAATGTTTATGGTAGACCCTTAGAAGTAGTAGATGATATCAAATATTTAGGCATTTGGCTGGACAGAAAATTACGTTGGTCTAAACAGATAAATGATTTAGTGTAAGTAGAATATCTAAAATAATATATGTTTTTAAAGTGTTGTCTGGACCGGGCTGGGGAGTTCATCCTATTCACATGAGACGATTGTATATTTCTTGCATTCACAATAAACTTGATTATGCAACTTTGATTTATGGTAACGCTTGTTTTAACGCTCTTTTGACGAAATTAGATAAAATACAAAACCAATGTTTGCGCGTCGCACTATGTGGACTTTAGGCCATTTTCGTGTCATAAATCTGTAACTTCTTTGTTTTTCAAGATATCTCCATGATTTTTTTTATTATACTCTTGAATAAACACACTTTCAAATCAAACACATTTTATATATATACATATATATATTTAATTGGTTAAAAAAAAACTTAAAAAAGGGAATATTTGATAATCTGTATATTATATGTTATACTATTCTACATAAAATAACGAAATTGAATATATTAAACAATATCGTAAATATAAAATGACTAATAACTTATATTAAAACTGGCTTTTGCTCGCGGCTCCGCCCTTGTAAATACAGTATAGTATTCCCATGGGAACAACACGCAAACAACTTGATACCCATAATATTTGTATTTTATAATAATTACATCGTAATTATTAAGATTCTTATATGTTATTTAATATTTAAAGACATAAATACCAAAAAAGTAACCTACTAAAATTCGACCAAAAGTTCTACAGCTTTTTCTAGATGTTCTTGAGTTTTTCTATAAATAGGCTTCCTTAAACTCGATATGTAAGTAAGGGTCCGAAGTATACAATAGTGTGCGCAGAACGTCTTCATTAGTGGCTATTCTGGAGCATTTTCTTGCGTGATGAAGTCTGAACTTTTAATAACCTTTATTTCGTGATTCCTGGGCATCTTCGAAGAGTTGCCCGAGAGCCAATACAGAAAAATGTCGGATAACACTTTCACCGTGAATTAAAACTTCATGCACCGAAGATGGCATGTAACACCACTTATATTTATTAACATATAGTTGTGCCGTGTCTAATGCGTCCTGACCAAATTTAGTAGGATTTATATTTCTACCACTCGACATAACTTGGAGCAGAATATAAAATCTTTTTATTAGTCTTCATCTACACCAGTTATTTCTGACGAGCAATGATAATTTTGGAAAAATCTTCGTGCGGTATTTCCTTCATTGGAGTTGCCGTTAACTTGCTTAGGTTTATCTATATTTAAACCAAGTTGTTCTCTAAGCCTTCTTTGAACGTAATCTTTCTTTTGTTTTTTTAATTCTTTGTTTTCTGTTGTTGTGTCAGACCATTTTTCAAAGGCTAGATTGTAAGACAAATGTAAAATAAGTTCCACGAATCTTATCCAACAATGCAAAATTGAAAGACCATATTGGTAAGCACTTTCATCAACAGGCTTGTTTTGTACTTTTTTCAAATCGTTCATTTCTGTAGGTTTTGCGCCACAAATAGTACATACAGCACCTGATGAAGTCTCTGTTAAAACCTGAGCCACTTTTCCATCAATCATTGTTAAATATAAAATATGTTTTATTTCAATACCTTGCCCACTTTCGTTGAGTAATGTAGGATTAAGAGTAGTTATTTATTTCATCAATTACACTTTGAGTCTTTTCTGGAGTCTCCTTAGAAAATTCTATTAAAATTGGACGACAAAATCTGTAGTCTGTAATCGGTATCGACAAGTTTAAGAGGCACCATTGATGATATAAATAAATTTGTGTCGGAAATTATGTCACTCTCTTCAGGTAATACTTGTTTATACTCACTTTGTCCACTTGATCCATCACAACCCCATTTAGAAAATAACTTTAAATGAAATGATCCTGTTTCATAAACGCCATTTATTTTTAGAATCCTGGCTGTCGTGTGATCTAAGAGATCTTCCAATTTAATTTTGCTTTAATGTTAGTTATTTCTGTGCTAGATTCTGGGGGATAGCAACCTTGTTTAGCTTCCTGGATTGATTGATATGGAAATAATATGGAAATAATAAGCAATTCTTTGCTATCAAGCAATTCCGCATATTCTCATACTGTGTTGTGCTGAGATCTAATTCTATAAAAATGTTGAGAGCTTCGTCCTTTGAAAAAGCCTTTATTTCTCCAGGTTCATTCAGAAGATTACGGCGTATTTCATTCTTTTTTTCTATAGGCAAGGCTCGTAAAACTTCAATGATAAAGGCTTCAACTGTTTCTCCTTGAGATCTCAGCACTTGAACGTATGAATTCAGTAGAAATTCAAGACCACAAATTTCCAGTAATTACTTGTTTTTTCGTTTTTTTGTTCGCTCTGCACTATCTTCGTAGGCTTTAGAAGGCCGTCCTCGTTTCTCTGTCGATATAGAAGGCTCAATCTTGCAACTAGGTTCTGTAAGATTTACAGTGAAATTGTTTTTCAACCATTCGCTATTTTCTCTTAAAAACCGTTATTTCTTGCGGCCTGATTTAGTATAGCGTTGACGAAACTGACCAATTAAAGTTTTTTGCACACTTACGATAATTTTTGGAATATTTTCATCAGCGACATTGGAAAAATTGTTTCGTAAGAATTCCGTGATAGAAATAACATAATCCCTATCATTATTCAGTAATACGAAACTTAAATCGAGTCTAGTACAGGTAAATTCAGTAATTGTTAGACAATTAATTAGTGAAACAAATGTAAGTAAGAAATAGAGTTATATAAGTAAGTAAGAGAATGTTAAAAAAGGAGAAAGAATTAAGAAACTGTAAAATGTAAACGTAAATGCAAAAATTAATGTAAGTAAATAGCACAAGATGTTGAAGGATATAAATGTAAGATTAAAAGAATAAGTAATAAGAGAAATGTATAAAAGTAGTAGTAAGAAAAGAAATGTAACGAAAAAATTGTAACTAACCTACAAAACAAAAGACGTAACCAAAAAACAATGTAAACAATTGTCCTGGCTAATGGCCGGGGGAACTAGTAAAAAAAAAAAAAAAAAAAAAAAAAAAAAAAAAAAAAAAAAAAAAAAAAAAAGTACTTACAACAATAAATAATAAAATACTATTGTGTAAGATGTATGAACAATAAAATATTATTGTTCATACATCTTATCAATATACTAACCACAATAAAGTAGACTACTAATAGAACTATGGCTAATCCAGTAATTGTCGAAACTGTATTTGAAAATCGAAGCGAAGAAAAAACGACATACTGCAAAATATACGTCTTTAGTGGTGTCATAATGATATATATAATATGTACATATTGATTTAGTTTATAATAAAGAAAACATTTCAAGCTTTTTAAAATGACATAACACTCATAAGTTACTATAAAATTATTGCATAATAAACAAATGACTTCAGTTGCATTCTAAGAGGAAAAAACATATTTGCCATATTTTCATAATTTGCGCACTGATGCCGCAACAAAAAAATTTACTCAGCAAATTTGCATTAAATTTGCTACAAAATAAAACTAATTACAGAATTTCGGCAAACTTCGATAAACGTCAAAAGTCTAATCGAAGATGTCGTCTCTAGTGGTGTCATATATGAAAAAACCCAATATATAATTAATTCATAATAAAGAATATATTTTAAGCTTTCTAAAATGGTGTAACACTTATATATTCCTCAAAGGAAAGTCACTATAAAATCAAAGTTAAATGTCCACATTTTAAGAATATTTTTCAACAAATTTTCATTCAGTGACTTTGAGCGATTTTTTTTGAAAAATAGGGACAGACACAAGTATAAATCGTTTATATTTAGGTAGATTGGTCCTTTGTCTACAATTTGAGGTACAATACATGTACCTCTGCCGACTTTCGGACAAAGCATTTATGGCACGGCTTTCTTAGGAGTGTCCACATAGTGCGTCGTAGGGGGATTTATAAAAACTACACCCATTCACATAATGGAGTCATAGCTAAATCTACCGCCTTTATTCATTAGAAGACAATGACTCGCTGGTAAATATTATCTTAAAATTAAGTCCTTTTTGAACCACAATATATTAAGTATTTTACATGACCTTTATGTCAAAATTCTTATTGGAAATGCAAAAATAAACCTATTCTGATCTCAGTTCATAGATACCTTAGATATACAGCCTTATATACAAGTAAACAATTGGGTATGTTCTCACTTAATACTTGGATAAGTAATGTGAATCTTCAAAGTATAATTAAACATAAGATAGATCCCGTGAACAGTACAAAAAGAGATTATAAAATATCGGATTTAGAACGTATTTGCAGTAAATTTATAAGTGAAATTTTTAATCCATATTATAAAGTTTATACAGATGGCTCCAAATATAATAACGAGTGCGGGCTAGCTATATATGATCAACAATTAGATATCTCAATGAAATTTCACGTTAATACAAAAATATCAATTATGTGTTTGTAATAGGAAGCTACATTGTTGTCTGGATAACATTGATGCTATAGTTCGCGAACAAAATCAATTGTACTATAAAAGTAGGTAAGTACTAAAAAAATAATAACTACTCCAAAACTTAAAATGCTACAAAAAAAAAAAGAAATCTCCCAGGTCATCCCCACCAGGCAGAGTACCTAGAAGGCTCAAAGAGTTTCCTCGCTGGATTGCGATACTTACTCTCTGGGCCAGGTAGGTGCCGGCTCTGGGGTCTCGGGTGGCCTCAATGAGTTTTTTGGAGATTTCTCCGAAAAGTTTGTGCGCACCCAGACCCCATGTACCTAAGGTTTCAACCCCAAACGGTTCAAATATGAGATCCCCACTAAGGTTCTCATATTTGCGCCGCTTGAGGTTTTCCGCCTGATTGGCGGCCGCACCTGCAGAACTCGAGGTGCCCTGGACATGGGACGGAGCAAGTGTATCGACCCAAGTAGCGTCCCATACAAGAGCCCGTCCCACTCTCCAAGGGACCAGGGTCATACCGTCTGGTCTCTTGCCATCGTCGCGCGCCAAACCAGAGGGTTACAGCACAGCTGGCACTCCGGCGGTGACAAGAGCCCGACGGATGAGATCGTTCAGACAGTGATGTCGGGAGATGCGGCCGGCGCTTCGTTGACAGGACAGCCCGTGGTGTCCGAGGCTGTCCACATTTGCACCACAAACACAGCGATGGGGGACGACGTGGGGGGTGCCAAGACTTGTTTGTAATTATTTGCCACATTCTAATGTCATCTTGTACATTTCTTCGTTTAAGCCGGGCGACTATGTAGTGGTCACTGATTCTAAAAGTGCGCTTCAGCATGTGGCTCGGTGTACCTCGAACGGTCGAGGAGCACCGATAGCCTACAAAATGATAGACGCTATACTGACACTCTCATCTCGGGGATATCGGGTAGTATTACAGTGGATACCATCGCATGTAGGGCTGACGGGTAACGAAACAGTAGACCGTCTCGCAAGAGAAGCTATATCCGACGGTACGACGATACATTGTATACCATATTACACTGACACATAATACGTAGTTAAACAAAACTGTATAAAAATTTGGAACGAATATTTCGATCAGCGCTCGCAAGCCAAAGGAATATGGTATAAGACCATACAACCTAACTTACGATCGTCTGCCTGGTTTACGAAGTCCAACTTTTCTAGGAATACAATAGTAACTGCTATGAGACTTCGTTCCGGACACATTCCACTAAATAGCTTCGCGTTTATGATGAACAGAGTAAATACCAGAAATTGTATTGATTGTGACAAAGTTGAGGATGTCTATCACGTGATGGTGGAATGTGTTCAGAACGAATGGGAGAGTACCTTTTGCACTGTTCACGGCTTAGATTTACATGAAATCGGTGTATGTAATAGCATTTTGGCTACACACTACTATATACTAAACACAAACTAGTAGAATCAGCGATAAAGCTAAGAAATGTTGATAGGGCTCTGTTTTAATATTTAAATAATATTATGCTAAGTAGTTATTATTTATGTATATTTTTATCTGTATAAAACTATGGGGATGGCATAATCTTTATAGATTAAAATCCCTTCTCTAATAAATATTTAAAAAAAGAGTAACTTTTACTGATTTTAGCACTTATTTATACAAAATTTGCACTAGTATTATACACAGTTAGGAAGGGTGTTAATATAAGAATTTATTGGTGCATAAGATTCACTATTATGATCACTTGTTTATCACTTCTGGAATTAAATTTGCGGAGCTAACATAAACGTGTGTGACTTGCCAGAGAGCCCAATATTCTTTTATTTATTTAATTGCGTCAGAGCAAATTTCTCGTATGTGGAGATGGTACTAAATTATTGTGTAACTAGAGATGTGGTCCGCGATTTCCCGTGAAAAGAAATCTCGCGAGAACCGTACATTATTCTGCGATAAAAAGTAGCATGTGTGTTAATCCAGAGCCTAAAAACTACCATACCAAATGTCATCAAAATCCATTCAGTAATTATTGCGTGAAAGAGTAACAAACATCATACATCCGTACAAACTCTCACGTTTATTTTAATAAGGTTGAACAAAATCAATTACGGACATTTTGGGCATACGATCTACTGCTTATCTCAAGTCGCTTAGGGTGAAAAATAATAAAACAAACTGAATAAATTACATTATGCTCTTTACGGCGCTGTTACCTTAATTGATTGACATTGACCTTACACAGCTGATCTACAGCTATCTTTGCTTCCTCTTTAAATTACCTGTTTCTGTGAGGCTTATGACCTATGAGGGAGCGCAATGCAACATTATTTAAATATTTTTATTTTTTTATACTTAAATTTTCTGGCTACCTTATATTTCACGTATATTTACCAAATAGCAAAACTACTAATGATTCACTATTTTTATATGTAGGTACTATTATAATATTCGGTGACTATATTTGAACATGACGACGACCCTCGCTGACGACGTCTAGTCACCTTGGCAATGACACTAGCAATTGCCACGAGTCACCTCTGTCTTGTCTAGGACGCCGCGCAAAAACTGCGCGCGCGTTACTAGAACACTGTGTTGGTATCACTTCGTGATGGTTACGAAAATAGCTATTGTGTTTGTGTTTGTGTTGGTGTGTATGTGTGTGTAAATGGATAATTATAATTGTAGATTAGAATACGAAAATGTGATAAGTAGTGGATATAATTTAGATACAGTGTGTTTTTTTTTCCACGGGGAGTGCGGGAGAATCCACATGGATACCTTATGGGTCGGCACATCGCCCTCCCCGTGGATAAGGATACTAAGCTAAGCCTCCTTTCACATCTTGCTGCTATCAAATTGCAGCACTCTATGCAACCGTCTAATATTTATAATCTAAGCTGTTTTACTTAGATCTGTTTTTTTTTATGTTTTTTGTTCAACATATAAACATACATAACAAAATTACGATACAGTGTGCTGGTTATACAAGTAACTTCAAAAACTTTTGTAAATAGACAATCTAAAAGCGGAAAATAGCTATTATATTGATATTTTTAGATAATATATGAAGACTATATAAGTATACTAGATATACACTTTAATTTTTCTTTCCAGGCTAAGAGTAATATACTTTTTGTAAGCCATCACATGGATCATCTTGCCCTAACTAAAATATATATTTAATACGAACTGTCCCGACACACGTTGTTTTGTCTTAACTAGGAACTTGAATATATAAATAACGACACCTACATTTACAACCACACCTACATCTACACCTACACCTACACCTACACCTACACCTACCAACCTACTGGGGCCGGGGAATTTTTCGTAATAAACCAAACAGGTAAAAGGAACGCACCTGTAAATATTTGACCGTCAAGTGACAAATTGAACCCAGTGACGAGTTACGATGGGAAAATTCAATATTCGTTTTTAGTATTTTCCCATACATTTTTCCGATATTTCTCACCTTTTAAATCTTCCCTGAATTTCCACAATTATTTCAAGACCAAAATTAGCCAAATCGGTCCAGCCGTTCTCGAGTTTTAGTGAGACATTGGAATTGAAATCCATTTTTAAATGCAAAGAAGAAAGAAGATTATATGAGATGTTGTTATTAAAAGTAAACTTTTCTATCTCTATATTATGATGAATATATACTAAGTATGTATTTTATTTGAGTCTTCGGACGATAGTCGAACACTGTTGTACATACATTTTTAAATTGCAATACCATTATAAAATGAACATGCCAAAAATTAAAATGGCTTGTTGGTCGTGTCCCGCGCGGCGAGGGGTCAGGGTGACCCAGAGGGGCCGATCAGGGGGCGTTTGGGGGGGGGGGACGAACTAATTGGGAGGACATTAAGCGCGAAGGCGGGAAATACTGATTTCAATATAATGCCACCGTGAATGCAGTTTAAAAATCAAACTATCAAATGAAATAATTGTAATAACGAATGCTTGTTGCACGACTTCTGTGTTTAAAACTTATGAAATAGTCTTATAGGAATGACCTGATTGAAAACTATGCTATACTACTTTCTATCGCGTCAAAATCTACGGTTCCCGTACAATTTCCTTTTGAGCGAACAAAGTCGCGGGTCTGTTCGTGGCAAAAGGAAATCTCGCGGGAACCGTACATTCTCTTGGTGCTTGTACTTGGTACTTGGTGCTTTCTTGCGGTCTACTCTACATCTGTGCCAAATTTCATCAAAATCGATCAACAACAAAACAAAGATACATAATATAAACAAACTAACATTTCCTCTTTATAATATTAGTATAGATGTAATTCACATTGATCTTGAACAGTTGCACGCGCACGCGCACGCACTAATATTACCTGCACGCGGCGGTCACTCACTCCGCCATGACGGCAAACACAGATGCCGGCTGGTCATCTCTCGAACCAGGGCCTTGAGTCAAGACGCATTCTATAATTTCGACGGCGAGGTTCGAAAACAAAAATGTTTCGGATTTGACATAATTATAGCTAAGGCCCACTTGCGCAGATCTGGGTTCAAGTTAACCCTGGGTTAAAATATCATGCCTTCTAGAGACATAACATGATATTTAACCCAGGGTTAACTTTAACCCAAATCTGCGCAAATGGGTCTTAGTGACATAGCATAAGTGATGCTTAAGTGAAATCCCTGGATACATTTTGTTTTCGAACTTCGTTGTCGTAATTAGCGATGGCAACTTAGCTAAAGGCTCAGCATCGGCAGCAACCATCAGCAGCATTAGACAGAAGGATCTAGCAGCAACCCAAGCTTAGGAGCACTAGATACTAGAAATATCTAAGTATATACTTTGACGACCTCTGTGGCTCAGTGGTTAGCGCGTTGGCGCTCAAACCGGAATTCGCGGGTTGAAATCCCGGCAGGGAACAAAAGTTTTTTGTGTTCCTGGGTCATAAATGTCTATTAAATGTGTGTATTCTATTATAAAAAATCTAAAATCTAATCTTAAATATAGGTTTTGTATAAAATGTTAAAATATATTTCTGTTAAATGGTAACACAATTTTTTTGAGAACTTACCGCGGGGCCAGATTGACGTGAGGTGGAAGCGTCCATAGATATTATTATACTAGCTTTTGCCCACGTAAGTATAGTATCCCACGGGAACACCGTACTATTTCGGGATATTATGTAGCTAATTTCGGCATAAAAAGTTAATCCAGAGCCTTAACTACTAGCATACCAAATTTCAGTAAAGTCCGTTCAGTAGTTTTTGCATGAAAGAGTCACAAACATCCATCCATCTATCCATCCATCCATCCTCACAAACTTTCAGATTTATAATAGCAGTAAGATACCATGGGCCACAAAACAACCTCTGGTCTAGCGATGTGATGACCACCCGATGGACTGGATTACACCACCTCGCTAGTATACCGCGGGCTACAGCATACAGTCATATTTTTTTAATATTGGAAAGAGGTGCTGTATTTCAGTCCACTGCATTAAGACAACAGTTGTCCTTTGCATCATAACAGACAATAACAATAAACAACCGTCAAAATAACGTAATGATTTAAGATTGTCTCCAGACTCTACCCATGGATTCTGCAACATTAGAGGAGTTACAAGAGCGTTTTTTGTTGAATGAAGTAGCGGGCAAATGCCATTGTAAGCTAAATGCCTTTTCCAAATCGAAATATAACAAAATTCTCGTGTCACAGTTGCTGATTCTCCTCCGATTTTTGTGAAAGGCTTGTCCAATTTTCATAAAATTTTGCAGGTGTATTCGAAAGGTATGAGAATATAGTTTCAGTCTGGTGCCGTCCACAGCAGGACACAGGCCTCCCCATAGATCTCCAGTGCGGCCGGTCGCTCGCGGCCGGTGTCCACCGACTCCCTGCGACTTGTCTCAGGTATGAGAATGTCATTTCAGCCTGGTGCCGTCCACAGCAGGACACAGGCCTCCCCATAGATCTCCAGTGCGACCGGTTGCTCGCGGCCGGTGTCCACCGACTCCCTGCGACTTGTCTCAGGTATGAGAATGTCGTTTCAGCCTGGTGCCGTCCACAGCAGGACACAGGCCTCCCCATAGATCTCCTGTGCGACCGGTCGCTCGCGGCCAGTGTCCACCGACTCCCTGCGACTTGTCTCAGGTATGAGAATGTCGTTTCAGCCTGGTGCCGTCCACAGCAGGACACAGGCCTCCCCATAGATCTCCAGTGCGACCGGTCGCTCGCGGCCGGTGTCCACCGACTCCCTGCGACTTGTCTCAGGTATGAGAATGTCGTTTCAGCCTGGTGCCGTCCACAGCAGGACACAGGCCTCCCCATAGATCTCCAGTGCGACCGGTCGCTCGCGGCCGGTGTTCACCGACTCCCTGCGGCTTGTCTCAGGTATGAGAAATAGGTTGTAAGTTATTTTTCCAAGGATTATAAGCGTGGCCCATTCCAATTTTTTATTGCTTTTTTAATTTATTATTTTATAATGTGATATTAGAAATACATATAACCCCCAATTCGCCATCTAACCCCTACCCCCATTTTTAAATCGCGATATTAGTACTGTAATAATCCTCAACCCGCAGTGGTCGATAACTCTTTTTATATTGTGTGCATTCTTTCCCTGCAGGTTGTAGGGGTAATTGTAGGTGTAGATAGTGGGCGTAGGTAGGAGGCAGTAGGTGTAGGTAGGGGATGTAGTTGATTGATAGTGATTCAACAATCATTTTGATTTATTCCTGTTTGTAGTAAAGACAAATGTCTGTCGGGGTCAGCTCGTTAAAATATATTTTTTGTTGTTAAATTTTTGAGTAATTGAAATATAGTAGCCATTTTACCACATTAAAATATAATATGTATGCATGTATGTATGTATGTATGTATGTATGTATGTATGTATGTATGTATGTATGTATGTATGTATGTAATGTTCACTAAACAAAACCAACACCATCGGTTATTTATTGTACAGTTGATGGTGAACCGTGAGATCATATTTTGAATTTGACCTTAGCGTCAGTTCACACCGAGACACGAGGCATTATTAAAAACTGTACAAAAAGATACACGTTTCATGGCAAGAGCGGCGCCGCGCTACGCAGCGCAGTGCGGTTCGAAATTCAAACTCTTGCAATGAAACGTGTATTTTCTAAATTTGCTATCTTAAAAATGTCGCGCCGCATCGCGACCCGTTGTGAGCTGACCCTTGGAGTTGCGCTGGGCCGGGCCCAAAACAAAGGTCTACCCGTGTCCGAGTGTCGTCGTCAAAGAGTCAGTAGTGTAGAGGATACGTCCCGCATTAGGCTTGCACGGTGGACTAAAACCTAGTTTTGAGGAAAGCCACAACAAAAAGTTACTTTAAATCAGTGTACAAACTACATCAAATTAGAAAATAAACACAGAAAAAACGATCTATAATTTTGGGTGCCAGATGCAGCCTTTTAATATATCGTTGTCAAATGTATGCGCTATATAATACAGCACAGTAAACTCTCATTTAGAATTTACAAAATTAATAGTAACTAAATTTTACCCGGGGCTCCACCCGCGAAAATAGAGAAAAGTACAGTATCCTGTATCCCACACGAATACTGTACTTTGTCGGGATAAAAAGTAGATTTAGAGAGAAATTTTGTGTTAGTTAGTCCAGAGCTCAAACTACTACCATGCTAAATTTCATCAAAATCCGTTCAGCAGTTTTTGCGTGAAAGAGTAACAAACATCCATCAATACATCCATCCATCACCCATCCTCACAAACATTCAAATTTATAATAGTAGTAGGATAAAATGTATGAAAGTCAATATGCACACATTTCAAACACAGAAAAATCTTTGTATCAATTAAATTAGTATACAAACTGACGTAGGTATAAATTGTACACAATCTGAAGTGTGCCCTCTGCGCGCGCGCGTGTGTGTACTGTGTGACTGCTGCGGTAGTTGTATGAATTGTCCTTTTTCTAACAAGGGCGGCGGGCCATCGACCACGGAGCTATCGCCTAATGCGCGCGCGCAGCTGTGTGCGTGCAGCGTGAGGACGCTCAATACATACTGATTAAACATCATCATCGCCTAGATTTGATGCAGCCTCTTATATTCACAAAAAAATTATTTATTAGAAATCTCTAAGGTGGGTTCCACACTATCAAAGTGCGTTTTTTTTCAAATTACTTCGAAAGTTGTCTTCCGATTGTGCTCAAAATAAACCTCCTAAAGATCATTTGGCATGATCTATCAGCATGAAAAGTTACAAGTACCTCTTATTGTTTAGAAATGCCAGGGCCTGACCGACTCTGGAGGCCGATTACTCGAAAATTATTCACTTTATAGAAAAGTCGTGTCGCCTTTATTTAAAATTACCTATTCATAGATACCTCACACGATAGGGTAGAATTAGGATAAATTTATAAGTGTACTACATTTTATCAATTTATATTCATAATTACAGAAGTAAGCAGGGACAGACGGACGGATAGTGCGAAACTATAAGGGTTCTATAGTACCAGGTACGGATAAAATAAATAAAAATAAATAACATATTTACAGCTGTTACAAAAAAAAATTTAACAATTAGCTCTACTTTATTACAAAATCAACTTTAACGGTTTTATCGCGGATTTCTAATATCACATCCATCCATCCACAAGATAAATAAACTGTCATAGATTAGTGAAGTTAGCTTTTTATGTATCTCTAAGCATTATCAAAAAAATATTAGCTTTCTGCACACCGTCCTCTACCTAATCTTTGACTGTTCCAAATTTCATACTCCACCATTCTTACAATTCTCGTAAAACTGTTTTAAAAATGTTTTCTTCACGTATTAAAATTTATTATGGATTATGGATAAAAATACTTTACACAAAATCACAAATAGATACGTCAGCCTGCCGATCACATATTATCAACTGGCTTATACGGCTCATTGTAAATATTTTCGTCCTATTCGATAGGTTTAGGTTTAAAAAGCGTTAATTGTATCCGCGACTGACATACCTATCACCGGCATAATAGACACGAGAAAGATTCGATTAATTCATTAAATGCGTCGACATTTTCATGGCAAGCTTATTTTTATTTATTCAATTTAAATAGACGAGACAAATGGTATAATAGAAAGTTTTAGATAGAGCGTTTAATTTGGCGATTTGGTTTAAGATCTTTTCGTCAAATTGGGAATGTAACAGGGAATGTAAGTTTGTTCACACATTATAATCATAGCTAATAGGCTAATGGCCTAAACTGCAACCCTAATCAAAATTAAGAGCCCTCGCATTCACAGGCTGTAGCTGTCTCTGCTAGCCGAAATGACAAGGACAGCATGCGACTTGAGCGTCACTTAATTTAACTATCGTTTCAGTATTCAACCGTTTTTTTTTTTCAGAAGGATGAAAATCGTTTTTTTTATAAATCATCGAATAGCACCTTCATAAAATATGTTTTGTTTAAGTTGAAAAGTACCCTTGGTAATACTTAAACGCTCATTAAACTAAGAGGTTCTCCAGATACATGTTGTTTTCTTTGTACTGCCAAGAAGACCTGTGATTTAAGTAACCCCTAACTCGCTTGAGACTTCGGGCGTCAGATGTGAGTATATACAGACACTAAATACGTTTTCATATGTGATTTCTTTAAAATTTCATTCAGTAGAAACTAGATATACCACCGATAAAATGACGAAATCAAGAATTGTCTGGGCACAGGTCTTTCACCTTATAATGCTACGACATTACCTACCACACATACAAGGATGTGACTAAGAATCTGTGCATGAATACTTAACGTTGTAAGGATGAAACGACGCTAGTACACTTATACTTACTCTGGTATGTGCAACCATCAAATCATCCCCGTTTCCCTATTCAGCCACTTCAATCTCTGTTCATACAATCATGCTCTGTTCAAAACCGATTTAGTCTAAACGTAAACAAACATAACAATAGGACACAAATACGGTACAAATATAAATGTCACTTAGGTATTCACAGCGCAACTAATAAATATATTGATGACCTATTTAAGTCGGTCGAATTTAATATTTTTGCTGTAAAAAGAAAGTATTTATATTAGTCTGTAGAAATGTCACACGCGTCGTCCAATTTATTCTTTACTAGCTTTTATCCACGGCTCCGCCCGCGTGATTACAGTGTCCCACGGGAGTAGTGTACTTATTCGGGATAAAAAGTAGCCTATGTGTTAATCCAGAACCTCAATTCTCGTATTTAAAGTACACTTTCATTTTACTTTGATTGTATTATAAGCGACTTATTATCATAAACTGATTTTATGACATTTGGACCAATCAGGACGCATTAGACGTTGCTTTAACGTTTACGAGAATACTGGTTTGACAGTTTTAGCGAGTCGGGACTTGATTGTAATTGTATTATTGCAGGTTTTATTTAGCAGAATTGACCTCTGAGCTCAAACTACTACCATATCGAATTTCATCAAAATCCGTTCAGTGGTTTTAGCATGAAAGAGAAACAAACATCCGTCCATCCTCACAAACATACTTTCACATTTATAATATAAGTAGGATAGTAGGTTTCAGATGTAATTTAATCAAAACGTAAACAAAAAGATTAGATATGACCAAATGAATGTGTAATTTCTTTATTGCGCGGTAAACAAGTGACATAAATATTGGTGGCATTATAGCTCCCTACTCTTCTATTTGTTTACGTTTAGATCAAATCGGATCTGGGCATTTAGTCAAGATGCCTTCGATAATTTCGACGGCGAAGTTCGAAATCAAAAATTAATGGGATTTGACATAAGTCATCGCTGAGTGACTTTATTGGTCAGAGGACAGTCTGCCCACGTTACGCTGCCTGTCCTAGCGGTCGGCGCTGAGGGGGCGAATAGTTACGTTTTGGCCTATTTTTAGGGCACCTGCTCGTCGACCTTGTTTTTTGCCCCAATTTGCCCCCTGTCCATAAATAGTGCCTTCGCTCAGTCGAGCGGAACATCTATTATCGGGGCATCGAGGCCTCTGACCAGAAAAATCCTAGACTATTATTACATATGGGACAAATTGGGGCCTTTTTAAATATGTTTTGCCACTACAGTTACTACAAGATTCAATCTACAATCGATTGTGATTTGAATATCAAGTAAAATTAATAACAGCGTGTACTTATATGACGATCTCTGTGGCTCAGTGGTTAGCGCATTGGCGCTCAAGCCGGTGGTCGCGGGTTCGAACCCCGCCAGGGAACAAAAAAGCTTTCTATGTTCCTGGGTCATGGATGCGTATTAAATATGTGTATAATAAAATAAAAATCTTAAATATATTATGTATAGTAAGTATACCACCCGTAACACAAGTTCTTCGGATACTTACCACGGGACCAGACTGACGTGGTGTGCAGCGTCCATAGATATTATTATTATTATATAAAAGCTAGTACTTAAATAATGATACAAATGTGCGTATAAGGTTCAGCATATAAATTTGTCATGAAGATATTCTTATATTAGTTTAAATTATACAAAATATCCGAAAAGCTTCTACTATTTATAGGTGATAATAAAATTCTATACAAATATTTAAAAGTCTAAGAATGAAATATTATTATGTCTCCTGTTTGTTTGAAAAAACATCCCATTATTAATAAAAATAAGTAATATTGTTTTATTATCATTAATTTGATTTGTTTGTGCCAAACTGCAAACAGTACGTACAATCTTAGAACTTACATAACAGTTCATTCTAATAACAATTATTTAAGAATTACAATGAGTACAGAATTTTCACTTGAAATTAACTCTAAGATCGAACTAAACATTAGACTAAACATTGCGTATAATTTGTTAACTTTTTTACAAGTTATCATGCAGAAAGTTAAAATTTGGGTAAAGCGAAAAGTTCAACAACATCAAGTTTAAAAATACCTATGACCTTAACCGTAACTATGGACTTAAGACATTGTATTAAATGTATTTTTAATTAAATTTTACATACGTTTGTCATTATACAAGATCTAATTATATACATATTAAAATAATTACTGTACGTCTAAACCTTACTAGTATCTAAACTAGGCCGGGCCTGTGTCTTAAATACTAGTTACTTCCAGGTTTTATACTTTGTGGGATTTTTAAGCCATGTGCAACATGGTGTTATACTTAATATTATTTTATTATGTATTTAATATCTAATTGATACTGCTACTGCTTTTTTTATTATTAGGTCATTACGTATGAAACTGGCGTTTTGTAAAGGAAGAACATAAAGTCGATTTTTTTTAAACATAATATATTTATTTCATAAAATTATATACCATTGCACTATCTATGCACTTTTGCCATCTCATAGGTAGTTCATTCATTCCTTTACTAAAAAACCACTCGGACAGGAATGAATAAAATATTTGAAGGCGCTTTGGACTGCCCTATCGGAGTTGAATTTTTTCCTTTGCTTTGTTATCCACATTTCGAAAAAAATGGTAATATAAAAAAATATTTAAAATACAAATAAATTTGTGTTTTTAATTTTTTTTAGATAATTAATTGATAATTAATTTTGCGTAGTTATTATTTGGTTTTGTGTTTGTTTTGTTTCTAAGCACGAAATGACATCAGAGTGGTCAGTTAGTGGGGACTTAAGTACGAAGGTTGTACTAGGGATATCACTTTTTGTGATAACATGGTCCAGGCAGCTTGTTCCTCTTGTGGGATAGTAATGGTTCGGAAGAAGTCCATGTGAAGCTAGTAGATCAAGGTATTCGCTGGAATATGGATTATCATTGCTAATAATATCTATATTGATATCGCCTGTGAATATTATATTATGTCTATAGGACTTATATAGTGGCAGAAGTTTGTCAAGGGAGTCAATAAAAGGGGCGATGTTTCTATGGATGGTATAGAGCCACAATTTGGATGTTGGGAGTTAGATTAATAACAAGACAACAAGCATCTTTAAGGTAAGGTTCTGTCACCGTGCATTCAAGACCAGTCTTGGAATAAATTACTAGACCGTCATTTTGGTTGGTATTTCGTCGACAATTGTGAAATTCGTAGTTTGGAATAGTTGGAAAATTCTTTGTTTTCATATTCCAGGTTTCAGATAAGATGTAAAGATCACAATCTAAAATTGTTCGTGCCATTAGTATTATTTATTAACATTAATAAATAAATGATACGTTGGAAAATCCACATGACAGACAAAGACAGCGACATGGATTAGCGTATTCGTGGTCTAAATATTTTTATTAATAATAATGTCTATGGGCGCTTTCACATTTGTGCTAAATTTCAGCAAAACTAGTAATGGTTGATTCTATTCTATGCAATTTATAAACACGATAATACAGCGCCGAAGACGATTTTGTCTAAAGTATATAAGGTTCGGTAAAAATAAATTACGGATATTCTGGGCACATCTACTGGGATCTGGGATCTACTGCTAATGTATAGACGTTTAGGCAGAAAAATAATTAACACACTCGATAAAAATATCCTCCTTTATATGGGCGAGTTTACGTTGAGGGGAGATTCACCAATACAGCGTCTTTACGAGTATAATAAGCAGTAGATCATATACCCAAAATATCCGTAATCGATTTTACCAAACCTTATATAGTCTACACACACACAGGTGCAGGGAACTAAAAAGTTGCAAGGTCAATGTAGTGAGTGTATTCTAGACAACCCACGTATGACCGCGCGGGCCGAAGGACGACCTCATCATTATCAGAACAGTTCAGTGTCAATCAGTGTCATTCTAGTGAAAAAGGCGTTACTTTGCGGAAATCCATAATAAATATAAAATATTAATAATAACTAAATGAAATAAAATAAAATAAATTAATATCATATTAGCAATATCTTGCGAAAAAGTTTTTTTTTATAATTAACTTGAATGCCAGTATCAATCAATAAAAACTTTATGTAACATTCATGGAATTCTTTGTTTTCTTGAAAAAAACTGAATTTCTAGTATCAAGATATTTGATAGAAAGATGGTCCTCGCGACTTTGTGGGCTCAAAAGGAAATTTCAGAGTAAACGTACATTTTGCCACAATAAAAAGCCTCATGTCCTATCCAATGGTCTACTCTATATTTGTGCTAAATTTCAACAAAATCGGTCAAGAAGTTCGGAGTCTTTTCAATGCAAACGAACAATGAAAGTCTTTCTTATTTATAACATTTCCACCATTATTTTTTAAATAGTTTCGATTATATATATTCGAAACGGTTAAGCGGAAGTGCAACCGCTGATGATTTCAAGAAAGAAGCCCAAGTTTTGTTTGTAAATCAAAGTAATGGTTTACTTCGAGCATGTGCTTTTCGACGGGAGTAAAATAAAGCAATGCATCACAATTGCGTACATTTTTACGCCGACGGAAGACATATTTGACGTTTCGAATGCGCCAGCGCAAACAACAGCCGTCCGGCTCCTGCAGAACTCCGCGTACCTTGAGCGAAATTAGTCAGAGTTCCCGAAAAACTCGGCCGTCGACCCTCCGGGCAACACCTAAATATTTTAATGTCGAAAAAATCCGCCATGTTTACATAATACGCCGAAATTTTCAAGAAACTCGCCGAAGGGCCACACCGGACGCACACATACAGAATTTCGGTGCTGCGCGCGGTGTGGGTGCTGCACACACGCGCACCGCGTCCGCACGCAGCGCACTACTACAGCGAAGGGGCCGCGTAAGTCGCATACAAGTGCATAATTCGGCCGAGATGCAAAAAAAAATATTTGGCAATGCGGCCCCTACGCGTCCGCCAGTCGCCCGCCCGACAGGGTTAGGTTAGGTTAGATTTTTTGGCTCAAAACGCTCGTTGGAGATTTTTTGAAAAAGCATTTAAACATCACTAGACGAAGACGTCCTTCCTGGCGGTTTAATATCGTCAGCCAGTACGTCGCAATTTTTTGAATCATAAAGAACTCGCGCGCGCGGCAAGCTCTAGTCGCGACCTAATTTGATTTTCGAATATTCTAATAGAATTTTCTATTGTCTCTTTTCGATCGCGAGCATTTTGACTGAACCCTATGGAGTCGGGCGACCATTAAAATTTTTCTATTTGCAGAGTTGCCGAATCATGGCGTAAATTTTATATTTTATTTACAACTCAAGATTTTTTTCTTTTTTTTATTAATTTTAAAGACTGCTGCAGTGCATTGTGTCGTGTTGTGATATAATTTATGAATTCATTCGATTTCTGTTGGACTCTTTGTGTTTTTCGTTGTTTTATTTGGTGAGTACTTTTATTTTATTTTGCTATTATTTTTATCTTTCACTTTAATTTTAACAATTTAAAGTGTAGTGTAACAGTATACAAATAAATATTTGAACAAAAGCGTTGTACTTTTACATTTCGTGAGTCGGTTCCTGAGTTTTTTTCGATGTCACATATAGAAACACAATAGCTTGCAAACGAAACGATTTTATTTAGCAAATCCTGGACCCTAGACACAAGGACACGTCGTCCAGTGACGTCAGTGTCACTAGGCACTGCCGTGCAAGTCAGCCATCTTGGTTTTATATTTTTTCTGTCGAAGCCTACGAGTGCAGGCGCACCGCCTTATTGCTTTCATTTTTTAAAACGTTGCAATAGATGGATACAATTTCCACGACTGAAAAAATCAAATTGCTAAAAATCGATTTTTAATAATAATATGTACGTAAATAAAATCTAAGCTAGAAAATGTTCTGGAAAAACATTTTTGAAGAATAGTTCTTTGGAATCAAAATCAAAATCAAAAATTTTTTTATTCAAAATTGGTATTTTTAAATACTCTTTTTGAACGTCGATACTACGTGATGCCTACCACCGGTTCGGGAACTAACCCAGCGAGAAGAGCCGGCAAGAAACTCGTCTGGGGCCATCTTTTACCAAAAAGATGGAAAATTATTCTTTATTCAATAGAAGGAAATAAGGAAAATACTATTTTGTCTCATTTACTATGCATTTTGAACTGCTATTTCTAGCTATAAATAAAGGCGTATTTTGTTTGCCTGTAAAAATGTATAAGTCAAAATTGTTTATTTAAAGTTGGTATTCTAGTGACACTTTTTTTAAAAACTGTTCGGGAACCAACCCGGCAAGAACAACCGATATTGTTGCATAAGCATCGTTGTCGAGATTCATTTCTAAGGTTCTTGAAACTAACTATAAAATATTGAAGAATATTTTAAACTTAGTTTCAAATAAATCATTATAATATTGTTGATGATGATAATATAAATGATCAAATTCATTTTAAAAATACTTTCACTATGAAACAGGCAATTTTTATTGGTTTTAACACACTTTTTATCAGAAGCAAATACCAAGCTAGTTTCTTTTTTTCGTATTTTAAAACGAGAGCACAAACACATTTTATTTATATTTTACCAACCTACGCGAGTCCTTCACATACTTTGTTAAAACTTTTAAAAAGTTGCTTACTTTTAATCACACAATGCGTGCTCAACCGTCAGCGTAAAGTTTAGCCACGTGGTTAATTTTTGATATTGCGTAGGGTGTTTGTATAAAAAATAATATTATAAAACCAACAAATTGAATTGAGTTTGTAAATTAATCATTTGAAATATGTCTTATAATAAGACTCTATAACATTTTTTCGTTGTATTGTAAGATGAAAGATTCGTAGAATATTTATCATGAAAGTAACTGTGACTGGTGTCAGACCGTATTATGCTTGCGCTGACTCTCATTGCAGAAACGTACAATCTTATTAAATTGATGTTACCTACCCAAAAATTATCTTTTATCCAGAAAATAAATTATTATGTGCAAAATTGGACATAAAATATGCCAAATGCAATCGCGTTTACATCTTGCGCGGGCGCAGGCGACGCGACGGTTTTTGGACTTAACCTTATTTTCCCATTTAATTCAGGGAGAAGAATCGCTTGTATTTAAATCGAAATAAATTAAAAAGAACTTATGATGCAAAAAGGGACGTGTATGTCTGTCTGTTTATTTGTTTGTCTGTCTAGACAGACAAACAAATAAACTGTCTGTCTCTGTCTCTGTGTCGGTCCGTGGCATCGTAGCTCCCAAACGGATGAACCGATCTTGATCTAGTTTGTTTGAAAGCTGACACGATCGAGAGTGTTCATAGCTATAATTCATCATCATCAGCTCGCTCCCTGCTAGATAATTCGGGGGCTACTTATAATTTTTAATTTTGTTTTATTTTTAGGTATTGTTATATTCTGATATGAAGTATTATTCCTAACACATTTTGTACCGTCTATCGCCGTCCGTTGTCAATTTTGCCGCTCTACAGTGTACAGGATCTTTTATCTTTCGATAAGCCAACGCACCAATTTTGCGGACCTCTTCAACTTTGGTTATAGCATAAGACCAGCAGTTGTCAAACTGTATATAATTGGACAGACAGGAGGACAGGATTCATGTAAAAATAATTTCATATGTGCTAGTCTGACTAAAGTAGTGTCCCCGTGGGATACTGTATTTACGCGGGCGGAGCCGTAGGCGACAGCTAGTTTTTAAATATAGCTTTAATTGTTTCAAATTAGCTTTGAAATAGGCGTGAACAACCGTCTCAGCCTGACATAAACAATGCTCTTTAATAAACTCGCTACTTGTAAGAAAACTTTAAAAAAGAAAACATAAACGACGACTGATATCGTGACTGATAACGAACTCCTGACCGACGCGCAATAAGGAATCTGTCAACAGGACCTGAACATTTTTTGCAATGAAAAACAGCCTATATAGTTTCATTTCAATACATTCAACGGTTTTTGTGTAAAAAACCGAAATACCTCCATAGTCCCAATAATCTACACATACTTTTTTATCGACACACCTAACTCTAAGTAAGACTCGCTGTAGCCCGCGACTCTGCTCGCGTAAATACAGTATCTCAAAGGAACAGTGTACTTTTACGAGATAAAAAGTAGTCAATGTTTTAATCCAGAGCCTAAACTACTACCATACCAAATTTCATCAAAATCCGTTCAGTAATTCTTGCGCGAAAGAGTAACAAACACCCATCCTCACAAACTTTTATAATATTATATATATAAACATTTATAATATTAGTAGGACCACACTTATAATAAACACACCGGCATATTTAGCGGAACACAAAAAAGGTCCATAATTAAAAAAATATGGTTTATTTTAAAATCTACTTACTACACTTCTTTTGTTATTTAAAGTTTCATTTGTTTTACTTAAAATGAGATCACATTAAGAACAGATTTTGCGAGTAAAGGCTATTTGTGAAAAATAGTACATTTTTTAACTTTTCGTGTAACCGGGAAAAGTGAAAATTAATATTAAAATAACAATTAATTAAATTAGAAAAATGGTGATTAATATCGTGTATTTCCTCCACGTGCTCTTATTAAAGTTTCTACCCGTCTAGGCATACTGAGAATGATGTTATCGATGGTCTCCTGGGATAGTCTCGCATTCGCAGTTCACCCACGTTGGCAGGAGCTGGAATTCTGGACTTAACTTTTCTTTTCAGCAAGTCCCAAACGTGCTCTATTGGGTTCATATCCGGTGATCTCGCCGGCCACTCCATAACAGTGATATTCATATCATTAAGATAAGCTTGAGTTACCCGAGCGGTATGCGGCCGAGCATTACCCTGCATAAAAACAAAATCGTCACCGATATATGGGGCAAACGGTACGACATTTTCTTCTAAAACTTCTCTGATATAGCGGTCTGCAGTCAGACTCCCTCTGTCAATCACTACCAAGTCTGTGCGAGCTCCCAAACAAATGCCCGCCCAAACCATTATTGATCCACCACCGTAAGCAACTGTAGTTTCAAAATTTGTCTGAATGTATCGTTCTCCTTTGCGTCTGTATATTCTTTGCCTGCCGTCAATTTGATTTAAGAGAATTCTAGACTCATCACTAAACAATACCTTACTCCATTGGTCCGCGTTCCAAAGTCGATGTTCCTGAGCAAAAGTTAACCTGTTTCTACGATGATTTACCTCGAGCCTTGGAGCCTTGGCGGGCACAAATGAACCCAAGCCAGCTTCTTCGAACATTCTTCGTACCGTACGCTCACTTACGGTTACACCCCGCACTGCTTCTAACTCATGTCGGGCTTGGACGGCCGTCAAACGGGGGTTCCTACGTACACGAAGCCGAATGAAACGATAATCTCTACTCGAAGTGCGTCTTTTTCTGCCTTGTCCTGCTCTTCTTACATAAGTACCGGTCTTCCTGAACCGTTGGATACTGCGATGGATCGTTGAAACTGGTCGACGAAGATCTCTGAATATCACTCTGTAGGTTTGACCATTTCTTCGCATTTCGAGTGCCCTGGCAATCTCCGTTGGGGCTAAGTCGGGCATAATTCAGTCCTCAACTCCAAAAAGATACGTGATTAAAAAAAAGTAACAAAAACAATATTTCAATGAAATTTTAAATCAAACTCTGAAGGAAAAAATACTCGAAGTTCGCTCCAGATAAGGTGTATTTGAATAAAATTAAAACAATTGCATAAAATGTGATGTTCAGTTGTTTTCTTAATTTGAAAATATTTCTTTTTAAATTAAATGACGTATAAACCAGCCAGCAACCTTATATGATACTGATATCAAACCTTTATTTTATGTTCCGCTAAATATGCCGGTGTGTGTATTATTATGGCCACATTCACAAACGTTTCTTAAATCACTGCAGACAAGGACAGCATGTGCTTTGAGGACCAATTAACTTAAGTCGCTACTTAGACTGTTCGTAGCCATGTAGTTTGGGAGCCATGCCGCTAGATGGGAACGGGCCGGCGGCAGTATTCACAAACGAATAGAGCTCTTCCTGGATGTAATGACTCATTTTTTTTCTTAACCGACTCCTAGCGTGTGTTCTTGAAGGGGATTAACCCATATTAAAATGAGTGGGAGAAATTTCTCCCACTCATTTTCAGATGCGTATGTACATTCATACTTATGATTTTTTTTAATTAAGAAAAAATTGCGTTAGTGCGAAGGTATGAACAAATGTATTTGTTATGGACTAAGAGCAGCAAGCGAGCAAATGGACGTCCGATGGTAAGCGACTTCCGCCACCCATCGGCGAGAAGTTGCAAGTGCGTTGCCGGTCTTTTAAGCCCCTCAAACCTTGCCCCTTGGTTCTCAGAAAAATATAATATACAGATACTATCGACCGCATTCAGAGACATTTAACGCTCATTAAGGAGTCACTTAGTAGAGATTTTGACAGAAAATATATAGACTTTATGTCAAAACCTTTACTAAGTAGCTCTTTAAGTAAGAATTAAATGTCTCTGAGTGCGGCCGTTAGTCCTTAAAACTAAATTGTAGATAATAGTGATTGTTTTTTACATCAACAATATAAGATTATAAGAAGAATATAAGATTTTTCGGCTATATACTAGTAGGTTTCCCACTCGAGACCTGAGCTACGAATGATTAGTGCTAGGGTTGACCACAGTCGATACAATAAGGATATAATAATTTCTTTTAATTTTATCTTATAATTCTTGGATAATAATATCTTTATGAAAAATGTAGATTTTTAAATACCTAAGACAAAGAACTATAATTTAAATAATGTGTTTCAAACAAACTTGGTTTAATCTACACTAATATTATAAACATGTAATATATTTTGTTTGTTTGTTTGCATTGAATAGGCTACAATAGAACTGGACCGATTTTGATGAAATGGCACAGATATAGACTAGACTACGGGAAAGGACATAGGATACTTTTTATCGCGGCTTTACGCTTCCTGCGAGATTTCTTTTGCGTGGTTGCACTTAAGGTGGGTGGACCATGGAAGGCCACGCTCCTTTGAAGGCCAACTATTAAAAAGTCGTAGTTATTGACACGTAAGGACATATTTCACCTATTACATACTAAGATCCATCAAACTCAAGGCCACAGATGTGGAGGCGAGTCGCTCGCGCCGCTATTTTGGCAGTGAGATTTCGTAAACTTCGGTCGTCGACGTTACAAATATTGTTATTCGCTCGCACAGCAAAACGTTAGTTTTTACTTAAATAACCTATTATTTTCTTATCAATCATCTCTCAAAAAATACTTTTCCTCGATGAAAGTTCAAATATTGCTAGTGTTTGTAGGAAAGTAGGTAGTTTCTTATAAGGCCAATAAAAAATTTGGCGGTTGGCCTTTGCTGGTGCATGGAACTTACAAGGAACATTTATAAATCAATTTCGTTTTTAGTTTTATACGTATCTTTAAAGTTTAAAAATGTTTTATATTATTATTTATATGTTTTATAAGATTTCGGGTAGCTTATGGTTATGTTTTGTATTTGATGCGTTTGCGCTGGTTTGGCTGCGTGATTCTTGCTTATTATTTGAGGAGTGAAGAGAAACAGTAGATTGACTGATATTGCGTATATTGTTCCAAATCTAAACGCACTCTGTTAACGCACAGATTCTGTGCGTTAACAGGTTATCTTAGGAACATTTTGCCCTTACGAAGAACGAACCCCTCAGTAGGGCCATTGTAGGGAAAAAAAGATTTTGATTTCACTATAAAATGCATTAGCAAGATATTTGATATCAAAATAATACTCTTTACTACTATTTTTAAATAATTTCCATTCATATATTCTTATATAAAATACGATGGTGTTCAAGTAATGGTCGCTAAGTTTTTTTTAAAGTTTAAAAAAATATTAAGCGTTTAATGTTTTGTTGATATAAAAGAGCATATTTTGCAGTTTTATTAAAAGTAGATATATCAATTGTTACAATTCTATTTTTAAGTTGAACGACTGATCTATAATAAGGGCCTTGTTTGGAGCCGTGTTCCTTGCAAAGCCATTTGGAAGAGCTTAATAAAACTACAGTTTAATAAATAGTGTTAAAAGCTGGGTTAAAAAAATAATAATTATGGTAGGTACACAATGAAACGAAGCATTACTTTTTTTTTCATTTAATCAGTAAATAAATGAATAAAAAGCATTTACTAGTTAGATTGGCCTTCCATGGTCCACCCACCTTATAAAGTTACGTGATTTAGTATAAATTTAATAAAAATGTAGAAGATTATGAAAATAAGACAAATATATTATTAATACATCTTATCGATGTATTAATAATCCGCAAATACTTCTCGTCTCTATTCGCAAAAAGTGTCCTTCGAATGTGCAATAAGGTTGTGATGGACCGACCGCGACGTACAATGCTGGGCACAGGTTAATTAATTATAACTCTTGCATTGTGCAGCATAAGATTTGGAATTGCTTGTAATTAGCTGCTCCTTTGTACAAAAGAGATCTCTATTATGCTTCTACAAGTATTAGTATAAACTGGAGACTGGAGGAACATCATCATGATCATCAACAGCATCGTTACTAGACCAACTTTTAATAAGGATCCGGCCTGGTACTTGACTGTCGTAATAACAAAATTTATAAAAATGAACATACTTAAGATTAACTATATTATTTCAAAAACGCATTTATAATAAAAGACTTGCTTTTGCCCGCGGCTTCGACCGCGTAAATACAGTATCCCACGGGTACACTGATTATTTCGGGATAAAAAGTAGCCTATGTCTTAATCCAGAGCTTAAACTACTACCGTAATAAATTTCATCAAAATCCGTTCAGTAGTTTTTGCGTGAAAGGGTGACAAAATTCCATCCATCTATCCATACATCCATAAATCCATCTATCCATCCTCACTAACTTTCACATTTATAATAGAAGTAGAACTACTTCTCATTTTTGTGCCAAGTTTCATTAAAATCGGTTCAGTGGGTAAATCGTGATTTATAGGAGTTAAGCCGCCTTTAAGTTTTACTTATAAAATCGGTATAATATGTTACACAAGAGTATAAGTCATATTAATAGTATTCTGTGATATAAGCAACTTTCCCATTAAATGGCGTCATAGACGACAAAGATGCTATACTATTTTATCTTAAGATGCCTGGATATAATTCATATTATAGTACGTAATATGAAAATATATATTATCTTAGCCGTCTGTCATACAAATTTTATAGCAAGCAATATTTTATCCATACAAATAAATAAAATGGAAGTGTCTGTTTGTAATTTTAAATTAACAGCTTTTCACCTAATGTATATGAAAGTATACACGGTACCGATAATAAAAATCATTTTTTAATTTTTTGTCTGTCGGTCTTTCTGTCCGTCTGTCTGTTTGTTCCGGCTAATATCTGAAACGGCTGGACCGATTTTCACAGGACTTTCACAGGCAGATAACTGATGTTATATGGTGTATCTTATGATGCTTTTTATCCTCATCATCATCATCATCAACGATGTTTGGCGCCCAACGAAGTGGGCACGGGTCAGCTAGTCCTAACATAAAATAATACAGTATCTTCGTCGTATGTGATGCGGTACGAACACGTAAATACTTATTATCTCTTATTATTTATTGTCAATTCGTTCATGCATTAAAAGTGCGTACACGCTACAGAATTATCATTTTAATACCCATTCGTTCTCTGTCCGTTTTATTCTCTAGCTGGTACCAGACGTGCGTTGAGGAAAACAAGTACTGAGTCAGACGACCTTGGGCTATGCACACAGCTGCATTTATAAATACCAGCCCTTTTGGGGGTGTATTTAAATCATTAATAACGATTGATACATTATGCATAATCAAAAAGTTAAAACTCCCGACTACGCAAATTATATAGCCTATTCGGGCTAATTATCACTAATCTATTGGCAGCTCATTCATTAAAATCGGATCAGGCGCTACGGTGGAACAATCACACATACACACATAGACCACCAAAATCATTACCCTACTTTTTGTCGCCGTAGTCGGGTAAAGAGGCGATGATTTAAACGCGTTTCACAATGAGGCCTAATTTTGTTAAGTTTTACGGTTCTAGCCACTGAACTAAGTAGTTTAGACTCTGGATTAACACATAGGCTATTTATCGCACCAAAATCTACGGTTCCCGAGAGATGTCTGCTACTGTGTCCAATGTTTATGGTTTGATCTGTAGTTATTAATAGTCAAAAAGGAACTA
The DNA here is from genome assembly GCA_037179445.1 of Phengaris alcon alcon. Classification (NCBI taxonomy): domain Eukaryota; kingdom Metazoa; phylum Arthropoda; class Insecta; order Lepidoptera; family Lycaenidae; genus Phengaris; species Phengaris alcon. Next base: position 423,857 of record JAYRCH010000048.1, on the reverse strand, counting down.
CAAATATAGTTCGTTGTGTACAGCAACAAGAATTATAAATGCAGGTTACATAACCCGGGATCCGTACAGGTTGTGGCAGTACGAAATTATTCTGCGTCCAGTTTTTACTGCAACGCGTGATACAATTTACACCAAGAGAATCGTCATGAAGCTTTTACGTAAGGAGAGATAAAAGTTTCTCTACAGATTCAAATAAATTCAACAAAATATGTAATTCTTTTACATATAATAAAATTAAATTAAATATTATAAGTAGCCCCTGTCATTGTTAAGCAGTAAGCGAGCTGATGATAGTGAGTTTTTGCTACGAACACTCTCGATCACGCCCAGCTTTCGAACAAAAAGAAAAGTAGACCAAAATCGGTTCATCCGTTTGGGAACTACGATGCCACGCACAGACACACACACAGACACGTGAAACTTGTAACACGCTCTGTTTTCCTCGAGAGAAAAAAATAAGCTTGAATGTTCGTTCGTTCGCACCTAATTTATAAAAATCGGACCAGTAGTTAAATACATAATAGACTGTCAAAATCATATTACTCTTCCATTTGGCTTCGCCGTACTCAGATAAAAATGAAAAACCCACAACTTTGACTCCAGTACTAACTTCACAATACCACAGGGGCGACACTCTCTTCCAATGACAGATCGAGTACCGGCGAATATCAGCCATGTTGACGTAAGCCTTAGGTTGACACCGAATTAATTTTAAACGTCGCATCAGACAAATCTATCATTAATATTATGGAATTATACTGTCAATTATGTCAAAGCATGAAACGACTAGTGGCCAGCCCCGTGAACGAAAGTCCTGGCTGGAAAAAACTCCCGCCCTGCTCGCCGCGCGCACCCCCGGCATACGTATAGCCACGCACACATAGCTGCCAGCTGTCAATCGTGTACGTCTATCGAATGACGGTTCTTTACGTTAGTAATATATATTCTTTGACAATACATAGTGCTGCTGAACTTGACGTAAACAAAGTATGACACACGATGACTGCTGCCATTACCTTGACACGAGATCAGCGATAACAGAACGTGGCCCGTTCGTGTGCCTCTTGATCATCGCAGATTATTTAGAAATTATACATTCGCTTGAGTGGTATTCCCGATACCAAACTCAGTTATTGACGTCTGTTTTCATTAACGACTGTGGCTCGGCCGAAGCTCGGATCTTTTTGGCCCATGGATGTGTATTAAACATGTGTTTATTATAATAGAAATCTTAAAAATGTGTATAGAATGAAGGTATTAAATATATTTCCGTTGTCTGGTACCCGTAATACAAGTTCTTCAAGAATTTTGCACGGAACCAGATTGACGTGGTGTGGAAGCGTCCATAGATGTCTGCTTGACTTTCTTCAACATAAAGATCCGTACAAATAAATGGAATATTCACAGCCGAACGTAAAACCTCCGCCTTTTCTGGAAGTCAGATAAAACTTAAAGCTACGAGAGTACTAGGTTACTAAGGGTCAGATCGCACCGCGACGACACGCAATGCGAGGCGCTGCTGTATTTTATAGTAATCTATTCAAAATTCAACTTTATTCACTACTTAAAAATATACAAGTTTCATATGACATCAACCAAACACTGCACATGCGATGTACAGCGCGGTGCAACTTGACATTCGAACTGTTAAAATGAAACGTGTATCGTTTCCTTCCGGTGTGAATTTACCCTTAGACTCAGCACTAACGGACTACGAACGGTCGCCACCGTTACTGTCCCGTTCGCGCCAAGCTTTATCCGTAAATATAGATATTATTTTAATGTAGTTTTATTTCAATACGGACTGCTCGTACATTAAGCAGGTCTTCGGCAACGATAAAAATCGTATTCCTCAACAATCAGTTTATGTTCAAACAAAGACAATGTGTATCCTCACAACTCCTCTCAATTGAACTGACGCGTCTGTACGGGAGTGTCCGGGGCAGGGGGGAGGGTGCGGCCCTCCAGAGGGAGGGAGGGCCCCGGAGGAGAGGGGGGTTTGAAAGTTGCGACGTGTCACCTTGACCTCCATACGCGTGCGCCGGCGCATTTCAATTATTGCACATCTGTTTGTCCAATAGGGCTCGGGTTTTGATTCTCGATACATGTTCTATCTGTTTTTGACATCACGCGTGGCATGGGCAGTGCAGAAACGAGTTTGACTATAATTGTCTACGCAAGAATAGACAATTTTATGACATGTTATCAATGTTCGTCTTCTCTCCTGTTGACGAAACCCATTTTTATTCTGGTTAGGCCACAAGAGCAAAAATGATCAAAACGACATTGGTGAAAGTTTATGATAAAAAGTATAGACAGCCTTATTCAAATCAGCTGGATTCAGATAACTTCACATTGATAAGGAATTATGCGACGCGTTTGACATTTTATTTACAGTACAAGAATACGTAACGGATGAATACACGTCTCCCAAAAAGGCAGCGGCGAGCAGTGACTAACTCACAAATGTCAGAGTAAATTAGGTGAGTTGTAATGTTGTAGGGCCAGGGAGAATTATCAGTCTTGCTTTTACACAAGTTACAGTGCTTTTTGAGTAGATAGTATTGACAAATGAAAATCTTAATCCATTTAAACTTTTAGAGATAGACATCTTAGCAGGATTGGAACCTGTAAATAATGGTTATACCATTTGTAAATCATACAAAAAGCTTCGAACCTAAAACGCAGCCCTGTGGGACACCACGCACTTGACTACTATAAATTATATTTAGCGCCCTTCGTCACGTTGGGCAGCATGTGCGAGCCCTTTGACGTCATACGTCTGCGAATTCCCTACGTTACACCCCGTACACTACATACTTGAGCATAAAAATAGTGTTTATCTTTGTACCATTTCTAAATTCTGATAATTTTATACTAGCTTTTAATACTAGTATCCCACGAGAACGCTCTACTTTTTCGGGATAAAAAGTAATGTTTTAATCCAGAGTTTAATCTACTACTATCCTACCACATTTCATCAAAACCCGTTCAGTAGTTTATGCGTGAAAGAGTAATAAACATCCATCCATCCATCCATCCATCCTTACAAACTTTCAGATTTATAATAGTAGTAGGATTTCACAATAAGACAATACTATTGTCTTATTGTGCTTATTACAGATACATGAATTTGTCCATTTTAAACTGAAATTAACGACCGACGCATGTCTCGGTAAATTGATTTTAAGGAAGGTACGGCAGGGATATTGTATAGGGTAGTAGCTAATATTGTAATAGGTACGGTACTCCTATTACAATATTAGTTTTGAAATTTAATTTACTACTTGGAATATTTTGAACAATATTAAAACTGAGGCAAAAAACTCATGTACATGCTTTATTTCATTTTTAGTCCTTCTTCTTTTATTTCAAAGTACTTACTTTGTAGGAAGAGTGTAAACAATCAAAAAATCAAATCTAAGAACATATATTTTCTTAAAGACTCAAGTTCAAAGTTGTAGTAGTCACACACTTTCCTCAACGTGGGCCAGAGCGCTTGCGACACACTCGTGAATTGTCGTGAATGTTCGTGACGTAGGCAGCTAAATATAAACAATTTCCCTACAGTTACATGTGACAGCCCCAATGACGATCTCAATACTTATATTTATAACCTAAGCCCAAATAAGTAATTTAATATTACATTACATAGTTACATATTAAAATTAAATTAAAAAAATATACCGGTTGTCTGTAAAGTCGGTTTACTGACGATAGTTAAACGTCAACAACAACAACAACAACAATAATAATAATGAGGTAAAGGCAATGCGAGGTAACGCTGGTACTTGGTACTTGGTAACGGTACTTGGTAACGATAAAGAGTAACAGGTAACGCATGAGTCATGTTTTTCGTGCGTGCAGCCGGCTCCATCGATCCTCCTCCTCCTCCTTCGAAAACAAAATTGAAAACAATTCTAATAGGCCTTTGCCTACATTAGACTGAAAAAAACTTAGGCCATGCGTTATTTGATGATTAATACAGTATTCTCCGAGCGAAGTGTTCACTCTTCAAATACTGTAGTGGCTGGGACAGTTGGTTTTTTAAATGTCGCATGGTTGCCCAAGGAAGGTACATACGGCATTCTCACATCACAGTCAGCCTAGTCCAGAGGAATGACTGGTCAATACGTCTGGGGCCAACCGTGTGCGGGTTTCCTCACGATGTTTTCATTCACTGTTAGAGCGTCCGTATAATGTACTTGAGGTCAAAAAAGGCCACTTTAGGTGTTTTATATTATGTTCCATATATTTTTTTCCGTACAAAAATCGTGAAATTGTAAAATGGCTACATGATTCATCAGATTTCATCATATTAGAAAACATCAATTTTAAAAGTTTTCAATAGAAATGCGTAAAATGGCGCACATAATATGTGATGGAAAAAATATATGAATCATAATAAGACACACCTAAAGTGGCCTTTTTAGACCCCCTGCATTCTCTCGATTCCGATTCAAACGATCTACGCACCAGGCCACGACCAGGCCACGGAGCTTTTACATTAGGCTGACTGTAAGTTTTATTAGTAGACAGGTACGGCTATAAAATACTAGCTGTTGCCCGCGGCTCCGCCCGCGTAAATACAGTATCCCTCGGGGACACTTTAATTTTTCGGGATAAAAAGTAGCCTATGTTTTAATCCAGAGCTTCAACTACTACCATACCAAATTTCATCAAAATCCGTACAGTAGTTTTTGCGTGAAAGAGTAACAAACATCCATCCACCTATCCATACATCCATCCATCCATACATCTATCCATGCATTCATCCATCCTCACAAATTTTCACATTTATAATATTAGTAGGATACTATGAAAAATTTTACCTGCATAGATGTAGAGTTTAGAGTAGTCGAGTGGATAATAGTAGAGTGGGTATTATGTTTAGCAATGGAAAACCTCATGCCATAATTAGTAAGGGAGCCCAAGAGGGGATTTTTGATGTAACTCGATAGTAAAGGTTTCCCACATGTCTCAAATCAAGGAATAAAAATTAGTTTGTTTGTTTAGGTGTTAAAAAAAAGTATCAAAATTAAGAACGGGGATATTAATAAGCCTCAAAGAAGCTCCAACTTATAGTACTGACGATTTGAACGTCGGATAAGCTGTTACCTTAACTTATTTAAAACAAAAAAAATAAATCACTATACTTAAATAATTGCGTGCTTCTCAGAAAGCTTATACTGGGTTAGCTTAAAGGTCTAGTGTGGCGTGGCTTCTTGTCTAAAATCTGATGACAAATTTCCTATAAAACTACTTTTTTATTACATTTTCTTTTTTCCAAGGCTGTCTTCCCGCTTAAAAAAACGTTAATAATCTTTTTTTTTCTATCATATCTAATCTTTTAAACCAACTAGGTCTCCATGGCGCAGTAAGTACACATTTAGCATCATGAGCTATAGCTATAATAAATTGTTCAATACTATAGCGAATAGATGCCGTTCTAACATATCCCTATTTTTACACTTAAAGGTCCAAATAAAGGTGACTCTTAACGCGTCCTGCAGAAAGGAACAGTGCGATCGGCACATACAGTCTAATCATTTGTGTACATTGTGATGGTAATCAGCCGCGGGCCAGGCGTCTGAGCATGTCTCGGTCTGTCTGTGATCAAGTGTGATCTGATATACTCAGGTAGAGCCCGATACTGATTCATGTGTCTTTATAGAATACTAGCTGTTGCTCGCGGCTCCGCCCGCGTAAGTATAGTATCCTTCGGGAACACTACTTTTTCGGGATAAAAAGTAGCCTTTGTTTTAATCCAGAGTCTAAACTACTACCATACCGAATTTCATCGAAATCCGTTCAGTAGTTTTTGCGTGAAAGCGTAACAAACATCCACGCTTTTACATTTATAATATTAGTAAGGATATTTTAATTCAATAGTAGTGGTCTGCTGGGTTTCGAAATTGTGTTTCAACTTTTTTTGACTCTAATAACATTAGCACACGTAAGGATTTGGTCTATATTTTCTTGTTTTTAATTAAATTAAGCTATTGAACTGTTATAATTTTACTATTAACAAGCGACTGAAAAGGCAACCTGTAGAAAATAAACTTTTGAAAGTATATTTTAGTGTAAAAAGGACAGTATATTACATAAGTTTACAGAGCATTATTTTTTTATTGTATCAGTTAATTTAAATTTGGCGAGAAATATTTTTGAGAGTAGGAATGCACTGTAAATAGTACAATAGAGCTGAAAATCAAACACACGAGTGTCGTGCTGTCATAATGGTCCGCTCCAGATCAAATCTGTAAGTGTGTAAGCAACATTAAGAATAGGCAATAAAAATATGTAAAGGAGATCGGCAAGTCACCATACATTTACTGCCTGGTAATTAAAATACGAGGCCTTAAAAATATTTATTGTAAGTTATAGTTTATGAAGCTAGGAACAAAAAAAGTAATAATATTATACATTAAACTCGGGGGATAAAAATATAATTGATTAAATAAATATAGCCTAACCTATTGATCAATAAATTGCCCTAGTGGCGGTTTGCGGAAAAGCGATATCTATTAGTGGTAATGTCAATTACGTAGGTAATAAAATTAATAACTAGTCTGTTTGGAAACGCAATATGCTAACTGATAAATGATAGACGTCGCTTTCACGTTACGAAAACATAACAATTATTTTTATTGATATAAATATAAATAGTATAGAGAGGTCTATTTCTCAGCCCAAGTTACATTTTTTTCTTCATAAAAAAGCACTAAACTGTTGAACTATTGAAAAAGAAAATAACTTTATACTCCAATAAAATAAATCTATCAAATGGGCCGCTAGATGTAGATTTTACGCCTCAAATTGACAATTTACAGCATGATAACCATAGACTATATGGATATGATGACAACGATTACCACAGATAAGTACGTATTTTGCACATGAATTCTCTGACATTCGGAGATTAGTATCTTTTTATTCCCAAGTCCTGAAAATATAGTATATTTTTTTACATCATTACTTTTTAAGTACCATTAAACCACAAATGTTCAAAACATGGCCGCTCTTGATGGAAAATCAGGCAGGATTCGCAAGTGTCCTTTTGTCTAATTGTGTCGCAAATGTCCTCCACATAAAATTTAACTGTGCCAAATTTCATACATCTTCGTTCGCACAATTCTCGTGAAACTGTACTCAAAATGTATGCTTCACGTATTAATATGTACATTGTTCACGTACCGCGTACGAACGCGTATGCGGTAGTAGGTAGTATGACCACCGTAAAAATGAATTTGTCTACAGAAGAGTAACAAAATGATAATATATACTAGCTGTTGCCCGCGGCCCCACCCGCGTAAATATACTATCGAGTGTCCCGCGGGAACACTGTACTTTTCCGGGATCTAAAGTAGCCTATGTTTTAATCCAGAGCCTAAACTACTACCGTACAAAATTTTATCAAAATCCCTTCAGCGGGTTTTGCGTGAAAGAGTAACAAACATCCATCCATCCATACATCCGTCCTTTCACGTTTATATCACATATTTATATTTGATCACAAACTTTCACATTTATAATATTAGTAGGATTAACAAACATTTTAAAATCTAACATTTTTTCTCTTCTTCGGTAGCTATACAATTTCTACGTGCGTCGTTCTACGCCGGGCGCCGTCCGCGTATCGATGAGAAGTAACGTAGAGTTAAACTATTTATATACTAGCTGGTGCCCGCAACTTCGTTCGCGTGCAACTAGCGGAAACGAAACGTCATTTTACTAAACGGAACTCCGAGATAAAAGTAGCCTAAGTCACACCTTATATCCTCAGCTATCTGCCAGTAAAAGTCCCGTGAAAATCGGTCGTCGTTTCAGAGATTAGCCGGAAAAAATTGGAAGTAGCATCTATACTTTCATAATTATGCATTTAGTGAGAAGTAAAAATCACAAGCAGACACTTCAATTTTATTTATTTTTTTATAGACCTACCATGTTCAGGATCTTAAACGAAAACAAAAAATTTTAAATATAGTCATAATAACTTTATTACTCTTAAACTTAAGTAATCTATATATTGTATGTAAATAAAGCGTCTAGACCTAAACCCATCCAGGACATTGAGATTTGCCCTTTAGATGTACACCTAGGTATCTACCTGCACAAAACGCGTCTACTTTATCGCTTAATACTACCACCAAGCTAAACTATGCTTGTCGCTTCTGTTATTGCGGATAGTCAGTGTGATTAATATTTTAATACTTTTGAATTTTTTATGAACGCTTTAACCTTTGTCCTTAAAAAAAAACTATAGTCTAGCTCACCTTCAGTGAGTGATAGGACTCGTGCGCCGTGCAACCTAAATTGTGTCGTATTATTGCGGCGCACGTATCGAATTCGCTTAATACTAACTCAGTAATCCGAAACTCGTTTTTTTACAAAAACCTGTCTTAAACCAACAGTTTAGAATTGAAACTCATTTGTGTAAGTGTCCAAACTACTTTAACACAATATAAAGAACCGACGCGACGACGACACGGAGCGCGCTTATGGCTCGGCTTCGAGCGGTCGCTTGCGCCGTTTCGCACCCGAGCTAAAACGCCAAAATGCATCGGAAGGTCAACGAACCTCGCTCGCCAAGGACAGTGCATTCCATTTTTAAATTTAAAGCTAGCGCGCCAATAGAAGGCAGGATCTAAATAGGCCGCCATCTTGCGTCGTCATTTTTCGCGGGTAACTTTTTAATTCCGCCATTTGCATTTCTGAATTTCGCCTTTTATGCAAACAATGGTCGTTTCGTGTATTATTTTGCCGTAATTAGGGAAGAGGTAACGAGATAGCAATTTTCAAATTGAGTTTCGCTTATAATAATTGCTTACATTTAGACTTTTACACGCGCGCGCGGTTCTGTGCGGGGGAACAATTCATATCGCATACATTTTTGTAAATAAAAGATAGCCTCCAATTACATAAATTAACGCTGCCTTATTGGTGCTGCTTAGTAACGAATATATACTGACGTTTCACATTAGACACCAATTAAGTGAAAGGCCAAACTTAATAAAATATTAAGTCAGTAATATTTCAATTTTTTAGTTAGAAATTAATGACTGAAAAAGTTATGTTTAAATGTTGATAAACGTACATGTAAAATACTGACATATATGAAATAATTCCTAATGCATATAATACACTGTATATAAATAGATTATTTATAGAATAAAAAAATTTTGAGGAAAATTCCGCTCGAAAGAAAAGAAGTGACAAATAAATAGGTCGACATTCATAGAGGCATCTATAAATGAAATTGTAAACATTATCTTCTTTTTCGATTATATGCCCAAAGTAATTAAAACGTAAATCGTTGTTATTACGACAAAAATCCCAATTACGAGGAAAAATATAACTAGTCTTAAAGATGTTCGAAACTTAAAAACATAACGTCACTGGCAAGATATGCGAAAAAAAAGAAACGGTTGATATTAGTCACACGCGCCTAGAACTTGACCTAGCCAACAGAAATAGAGTTATCTAGCAGACGCCCACGCGCGGACGTCGCGTGCACGACATCGATGTGCTATAATGGATGTAGCAGTTCGCACAAATATTATATTACAGTACGACCAAGTTTCTAATGGCTTTCGGGTATCATTGTCTGTGATACTCATAGACATGTGATGATTGTCGAGGGACATTATGAAATTAGTTTTACTGTATGTGTTTATATAGTTGTTACTATAAGTGTGCTATATTGAAAGATACCTAAAGAAACGAAAAAATATACATGAATATCATTAATTGCCCACGGCTTCACCCGCATCAAATTACGTTTTAAACTTTCATCCTCTATTTTACCCACCTAGGGGTTGAATTTTAGAAAACGCTGAAATACGTAACTCATTATTTTTTCATTTAATTTTTTTCAATTCGTACTAACTATTATGCAAATATGTCCAGGGAATAAAAAGCTTCATACAAACTTTTATCATCTTTTTTACCCCCTTGGGGGTTGAATTTCAAAAATCCTTAGTTTCAATTTTTAAATAATTTTTTTTAAATTTCTAACCTTAACGGATTGGCCTGTGCGTTGATACATCAGTCAATCAGCTTTGCCTTTTATATATTATATAGATGATAAGCCACGTGATTAACCCGGCGAGCGCAAGGTTAATATGTGTTACATCGAGCGTAAGATGGGTGCAGCACACCCATGTAGTGGACTAGACATTTTAATATGTTCATAATATTTTATTTATGTTTTTATTTATACATTTGATTAAGTAATAAATAAGAACTGATTGAGAGGAAAAAATATAGCAAACAAATATATTTAGTCTTTACTTACGAAATTAACGAAAGCAAGTTTTTATTAACGAAAGCAAACAAACTTAGAAAAAAACAAAACGAATAGTTTTTCTTTATAGTTAGTTTAGTTTTCTTTAAATTTGGAAACAAATGAGATCTAAATTTATACTCTATAATTAGTCAGACTTCTCATAATTATCTTCAGTTTGAGCGCAATGTCCATACGCAAAACTATATATATATAACGATTGCATTTATGACAAGTATGACATTTATTGGGTCCGGAATACGCGGGATACACATTTTCATTCGATAACTCTATATCTATCTCTTGGTTCAAAATCACCTTAAGAGCTTCTTTGGCCAACATACATTTCAAAAGTCACAAAAGGAATCATAACAAGAATTATCATTATCAGCTGATTTTAAAAGACTTAATAATCTTCTTTAGTTTTCTTCGAATGACATTTTAACAATTTAACTAAAATATATATGAAAAAAAAAAACTAAAATAAAACGAATATAAACCAAAAAATGTTTACTCGAATTTGTAACACGAAGCGTAAGGTGGGTGTAACACACCCGGGCGCAACTTGAACTCCTTCTGAACACCTCATCAGTCGGCGGACAACTTCGTGAAATGCAACGCTTACTTTGTCCCCCCCCCTCTCCCCCCGCGCAGCCACTCAGATGGACAACTCATTTTGACATACGAAATAGAAAGTATCGAACGATTTATAACAAGCTGGCTGGGTGTATTACACCCAACCTTGCGCTCGCCGGGTTAAGCGAAGAAACGTGTCAATCCAATACATTTTATTGTTTACTAATAGCGTTTTCGGCATCTGCAACTGCCCCGGGGTGGAGTAGCCGAATGGCTACGGAAACAGTCGGACGAAACCGGTAATTAAGAAGTACTACAAAATTCTTGTTGTTCTTGTGTATTCGACAAATAGCACTGATTCGACATTGACAATAATTAGACTCGGCTTTTTCTATATTTATTCAGCTGCCCTGCCCCCGGGGTAGTTGCAGATGCTCAAAACGCTATAACCTCACTAACATGTTTTATATTGTTACTTGGGCTAAGCCCACTGGCACTGACACGCTGAACCGCTGCGCCAGAACGCTGGAATAGATCTGGATCTATTCCATTCCATCAGATATCTTTTAAATCCTTTATTAGTCATTATTGTTAGAAAATGATAACAAAAACAGGGAAAGTACAAAACTGTGTTATTCGTATGCATAGTGCATATATCATTATTAAAAAAAAGTAGGTTATAAATTCCGTCAAATTTAATTAAATAACTGACTAAAGTTTTATTGTAAAAATAAAAATAAATTAATATACATATCTATATCATACTATATGCGGCAACATACATACATACAAAAACATACAGTCGAATCCTTTTTGGAAGTCGGTTAAAAATAATCATCATCCTACATCCTACACTATGTTTGTGTAGGTGTATGCGCATGTATGTGTGTGTGCGTGTGTGTATGACGCTAGGTTTACGAAAATAAACGAGCGGCCAGTGAAACGCCGGCATATGGCGGTGCGGCGTAGATAGCCTTGCGTCGATAACTTTCCCTTTTACATATCGCACATGCCACGCACCATCGATTATAATCTGTCAAAGCTAAATAATAGCCTTCCATCAGGCGATCCGACGGCCCGCCTGCCAACAACAAGAAATTGCGATGTACTAGTTCACTTCGAAAACCTCATTTGTTTTTTATCCCACTACGGCGAAACCAAAAAGAAAGGGTATCGATTTTGGCAGTATGTGTGTTTTGGCCATCTAAACTACAGGTCTGATTTTAATAAATGAGGTATTAATTCGTTATCATAGCCCGGGTAACATAGGCTATATTATAATTTACGTAGCCGGGTTATAGTTTTTTATAAAGATTGTAGTTATTATTTGACGGTAGTCACCTTCTATCAGGCAATCCATCTGCTCGTTCGCCACTTGTGCCAACAGAAAATTGCGGTTTGTTGTAGAGGTGGTCATGTTTTCATTATTATTGCTTACGTACTATTTTTACAGGCGAAATTAATATTTTTCTAGGTGTTCTGAACTGTGAACAAACAATCGGATCAAGTATCATTATTTTTGAATTAACATGTAATTTTCCACGGAAAACTCATTATGCATTCACACATTATATAAGGACTATATAGTGGGTTTATTTTGCCAAATCCGACTGTGAAATCGTATTTTTAAATTATTAAAATTTGTAAAAGTAATAGTCCTGTGCTTTATGAAACTCGTTATCCCAATAGCTGGCCCAAGATGATGGTGATGATGCTTTTATATCCAACGGCCAAACGTGTAAGGAAAAAATGTACTCCAATCGTACATCCGAAGTCCGAACAGTGGAAGAAACCCTCAAGCCACCACCACGATAGCCTGCTGCGTATTTCTTAATGCAAATAACCAGGAAGGTAATTAGACAAACTGCATGTTGCGTTTCACCTTCAAGTTTGTGACGTAGCGGCTGGCCTTCACTGCAGGCTGAAGTTAAAACCGGAGTTTAGTCTATAATAAATATAAAGTTTGTTTGTATTTTGCACCTTTGCTTCAAAACTACTTGGGCAGTTTGAATAATATTAAGCACAGAAATTGATTAAACTTCCGAGATGGTGTTAGGCTAGTTTTTATTTCGACAAAGTTCCTGTAAAATAGAGGGTGTGTAAAATAGAGATACGCGAAGTCGCAGGCAAACGTATGGTAAGTAATGAAAGGTGATATTACCACCTGCCTAATTACTGAAACCTGCCTCGTTATTGTAGATTTGATTTTTTATCAAAACACACGTCATCTGGACACCTGACGAATTTTAGTGATATCGTTTTAAGCGACCACTTTACTTATCAATTGTTGTAAATGATAACACATATTTAACTTGACGATGCAATTAATACAAAAAATCTCCTTATAACTCCGGTCAATCTTGAATATTAATGATATGGGTACTATAATTATTTTAACAAGTACGTATAAATAAATAACAATATTTTAATTCCAAGTTTTTTCACTTATTGAAACTAAGTTAGTTAGTTTTATAGGCTAATACTTTTTTATTAACCAATAAAATCTGATATATTTTGAAGGAAACGCAAAAAGAAAGTACCTGGTGAAAGGTCTAGTAGATTTAAAACATATATAACTTAGAAATACGCAGTTTTCCAGGGATAACACTTAGCTAGATCTATTTTTCTCCCCCAAAACTCCATGCATACTTAATTACATGGAAATACTTGCAGCCGTTGCCGATTACGATTATATATATACAAGATTGTCTGGTTTTAAGTGTAAGATATAAAACAATATCATTACTATGTTGGGTATGACATATTGTATGCCACATTCCGCCAGGAAACGATCGTCTTATGTCACTTTAGTGTTTGGAATACCCAAGACCAATTTAAAATGCAACTAACGTTAGCCTAATACTTGTAGACGTGTATACCGTATGCAAGTGTTTACAGTACGGGTTCATCGCTCGATTTAATTAATTTAAACAATGCAATGTTTTTCGATAAGTATTTTCATCCAAAAGTGCATTTTAGATTACACATTTTAGTTTTAAATTCTATTTGAAGGCACATTCATATTCATGCAATGCATTATCGTTTCGGGGAAATGAAATATAATGAATAACTATTTTGCAAAACAATAAAAGTTTATTTACATTATATATTACTTTACACCGTCTGATAAATGAATTTTCGTAATTTTTAATGTAATACGAAAATAATTCTGTCTATTTTTGAATCTAGGTACTGTTTTTAAATATTTACATACATAATTTTTAAACAAATAATCAAAATCGACTTCCAAAGTAAACATTCCCAAAAAAGTACGAAATAAAACATATTATGTAAACATATTATTATTATTATTATTAAGACATTTTAAGAAAGTTATAAATACAAAAAAGCCTCCGCTATTCTCACTCTCACAGCAAAACAAATTCAGTCGTTATTTTATGCCAGTTTTGTGAGAGTGATGGTAATGATTAGATACTATATTATTAAATAATCATTATTAAATGTATTGTAGTAGTCAGCGAAAAAAAATGTAGCAGTAAGCATTAAATATATTATAGTGATGATGATGATCATGAATATAATTTTGGCAATAGCAAAATTTCAAAGACATTGATATCGGTGCACAAAACTCCGATGAGTAGTGAGTACCTATGTCATCATAATAATATTATGTTGGTGTTTCGTGTGAAGATGGTGGTGATGATGATGATGATTACTGCATGTGGTATGATGGCATATTCTCGCAGTTCTTTAAACAACGCCGGAATCCCCAAACATGTATCTATAAGGACTGAGTTCTGTTCAGTACTTTTGGATCCAGGGTATACCTTGGTACAAAAGCTTACTTTTTGATAGCATATGCTTGGACTACTTCAGAAAAAGTTCAAATCACTATTTGTCCATATAAATTTCGAAGAGTTCCCTCGATTTATCATGGATCCCATCATCAGGTTACCACTTTGGTGATTACGGGACAAATTTCGAATTATAACCTTTACAACAACAAAATAATTTTGCAAATGTGTTCACAAACGGCAAAGTAATGTTCAAAGATATCCGTGCCAGTGTAAAATACTATGAGAAGTACCTATTATATCATCATAATGTGATGATGTATGGTGGTGATGATGATGATTACTGTAATTGACATAAGGATCCAGGATATACTTTGATGCAAAATCTTACTTTTTGGTAGCATATGCTTGGATTACTTCAAGTCAAAGTCAAAGTCGAAATCACCATGTGTGTCCATATAAATTTCGAGAAGTTCCCTCGATTCCTCATGGATCCCATCATTAGGTCACCACTTTGACGTGAAAAGGATCAATTTGCGATTATACTCTTTATATCAAAAAAAATATTTGAAAATCGGTTCAAAGACGTCGGAGTAATCGTTGAACATACAAAAAAAATATAAATATACCGCCTCCTTTTTTGGAAGTCGGTTAAAAATAAGATGTAGTACAGAGTAATAATTCTCTTCTTCCGTGCGTAAACAGATAGTCGATAACATTTTTAATTATTTCATACCAAGTTTTGCCAGTTGTATGAAGTATCGACAGAGCGGCACAACACTATAGTTTCTAATTCCGAGAGGTATGTGTGTGTGAGTGTGTGTGTGTGTGCGTGACCTTGCGGCGCGCTGCGTTTCGGCGGTCATTCACCCTTCGCTCCCACCCCTTGACTTTGGCAGCACTATGCGCGAATAGTATATCTAATGCGCACGCGCATCTTCCAATCCCGCGTCTATTCCGACGCCGCAAGGCTCACATTCGAGCGCTGCAGCTCAATCGATTTTAATTTACGTAAATAGTTTTAATAGCTCTTAATTAATATTATATTGTGAGGTAGCTAAAGTGTACGATTGAATAGGTTTTGTTACCTCCGTCTAGATTTCGGTTTTATATTTTCTCGATAATCATCAGCAGTCAGTTTACAGCCACGGCGTTTATTATGTTAAAACGATTAAAGTTGTAACATAGTACTATCAGGGAATCTAATTCTTAAGCAGGTTGACTGTTGTCACAATTATTATGACATGCCATTGACAATTGTATTGTGACTGCGTATCGTCATTATAACACAAATAAATAATGGGAAGCCTCTGCCTGCTTATGAATTAGATTCCCTGATAGTGCAAGACGCTACTTGGGCTTAATTTGCAGTTTTAAAGATATTTAAATCAAAACAATTTAGTAAAATTTTAAATATGAGGTCTCCACATTTAAATTGTAGAAAATATTTGGAAACTAATTTTGATTAAATACGAGTTTAATTTTCTAAACTAGCACTTTTAAAGTTTCTTTGTGAGTAATTTAGACTTGCCAAGATTCAAAATGGCAGACAGACAATAAACTTTATACAACAAAATATTATAAATCAGTTAAGTATGTTAAGTTATTCTGAAAACTAAAACTTGACGGAAAATAATAAATAAACTATAAAATGTTGACTATTTCGGCCTTGAACAATGATACTACGTAGCAAGCGTACTTCAGTAATAAAAAACCGGCCCAGTGCGAGTCGGACTGGAGCGCGACGGGTTCCGTACCATTACACCAATATTTTACATGTTAGCCCTCTATAACTCCTGAACTAACAAAGTTATATAAGCCGTTATAGTTTCCCTCGAATTTCATCGCATGGACTACCATCGTGATTTTTCGAGCCAGCCGTTTAACTTTTAGATTATATATAGCACTAGCTGTTCCGGCGAACTTCGTACCGCCTTAGGGTCAGCGCAGACAGAGAGGAGTAATCCTCTCGCGGTCTCGGGCATTCTCTTGTTTATATCGGGACTATATCTATCTTCGAGGACGCGCGAGCATTTTTTGTCAGGTTCAAGCATGTATGCACTTTATTTCAATAGTTTTAAAGATGATTATCGAGTGCGTTATTAAAATTCTCTCCGCTGCGCTCCTCTCTGTCTGCGCTGGCCCTTAAAATTAAATTTGTTGACGTACTGACAGCAGCGCCACCTACCGGGTCCAATTGCAAATCTATACAATTCTCGAATCCCCTTGAACACACAAAAAAATTCACAAAAATTAGTCCAATATGAATAATTTTCCCCGTTTTTGCAAACATTTTTCACTGATGCTTCGCTACTATCGGTCGCAGCGTAATGTTATATAGCTTAAAGCCTTCCTCGACAAATGGACTATCCAACACAAAAATAATTATAGTACTTTAGAACTAGTAGTTCCTGAGATTAGCGCGTTAAAACAAACAAACTCTTCAGCTTTATAATATTAGTATAGATAAATACTTATGTAACGATGAATGAATGAAAATACTACATGTAAAGTTAGAATGGCTTTTTTTACCAAAAAAAATTTTTTTTTTTTTCATTTTAGCACTTTGTCGACGTATTAAATTCACAATTCCATGCAAAGTTTCATCTTTCTAGCACTAACTAAGGAAAACGAGGGTAAGCCGAGGGCGGGTGGACGGACATGACGAAACTATAAGGGTTCCCAGACGTGAACTACGCAACTCTAAAAATGACGGTGGTTACTGTTACTCAAAAATAACTTTTACGATGCTCTTATAAAATTAAAGTATTTCGTACCGTTTACTAACTAGATATACATGTTTTAACTTTTACCCAAAATAATGGCTTATGGCCACTTCCAATTTCATTGTAACTTTTATCATATATTTAAAAAAAATGTAAATATAATCGTCCAAATAAAAAAAACCTGTCCCTGTTTCTATTGTTAAGCTTTAACAAATTTACTTAGTTATAATTATCGTTTCCATCCTAGATTAAGAAATCATTCGGTTTATTTTCAGGATATTAAACACTCAATACGACCACAACGCACTTATAATTCCTCTATTACATATTGCGCTAGAGGCCCTTCAATATCTACGGACGCTTCACACCACGTCAATCTGGTCCCGTGGTAAAGTTCTCGAAGAACTTGTGTTATGGGTACATGGGGGTCTAAAAAGGCCACTTAAGGTGTTTCATATTATATTTCATATATTTTTTTCCATACAAAAATCGTGAAATGGTAAAATGGCTACATTGTTCATCAGATTTGCATTATATGAGAAAACATCAATTTTGACAGTTTTCAATAGAAATGTGTAAAATGGCGCACATAATATGACTTAAAAAAAAAATGAAACACCTAAAGTGGCCTTTTTAGACCCCCAGACAACGGAAATATATTTATTAGTTTTTATACTATACATATATTTAAGATTTGTATTATATTATACACATATTTAACACACATCCAGGAATGACATGACCCAGGTACACATAAAACCTTGTTGTTCCTTCGGCGGGATTCGAACCCGCGACCCCCGGCTTGAGCACCAACACGCTCAACCACTGAGCCACACAGGTCGTCAAATCATTAGTCGCCGTATTACAACTCAGACCTTAGAGATGTAGTTAAATCCTCATAAAATAATGTGATCACAACAACCAAACCTAAAACCTCAGAATTGTTAACACGGTGGTAAGTGAAACAATTTCCAACGTGTTAACGATTCTTGTTAATTGCGGTTCAAGTTTAGAATTAACCCGAACATTCCATATTCAAATCTAAACCAAAACAGCAGCGCATGTTATCGCATCCGTCTACGAGTCGTCTAGTCGACTATCGCACGACCAGAATACCTAGACCCTACCTCGGCCCCTCCGTCGCCTGTACCCTGTAGGGGACGGGGCGCGCGGGAGATCAACGTATATGGCATGCTCGTGTAGTGTGTGTAGTGGTCCTGACCTAGAGACGATAGTCGCGGCTCTAGGTCAAGGAAGGATAGACGCACACATACGCTATAAATGGAATAAATGGAATAAGGCCCGCGCTCCACGTCTGGGGGAAACTCTCGTGAATATTATCGGTTAAATCTCGATTGGATTTCAGATTGTCCCGCTCGCGCAAATTTGACGCCTATGCGAATGAGTCAGCGCCTTGACCGAGCCTAGATTATATCGACAGTAGTTAAGAGAATTGGGCTTATGATATGGAATGGAATTAACTGGGATATAGTTTGTTCCTTGTTTGTACTTTCTCTACGTATATAAACCCCCTCTGTTTTCGTGTTACAAGTTTGACGTGTCTGTCCGTAGCTACAAAGCTTCCAAACGAATGAAACGATTTTGATCTAGTTATTTTGTTCGAAAGCTGACCTGATCGAGAGTGTTCCTAGCTATAATTCATCATATTCAGCTCACTCACTGCTTTACTTAAATTGTTTAATTTTGTTTATATTTAGCCAGTCTTTAGGTCTTAAAATGGTAAATTATCAAGCCCTAGTAATATATCAGGTTAGCCTTATTTCTTACGATGTATATAGTAGGTAATATTACTATCAACAAAAAGTACTTTTACTAGTTTTTGATTTGTTTGATTCTCGACAAGCTTTTATATAATATAAATTGTGTAATGTAGTTATAAGTTGATAGTAAAAGTTTAAAAGGAAAATATTATTTTAGTCTTTTTAGCGCATTCAAATAAAAGCTTTATTTTTTTTTACTTTTAATATATTTTTTACTTTTTAGTAATCGCTACAAAGGTTTTATATCAAAAAAACCCAACACACCATACTTTCATTTGATACCCATATTGTAGGAGTGCATTAAAAATGACTTGTCGGCCATCTTGTGTTCCGCCATGTTGGATTTAAAATGACGTCACATAGCTAACCATGCATTGTCATCCAAACTAAACGTGTATACAAAATATCTATAGTATATAATTGAAGATATCTTTAAAAATTGAGTTACAAAATTGCACCCGAACAAAAGACATACATTGCAAGTTAATTAAAAGCTTGTAGTTAACGAAACACATCATAACGCATCTTATTTAAACATATATACCTAAAGGTTGTCTGACTGAATTCGCTTGTGACACCGTCTTTTGTGCTTATTTATGTTAAGTTCTTCTATATTCTGTATGTCCTATTTGTTTTTGGTGCCAAAAACAAATAGGACATACGGTAAGGACATTGCTAAGAGTTTTCCATTCATTCATTCATTACATTTTCTAGCCTCTACTACTCTTTACACAACTACTGTTACTAGCCGCTACTCGCACTTACACAACCGTCCTAGAATATACTATAATAACTCCCCCACACCGATTTCGGTGACGGTGGCCGGTTTCATTGAAATCAGGCCAGTTACGCAGGAGTAATTTTATAGTGTCCAAGTGTGTGCGCAGTAGACAAGAGCACTCTTTTCCTTTACTCCCATAACCCAGTGGGACGGATAGCCGACAACTCTGGCGAGAGATCAGGCGAAGGTCCGACTTTTTACGTGCCCATCCGACGCATGGATCGTCTTTCTTGTCAGACAAACAGGTGATCAGCCTGCATTGTCCTAACCAAATTTGGAACCAACATTTTATTGTTGTTCCAATGCGGGAATCGTACCCCCAACCTCCGCGTCGAGAGCCAAGCTCTAACCACTAGACAACGGAGGCTGTTTAGAGTACACAACACCTCTACTATATCTGATGTTAGTTTTGTTATCCAGCTATAGCTGTGGTGCTGCTTCACAGAACTATCTAACGCCTAGCTTCCGCTGTCCCCCGGCCTAACGCCGCACTACATACACACATGTCGATGGTTGAGTAACACTATGAACTGAGTGAACCGACACATTCCCGTTCACCTCAAATACATTTTTCACGTGAATAGATGTTTGTTTTCGCGGAATCGGTGTTTAATGGTGTTATGACGTGAAAAGTTAGTTTACATTTCAAAATTCATATGAATTCATACAGTTGTTGTCTTTTATATAAAAATCTCGCGGCACAGTGTTTGTTATGGATATCCACTGAAACGGCTTGACCGATTTTTATGAAATTTTGCAAGCTTATTCGTTAGTATAGGAGTATACGTTATAAGCTATTTTTCATACCCCAATGTGACATTGTGTCCCACGCCAATTATTTGTACACTTGTAGGTGTATGTTGGTAGTAATTTATTTCATCCAGATCATAGATATGACAGAAAAACGTATAATACAATTTAATTAATATTTTATCTAGCAATATTTTTCGCAGGATATTGATATATATAATATTAGTTAAATTGTATGTATGTATATGTATTTCCGTAAAGTAACGCCTGATTCTATTAACTAGGTAAACGTCTATTGGGTACAGCTAGTTATTGTATAAATAAACTTGCTTTCAACGTGTCTATCTTCGTTTCTCCCCAGTCCTCAGTTGCCAGGATCAAGATAATTTCGATCAAAATATAATTCGTCTGTTACCATGCAGCAGTACACAGTAGTACTGAATAAGCAGCCCCGCAAACAAAGGCGTCCTAATGCAGTGCAGTCGAGGGCTAGACGAGCGAAGGAACGACAAGAACCGGCTCGTCATTAAAAACCTTGCGCCGAAATTCACAATGCTCGGCTAAACCATAGACTATAGTTATATATAGTAATCCTGTTCTCCCGGCCCTATGTCCTTGCGTCTAGAACACTCGTTAAACCAGCCGGCCAGAGCCTTCTACGTCTTTTTATCTGTTGTAATTTGAAAACGCGGCTCTCCAGGCGCGGCTCAAGTTATAATGGCAACCTGAATTTGGAACTGCGTCTTTGGAATCTCCGCCTATAGGTGATAGACAATTTCTTGTTGCCTTTACATGCTGACTGATGATGGATAACATATCAGATAAACTTTGGATTATGTCATCTACACTAATATAAGTAAAGAGTGAAGATTTTGTTTGCATTGAATAGGCGCCGAAACTGCTGGACCGATTTTAATGAAATTTGGCACATGTATAGAGTAGACTATGCGGAAGGATGTAGGCTACTTTTTTTAGCAGAAAAATGTACGGTTCCTCGGGATATGATTTTGCGCGCACGCAATATCTAGTTTGAAATAAAGATTTGGCCTTTAGACGAATTATTTATTTTGTAAACTGGAATCTCCCAAAATATTAAAATCTCTCGTACGAATATGACCATAGACAACAATATAATAATTTATAGTTCTTAACGAGTGGCTGGCTCAATAATATCTTAATTTCCACTACCCCCAGAACAAAGGTTAATTATTTCTACAGAATCATTTTTTGTACATCAAAAATGCAGCATTATTGAAAACAAAAGCAATGATCCATTTTTAATTGCAAATGTCGGGGCCGACGCAAATTGAAAAAAAAAACCCTCCGAATTACGAATTGAAAAATTGCAATCAGTCCGAATAAAACTTCATTTCAAATTTGGAATTCTGTTTAAAAAACAATCGCTAATTATCGAGCGCTATGTGTCCGAGCGAGATGCACGCGGTTTTGCCATCTACCGCAGTACATAAAAGGCCCATAATCGTATGCGCGATTTGCGCCGATCGGTACATTACCGGTACATACTTTGGGCTGGTGATTTCGTGTGTGTTTATATAACACATGTGGAGAAAAAAGGGTGTTTTTGTCTATGTGCCAAATAAAAATGAGGGCGTAATGTCCGCCGGCATGGGCCGTCTATCGTGCGCGGCGGCCGGCCACAGTGATGTAACTCAGTGATTTAAAATTTATGTGATTGAAACTTTTTCATACAAGAAAAAGTTACGCCATCTCCATTTCAGAAGATTTTGTAAATTGTATGCGGACTGATTCAATTGCGGAAAGCAAATGTCAAAATGTTAAGACGACATAGTCAAACCTCGACTGCCCCAAACAACCCCAAAAGTAGGCCGTTTAAGTGTGGACACTTTTTATCTCGACATGCCTCCCTTATAACATAAATTACTGATATTCAAGATTTTACTACCAACAACAAATTCATTATTCAAAATGTGAATTGTAATGTTGCTTACGTTGTTTTTTAACTACGAAAATGTTAACAATGTCTATAGGCATGTTTTTATAGTATAAAGTCACTAACACACTGGATTAACACATAAAATATTTATTGTGCATTATAGAAGCTCGTATCGTAAACAAATGTAAAAGACATTTAAAATTCTTTTGTCAACCATTAAAAATAAGTCTTGAAGCTGCGGCTTTTACCGTCATTGAGATCACAATCTCAAGGTTTCGTAATTACATTTATGTTTAGTGTTTATGTTCAACGATAAATTTGAATTCGTATACGTTCTAAAGGATGTAGTTTTCGGAATCAAAATTTTAATCAGCATTAAACGTTGCAATTTTATAACAAAACTAATTTGTTTTTGCTAAGTAATGTACCAATACGTTTATAAACAACGCTAGAATATTATTATGCGAGTTTATATATTCGTGTCAACGTGTAAAATATTTAAAAAAAAAACAGAGCTTTAAAGGAGCACAACTATATAACAAATTGCCTTCCGGTCTTAGAAACGTCAGCTCATTTATCATATATAATACAAAATGATTAGAATATATTAAATAAAACAATTAGCTCCCGTATTCATTAAAACAAAAACGTCAACGTAGTATATTTATAATTTGGAGCGGAAAAAATGTTAAAGGATCAGTTTAATGCACACATAATAATAATGTGATGTGTGCATTAAATTGATGACCATAACTTTAAATCATAATATCCACTGTTCTCATACACAATCGCCGCGGAAGTCCGTTTCTATAACTAACTTGTTACTTTGAGTGTTGTGTTCGCTTGTTCGTACTTATTTATTGACTGATTGTGAAAACCTGTCATTGGCTTCCTTTTTATATATGCTTAAATTATGTCTGTAACATTTATACACTTACATTGAGGGAGAAAACATTAATAAAAGTTATTTGACCACAGCGCGGCGACATATATAAACCTAAACTCTTCGCATCATCAGTTACTTTCTTTTTCATGTTTAGTTTTAGAAACGGACTTTCGCGGCGATGGTATGTAACTTTATTCCGATCATGTATTACGAGTATGTTCACTCGAACTTTGAAAACAATCAAACGACTTTCTTGTTCCACTTACAGGCCAAAAACCTGTCCGCGAGGCCAATTGACCAGTCATTATCATATATCATTAAAAACACAGTAACATTTAAAAGTCAATAAATTCGCTGTTACTCACTTATTGTTCGCGAGGAAATTGGAAGCTAACACTTATCATACTTTATGTAACGAGGTTAATATACTATGCGCCCGCGCACTTTAAATATAAATTCATGATAATTTTATTTAGATTAAACATTGTAAACGATAATTTTGCCCTAAAACCTACATTTTTAAATTATACTAAAAATAATATCATATTGCACTTGTAAGACGAGAAGTGATATGTCGTCTTTAGTAAAGCCGGCCAAGTGCGAGGTGGACTCGCGCACGAAGGGTCCCGCACAAAACGACAAAAAACACTTTTGTTTTATGGGAGCTCCACTTAAATATTCTTTATTCCTTTTTTTTGTATTTGTTATTATATCGGCAACTGAAATACATGTGTGAAAATTTCAACTATCTAGCTATCACCATTCATGAGATACAGCCTAGTGACAGACAGACGGACAAACGGACGGACAGCGGAGTCTTAGTAATAGGGTTCTGTTTTCACCCTTTGTTTAAGAAACCCTAAAACTGGTGTTAACGTTGAAACTGTGATAAATGCTTTTAAAACTAAAATATTGTGACGAGGCAGTGGAAGACAGCTATATGCTCGAGCTTAAGTGAAGACAATTATGTTGTCAATATCGGCAACCTTTCCTTATTTAGCGTACCTTTTTCAATCATAAGGCTGCGGCCTCTGTCCCAAGAGGTCGGAGTTGTTCTTCCTCCAAACAATAACAAACTAACCTTGACGAGAGGCCGGTATGTTTTGTCTTAACAAATTACTTCCGAAATTATATCGTTCTTATTAAGAGGGAAGCTGAAATAACACATTTACGTATTAGACGTCAAAGCTGTTGGTGTTGACAAATGTTCAATAAGTAGAAAAAAAAAGCACATACGAGTACCTTTAATACCCTCAAAGATAATTAAAACGTTCCAATATCATAATCGTAGAAAGTATCTGACAAAAAACTGAAATGTAGAAACTTTCAAATTATAAGTTACTACATTTTGGCGGAACGGCGGCAGGCATTCGAAATTTAAATGAAGTAGCTATCGCAATTAGTGCACACAGCATACTACACACACACACACACACACACACGGCGTATAAAAATGTAGCGCTCAAAAATGTGTGGAAGACAGCACGCACACACGCGCAACCATTCGATACCGCCTGTCATTGGTCCGCCGCACTATATTATAATTACATATGCTCCACTATGTAATGTATGCAATTTTATATTTTTAATGAAAAACATATGTACCGAGCGATGGCCGAACATTTTTACTATGTACTCCTATATATTAGGCGACCGTATCGGTTTTTTGTACGAGCGCGATTTTTAATTAAAGCATATATTTTCAGTAAGTTTTGCATAAAGGGTATTTATTTTTATTCAGCAACTCTTCAATAATAATTGATTGATGTTTTTCACTAAGGAGAGCCGTCCCGATATTAGTTTAACACATACGAGTGGAGCTTAAGTTAGCCTAGCTGGTTGGCGCGGCTTGATTTGCAAAACCGTTAAAGTAGTACCTAGTATTTTCCTGTATTTTTTTTTTATTACATAAATGAATAGTGCTCTTAAAAATGAGACATTTTACAAAAGGAATAGTATACTGAAAATCAAAATTTTCAAAGATATTGCGGATTGTTTGACGCACTTTTACGAGTCTCGTGAAAACGCCCCATAAAAAGTCGTATTAGTGAGTGACGTCACACGCTAGTAAGTCGCTACGAAATGTATGGCCATATGCACAAAATTTCTAATATCTCGTAATTTTTCGCGTTAATGTTGATACAATACCACAGTAAATCTTTTGTATTTGATGTAAACTATTTATGTAGTAAAACCTACACTACCGTTTTAAAAAAAAAACTTTTTTGTGACTTCTAAATGCATATAATTACAAAACTACGCGTAAAATCTTAATTCTTTTTACTTTTATCAAGTTGTATTACTTAACTATTTCTTAATTTATAAAAAAAAAACTATTTTTTTACATGTAGGTAGGTAGTAAATACCCAATTCTAATTAAAATATTCTAAAATAAAGTCTAAGCTTTATTTCAATCTATATTCAGTTTCGTTTTTAACCCCCGATGAAAACAGAAGGGTGTTACAAGTTTGACGTGTCTGTATGTGTGTCTGTGCGTGGCATCGTAGCTCCCAAACGGATAAACCGATTTTGATCTAGTTTTTTTTTAGTTTGCAAGCTGACATGATCGAGAGTGTTCATAGCTTTAATTCATCATTGGCGATTCGGAGTTATATATTTTTTAAAATTTTGTTTATAATGAGGATCAAACATCAAGATTACTCTTGCATTTACAATATCGATAAAGTTCCTGCTTGACCGATTTCTAAACATTTTCCTTTGCACTAGGACGCCTCAAAATATTGAAATACAAAAGAATGTCCCGCAACGACTGCATACATGGTTGAGCTACGTATTTGCACGTGTGTGTGCGTGCGCGTGCGCAATTTTCAACGGCGCGGGCGCTGTAAGCTGTTTAATAGATTTTCATATTTTGCCTGGTCAAGCGGCAACTTGTTCGATAGTACGGTTACCAGCAGATCAGGTATACTCATGCTTAGTTTTGAACTAATTCATAAAATTACCTACTTATCATAGAACCCAAATCTCATCTCAAATCATCGCAAAAAGTCTTTTCCACAAGTTAAAGTTCACAAAAACTTCACAAAGAAAAATCTTTTCTACATGTAATATTGTCTTGTTAAAAAGTTTTGAATAAAAAGCTGCATGTGCACCCCGGTCGCGTTAGCGTGGCGAGACGCGAGAGGCGAGAGGCGAGAGGCGAGAGGCGAGAGGCGAGACCGCCGGCGTATTTAGGTCAATTGCAAAAATAAACGCATCGACGACTTGTCGCTTACTTTTACGTCTGAAATGCACATCGATTTAAAAATAACGGTCCCGTGTTGGTTGTGATATTTCTCGATAATTGCTCTCGGTCAGAGTTTATTTATGGAAATTAACTAAAACCAGTCATTTTTTTATTGTTTTGCTTAGTGATTTTTTTTTTAAGTTTTTAGATTAGTACAAGACTTTTTAAATAATTGTCAAATAATTTTTCTTTCATAAATCATATTCATATAGATAATTCGCTTTGTAAAAGGAACTAAACTTTTAGGGTTCCGTAGGAAACAAGGAACCCATATAGTTTCGCCCTGTCCGTCCGTCTGTCTATCTGTCTGTATGTCTGTCTGTCTATCTCTCCGTCTGTCTGTCTGTCTGTGCGCCCTTCTAACTTTTGTAATTATGAATATAAATGGATGAAATTGGGCACTGCAATAGAATATGTAAAGATCTCGGCTTTGGCATAATAATGTTATATTGTAGAGGAGGTGGCTCTCCATACATACATATGAAATAATGATAAATTAACATATTCTATTACAGGTTCCCAACTTTTTCGCATAAAATAATATGTCATAATTTAACTTCACATAATTAAATTTGTCCTAATAATAGTTACGCATAATATGTTTTGAAAATCTGAGAGAAAAGTTTAAAGAAATAGGTGTTCCTAATGACCGTAGCTTCTCAGTATATTTTTGATAATTTGTTATACGTTAGAAAAATCTTGAGCAATTTCAAGAAGAAAAGTGATTATCATTGTATAAACACTAGAAATCGGACAATACCTTTTGAAGTAATCAAAAGAAAACCTATTGCACGTTTATAGCCACGGTGTCCTCCTTAGACGTGTCCAAATGCTCTTGGTTAAGGTTAGTTAAATTGTGAACAAAAATCCACTAAATTACTTACTTTTTTCTACCACACTGGTCAAAGTAATGTTGCGATTCTGATTCACTCCACAATTAATGTTGCAGGTCGTTTATAATGACTTGCCTTTTATGTCTTGTCTCACACGAAAGGTGGAGGTCGAATAGAGCCAGCTTGGTACTTGGAATCAATTTCATGCAATGATAAACTTAATATGTATTCTCGTTACACATTAATGTACAGCTGCCGATATATACCACATTTTGACCTTATGGCTTGACAATAATGTTCAATAGTGCTAAATGTGTCCACCACTGTATACAATCAATAATTTGCCGTGTTTTTATGTAAAGTACAATTTTTTTCAAGTTAATTCTTAAACAATTGAGTGATTCACAGGTGATTATTTTAGAAAGTGTGTCAGAATGGTTTCCAATTTAGATTTCAAATAAACATTTACAAGAAATCGCATGCCTCAAATATAAAGGTACAATAAAGAAAACATATTACACATAAATGATTCTTTAAAATAAACTATAGATGCATCGTATTGCCCTCGCTATCGTAACGCAATTCTATTCACAAGTTCGACTGTTGTTTGGTTCAGCAGCACGGATCAATGTCAAATTGACCGGATTCAGGTAATAGTAATACGACTAATTTCGGATTTAAGTTTAATATAACTAGCAGCTGCTATATATATAACATTGCTCTTTTCAATAACATTACTTTTACGGGTCGAATTAATCCATTTTTTAAATTATTAGTTACTAAAAATTACATACTTCTGTGGGAATGAGGCAAGCCTCAAAGGGAGATCTCCGACCGAGCGAGGTGGTATGCTCAGGTGGTATGGTCAGGCCGAAGCCCACTTGTAGTCATTTCAGTTGTTGTATATATAGCGCCGATCTTAGAAAACTTCGATAGCGCGATTTAGGATTGTGCCGCTAATTGTTCCGCCACACTTCATATGACATATTTTCAAAAATTCTGTACGAGTTACTTTATTATCTTGCAAGCTATTTCTACTTAAAAACACAAAGTTTTTATATACAAAACTACACCTCTTAAAACCTTCTACATCTCTTAAAACAGGTAAATGCACAGGTTCGATTTCTGAGAAACGCAACTACATACATACATACATACATCTATAAGCATTTGACCCGAATTTCCCCGCACACGTTAAACAAGACGAAATGAGATCATGTCATGTCGATTTCAGTGCCTTTGTAATATTTTACACTTTAGTATTTTCGCGCCGAAAAGCCGCCATTTTCTTTTTTCGTTGTTTTTATGTGGCGCATGCTACATATGTCAGGATATGATTTGTATGACAGAATCTCTACGTTCAGGAAAACTAGCTAAAACTTCTAAATTCTAGTATTTTTAGGAATTCTGTATATTAATATTAAATACTAGCTGACCCGTGCCCACTTGGTTGGGCATTTTTGTATGATGATGATGAGGATAAACAGTATCCTAAGTTACTCCTTATAACATCAGCTATCTGCCAGTGAAAGTCCCGTGAAAATTGGTCCAGCTGTTTCAGAGATTAGCTGGAACAAACAGACAGATAAACAGACGGACGGACAAAAATTAAAAAAATAGATTTTTATTTTATGTACCGTATATACTTCTATATGCACTATGTGAAAAGCTGGTAATTTAAAATTACAAACAGACACTTCAATTTGATTTATTTCTATAGACTAGCTGATGCCCGCAACTTCGTTTGCTTAGAACTCACGGAAATTGAACCCTATTTTTTTAAACGGAACCCTAAGATAAAAGTTGCCTATGTTGTTCCTTGTAACATCAGGTATCTATCAAGGAAACTCCCATGAAAATCGGTCCAGCCGTTCCAGAGATTAGCCGGAACATACAGACAGACAGACAGACAGACAGACAGACGGACAGACAAAAATTTCAAAATGTTTTTTTTATTGTAAGTAAAGTATATACTTTCATTTGTATATAGTAAAAAGCTGTTAATTTCAAATTACAAACAGATACTTAAATTTTATGTATCTGTTTAGATTTTGTAGCTACAGTAGAATATATGTTTACTGGAACTTAAATGACAGCTCTCTGCCAGACCACGTGTGCATGATTTCCTTTCATATCCTGCGCGCTTTTAGTACAAAAAAAATACAATAAATTTAGACAATCTCTCCGCATTTCATTTCATAAAGTTTATTCTTTCGTGTCCCTTATAATCTTTAATCGTTACGTATAATGTTCGAATGTTTAAGTTAATATTGTGTCTTGATGCAAGAAGTGATTTTAAATTAGAAAAACTTTAGCCCGTTGTATGCCGGTAGAAGACTCGTACAGATTGTACTTAATATTTTATTACTGAACTATTAACTTATTTTAATAAATACTTTTTGAGTATATTTGTGCAACTATCAAAATAATTACTATAATTATTAAATAAAAAACCCGACTGCGTTAAATAATTTTATGTATCCAGTGTCACTCTCACGACAAAAACGAATCTAATGATACCTCGCAAGCTCAAATGTGGCAAGTCTAAAGCGAGCCAAAGAAATATACATACATACACACATACATACACTTAAAAACATACTTTCCCTCCCACCCTCGCCCTCCTTCTGGCGCAGTTGGGTAAAAACCTGTCCATTGCAACCAAGTTTTAATCAATTTAAAGATTAATGATGTTCCTTTTTCTTTACATTAATATTCAATCACTCTGTATAACAAACATAAGTCATCCGAATTGAGATGTGCTCCCGAAGCTGCACTTTGTTGCATCACCGAACTGCGACCTCGTCATGTGTGTGTGTGTGTGTGTGTGTGCACAGCGGCGAGCGCGTGTGTGCGTAGTTGATACACGGCCAGATACAGGATGGTCGCGTTTGTGATTTTGATTAATTATTTATTTATGAATAGTGTAGGAATTTTAATTTGGATGTTGGTTACAAATTGGTTAATTAAGGGAAATAACATTAAGACCCACTTGCGCAAATCTGGGATAAAGCTAACCCTGGGTGTATCATGTCATCTCTCTCATTGTTCGTATTTATGAAAGATGAGGCATGGTATTTTAACCCGGGTTTACTTTAACAACACACACAAGTGGGCCTTAATGATTTATTATCTAGTCTGGACATAGACGTGTTTAAACATCGCAAACTTTAATAGTCACTCACGTCCAGAAGAGCGATAGCTCAAAAAGTCTGAAAGACTGTATATTATGAAATGTATGAAACTGAATTATAGGTATCTTTTTCAGATAACAATTAAACGTTTAATATTATCATTTTCTTTTGTTTATATAAATTCAACTCTCAACTTTCATTAATTTAAAATAAATTGATTTTTAAATAGTTAAAAACGCATCAGCCTGTAGACGCGACGACACCAATACAAACAAACAAATTCCCTCTCTCATCCGATCGGCTCATAACAAAATGCGGCTTTTTTATCACTATATACTTTTTTCTATGTACCCGCTTTAATCTGTACATAGTATACTGTAAACGTACATGCTCGCGCCGGAATCATCCTTTCAGTTTGTGCGTTCGAAATGAGGCTTAATGACAAAAATATATTCCATCATTGCTTTTTACTCGAAAATAATGAGTTGAGATATGTTTTGTGATGCGTTTGCCTGCAAGTTTGTTAGCTTAAAATAAATATATAATGTAATTGTAAATTTTTTTCAGGATGAAAATTGGCCTTTTCTATTTCAGACCCAAATAAAGAAGCATTTTATTTAAAAGTATTATATTGATACGTGAAACAAAAACTTTGATAACTGTGCGAACGGAGGAAAATGATATTTGACACAGTTAAAGTTTATGTGGAGGAAGGGAAAGCCAACATATTTTTTTAAATAATGCTTATAAATACAAGAATTAATAAAAATAATAACAGCACACACTACTTCTGATTATTAACACACACTACCATGCATTTGATAGATACAATATTGTTTTGACGTATGTCTGTCTGTCACAACATTTTCGTTTCTTAATTTTTTTTCTAATAGGCAAAATAACCTTAATAAAGTTCAGACATGAAAATTATATGAATTTTAATCATAGGCGAATTTCGATCACATGGCGATCTCTATTAAGTCAGTATTAGATATATTTTAAATATCAGTAACTGTGCCCGTTTCTTATTTATTGGCATCTATTAAATTCAAACTACTACCTCGTAAGATCCTAGCTTTAACAGCTACGATATCCATTTGATCTTAGTACTAGCGCAGAGTAGAAAATATATATTATATATACTAACGTTCAGAGAAACAGCTTTGATAAAACTATCCAAATCGATTTTTTACGTCCCACAATCGTGGACACATCGTATGCCTGTAGTAGTGCAATCAAATCGAAAGCTAACTATGTAGCTGATTATCTGTTCCTATTTCTTTAATCTGTGGTATTAGCACTTAGTACGTAGCACTGTCGTAGCGCCGTAGCGCCGCTACGAAATATTAGAAAAACGTTCTTGGAATATTCTAATACGAAAAAAATGCAATGTATTTTTAGATAATCATTTGATCGTTGCTTTTTCATGTGTTGTATTTGTATATTTTAGCTTAAATATACACTACTACAGTATAATATTTTCTTTTCTTAAATATTAGTAATAACAGAAGGGTGATAGCCAGTTTTGGTCATGAGTTATGTAATATGTTAGACTAGTAGCCGATCTAAGGGCCACTTGCGTAATATTTTAACCCAGGGTTAAAATTATGCCTTCTCTTTTATAAATAAGAAGAACAAGAGAGATAACATAATATTTAACCCCGGGTTAACTTTAACCAAGATCTGCGCAAGTGGGCCTTAAAGATTTAACATTTTTTTACAACTAGCAACAATTTACCAGACATACGCATGTCTGGTCTAGTGTGTATTTTTTGTGGCGTGTGGTAATGCATGCAGTGCGAGAAGTCAGCGGACAATACAGTGATATGTACACACGTATACATAATACTGATTCATTGACCCCTCCATAATCCAGTTGTTTAGAGCTTGGCTCTCCGCTTCGGAGGTCGCGGGTTCGATCCCCGCGTTGAAAATGATCTATGCGTAGGATGGGCCATGTAAAATTTCGGTCCTGTGCCTGATCTCTGGCCAGTCCGTCCCACTGGGCTACCAGAGAAAGGATGAGAGGGTGCTGGTCTGTTTTTTTTTAAATTATTACCAATGATAAAATCTTCGGTGGTCCAGCAGTTAAGAGCTTGGCTATCGACTCGGAGGTCGTGGGTTCGTTGAAACAACAAAAACTGTTGTATCCAAGTTTTGTTAGGACAATGCAGGCTGATCTCCTGATTGTTTGACAAGAAAGAAGATCCAGGCGTCGGATGGGCATGTAAAAAGTCGGTCCTGGGCCTGATCTCTCGCCAGTCGTGTCGGTTATCCGTCCCACTAGACCACACATATTTCGAGAGCAAAGGAGGAGAGAGTGCTCTTATGTACTGCGCTCACACTTGGGCACTATAAAATTAATTCCTGCGTAGCTGGCCTAGTTTCAATGGAACCGGCCACCGTCACTGAAATCGATGTGGGGAGCTGCTATTGTTATTTTTTACTGAAATTGGTGCGGGAGTTATTTCTATTTGGTACTGATACATTTCATTTATTCACAAAAATATTAGTTATTAGATGAAATTTAGTTTATTAAAATTTTAAGAAATAAAGGCTACTTTTCATTGCGGAAAATGTACGGTTTCCGAGAGATTAAATTTTATGCGCTCGAAGTCGCGGGCCACATCTAGTATTTTAGTTAAAATATAGTATTTTCCCCACCTCCTGCAGATACGCGACCTGTGCCGTTGTAACTCACATGCAATTACGCTTGCATCTAACCTAATAATTTTATCTTTGGTTGTCGCGGATAATAATTAATGATTGTTCCATAGTAAAATTACGTTTTCATTTCTGATATTTGGAAAGTAGTGTTGTTTTGATCTGATTATTGGGTGGAAGATGCTGCTTTCCTTTCATAGGGAGGGAAAAATTCATACAAATTCATTCTACATCTTCTTCTTCAAAACTTAAAAAATAGAACTGCTGTCAGCAAGCTGTGAAGTTTTATGTAAAAAAAACTATTAAAAAATTACATGACTTTCTAAACAGCCAGTGTGAATTTAGCGCAAACTTCTTTGAGCGGAATAAGCCGCGAGTGCCGCGACAATTACGCGGCGAGCGGCAAGTTCTATATTTAAAATTTAAAAAGTCAACACAAATTGGCGGGATACTAAAATCTGTTATGTATGTATCTGTGACGGACTTTTGTGCTAAGATTTGAATTGAATATTAAAAATGAGTTCAAACGAAATATTGACACCAAATATTGATCCAGAACAGCCAAATTTCTCAAAATATATCAAACAACATAAATATTCCAAACAAAAATGTAACTTTTAATTTCACGAATTGTCCTAATTTGACTATTAATTTTAAATAGGCATTAGAAATATATTATTATCAATAAATAGTTTAGATAAACAACTAGTTTTATTTTTCTCATATTCTAAATGAAAAGTAGAGTGTTTGCCACGGGTATAAGAATCAATTCCTAGTCTAACTACCTCGGGAATTGATTCTTTTCAACCCTAGGCTAACAATCTACTATTCCTTATATAGACCGAAGAGAAGATGGTTGAAGAGGACTATAACAAATAGACAGAATGTATGTGCTACAACTATTAAATACATGAGGTTTTTATGATGACGTTTTGACAAAATAAAATTGTGGTTAAGTGGGATGCTCTACAAAAGCCTTAGTTAGAGTTACTTGATAAGTGGCCACAGGTGTGTTGTGTATCCATCAAAAAGTTTTGTAGGCTCCATGAGAGCATATTATTTTGTTTTGTAAAATGACCTTATTTGAAGACAGATAAAAGTTGTCTTCTAGAGATAAATATAGAACTTCTGCTAGAAAAAAGAATAATCGGAATAATCAGATGTACAATCGACATGATTTGATTAGCTAGATACTTGTCGATTTTTAATAAAATAATGTGATAAATAATTTTAAATAATTAATGAAGATAGTTTGCCTTTAGGAGCGTTCTTTTACAGTGATATTTTGTTTTTTCTAGGCATAGTATTTAATGCATACGAAATGTATACAATTTCATACATTGCCAGTAACATAATATTATATACTAATATGACAACTTTCCAACTGTATGTTTGAGCTAGTCTTAACCTGGCATATTTTTTTTAAAACAATTGTCTTCTATCATAAACAGGCTTCGTTTTTTACATGCAACCAGCAAAATGCTGATTTTGTGCAATTTTAATTTAACCAATCATCTGGCATAATACACGCTATCCTTGATTAAAAGAAAAAGAGTTGTGTTGGTGTTGGTGGCTGTATTGCATACAGAACCCTGCCGCGTGAGATACGACGTGTACCTGACAGACTAATCACGAGTAGCCAGACCCATGTCACATAACTACATGTATGGATTTACTCATACGCAGATAATTACTACATGTTGTTCGTGACTTCGTTCGCACATTATAAAATACATCTATCCCGAGTAACCGTACAATTTTCCGAGAAAAAAGGTAACCTCTGTACTAATCTAGGTTATAAAATATCTGTTTTCAGATTTCGTTAAATCCGCTCAGTTGTTTTAGTGAAACACATTCAAGAACATAATATACCTACGTACATTATACAAACTTTCGCATTTGATAAATTAATGTTATGTAATTAGGTATGTAATTTATACGAATATGTAGGGTTAAAGTCTTAAATTCTCCGTTTTTAGTAAATGTTTTATAACTTTTAATTATTATTGTGTTATTATTTTAATACGTGAAGCGAAAACAGTTTTACGAGAATTGTGCGTTTAAATTTATGTGGAGGGTGGGCTTAAAACTAATATTTTTTTAAATAATGCTTATAAATTAAAGTTACGTACACTCAAACTACCACGCATTATTATAACAACCATAGATTTATAACACTAGGTTTGTCACAATGAGGGTTTTTAAATTCGTGACGTCTGATAGCATTTTGACACGACAAGGACCGTCAGGCTACCAAGCGCCGCCTGGTAACAGAAAAAGAATTGAAAATTCTTATTGTGCGTTTTTGATACCACTTACTCCAGCAGTTGACGCTTTGTGTGCGATGGGTCTGCCCCCTAGCGGCAGAAAAAATATCAAACTCTCAATGTCACACATTGTATAGACAATATTTACATTTTTTTTTTGGGTATTTAAGAGGCAAAATAACCTTAAATAGTTGACTACTAAAATTATATGTATTGTAGTCGAATTTTGACCACACGGTGACTTCTAGCTTATATAATTCTTCCAATATCTTTTTACGAAATGTTTTGAAAGAGGTTTGTGACATTTGTAATAGCGTGTTTCGCAACTAAATAATGTTTTTGAACGTGAAAACACTCCGATTCCCTTTTGACACAGATTTCCTTTTCAGAACAGTTTTATACCGATTGCTTTTTTACTCCGAGCACATGTTCGGAAAATCGTTTTAAAAATAAAACACGGCGCGCGGGCAATTTGAAAATAGAACTCTCGCTCTCGTTGGTCATTCGCCTTTTTTTTTCTTTTTTATCCGCGGCCCGTACGCGGCACGATAGAAATAGTGACGTATTTTTTTCAACCTTTCGCTTTCAGTAGTTCTCGTAAAAGCAAATAAAGATCAAAAAATTCAACGGGGTTTTTTCACCCGATGTTTTCATAGCTATTGGTTTTTTTAAATTTCATACGCGCTAAGCGCCAGCATTCATTCAGCCCACTTTTCGATCCCCGAACATCCCGTTGCATTTTCAAGTGGTTTTTTTTATAATTTTTTCTAAATAGCGAAAGTCTATCGGCGAACTGACAAATATGGCTCCACAAATTTTGTTTACAAATTTAATATTTGAATAGCAAGCATTTGCAATCCTATTTTCAAAAGTGTTTTCGGTAAGTGCACTTGTATTGATGTTTTTACAAAGCGAATATATTTTTAATTTATTAAAAAGGTGGGCTTCAAATGTTTTTTTTTTTTATTTAGATGATATTATTTTATGATTTTGAGCTTTTCCATGAACGCTTTCAATTCTACTTGAAATGATTAACATAAATAATGATTTCTCTTATGGACTGAGACCTTAGGTGACGTAAGTTTGAACGTAACGTAAATAACGTAAGGAAAAAACTTAGTAATTTCATTTTTCTCTAAACTTAGTATGAACAGAGGTATAAAGTTTAGAAGTTTAATGAATATTTACTTCTTTTTTTTTTTTTAAACTTTATGAAGAGCGTGGTCGTCTCCTGTTCAGAGCGGACGTGTTTTGTAATTTTGGCAAAAATAATTGATTTGTGCTCCACAAGTTTCATCTCAGTGTTCTAAGTGAATAGACTCATACATGCATAAACTATCTTAAGTGACTAATTCACCGTAACATCGATGGAGTGCTCTCCGCGATCAATCTTCACCTCCGCGGGAACAGAACAGCAGCTATTTTTGAACTCGCTTACTCACCTGCGCTTGCGCTGCCGATTCCGGCGCCTATCTGCAGGACTACACCCGCTCGCTTTACGACTCTGCGTTTGTTTACAAACCCGAGCGTGAGTTAATAATACTATATTGCACTTTTAAGAATTTTATTCAAATAACAAATACTTTCTAAACATTCTGCTTACACAGTGTATATTATGCGTTCGCCACCGAAAACTATTACCGAGTCTGGGTCTCGCTCTCAGCCTAACCTGTCAAAATTATGAAAAGACTGACTGACTCCCAATTTCGAAAACGAAACAACCAGAACGTAACGACAATGAATGCTCAAACGAGATTCGCGATGACTTGACACGCATTACTTCGTTGCTGGAAAAAAGTGTCCATTCTAATACACACATATTAAACCAAATGAATCAAAGTACTGTAGAAGTTTAAAGTGAGATCACTGAGTTAAAAAAGTGCGTGTGTCAGCTCCGACGCATGACTAGAGTTTAATCTAAAAAGTAAAATTTGGTGTGCAATGCAAATCGACCGACGCGTCTTCCTCTAATGTCGTGTAACACCGTACCGTGATTTCCCATAGATTCTTACCCCGGGCTTATAAAATCTTAAGGAGTAAACTCCAAAAAAATCGAACGAATAAAGAAGAAATTTAATTAGCTCGAATGCAATAGAAATCCAAGATATTAAATCATTAACTACAGAACTAACATATGAACAGGGGATAATTCAAACTCAGATTTAATAGCTAGAAATAAAAATACATGAAATTGAAAATAAGCTATGTGTTCTTCGATCGGACTATCAAGAATTTAAAGTAAATCCAATATTAACCCAAAAAAATGAACTGTGTCTAAGCGAACAAATAATACGCGAAGTCTAAGGCCCGTGTTAATAAACCGTTCTCAAACTCGACTCTCTTTTTTGGCTGAGACAGTCTCAAGTAACGATTAGCTTCTCAAGATGGTCTATAATTCGTAGTATGATCTCAAGACCGTCTCAGTTGATAGCGTTATTGAGATCACTTACTCAACTTTTAAGCGTCATCTACACGACAAAGAACGAATATAATGAGGTTTCGTTTACACTTCTACAAAGAACGGATTTATTGATTATACATTCCTTCAATATTTCTTTTTAAAAATGTAATATTTAATAATATAAATACCAAAAAAAGTTAAATCTGTACTTTTTATATTGAAAAAACTGATTTTTATTAATATTTATGTAGATATTAATATTTAGTATTGTTTAGCATATTAATATCCTTTTTTTTTTAATTTCGTAAAACGGAATGCGGATAATTGCTATTCGATAAAGTTCTTCTTCATCTTATTCTTTAAAGTGGCTCCTTAGTGATTCGCCAATGTGTTGTGTTGACGAAAACTCTGCCTTATGAGTGGGTTTTATGAATAAACAAGGGCACGGTGTACAGGAGGAAGTCTGTTGAATAATCTAAAACCTAGAGCAGACACAAACATTTAGGGCCAGTACCACAGTATGAACATAAAGTTTCAAGTTTCAGTAAATGGAGTATTTACAAAACACAGAACAGAGTTAAGGTTGATAGGGTGAGGAATTGTAGGAGGGAGGGATCATATAATGAGGATTGTTTTTTGGGCAGCGAAAAAAAGTTCTGCTGTCAAATGTCAAACCAAGTCAATTAATATAAATCAAATAGGTAATTCGTTTAATATAAATATATAAATAAAATCGAAAATATTTCTACAAATACTCGAAACTGGCAGAATGGTGCAAAACCCTTGCAACCGCGATTATCAAAAGAAAAAAAGAAGAATAAGTATCATATGCGTTTTTTTATAACTTTATTTTGTGTTGAGTATGTAGTGTAAACTGTGTAAACTGAGTTTGTTTAATCATAAGTATTTAGATTTTAATTTACATATTTGTAAAACACCCAAAAACACCACAAATAATAATGTACTGTATCCCAAGCAAGCCGTTCTCAAGTCAAGCGGTTTCGTGGGTGCAGTCAAAACTGCACCCACGAAACCGCGTCTCAAGTAACAGTTTGACAGCAATGACAGCGTACTTGAGTAACGAGTCTCGTTTATTAATACTTTCGCACTCGCTTGATACGCCGTACCTACAGCTGTACTTAAGTACGGTATATTAATTAAAACAACATCTTAAGTACTTTCTTGAAAATTGTCTTAGAGATAAGAACGCTTTATTAATACGGGCCTAAGATCGTAAGAAGCGAGAAATTAACATTATTCTAGCTGGTTAGCCGGAGCAAACACAATGAATACACTAGAAAGGGAGTCCGAAGATGACCTTGAAGTAGTGAAAATTACATTCATGATAAGTCAAGATTTATTTAAACCAATTTAGATGTATAGAATCGGAAAGACTCTCGTATGTTATTTCAAAGCAACAATAGTAAATTGCCTGGCAATTATTTTTTTTTAAATTCCACTAAGAAGTTAGTGAAAATATTTTTTTTTATTAAAGATGAGTCACCCCAACGCACTAATAATGGAGAAAGTTATTAAACTATCAAATATATAAACGAGATACCAAGTATCGTAAAATCTCCTTCAAAAAACTCGAAGTAACGAATGATACTACAGTCGATTCAATAGCTTCTCAAATACTAAACGATCACAAACACATACAAACTGAACATTCACGATTATTTTTTCACTATTTAAACGCTCGAACTATTCGAAAAAAAGGTAAATTAGATGACCTAAAATGTATCTTGAAATCAATGTCAACAACTGTTCATGCTATCTTAATAACAGAAGCATGGATTACATCGGAAACCCAAGCTTTTGAATTACATATAAAAAATTACACACATTACTATAAGTATAGAACTGATACTATAGGCGAGAAGTGATGCATTTATACCCAATAATCTTCAACGTGATTTAATTGAATCAACATACAAAGACGGTAGTAACTATCTCTGGATACAAATACAAAAATTTGCACTTATTATAGGAATATTATACAATTCAGGAGATACAAATTTAAGAAACTTTCTTGAAGTATATGAATCAGAATTACAGCAAAGAAATAGAGAATCTTCGGGGACTTCAATATTGATTTATTAATAAAAAACATAAAAATTACTTCAATAAACAAACACTCAATGAAGCCGGCTATAGATTAATAAATATGGTCAGTAAAACATATTGCATAAGTGACTCTATCACCAAGAAATCGATTATGCATCATGACAGCACAAACTTCAAATAAAATAACTGACAAAAGCGTAAATATAAACTTATCTTTTATAAAGAAATCACAAATCACTAGTCGCAGTAATTACTTGTGTTGCGTAAGGTAACTAAGGTTTGTACTAATTTTGGCAAAAAAAACCCTGAACTTTGAAGGGTCACAATTATAAACAAATTGCCTTCCGATATTAGAAATGTGAGCTAATTTAACATATATAAATTAGCTACCTTATTCGTTAAAATTATATTTATATTTTTGAGACAAAAATGTTACAGGATCACTTAAATGCACATATCATATTATTATTGTAATGACCATTAGTTTAAATTGTAATATTCACTGTTCTCATATAACTAACTGTGTCTTTTTGAGAACAAATTCTTTAGATCTAAACCTAATATAATGACTATCTGTACACCCCCTTACTAAGAAAAAGATTTACACAATGGATAACTTAAACAACGTTGCTGTCTTTGTCTGTTAAGTGACTTTTCCAACGCATCAGACAAAGACAGCAACGTTGTTTGAGTTATCCGTTGTGTAAATCTTTTTATTAGTAAAGGGGGTTAAGTTATATAAATTAATAGTTGCAATTTACATTTTTAT
This sequence comes from Phengaris alcon alcon, assembly GCA_037179445.1. Classification (NCBI taxonomy): domain Eukaryota; kingdom Metazoa; phylum Arthropoda; class Insecta; order Lepidoptera; family Lycaenidae; genus Phengaris; species Phengaris alcon. The sequence goes on along the minus strand of JAYRCH010000048.1, from coordinate 383,020 downwards.
ACAATGCGGGATACCTTCATAATGCAACTCCAAAACTACAATAACTAAGCATCAAAACAAAGCATATTCCATCAAACATAAAGCAATCCCTCCCGACAAAGTTGGTTAAAAGGAAAATATAATAACTCAAACCTCTCCGAATCCTAACATTTAGGTTAAAACATAAGCGTCTTGCATAAGAAGCGGGGCCGCCACCCTGCTATCTCCGTTTTTAGTATTTTAGTAAGTTCAGGGGGGGAATTACCCCCCTCCGGGTGGCAGGGGGAAGATGTTGATGTTTCTTAGTTTTATATTACCCGGTTACTTTATTGCTTATTTCGTCTGTTTGTGTGTTTATGTAGATGTGGTTGGTATTTGTTTTAGATCTATAGCTATTCCGGTTTATATGTACTGTTTATCCTACAGCTATTATAAATGTGCAAGTTTGTGGGGATGGATGGATGTTTGTGACCCTTTCGCGCAAACAGTACTGAAAGGATTTTGATGAAGTTTGGTATGGTAGTAGTTTAGGTTGCATTATATATTGCTAATTTTTTTTTATCCCTAAAAAGTGCAGTGTTCCCGTGGGATACTGTATTTACGCGGACGGAGCCGCGGGTTAAAGCTAGTAGTATTATAAGACTATTTATGTATACGTAAGAAGTGTGAATTAATCAACGACTCTTCAAATGTTACTATCTAATGCCTGCTTCACACCACTACGATAAAACTGCACAGACACAGTAGTCGTATACAGTACTAGAACTCTTCATACGAAATCTACTGTGGCCGAACTGTGCAGTTTCATCGTTGTGGTCTGTAGCGGGCATAAGTTATAACCTTAATGCTTATGTATGTATCTAAAAGGCTATTGAAATAGAATATTTTAGCAACTCTTAGACTCTTACTTTGATTCAAATCAGACAAATCCAACTGTTACGGTTAGTGAGTTCACAAATCGTTTGGTGTAGATGTTTTATGATAGTAATAAGTTTACCTTTTTTATGGAGGCTAGTAAAAAGCTGCGGCGCCCCTGCTTGTAAGTGGCCGGTTGTGGATTACCCAAGTTTTAGTGGCCATAGAGGTCTCACATATGCGTTGCTACGTCGAAGATTATAAATTCGATCTATGTTCTTATTTTTAATTTACTTAAAGGCATCACAGACTACGATGATACTATAATATTTTATGCTAAGATAAAATATAGTTTCCTATACAGTTTGTATAAAGTATTTCAGTCGGCCAAGATACTATATATTTTCATATTACATACTGTAATATGAAACATCCAGGCATCTTAAGACAAAATATTATAGTATATTTGTCCTCTGTGACGCCCTTCATTCAAAGCATTAAAAAAAATGCATTTCTTGCCTCTAAAATAATAGATTTTTTCTTTCTAATTATTCTTCCAGAGGACTTTTCTTTCTCTGGTCTAGGCTGACTATGTTCTGGGAGTTCTGTATGTGCTAGGCAAGCATATGACATTTATACTACCTCTCCCAGCTACTATAATAACTCTATAGTTACACATGGAAAATACTGTATAAATCAAATATTTTTCTTATGTATAGTTTTAACGTTCTAGTCAGTATCTTTATGAAACCAAGAAGCCGTGAGGTACTCGCGAACTTTCCCCAATACTCGACGTAATCAATTCCAAGAAAGAAACAGTCTTCATATATTGATAAATGAGTGCTCCCTTCATATTTCCGCGTCCCCCCGCGGGGGGCGGCCGTGGGGGCTGAGGAGTGCCCCCGTCTTAGAACGTGCGAGATAGTAAGGGCTGGGTCTAATGAACTCAGGGGTAAGTCAAGATACGCGATCGTAAAAACTGTTAAATTAAAATCGAGGATTTCGTCACGCGTATACTTGTTACAATTGTCGTAGTTTTGATTAAAAAATTCCAAGAATCACATAATTATATTTCATATCATTAAAATATTTTGTACATTAGCTCTTAAGGAAACAATTTGTGGGTATTAGTTAATTTAATATATTAGATAAGTATTTTTATTTTATTATAAATTTTTTTTTGTCACCTGGGTGGGTGATAAACGGCTGTTAAATGTTTGATAATAATAATAATAATTATAATAAAAACTTTTGGTACACATCTTACTACATGGCTAAAAGTCACAATGAATGATAAAAAAAATTTATCGTTATTTTTCAATATAAAGAAATAAAAATTCCACAAAAATATATTTTTGTATTTTTTTTTTTCATTACTCAAAAAAACAACACTGAAGCTCGTTTTTCATTAAAAATCATTTAAATTCTAGTGTAAATTGAAATTATGAATATCATTCATCCTCGTGGCGTTGTGCCTCAGTTTTTCCACATAAATAATTATTTGCAGAGTGAAGGTCGCCAGCATCCTTCTGTTCGTCTGTGCCGCTGACCTCCTAAGCTTCCTAGCCTAAATAGCTTCCTTTTATCATTATTTATTTATTATTTAACTGTTTCCTGATATTCATAATGCTTATCAAAATAAATTAAGGTGCTTATAAATCATGATTTATATTTTTTGGTTTTTGCTTAATTAAAAATGAAGCACACATCTTTATATGAAACTTGATCAAAGCAAACAAAAATTAAATAATGACATTTAGCATAACATTTATATAATTGACAAATATTTAATCAATAATATTACTATGAATTTCTAATTTGAATGTAGCAGCCCTAGCGGGCTACGGCGTAGCGGCTACGGGCTACGGCGTAGGCGCTAGTGCAGCCCCCTACAAGTTTTAGTGAGCGCGCGAAATGAGCGGATAAAATAAATGTAGCTTCACTCTCATAATATTTATACTGCCATCATCATCAGCCCGCATCCAACACCAGAAAACCCACGGATACCAAATCAAGCCATTCATACATAATATATAAAAGTCATCTTTCATACATATAAATTGCCTCCATGATAATGTGGAAAATTTTCCAAGACGTTTATTTGCTAATGAATGCGATTACAATAATATAATAATATCGAAGATTTCCCCTTGAACAGTGTAGAAACACTCGTTATAAGCACCAGGGCCTTTAGTCAAGATGCATTCGATAATTTCGACAGCGAACTTCGAAATCAAAAATGTATAGGATTTGACATAAGTCATCGTTAAGTGACATGTCGCTTGCGATACCTTATGTCAAATGCCATACATTTTGTTTTCGAATTTCGCCGTCGAAATGATCGAATGCATATTGACTAAAGGCCCTGTACTTGTGTTGACCTACTTTTCACGTATGGCTTCGGATTTCTAAAACAATTTTTTATTTCGACATTCAAATGTGACGTGCATTATAATATCTCCTGATTTCTCTATACCTTCATTTAAGTATACAAGTCAAGACATGTATCAGTAGGCCCAGAAATAAACTGGCGCACGATCGAAATGTAAGGTTTTATGAAAATATATTCCACACAGCGAACTAATCATAAACAAAATGTTTCCAATAAAGTGCGCTATTACGCGAACTATTACGAGTCGCGCTTGAGCCGGAATCGAAGCGGCACCCGCCCCCTCTCTCCCCCACGGTCACCCTCTTATTTTAAACAACTACCGCCTCATAATACATCCCGCTTTGCGACTAAATATCAGCGAATGTAGCGGTGCGACGCGACCGGCTAGTCTTGGTACATGAGAGATGAAACTGTTTTAAAAGTTTTAAATATTATTGATGAAAAAAAAAAGTTAAACCATCCGTTGTCCTGATAAGCATTGCATAATGTATTGTGTATAGCAGAAGATTTGCATCGAAAGCATTGGATAATAATTATTTTGCATACACAATACGAACTATTTAACTCTTTAAAATTTACTACCCGACTACGGCTAAGCCACAAAAAAGGATTATTATTATGGCAGTCTATAGTATGTTTGTTCCACCGTAGCGCCTAAAATAGGTACTGATCCGATTTTACTAAATGAGGTATCAATAGATTCGTAATAATAGCCCGGGTAAGGCTACAATATATTTTACGTAGTCGAGTTATAGTTTTGATAAAAATGTATAATTATTGTTATATTAACATATTTTCAATTATTTCCACCAAAATTACGAACTATTTTATACTTATAAAATTATTAATCGTTCGTAATTTTCAGCCTGATTGATTCATTTCGTACTGCACCTGTGGACTCTTGTACCTGTACCTTCACAAGGAAGTGTACTTCATAGTTAGAAGTTGATGATTTGAATCCAAAAAAATAACATACATTTTCCACGTTCAAACAACATTGCAAATGGCAAATCATTCCAAGATCTTTCTCATTACCTAATGCAAATATGATTAATGATTGCAAGCTCGAGGACTTTTCTACTTTTCTCTCTAAAGGTTTACGTGTTACACAATACTTTACACTGGTCATGTTGGAAAACTTACCCGTTCAGAAATACCTGTCTAAGATACAATACGCTAGTACTACGAATTAATTCAGTACATTAATTACAAAACTAACTTACGGCAAGTATCAAGCCGAGTCGGCGCAATCTCTTCCGCGTGCCGTATTTACAAGTATTGTAAGTATAGAATTATATATTTTATAACGCCCCCCGCGCGAACTAAGTCTTTGCGCATCTTTCTATCCCCACCTTTTTGCCTTCTTCTTTTAAAACCACCCGTCGTATGAACCCCTTTCCCCTTATTCGACTAATTTCGGGGTACGACTCGAGAATTATTTCTTGAGAGCGCGGCGCGGGCGAAATTAAACTCTAAAATCTAATAATTAAAGTTTAGATCTCGTTCCACCGCGCCCACAGTCTTGGGACTGTATCTTTTCACTTCGAAAACTAATTCGGAATTAGAAAATGGAAACAAGTGCTCGTTGCAGTTGTCGGAAAATGGGTCGTAAGTCGGTGGGGGAAGGGTGATTTTTTATTTTGGCGATATTAAAATTAGAGCCGTTTTGTCAAAAATATGAAATTAAAATCTTCATACTAGCGAAAGAAGTTTTAGCATCTTTGTTTTAGAGAGAGACGGGGGATGCTGCATTAGTCTCTCTCTGTCCGGGGGAGGGGGAGTGGGTAGTTTGGAGCTGGCGTGATCAATGCGCCGCGCATTCGGAATTAATCATAACCGGGTATTTTCGGTCTATTCCGGGGGGGCGAGGGGCCCGAGGGTGCGGGGGGTATTGGAATCGTATTCTTAATGAATATACGGCTTTTCCTGTTTACATTTTGTAATAAATTATTTTATTTAGACGTTTGCGAGTTCGGAAATCTCGCCATTTGTTGTGATCGCAGCGCAACAGAATCTAGTCATCTAGTCCTATCGGAGCCAAGAGACCATGAATCAAAATGCTGAACAGCTAAAGTTGTACAAGTTCAGCTTTATTCATATAAGAATCGTTCTTTAGCATCCACCTGCTCACAGAAGTTACCACACTGCCTGGCTCAGCCTGCATTACGACTAAATGCGATTAAAAATATAGAGGATTAGATATTTCCCGCTACTTTGTATGCGCAAAAGAAAATCTATTGGAACCGTGCATTTTTCCGAAACTAGAAGTAGCCTATGTCTTTCTACGTGCCTATATATCTGTGCAAAATTTCATCAAAATCGGTCAAGTAATTTCGGAGCCTATTGAATTCAGACAAACAAATATTTCCTCATTTTCTCTTTATAATATTAGTATACATAAATATTATGAACATATTATGACGCCACAGAATCTGGAATGTTACACCACACATCTTATAAAGGCATGACTTGATTGAATAATATTACCAATCACCTTGTAAAAACTTAAATAATATGTAAATCCTTTGTAATAAATGTATTAATAAACAACGTATTTAATAATTTAACGTATTTAATAATCAAAACAGATTTTAAAAATATATAATGACTAGCTTTTGCACGCGTATATACAGTATCCCACGGGAACGCTGTACTTTTTCGGGATAAAAAGTAGCGTATGTGTTAATCCGGAGCTTAAGATACTATCATAACAAATTTCATTAAAATCTGTTTAGTAGTTTTCGCATGAAAGAGTAAACATCCATCCATCCATCCTCACAAACTTGCAGATTTATAATAGTAGTAGGACAAGACAATAAATCAAAGAACCTAATGCATTGCCTCAAATTTGGAAAAGTAGGTCCGCAGAGAACTTGAAGGACTGCATAAGTAACGTATTCAATTCTCAGAAATAAAACCACGATGGAGCAAAACACCGATAATTACATTACATTACACAGTTTTCTTGTGAAATTTTATTTAAAAGTAGACTGATTTTGTGTTTTGTAGGCCAAAAAATACGTCTGTTGCTGTACGTGTCTGCTGTAGTTTAAGATATTAAACATTTAAAATATTTTGTATCTATAAATGATATAAAGTAAGAAATGTACGTAATGATTTGATTGCGTCATTACGTGATGATACATAATTTATGTAGTAAAGCATAATATATTTTAGTTTATTTTCGTTTTATAAACATCAACTACTCTTATTATAATATGTATTATATTCATATTATAATAAGATTAGTATTTATATGTAAATGATAAAAGGAAGTGCGCAAATGATGAAAAACTCCCGTAAAATGTTAAAATTCAAATACAAAGATTCAACATAATATAAACAAAGCAGCAATCATTATATTTCAATACAACGCATATCGGAAAAATCTAAGTGCTAAAAGAACGCTCTAGAATAAATTGAGGATCCATTTAAGCTACTTTTATTCGAAGTCAACGGCAAGTCACGGTTAAGTGCGCGGTTAGGCCGTGTAGTGTGTAGTGTGTACTGTGTGATTTCAAGCCCCTGACAGAAACTGTATAGCAATATCTCAGTTGCTTGCAAAGCATGTTGCTTTATTATATTAACAGGCGCTTGACTAATTTGCGTTGCTTTCGTTTGAGGACTAGGCGTTTGATTTATTAACTATATATGAATCATAGTGTATGTTGTACAATGATATGTTAATTTTATTATTATTATATTGCAACAATAAGTAAATTAAACACTTGATATATTGTTCGAAACTTTAATATAATAATTATATTTTGTTTTAATGAACTCTAATTTTTGTGTTAAAAATATATTCTTTATTATTTTTTACAAAAACAATTACTATAAAAGAAAAAAAAACATTTACTTTAATTTATCACATAATATTTAAAGAATTAAACATTTATTCACAAAATTATGATACTTGAGACGTAGTAAAGTTAACAATTTAATTAATTATTAAGTATTTCAATGTTATCATATTTATTAAAAACTATGCTTCCTATAATTAAAACATTCTTCCCATAATTAGACATATTGATAAAAAAAATTGCATAACTTATTTACGAACACAATAACTACATTTTAGAAATATCATTGTGATTTTTTGTTTACTTTCAATTAATAATAACCTACTACCGTGATCTACCGTACCAGACTAAAACGCAGCTGACGCTAATCTCCTGCCGTCCACAGCTTACAGGCATATGATAAGCTTACTAACGGAAAACTATTAGTCGGTAAACTTTTATAGTGACTGCAAAAGAGTTATCCCGGTTAGAAAAAAAAACAAAACATTAGTAAATACAGTACATAATATTCATAATAACTACCATCTAATATCGCAAATGAATATTCCACAGAACGTGGAATAGCGGATGCAATCACCATTATTATGTTATAATTAATCCGGTACATACTGCCGTGTCTAAACAACTCGGAGCGCCAACAAAAAAAAAACCGAAACAGCGCACTCATAACCTAACCCCGCGGCGTCGCAGCCTCCCGAAAACTCCTATCTACCTACTCCTATATTCATTTCCGTTCTGTTAATACCGCATACTTTTAACTGTCTAACTAGGTGGGTGGGGGCCGCCCCCCTGCCCGCTCCACTACTTACACGCGGTAGGCGCAACTTTTATAATACTACGTACTCGGGCGCTTTTTAACGAACCCCCGCGGGGGGGCGCCACCTGCCACGCATACCGAAAAATACGCAAAACGGGTGGGGTGGGCCCCCCCCCGGTTAGAAGTGGCCGTATTTTGCGTATTTTTAAATTATACCCCACATGCGGGAGGCTGTTTAGTTCGCAGGGGCGCTGTTTCTAATTCTATATCTATTTGCATGTGCCGCTCGCCGGGTTTAAATTAAAAAATATCCCTCGTCCTCTCTCGTTGACCTTTGTGTGTATCTAAACTACGTCACTACACGTTACTACTGATAATATTTGAATATTCAGACTAGATCAAAGTCGCCGATTTTTTCAAACGTTGATTATCGTTACAATACTTATTATGTTACAATAATTTATAGAACAAATTACTAACTTTGTCCTATATCCTGTAGTTAATTACAGCCTCCGCGGTCTAGTGGTTAGAGCGTGGCTCTCGACTTCCGGGTCGTGGGTTCGATTCTCGCACTGGAACAACAAAAATGTTAGTTCCAAGTTTGGTTAGAACAATGCCGGCTGATCACCTGATTGTCTGACAAGAAAGATGATCCATGCGTCGGATGGGCATGTAAAAAGTCGAATCTGCGCCTGATCTCTCGCCAGTTGTGTCGGTTATCCGTCTCACTGGGTTATGAGGATAAAGGACGAGAGAGTGCTTTTATGTACAGCACACACACTTGGGCACTATAAAATTACTCCTGCGCAACTGGCCTAGTTTGAATGAATCCGGCCACCGTCACCGAAATCGGTGTGGGGGAGTTAGTAAATTAGTCCAACGAGAAAGCTGTTTCACAAATTTGGAATTTAAAATTCAACTACTCGTAATATAAAGATCGCCTTTACGCAACAGAATTTAGAATGCATTTTGGTTAAGGTTTAATATACAAATTAATTTTTTTATGTATTGTTTTTTTATGTTAGTACTTTATTTTATTTTAGGAATTGATAATTTCTAATAACTGATTTTCAGAAAGAAAAGATATGTTTCAATAACTAAAATACTGTCTGGCATTCATATTTTCTTAAAATTTTATTTTCGTTCTTCAATAAAAAAAGACGTATTTTCTGTTATAAATCATTTATATTTGATAATAATAGTAATAGTAAAAGTAATAGTGGTGGACATTCGAGTACAATTTCTGCGCGCAATTTTTTTGTGAATACGAGACCTAAATATAAAATGTAGGCAAAGTTTTGTATGTAAAAACAAGTACTTACCAAGTACACATTAAATAATTAGGCCTAAAATATAAGATATTAAACAATTACGGATATTTTGGGCATATTATCACCTACTGATTTTGTTAACACTTGGCTGAAAAATAATAAAAAACGTTTTTGTTTAAGAAAAAAACATTATGCTCTTTATGACGCTGTTAAGGTCATTGACCTCACACAGCTGATTATATTGATGTTATTTAGGGAAAGTCTTAGCATCCTCTTTAAATGACCTGTTTCTGTGAGGTTTAAGACCTCAGCGCCTTAGAGAGTGCAATGTATTATTATTTATTATAATTCTTATTAAAGATTTTTATTTTTTATTTTACTTCCCAAACATTTTTACTTATGCAGTAAATCATATGCTCAAAATACCCGTAATTAATTTAAGAACTTACATAATATTTCGTCAAAATTCAACAAAAGTTAGGTACTCCTTCTTGAGGCAACATTGACTGTCAATAACCTTTATCGCTCTCTGTCAACACTATCGCACAATATGTGACACAGTATGATAGTACGTCGAGAGTTCGCGGGCTGATCTTACAGTATGATAGTGTATTGAGAGTTCGTGGGTAGGTAGATAAATAGAGACGCCGGAAGCCGCTGCGTTCCGGACGTCCGGCGCGCGACACGCGGTTTTTACTATCGTAATCGTTATGTTTCCGGACAGGTGACATCAACTTCTAAACTTGTATCGCGTGTAACTTACTAGTGGGGTGTTCCGTGTAATATCTTACTAGTTTATTACTAACACTTTGTAGCTCCGACATGACATTCAAGTAATATGATCAAATTGGCTACTTTTTTTTCAAAACGACACACAGTTGCCACGTCGGTTTGGTTTTGGTGCTAAGTGGTACCAAAGTTCGCTGGTTTTTTTGCGGCCCGAAAATGAAAACACAGTATTTCTCTAAAATTTTTGCGTAATAAAATAAATCTTGTATTGTATCAGTTAACCTTAATTTGATTTAAAATTAATAAGCTATATTACAAGCGTTTTTGCCATCTTCTCACGTAAATATTTAGGCTCTAAAAAATGTTTTCCATTTATAAAATTCTTTTTTTTTTACTCCAAAACTGCACAAAGGAGAATGGTCACATTCCATACAAAATTTACCCAGGCCCGGCAGGAATGAGACTTATTCCAGTTTTTTGTATCAGTATGTGTACCGTAAATAAATATATTTTTTATTTGTTATCGATAGGTGTTTTTTTCTTCAGGCACAGTAAAAAGTTTATAAATATCTATATGATATGATAAACAGCTTGTCACAGTTTTAGGGCTGTTTAATCTTAAGTTCGTTAGATTTACATATATGTTAGCCATCGATATTGAATAAAAGTGCATATTTTCGTTACACATATGGTTACAAAAATAGTGAGTTTTTTTCCCGTCGGGGCCTGGGTCACATATTGCCATTCCCTTTTGTCTTCATGTTATCTGACTATATATAATTGCCGTAGCGAACGCGCAGCACGCTACGCGAGGTACCGCTATAACAAATAGCGTGTTTGGCATGCGAGTAACGAACGACAAACGCGAGTTAGAAAGCAGGCAAAGTCACTGCATATATGATTAATCTTGTTTTATTGCATAATATTGTAAACAATTTATTTAATATTGTATCTAGCAGTATCCCGCGAGAAAATTCCCACAGCCAGCATTCAAATGGTATTTTTTCGCGGGATATTGATAGATATAATAATAATTAAATTGTGTGCTAAGAATTTCCATAATGTAACACCTGATGATAGATGCACCTGTGCGGACAAACCTTACAGGTGACACCGAGATTGTATTTTACCTTGCATTCAATTTGTTAAAAATAAATAAATAAATTCTATTATCTACATAATATTGCATTTTTTGTTGGTAATTGCGTTACAAAATTGGTTGTAGGCTCAATGTAGATGATGATTATTTGGATAGACAACTCATTATCTAATTTAAAGTCTTTAAAAGTAATTACAAGTCATATAAACATTTTGAAACATGGTAGGCGTATAAAATAGTTTGTTTTCACAAAAGTTGTGAAAAATTACAATCTAAATTGCGACTATGAAACACATAGTTTTATAAATATTTTGTACTTTGTTAACAATTCACTGGGCTTTTTCTATAGTGGAATATTCCACTGAAAACGCGTGGCAAATGCATGGATATTTCAAATGGTGTTACACGAACTTAAAACTTACGGTGGGGGCATAAGATTCAAATTAGAAATGTTTAGTTCCTTGCGGTAGTGACGATCAAATGCTGAATAATTTTTGTGTAACACTGTACATTTTATCGAATAATAGATACGGGTATTTACTATCAAAACAAAAAGCATACATTGCTAGTGTAGTAACTCCAAGTAAATTGATACATTTAATTCTTACTACTATTATAAATGTGAAAGTCTGTGAGGATGGATGGATGGATGTTTGTAACTCTTTCAAACAAAAACTACTGAACGGATTTAGATGAAATTTGGTATGGTAGTAGTTTTAGCTGTGGATTAACACATAGGCTACTTTTACTTTATATCCAGAAAAGGTACAGTGTTCCCGTGAAATACAAAAAATAAAAAACCTAAATAAAATACGAATAGGGCAAAATCTTTACAGACACTTTGATATAAGTAACTTTAACATTAAAAAGACAACATTTTCTTTTTGACTTTTAAGACAACTAGCTACTACTCAGCATTATACTAAGTATTTACGACAACAAATCAAAAACCGTCCTCATTTGTGTTGCCATCTGTTGCCAACAGCTCGAGAGCTGCCGCCGGCTGGAGGTGCTGGACCTGGCATGGTGCCAGCTCCTCAGCCTAAGTTCTACTGGATTAACTCATTTTTTTCCCTAATTTAATCATTGCCCTGAGGCCTAGATAGAACTAAATGAATGCTAAGACTATACCTATTTTTAAAACTGGTACTAAAGATTTTTAAATGAAATAGTAAACAATTTGTTAGACAAGGATTAAGATGAATTATTTATTACTCCTTTCCTTTAAAACATTCAATAATTTATATTTAATAATTTATCAAACATATTTATTTAAAATATCCAATAACACGTTTTATCCTACTAAAGTTTTTATTATTTTAATATGAAATTCACGAAATTTAACGAAACGTCAACATTTACATTTTCTAGTCATGTCACTTTAATTAATCTGCCTTTAAATAATATCTTCATGTCTCAAACGCGTATGTAAAAAATTGCAAATCATGTTTAATCTTAAAGTATTAAATACATACGCACAAATATCTCAAATACTGTATTAATCGGAATCAAAGCTAAAAACCTAAACGCAAAAGGAGCGGGTTGTATTACTGAACACGGCCCGACATCAAACGGTATCTCATTATTGTACAAAAAAATACAACGCACAAAAGAACTTTTCTAATGACAAATTTTCGACGAAAAATCTCCTAATTCACGCACGAGATCCCCCCTTCCCCCTGGGGGTGGCGCAGAGTGAGGCACGGGGGGGGGGGAGGCTACATACGCAATTTTTGATCAATACTTAAAAATTAACACAGCCTCCGCTAGTTTTTAAATTACTCTGCGCATGTCATGATTTTTAATCAGCCAACCCCATGCGACGCCCACATTCCGACTTATATGTTTTAATATATATGTTATAATTTGGTTTTTGGTATTTTACCGCCATCGGCTTTTTATATGTATATAATACTATGTTGTATATGCCTCTTTATACAAGTTGCCGGGCCTAAGAATCCCTTTCTTTGCATTGGAAACGTTCCTCGTTTAAAATCATAGCCACCATCTTTAATAATATTTAATAGGCAATTTTTAGAAATGTTCATTTAATTTATTTTACAAAAAAAACGTTACGTAAAATGCGATGAGATGCGAATTAATTATGGTTGCATTAACATAATTTATAAAATTATTCAGAAATCAAATTTTAATTTCAAAATATATATTGCTAAATCAAGTTAATAACATACTTAGCAGAAACACTAAGCTATTTCAAGAACATTATACTTCGACTCCTTGGGAAGTTTTTGTAAGAGTTCATAACAATTTACTAAACAAATAAAGTTGAATTATATTTGAACGTGCCACAGCTGCCATAGCAACACAATTTAGTGAGCCGAACTCACCAAATAATACGAAAGTATGAAGGTGAGACGCCAGGCTGAATCGAACGCGATGAGATTTAGCCCCGTGGTAGATTGTAGTCTTGATCGCAACAGATCCTACTTTTCATCACAGAGAAAAGTGCAGCTAGCTACATATTAGTAAATATAGTAAGGGTCATCACAGACGGCGAATATCCTATATTATATTTTCATATTACGTACTGTAATATGAAACATATCCAGATATCTTAAGACAAAATATTGCAGTATATTTGCCGCTCTTCAACAAGTATTATACTATTTGATACTGTACACGTTCGACAACGTATAAACTCCTATAACTTCTATAACAACTAGGAATATACTATCTACAGGCACCTAATATTTTCACTACAATATTACATTTTAAAATGTAATTTAATATTGAATGTTTATGAATAAAACCAGAAACGCCCAGTGAAGTACTTGACCTAATTTTCACTTCCTCATAACCTTTTAAATTACACGGCGCTTACATACAAAACGCTTACAATTTACACAACTCATAACACAAACCAATACTCCGAAACAGATATTGTAACACGACACAGATAATACTAGAATGTTATATTTTGTCAAAAACTTGACAATTGCTTATTATTAACACCGCAGACGTTCAATGGTTTTTGATAAACTATATACTATGATAGTCGTATTATCTAAGTTTTGCCAAACTTAGCATAAAGTTATGTGGGGAAATTGGATTATACTTTTTTTTTTCTCATGCGATCTGACTAATATTCCTTTTGGCTATGCAAAGTATTCTGTGTCTTGTGTAGGTAAGCAGTAAACATAGTTTTCTGTAAAATTGTCGATCCGTAAAGTTTTTTAATGTTATTTTGCAAATTATATTTAGTTGGTACTTAATCATGGGCGTACCCAGGTAGGGGCAGGGGGGGGGGCAGCTCCCCCCCCCCCTAGATGATAAAATAAACGTCAATTTTCCAATTTTCAATATACCAGACCGACCATCTTCTCGAAACAGGTATGAGCTGCCCCCAGCTGAAATCCTGGGTACGCCCTTGTACTTAATTAAATAAAACATTATTTTTAATAAGGATCTTTAAATGTATTAGTTAAACATATATTTCTTTTTTAATTTGCTAGAAACATTTAAAAATGTTAAGAGATATTTCGCGTGTGAAAAATCATTTTCCGCATAAAATATAATACTAGATACGAGCTCACTATAGTACACTACTACAAACTACTGCCATACCAAATTTCATCGAAATCGTAGAGTAGTTTTTGCGTGAAAGAGTAACAAACATCCATCCATTCATCCATGTATCCATCCTCACAATCCTTCATATTTATAATACTTATATATGGTGACTAATGATCACATTAAGTAAATTAAATTTGTAGTAAAATTAACATGAAGACGATAGTCGCTTTCAATCAGGCAATTCGTTTGCTCCTTTGCCAAATATATGTAAAAGAAGGAGCCACGTGACACACTTAGCATCAATAAACATAATAATATTATATTTTTGTTTTCACCCTCCTGGAAACTTGTGTAGACAATATTGAAAGTTTCGCAAATCTTATCGAAATATATAATATCCATAAGATATTTAAAAGATATGATTCATTGTCGTCATGGATGTAACATCGCTTAGAAAGCACAAGCTTAGAACTACTACGGTATAAGAAAACATTATTTACTTTATTTTATCAAAAGAAGTAAATAAGCTTACATATAAAATGTGTTTTATTTAAATCATTGGTTAGTAAAATAACTTATTCTAACCGCCTACTACAAATAGTAGGTAGGAGGTATTTTCAATTCCTAAAAATATTAAAAAATATTTTTTCATAACAAAATATGTTCAACATACTTATTAATAACACAATCAACGTTTGTAAATTGTGGCGATACTAAATGGTGACGCCAAAATCGTTTACCGATTTTACGTAGAAATTACGCCAATGAATTGACCATACTTACATCTACCGTCTAGAATTACGACTCTCAACGCCATTTTCACTCAGTATGGCCCCAATATTACGCGGCCGTAGCTGCTCTACGGCGTAGTACTACGGCTACGTTACTGCCTACGTAAGATTTTCCCAGAATTCTTTAAGCAAAATGAATAGCACTAAAATTCAGACTGAATACGTTTGTCTGTTTGTAGAAGCCTATTATTAATTGTATAAGTTGTATTTCGTGACAATTTTAGAACTTAAAAGCAGAAAATCATTTTATAATCCCTACAATGTTTTATTCAACAAAAATCCGAAAAAAATATTTAAATTCTACATGAATATTTTCATGATGCGACATAATGTTTTACGAGATGCAAACGAAACACAAAATATAACATTTTAATCTTAATGTCAAAAGCAAGACTAGCGACATGTAAGTTCTGGCCGTTTCCAAACAGAAAAAAAAAAACAAAAATCTCGCGACTAGCGCGGGAACATCGAAGTATTCGGGCGCAGATAGAGGCCGGGCATTATAATAAAATTTCATAATTACAAATCTACAGCCGCATAGTTGGAGGGACTCGGATAATGTTGGGAAAAAAAAAACAGTATAGCGCGGGGGGCCCACCCCACCGCGAATTTTTACCCACCCCCGTCCGCGTTCGTTTAGCGAGATTCGATCCCGCAATCAGGGGGGCCGGGGGGGGGCATTTTTTGGCCCCCCACCCCCACCCACGCCATCGTAAATTGAAGCATATAATTTTTATTACGGCAGTGTCGTGTGAGCCCGTTCGCCTTGTCAAATACTGCTCTAGTGTGTCACCCGGAGCCGCTCGCAGCTCGCCGCTCTCACGTGGTCGAGTGGCAGGTGACAGCATCATCATCAGCCTAACATGAATTGATGATATTCCAAAGTTGGATTACCTTTAAAAAATATTTCGAAAATAAATAACAAAGCTATGTGTTACAAGTGATAATATCACTAAATATTTTAGTCACACAAAATATACAGGAATGAAATAGGATATAAGAAATTATTTACTCTATAGGTAGAGAAAAGTAGATATTTGAATAACTTCGTTTATCGTATCAATAAATATTAACCTATCTAACTTGAAAAGTCTTCTCGTAACATTCAAATCAAAAAATACCAACTTATACAGACAGATAGTAGTTTTTCTAAATCACTTTAGAAATTGAAATTAATTAAATTAATACATTCATTTGCGAAAATAATAAACTTGACAACTAATTTATAAATATTATTATTAAAATATATATTTTTCTAATTCAAATGTTACTGTGACATTGTAAGGTTTTCAAACAAACGAGTACCTATAAAAAACTACACAACCAACAAAAAGAACACAAAAAATATTAAACGGTTGACAGTTGACTTTGAAAATGTATCATAAAATTCAATTTGAATGCACGTCAGCGCGAGGCGTTAGTTGCCTAAACGAACGAAACCGACAACAAAACCTTTTAAACCTATATCGGTTTAATTGAAAAAATGTCCATACATTTCGTGCACAAAAATTCCATAGAAACAACAGATTTTTGAGCGAATATCGTAACAAGAGCAAAACAGACCGCGTTCACTTTTTACGCGCTGAATAAAAACCCGTAACCTGTGGCGGCTTTTTTTAGATTTCGAACTCTAAAAAATTGAAGCGAAGCCTAAAAATATTTTCATTCATTCGCAGCCATAAAAAAGTGTTCAAATTCTTCGCACTTTCGCTTTCCGTGTCGTTCAAATAAAAATGTACGCGCGTCAAAAAATCTATTCCAGCTCGGGTTTTTTTTTTACTTTATTTTTATATGGCCAACGTTCGGTTAAAACTACAGCTAAATGCAGTCAAATACAAAATCACTTTATATTCATGCGATTTGCCTCAATCCCGGCACTTTATATTTTCATCCTTTTGTTTGATTTTAATAAAACTTTTAGCCACCGATAAACATTTAAAAATACGAACATTCTTTTATCAAAAGTCCATTTAAAATCGATATTGTTGAAATAAAAAATACACTAATCTTTTATCATTCTTCTTGCGTTGAAATAAAGCTCACAGTGTTTACTTAGCAGAATGCAGGTAGTTTTATGCTAACATATTGCGATAACGTTTTGGAGTTACTGTCAATTTATGCGGAAAAGTACATCTTGAACAATACTTAGAATATTAGAGCAGATCCGATCGCCTATTGAGCACCGTAACTTCTATCTTTCACCTCATCTACTCCCTTTGTTCTCCTACCCCAGTCCCAAAATAAAAAAGGGACAGGAATAATCACTTACAGAGCTCCCCAGTGCCCTATACAAAACCTCAGGATCCAAAACGCCGGAATTAAAAGAGTATAAAAATTATTATATTAGTTTTTGCCTTTACGCGCCCCAAGAATAATTTTACTATATATTTTAAATATTATAATATGTGTATTTTGTATAAACTTATCTTAAAAATACAAGTTAACAACATCGAAGAAAAGAAATAAGATTCTACAACGAAATTACACTTCTCTTAATTTAAAATATATACTTAAGAATGTATATTATCTACCTACACGAAACCATCACCACCAATGACTGATCAGATTCTAATGGGATTTTACACAGAATTGGAGTCTTAACCCTTTTGGAAAGATTTATAGATTTTCCCTTTTTTGGAAAGGCCTTTTTGAAGAGCTTGTTACTACTGGTGCTTCCAGGATTAGTTATATTATTGTTTTTATGTTTTTGTCGAGGCTTGCAATTTATTTATAACTAGCTGTCCCGACACACGTTGTTCTGTCTCAACTATGAACTGGAATAAATAACTCCAACACCTACACCTACATGTACACCACATCTACAGTGTTTTCTCCGCAATTTTTCCAATATTTCTCACCGTTTAAACCTTCTCTGAACTTCCACAATTATTTCAAGACCAAAATTAGCCAAATTGGTCCATCCGTTCTCGAGTTTTAGCGAGACATTGGAATTGCAATCCATTTTTAAGGGGTTCCGTAATACTTAAGGAAACCTTATAATTCCGCTCTGTCAGTCCGTCTGTCTGTATGTTTGTCTGTCTGGCCGCTCTCCTAGCTTCTGTAATTATGAATATAAATGAATAAAATTTATAGTTTTAAAATGTGTATAGATCTCGGTTTTGACATATTCGATCGTCTTGGTCGCGGCATTGTTAATGATAATATTGGGCTAATAGAAACTCGAAACAAACACATCAACCGGTCAACTTCAAAATTTCTACATGCCAAATTTTCAACCATACTTAACCATAAACAAAAACTTAGCTGTCAGTTGCGTTTTGTTATACCACGTTTTATGTCACATCTCACAGGAACGGGATAAAAGTCCTATGTCCGTCTCCTAGTTCTAAGCTACGTCCCCACCAATTTTCAGCCAAATCGGTTCAGCCGTTCTTGAGTTATAAATAGTGTAACTAACACGACTTTCTTTTATATTTATAATTCGATAAGATGTAAATTATCCTTTATGTTTTTATTTATTTACGACTAGACGTTGCCCGCGACTAAAAGCGACTGCAATAAAAGTAGTCTATGTGTTAATCCAGAGCCTTAACTACTACCATACCAAATTTTATAAAAATCTGCTCAGTAGTTATTGCGTGAAAGATTTCACCTCAAACCTCCGTACACCCATACTTAGAAACTTTCGAATTTATAATATTATAGTAGGAATAACTATATGTATGGTTTACAATCATATTAACTTTGTTCAGCATTTAATGTTAAAACTGTTCTATACTAACCACCTAAACTGCTGCCTACATACAACCTTAGTGTAAGCCTCATCCCCCCACGTACCGCCGTGAATCCCATCAGACGTAGTAGATCTAGTTGTTGATATACAGATGTTGTTTTCGTTCCACAATCCAAACACGGTGACTTTTGTACCTTCTAAGAAGGGGAAAATAAAAAACTTATTAAATTTCCTCTAAGATTCCCTAACGTACTCCCAATCGATGCCTCCCCCGCTCTACTTCGAGCATTTTCTTATTCTTAGTTCGCGATACACACATTAGCGCGCGTGTGTGCGGACCCCCTAAATTATTTCGACATATGCAAATTTGTACTTACCTACAGATGTTGCCATAGACTAGCTCGCAGATGCGACAACTTCTCTTGCTTAAAGGTTTGTTATTTTATCACATGTATGTTAAAAGGTAGTTGAAACTGCTATATATTAAACTCAGTAGATATTGTTAGCAGAATATATAAGCATTGCTATTTATATACGACAAAGCTCGCATTTTTAGATATTTTAAGACATTTAAATTAATTATTATTTAATAAAGATAAATTTTTATTTAGTTTTACAAAACATAACAAAGTAATAAATAAAGTTTACGCGCCTGCCACAAATGACATTGCAATGACTGTATATGTTCAGTTGTGGTTAAGAGCTTACACAAATGAATTACGATTGCCAATGAATTTTACGCATTTAACTTATTGCCTTAGTTAACAATTATAAGTTATTTTTAAGATACATTTTAATTAAAAATCCTCTTTACTTTTTGTAATAAATACAAACAATCCTGTTGTTGCTACCATATTTTTGGTAGGCGAATTTATTAGTACTTAAAAAACAAGTTTCTAGATCCTTGCTTTTATATTTTTAAAGGAGCTGTAATTTAAGGATTGATAGTATCCTGAGTTTTTAAAAGATTATCATGCCTTGCATACAATACAAGTGTACTTTACACACTAACAGTATCCTTTATTCATTTCAAAACATCATTTAAAAACCATATTTTTTTACTACTATCTGTATATTTAAATATAATAATTGTATAATAAAGTATACAAAATGAAGGTCCTTTTACGTGGTTTTGCATAAGAAAAGATTCGAAAATGTATCGTTAGATTATCATTAGCCTATATCTTTATTTTACTATGTTGTCTCTTCTACGTCTTAGCTAGTCTCTTGGCACACCTAGCGACTCGAGTCTCCCAAAAAACGAAGCGGCGCAGTTGTAAAATTGTCTAACTACCCGCCCCCCGCGCGCGCTCATTACAGCGCGTGCGTGGGCCGCACACGAGATTATATTATATCTTAAGATTTTCGTATCTTGAGATGACATTTTTACTAAGGGTATGGGATTAGTGACATTTTTTGGAAGCTGTTGTAATCGATTATACTCCGGCATGGGTATCAATTTTAAGGTACGAGATATCAGCTACTATTTTGCAATAAAAAACATCATAACATAGTAAAGATATGATCAGCTGTTGTAAAAAATAAATAACGTATGTATGTATAAGTTCTACAAGCAAAGTATGTAAAGTAGGCAATTTTGCAATGAAGACAATATTATGATTTAATTATGAACAGTTTTTGTAGGTACTGATGTTTGCCATTTCCGGGTTAGTCATGAAATTCAACGCCAATCAAGACAGCGTATGATTTATCACTGAGTTTTCAGCATATTCAAAGCTACTTATTTTTTTTTTACTTACTTACTTTCTACTTACTTTATCAAAACTTAATTACCATATCTTCAGACACATCCCGTCTAAACCGATCTCGTTGCCAAAAAAACCATACGAGGCTCGGATCGCGATACTAAGCGTGTTCATCTCTTTCTAGTTTTGAAAAACCGACCTCCCCCCTCGCGCCTCCACACCCTCCCCGTGCCTCACCCCTCCAACCCCCTCCTAATTCCTTACATATTTAAATTCCACTTTCAGCGCCCGCCGAGTCGACATTGTCTCCGCGGCTCCATACGCTTTATGAAGAATTAAAAACCCTTATTATTGATTCCCACATTGCAGGGTTTATTAGGTTGGATGAAAGGAACTAATATCGCATTTTAGGCCTTTTGAATGTGTTTGATGAAGTGTTGTAAGATTTTTCTTATATATCTTATGGGAGGCTTATGGGAATGAAGGAAGTCGTATCCAGCGATTATGTCCTCAAGTACCTAGCTCGCCTTTAGACTATTTTGAGTAGCACAAGTTTTTTTCGACATTTAAATTGCAACTAAAAAAGTATTAGGAATTTAAAGTATCTGTAGTTACGGGTTATTATATAATGATATTACTGTATACTTTGTTAGTACCTGGGTAACCGAGTTTTGCTCGGAGTTTAAGAAGATTTAAAAAAATAAAAAGAGTCACAAAAATATTCGTCCGACCGGGATTCAAACCCGAGACACCAATTTAGCAACAGCTCAAAATTTACATATGCTTACGAAACTGCCATTTGGGTTGACAGCGATAGACTAAAAAATATCGCTATATTGTTTCACGGCGGAAAAAACACTTAAAATGAGCGGTTTTCAAGGAATAAAACCTAGCTAGATTGATTTTTCTCCCCCAAAACCCTTTGCGATTTCATGGAGATACTTGCAGCCGTTTTCGAGATTCTAATTATATACATATAAACAAGAATTGCTCGTATAAAGTATAAGATATTATTGTAGAGTATTTGCTACGCTGATTAGTGATAGAGTATTAAGACAGTATTTTTGGATATCGGAGAAATTTGAAAATATTAATAATGTAGGAAAATAGTAGGCAAGTACGCCATGATGAAAATATACATCGAACTGTTGATAGTTTATCACTAAACATTATTTAAAACCAATTTGACCAACTCTTTACTATAAAATATGTGTGATTTTTATAAAATATCAAAAATAAAATAGCTAATTTTTCACGTTTCACCACGTGATTAAAGACACACAGGAAGAGAATGAAACGTCATCATTTTGTACTTCTTCGTCTTTAAAAAAAACTCACTAATCTCATAAAGAATAGCCAGTATCAGTACCATAAGCGTCAGTAAACGTTATATAAAAAAATTGTATGTTACTTGTCAGTCGAAGTTTTGTACGGAATATCAGCGTTTGGAGTTTTGCCGCGAAATTCAATTGGTGACGTTGTGGTTTTTGTACATCTTTCATAAATTTCTGTTATTTCAGTTCTTAATGTGTAATATAGGTAGAATATTAACCATTAAATATTCATTAATAATATAAATTAAAAAACAACAAGTGTGGGCAAGTGGTTCAACTTTAAAAACGTGCTATTTTGTGTAAAATTACCAAAGTTAACACCAGGCATAGAATGCCTAGAGGATTTGACCTGTTTAGTGTAATTTGATACTTGACAGGTGACAACAGGTATTTACAAGAAGGTGACGTCATGACAACACATTTTAACGTTTTATTATTTAATTAAACTTTTATGCTGATTTGCAAGGAAATGAAAGAAATTCACAAATAATGGTTCAAATTGCAAATGTACGTATTATATTATTAGTCAAAGTCAGTATGTGTCAAGTCTATTAACTCAAGAACGGCTGAACCGATTTGGCTGAAAATTGGTGGGGAGGTAGTTTAGAACTAGGAGACGGACGTAGGATACTTAAGTGCCCCACCAGGTCTGACTGTCTGTATATTCGCGATAATCTCAAAAACTACTGAAAGGATTTTCATGCCGTTTACATTTACCGACCGAGTGGTTCCTTAGGAAGGTTTAGGTCGATAATAATTTGTTAAGGTTTTGTGGAAATTGTTTGATTTAGGACGATAATTGTTGAAGGTGTCGGAACTGAAATATTGCTTAGTTCGGCGCTAGAACTCGGCCCGAGATTGTGATGAGCCGATGAAGCGGAATACATAACACGTATAAGCGTGTCCACCGCCACCGTCACCGGCACGTCACCGGCACGTCACCGGCACGTCACCGAGAACATAACAATGAGATAGAAATGGCCAAGAATTTTAAATACGCCATTTATTCATTAATAGAACTTGTCGAGCGTTAATAATGTTTGTGGGATAAAACTAGGGATATGCGTCCAAAGATAAAATTTTGCAAAGAAATGTATGACATAAATGTTTTTCTTAAGCCGAACATTAACGAGATGGACCAGAAAAATAAAGACGTAGTCAGTAAGTACATATTAATGTAACACACACAGTAAGAACAAACTGACCGAAACGCCAAGATCGTCGCGGTGGACCACCGATCGCCGTCACGTCAACTTAATCTGGGCCTGAAGTAATCTCGTTCTCGGTGACGTCCCCGTGACGGTGGCGGTGGACAAACGATCGTCACGTCACGTCACCCATAATATAGCAAGAAAATGATAATCCTTCAGGAACCGTACATTTTCCGGCACTAAAAATTTGCTTATGTCTATACTATTATATATATATATATATATATATATATATATATATATATAATAGTATAGACGTGGCCATTAAAAAAGGATAACTTGCACGACTCCGAATCCATAGCCAGATAGAGATCTATATAAGCTTATCAAATCGTATTATTGCATTAAAATGTCTTCAACTTGCAATGAAAATTTTTTAGATAGAGAATTTAAAACTAAACATATTTTGAGTGTTTAATGTACAATAATCTTTGTAAAATAATTTTTAAAAATATTAAAGAAAAAAATAGTTATTTTAATATTTTGCAAATTTCATTAATAATTAAATAATTTGGCCTATATTAATATATTCCTTCATATATTTATCGCTTGACTTGAACCATATTTCAACCTAGGACTGCTTCAACAATTTAACTACAACTACGACGCCGCTGGTCCATCAAATGATATTATGAGTTAGTTTTAATTAAATTTTGTGTTTAATTTCAGATAACTCGGTTGCGGGTCGGCTTTGTCCCAGGTATGTGATGTTGCTTCTATTATTCAGCTTGTGTTTTAGCTTGCCCGGCTATCAGCAGCGAAGGCTGGTTGTCATCAAGGGGAAGTCCTAGCCTGTAGATGTGAGATCAGTTGCAGAATATATTTTAATACTTAAGACGTTTAGTACCTCGGACAAAAACATTGTCGCGTCCGTAAATAAGTATACATAATATATATGTTGTGAAATTGGCTGGTTAATGTAACTAGGTGACTGCAACATACGAGTATCAATTTTTTTTTAGATGTATTCCAATTACTAAACTACAGATAAAATATAATATTTTTTACGTTTATCAACTAGTAGTACACCAATACTTCTAAGTGTATAAATGAAACTAAATATTTTACATGCAGTTGTCTCCCTAATTCCTGATAGCATATTATTTTTATCAAGAGAGGCACGAGCCACTACAAATTGGAGGCTGTAAAAACGCCACGATCAATACTCATCCGCGATTATCACACAAATGTACATTACCGGTTTACACATATACACACCAAATTAACAAAAAAACAGACGGACCGCCGAAACCCATCGCTAAGTGTGTACATATATTTTAAATAAGTAAGGGTGGCGCCACCCGGGGGGTGACATAATAAATTCATTTGGTAGTTTTTCCGATAATACCCGCGATTGGTGGAAAAATGCTGCGAACGTTGTCTCTTTTTATCATTATGCGTCATCAGTGACTATAGATACTTATAATTAACGCGGTGCACAAAAAACTGCGTCACTATAGATACTTTTATTTAGCGCGGTGCACAAAAAACTGCGCATTTCCCAAAATATTACTATTAATAATTAATAATAAACAGCGTAGGAGCCATGTTTCGGCACGAATGGGCTGCCTCGACCGGATAAATACTCGTACCACCGCTTCACAGAAAACAAGCGTGAAATAACGCTTGCGTTGTGTTTCGCCAAGTGATATAGGTTACCGGGGGCCCGAAGGGGTTGGGGATTTAAGGACACAGCTACAGGTGTAACTCCTCGGCTGTTGCTAGTGTCCTAGGGCGGTGGTAATCGCTTACCATTAGGCGATCCGTCTCGTTTCCTGGTCAATTCACTAAAAATACATATAAGCAGGGTTAGTCGGTATGGTTTCGTAGTGTGACCGACCGAGTGGTCAAGGGGTCTTGATTATATTTGGAAGACTGTAGAAACCACGGAACAGAAAACAAGTGGAAGTGAAGTGAAGTTAAGACACACTCTTTATGGAAGTCGCTGTCGCCAAACTCATACAAATCAATCAAACACACATACAAACTACTTATTAATACATAGTTATACTACTCTTACTTAGTACTTACATATAGTGAGGACATCTTTTAATGACGAGAAAGCTTTGATAATAATTGACAGAATTTGTAAATGTGTAAAGGTTCTCAGTGATATTCTGTTAAAAAAAGTTTACTGTTAGTAAACTTACTTTAACTTCAAACTTTAAAAATGAAATTCCAATTTCTGTCAAAACCACACTCCTGAGGTAGATGTCGCCATACTGAATAATTATCAGCGTGGCAATTTTTTGCATGGTCCTTTAGAGATACCAGGACGAACATACTAGTAAGTAGGATGTATATTGTCTGTTTCAAATAATATTACAAGGAACAACATTAGAATTTTATTTTTGCCTGCGCGTTCCTCCATTGTATCTATACACTAAATAGATTAAATTAACGTGTTTCTTTTATAAAAGGGACCAGGAAACGAGCAATAGATCACCTGATTACCACTGTCAATGGACACTTGTAACACCAGAGGTGTCACAAGTGCGTGCCCGGTCCCACTTCACATGTATAGCCACCCCTAAAATACAAAATTATAATCATTTTATGATTCTCTTAACAACACCAGGAGCAACCTGCTCCTGGTGTGGTAAAAAAATATTCAGAAGCTTTTAGAATAAGAGAACAGAACAACTTCTAATGTTTCCGGAAATTAATAATTTTTTAGATTTCCTTAAAAATACTCTTGCAATTAAACTGTTAATTAAAACAAAAAACCGTATGTGTCAAATAACTTTGATATACCGAGTGACAGTGTAAATGCCCTATTATAGGGCATTCACCTTGTCTATTTTTAGCCGTACGGCGGAAATCTTGCGGCTTTAGTTAACTATATAAATCCCACATAAGAAGAATCTAATGATACCTCTCAAGCTCAAATGCGAGCTGTGCAGGCTCTAGAGCGTGCTAAATAAATATACATACATACATACACTCGAAAAACAAAACCCTCCTTGACTTGAATAACATGACTGCGTTACATTTTTCATACTCGTAACTAGCTTTCGCCCGCGGCCCCGCCCGCGTCAATAGAGTATGCCACGGGAACACTGTACTTCGGAAAAAAAGTAGCCTGTGTGTTAATCCAGAGCTCAAACTACTACCATACAAAAATTTATCTAAGTCCATTCAGTACTTTTTGCATAAAAGAGTTACAAAACATACATACATCCATCCATCCATCCATCATCACAAACTTTCATATTTATAATATTAGTAGGATGAAGAGAACTCAGTTTCAGTCCAAATAGCACATCGTGGGAAGAGTGGATGCCCCAAAGGGAGATCTCCGACCGAGCGAGGTGGTATGCTCGGTCAGGCCGAAGGCCACTTGTAGTCATTTCAGCTATTGTATATATAGCGCCGATCATAGAAAACTTCGATAACGCGATTCAGGATTGTGGCGCTAATTGGTCCGCCACAACGTAATACCTAGTGCGTACTGAACGTAATAGTTAGGAAGAGTAAATTTCTATAAGCGTCCTTTTACTATGTGCGTGTAATGTCCGCAGTAGATAAAAGCCATTTAAAACGTTGTTTTTAGATGTAGATCCTTATCAAAAAAAAAGCCTAAAATTCTAGGAGGTTTTAGTGAAGAAAAACACAAAATAATGAGTTCTGAGTATAGTTGACGTTTCCAGAAACTATACAGACTCAACGCCGGCCAACAAGCCAGTGTGAACCTTATCGCTATAGTAGTAAGGTCGACAAGTGGTACACCGGCTCGTCAGCGACCGTACAAAGTACAAACTCGACGCCGGAGCGATCTGTTTAGCCGTTCATTTCCCTATCGGCGGGCGTCTAACGGGGGAGGATTTTTTTGTTTTTTGTATGTGGAGAATGAACGTAGCTGCTACTGTATGATTTGAAATAGTCAGCTTAGAATTTAGCAGGGGCTTATTCAGCTTAGAATGTAGCTTATACATATAATTTTATTGTACACTCGAAGCTGTTAATAATTCTTAAGACACGCATTATATAGAGTATCTTCTGACGTATGCTAATTCCATATATACGAATATTTAAAAATGTTCAGAGACTGTATCTCACTTAGGGAGCTGGTGGCAATTTAGGTATATGATTGTATCGTCGTCTGCAACTATGTGAACTAGAAAAATGAGTACTCAGGTAGCTCAGTTTTTTTTCGAAGTTGTCAGTTTGTGTCAGTTTTTGACAACAATTATATTATTATTACCGTTCGTGTTATCGATCCTGAGAAAAGTCATGTTATCGTTTCTATATCAATTATACCTTATTGAATAGATTTTTAGATAGTGAAATTAAAGTCAGGATTTTTGGAGGTTTCATAAAAATAAATATTAAACTGTAAGAAAATAATTAGTACCTAATACAGCATTCCACCATCTTTTAAATAATTATTTTTATGTTTTAAGACTATTGAAAATTTATAAGATAAAATTGATACAGAAACCATAGCATAATTTTTGACAGTTTTTTTTTTTTAATTTCGAAATTATTTACTAAAAAAAACCAGAGTTACCTGAGCTCGCTACTTCTCTAGTTCACATAGTTGTAGACGTCTTAGTATTAACGACGATGGAGTCAAATAACTTAATTACCACTAGCTCCCTAGCTATAGGTACACTCTCTGAATCGGCAATGGCCTTAGCATGTTATGTTTGGAGATGCTCCATATAATTATTAATGTTAAAGCGAGTAGCAACTATTATATTGCTTTAAAGCAGCAACTTGTTGAATCTGATGATATTATTAAGACTATGAGGTCATCATTTTAATTTTTAAGTTTCAACTTTTTTAGGATACTTTTGGTTTAGATACGCGATAAAAATATGTAAATGTTATCTATGGAATGTGAAACAAAGGTTGACAGTTGTGTCAAACCTACTGTCACACTGTCGTGTGTATAAACAAAAGCGTGGTAGTGTGAGTGAGGTAATGTGTGAAACTTTACTTTTATTAATTTGATTTATTTCTAAGCATTATTTAAAAAATGTAAGCTTGCGTTTATTTTTTACAAAAAAATATATAATTATTTTGTCCACAAACAAAACAATATTATCAATAGTGAAATATAACTTTTTTCCTGCGACTTTGTTCGTGAACAACGAAAAAGTTATCCCACCGCACGTTTATCGAAATGATAGCATACATTCAACCCCTGCCATAAACTATCTGGGAGCGAAATATTCAAATCTGTTCTGCATTTTAGGCGTGAAAAACGTACAAACTTTCACTATTAATATAATATAATCAAATATATTTTAATATCATAATCATCTTCGAATAATCATTATCCTTCTTTTTGGCTTCGCCGTCGTCGGGTAACAAGATTACAAATTATACTATCGTAACCAAGCGGGGGATAGATTCCTAAAAGCACGTGGCGACCGCGGCTTGAAGTATCACATAAATCAATACTTCAAATTGATGTATTTGTATACATTTATATTGTTATACCGAGACCAACGGAACACGCCGTTTCCTATCGCAAATTTAGAATTTGTATTATAATTGAGGTATATTTTATTGGAGATAATTTTATACAAAACTATGAATGTAATGATTATAATAATCATCAGTCAATGCGCTCAATTGAAAATCATGACCCAGATACTTAGAGAGCTCTCATTTAGAGACTCTCTCATCGGTTCGGAGGAGCCGCATAAAGCATAGTATTCCACCTCATTAAATTCACTAAATTCAGATGTCCCAAATAATTCAGTAACGGAGAGTAGTATTTGCGTATTTCACCTCAAGTGAAATTGCATTTAAGAAGTTAGGATCGTAATTAGCATCCTAAATCGGAAGACGTGTGGCTTCTGACTGATTAATAAAAATTCTAAGTAGCTTTCATTTAAGGTCTAAATTGAGTGAGGTATACGAGTAGTTAGAATGGGCTGATGATGATGGCCTGCCATGGCTAGAGCTCGTTCAAATGGTTTCCTAATCACAAGCGTGCCGTGACAGCGGCCGATCGCTCCGCAAATCGTATTCACCGTAAAACCGGGTAAAAAACGAGAGAAAACCGGTATTGTTTCTACTAATAAAAACTTCTAATAAACATGCAACTAAGCTCCGGCTTCCGGGCAAATAAAACATAAAAATATATCCTATTTTCATAGGGCGAGGGTGGCGGCCCCGGCCCCCTGCGCAAAAACCCGAAAACATCCAAATGAAAATGAGGAGGGAGTCTGTTGGTAATTCATTTTTAACATTAGCTCTGTGTGAGTGTACAGTCGCGGGCATTATGGTAATGTCAATTGTCTATGATAATAATGATTATTGACGAGCCTAATTATTAGTAGAATACTAATTAATGCTTGCAGTTTCAGTACGAAC
This sequence comes from Phengaris alcon alcon, assembly GCA_037179445.1. Classification (NCBI taxonomy): domain Eukaryota; kingdom Metazoa; phylum Arthropoda; class Insecta; order Lepidoptera; family Lycaenidae; genus Phengaris; species Phengaris alcon. The sequence continues at coordinate 353,535 of JAYRCH010000048.1, read as the reverse complement.
TTCACGTGCGTTTACATTCATTCTTATTTGTTACATGCATTAATAAGAATGCATTTTAATTTCACTGTAATCAAATTATTACATACTTATCATTATGAAATTAATATTAAGTATGCCTAATTGCGGATTAATAACTAGTTGAGATTCCCTCGCTCCACTGTCTACAAGGCATCTCGTAGGCGGCGCTACGGGACGCTACGGGGCGCTACGGGGCGCTACGAGGGAAACACAAAACAAATTATTGTACTGCCGTATCACGTTCTATTATGAGTGCGTTTCGTGCATACTTTCATTATTTCTTTCTTGTAGAGATTATTGCTTTATTGTTGAGGAGATGAAGATGATTATTATTTTTAATGTAATAATATTGATGACTTTAATAGGTTTATTTACGCTAATTATAGTTTATTATTTAGATAATAAAAGTTGCATAGAATGATCGGACATTTCTAAAATTTACATAATATTATGATGGGGTCATATGGAAGTCATTCGTAAGTGTTTAAGTATGCATAAGTTTTCAGTTCTGTTGTATAATGTGTACTGAATATGAAGTAATGCAATAATAGTATATCGCTATTATGTATAATGTATATATTGTCATATTACGTATGAGTGGGTAATTAGTGTAATGATCTAAGCTGCCGACTGTACCCCCACACCTACACCGCGACATAAACGCAATTTTGTATTAGATTTAATTTGCCCGCGCTCCCGTGCGTGCCTACCCGATCGCAGTCGCTGAAAAATCTGCATACATCTCTCTCCTGCGGGCGAGTGCGGGCAAGTGCGAGCGTGTGTTTGCGGACAAAGTTTCTAAGACGCTAGTTGCCCTGCAGTCGCGTGCAGTCCGCGCGCCGCGACGCGCCGCCACCGAGTGCCGCCGATTTAAAAACTACACGGACTCGCTCGCGCAGCGGGCCGTAATACCACCCCCGCGTAATGATTTTTTGGCGATGAATTTATATTCGCGCGCGAGCGGTGCCACTTTTTCGCCCCCACGCCCGCCCCCCACTCATTAACGCAACCCAGATATGCAATTCTGATCTTTGACGAGGAGGCTGTAGTGTCGGCGGGCGGCTCGCCGGGAGAGGGCGCGTTTTGTTTTTTCCCGCCCGGCTTCATTATTGATGGCATCGGGCCGGTAATGCGGAAGCATGTGTGAACGTTTCGTTACAAAAGGTGGCCGCGGCCCGCGCTGACGGTGCAGACCGGCCGGACCCAGCCGGACGGGCGCTCGTTCCGAACGAAATAAATTCACTTAGAAAAAAAAATTAAAAATATTCGGCGAAAGTTCGGTCGGGCGGCGGACGAAGTTAGTCGGTCGCGGGGCGCGAGTGTCAGCGGCGGAGTCAGGCGCGGTCTCACGCGCGGCGCCTACGATAGTTCGTGTGTTGTTGTGGTGCCGGACATTGACTCTGGGACTTTGTTGATGTTTTGTTGATTTGTTGCTTTGATGCCGAGCCGGCCCACTGATCAGGTAAGTGCGACGAAAATGTTCTGCGGCATCTGGGAATTTTCAAAATGGAAAAATTCTGCTGAAAGTTAAATTATTTAATTCCGAGTATTCAAAAATTATAATTTGTCATACGTGAAGCTTTTCTATGAGAAATTATAAGCTTTACAAATTTTTATTTAGCTTAAAAACTTAAAATTCAAAAATTTTATTTAAAGTTTTAGTTTATATTATATATTATTGTGTTGTATATTTTTTGTTTGAATAAAATTCAAAAATTATTATTAATTGAAGAAAAATATTCAAGGAAAGAAATAAATAATTCAGTTTCAATTCTAAAGTTTAATAACAATTCAATTGAGGAAAAATATTCTTAAGTAACATTTAAAAAGTAACAATTCAATAAAAAGATCAAAGAAAAGAATTTTAAATTTAATGCACTTTCAAGATATGTGCCACATTAAAAAATGCTAATTTTGATATCTGAGTGGACTCGATCTTATGATCTATGAACAATTAGGGTGACCCTACGTGCCCCTGGCATTCTCATGGTAATGGGCCCTAGCTGGGCTGCAAGTGCGCGCGGGGCTGGAGTCGGCCCTGCTCGGTGACGTCATCATTACATTCACTTAATATGTAACAAAATTACAAAAGCAAATTATTGTCCATGCAATATCAAATACCCAAAAATATCGTTTTTATTTTTATTTATTTATTAAAAACATTCAGTTACAAGTTTTAAAGTATTCAACATCCTACAAAACTGATTACACAGTTTGTCTGTAGGTGATGTGAGCCTCTTTTTTAATCATTGTTTTGGGGTAAGCATAATACATACATTGGTACAATATAAACATTTATTAGACTCACCTTCTGGCAAGATTAGTCAGGAAGTGGATCCAACAAAATATGTTTTTTAAGTTTTCTTTTAAATAACATTTTATTCTGCTAAGGTCAGATATCCTCATGAAGGCTATTCAAAAGATATTGTCTTTTTCTAAGTGTTCTGTCACCAAAGTAATTAGTGACTCTAGGGATTTCATATTTGCCCGAGGATGTCTTGTTATATTGTTATGGCTAACCAGTTATTTTTCTCACTTCTGCATCAGTATCTAAGACTATAGACTCATTTAGTTCGTAATACTTTGGAAATGTACGTTCTACTTACATTAATTATTTAGATATATTTTTGAAGGACAATACTTAATTAATCAAAAATTTGACGGTAGCAAAATGCAATTGTGCAATTTACCCACACATTTTTTGAATACTTCTAAACTTGAATAATGAAAGTTATATTTTGTATGACCATGTATTTTTCTCGATTATTTTACCAAAACATGAGCCAATGTTTCATGTAAAAAAAAAAAAAAAATATAACCAAAGGAAGGTCTTCGTTAACTTTAAAGTCGTAATTCGGAGCGCACATACGTCGTAATTCGCGCCCTAAGTCCTAACACATTCGTATGTACCGCGCACGCTGCACGAGGTCCCGCGCGCAGGCAGCGCGCTGCACGCAGCACGGCCCGGCCCCTACAGCATCCTATTGTAGCATAGACAACTTACCGGTATTATAATTTCTAATTGTACTTTTCGCAACGAACTGTCCCAATATTCAAATGTGACAACGGCTGTTTAACAGTAATCGCATTGTTGTCAAGAAACGTAGTCGTATTTCAGCGAAATCGGCTTTTCGTGTGATCGTTTTATGTGTTGTGGCGGGAAATGCAGGTGCAAAACGTGTAGCTCCAGACGGGCTATCATCGATTCGAGCTGACGAAACAATCCTCCGGCGGCAGACTAGGAAAAAGTAAAAAACCGCCCGCCGTCTCCTTTCTAATCGCAGGCCACGCACGCGCGGGGTTTAATTGCACACCCCACCCGGAAAAAAGGGCACGGATTAGCATACAGCCTCACCGGGCGGGGGCCGGGCGGGCCGGGGTACTGCGTGCGCGCCGCAGTCGCCGGCGGCCGCGCGCGACGCATGCATTCCCGCGACCGCGACTTCCCCGCCACACACGCGACCGGACCGCGATATTATATTATAATAAATTTGTGTTTTACGGTACATGGATTTAAATCTAGAATTTTTGGTGAGTTATTTTTTTTTTTATTTAGTCGTTATCGCGAGTGACGTTAGAACTAGAATTCGGCGATAGCTGGGAGCAAGGTCGTGGCTTACGATAATATTATTTGCACAAAAAATATTATGCTAGTTATGGATAACCTCATTTCAGGACAACGCGCGTCTGTTCTAAAATTCTAGATCGTAATAGATTCACTTTTATAACGCTTATCACGGCTAGTTATCGCGGCGTCACTATTTTGCAGTGAAATGATAAAATCCTTAAAAATCTAACCTATTCACTAGAAGTATCTGCAACATTTTCCAAGTAAAAACATCAGTGCTTGTGTCGAACGGTTATCGTGAAGTGTCATCATCATCAGGCCGACCTCTGCACCTGTCTGTAACGCTACCCACCTTTACCAGGTGTGACCTTTCCTGTACCTGAATTACATCATTTTGCAATAACTTAGTACAAACTCAAAAGGCGGGAAACTGGACTACTCGGATGGGAACGGCGAAGAAGTTATAGATGTTTACTATCATTGATACATTTTCTTCTTCAGGTACAAATATAGAATTATTAAATTCATTTATGCAATTTCGTTGATGAAAATATTTGATGTGAATTCAATGCGTTAAAGTTTATTTAGTGACCACTTGCAAAGTGTACTTCATGAATTACTGGCAATAGTTTATTTAAACTTTTTAAAATTAATGGAATTCAGGTAGATAATTAATAATTAACATTAGAATTGTATAATTAAATCTAAAAAACAATCTAAAATTCCTGGTTGCAACAAAAAGTTTTAATGTTTAAAGTAATGTGGTAATACCATATCGCCTTTTTGAAAATCGTGGTATTTAGAGCTTATTTTACTGATGACAAATTTAAGTAAAGCATACCAGGCTCATAAAGAAGTTTTATGTTAAATTCAGTAAAGTAAAACCGCATTGGTAGAAGCTCTCGGAAATCTTCGTCTATCTACGGAAATAAAATTACGTTGTATAAAAAAGTCGAAAGACATTAAGTTCGTGGTAGTACTGTTCAGTGCACATAGGTTACATTTCGCACCAAGCTACTCTTTGGAACTATGTGTATTGTGAAGAGAGCGAGTTATATGAATAGGTTTAAAAATAATCATTACTCTATATAATTTTAATTTTAAAATTAACTCGTGGTCGCCTGGCGGTCGAAATTCGACAATAATTCATTTAATTTTTAAGTTTGAACTTTATAACGATTTTTATGATAGGAAATTTAAAAAATTAAAATGTTGTCTATTGAATGTGAAAGACAAATACACAAACGTCAACGTTAGACAAAATTGTATCAAACGCACCATGCGTGAGCGTGAGTAATTCATCTGAGGTGTAACGTGACTTTTATCATTTAAATGTATTTTAAGCGTTATTATAAAATACATTAGTGCAGCCCACTCTTCTTCCCTAAGAACTTTAATTGTGGAAAATTTTATACCCCTCCGTTCACATGATTCTCGTAAAATGGAGTACAAAGTTTTGCTTCACGTATATTATTTCTGATTAGCTACAAGTTAATATTGAAAATGTGTCTATGACATTCAAATCACCTTTTAAACAATTGTGTTTTACGGTTGTCTGTCTGTGTATCACCTGACACTAACTACGGAAAGTTTTAAACGGTATTTTGAAATACTCAAAGCCTAAAAATAAATGAGCAAAACGACTGTAATAAGAATTATACTAGAATCTATAATAATACTGATGACTATAATTTAAGTTACATATTGATAGATAGATATATATAGATAGATAGATAGATGGATAGATATATTGATAGTTTAGATATATAGATAAAATCTTTATATGGTTACTTTGTTACAGTCCAAGGTCATATGCAGTCTTTTCCCGTAAAGACTACTCTATTTCATTTCAGTCAAAAAATATATATTTTCGGGCTTTGCCTAGTCCATCTTAGAAGCTACTGGCGGACCCGAGTCAAAGGCCGGCAAACTTCATTACGTCAAGCCAAAACTAAGCATTGAATCGTACGCTCCGGCGCTCCGAGGTTTGACTGCAACAGTTATATTAAGAACAATTTACCAATAAGAAGAAAAAATATCCTTCAAAATGCAGTAACATTAGCGACCTCAGAACTTTCCACTGAGAAGTATAATGTAAATACTGACCTTGGAGGATATTGTAAATATGGCAACAGTGATAACTTCCCATTACTATTATAAACTAGCTTTTTCCCGCGTAAATACAGTATCCTACGAGAACACTGTACTTTTTCTCCTATGTTTTCCACAGCTTAAACTATTACCATACCTAATTATATCAAAATCGTGAAAGAGTAACAAACATCTATCCTATCCATCCTCACAAACATTCACATTTATAATAGTAGTAGGATGCGAAAGTTTGTGTAGATGAATGCCCTCTATTTTTATATTACAACAATTTGATTACTAGACGATATCTATAATATTCAATATTAACAGTTTTTCCTTATTAATAATTATGTAGGTTCCAGCAGCTGGCCAATGAGATGGCTACCAAAACAGATATATTAGGTACCGAATTTAATTAGTATCGTGTACATACAAAATAGTTTTCCTTGTCAAATCAGAAGCATGTAGACTGATTAAATAGCATGCGTTGCTAATTTTGTGTATAAACTAGACATTTCCTGCGGGTTCTAATCCCGCCAGGAAGCAAAAGAGTTGTTTATGTTCCAGTGTGTATAATATAATAAAAATTATAATATGGTATAGTATAAAGTATTAAATATACTTCACGTCGGCTCGCCATAACACAAGTTCTTCGGGCACTTAGCACGGAGCCAGATAGGCACTATACAGATACTATACAGACAATAAATAAAACATGCGTTATAACGAAAAAAAATGCTTAGAAATGATATGCATAAGCGCAGTATGGTTTTCATATTCAATATTCATCATAGATCATAATCTATTTGCTTAGAAATATAAGAAGGTGCAGGTTATGGGCAAAAAATAATAACTCATAAAATTATTGAAAGGCCAAGGGAACGAAGGTGACCAGCGACCTTGATTTTAGTTTGCCAAAACCGTGATGGGCTTCGTAAACAATAACATATTAATATAAAATAATTATAGGAAATGTATAATTTTCCTGAGCATAATAATCGTCATATCTGGATACAAAGAGTACGGCCATTACGCCTGAAGTTTGTATTTACTGAATAAAAAAGTATATAAGAAAGCGGAAGAGTGACGGCTAAAGACTGAAACTATTTTTATGCTAAGTAGCACTCAAGTTATACGCTCTCTTGTCATTCCGCCAGGTAGAGAAAGTGATAGCATGTGTTTTAGGGGGCCCTTAACTTTAAATAGAGCTTTGGTATTCGGTCGGAAGCAAGGTTTTTTGTGCTACGTAATATATTTTGTGCAATGGCAGATGGCAAGTACAATGTGTCTGTGATTGCTAGATAGGTCCCCTAAATTCAATTTACAAAGAGATTCCAGTTTCATTTCAGACATACAGTTAGTCAGTCTGGAATTCAACTTTTAAAAACTCGGTTTTCAACTTCATACAAATAATAAGTATCTAATAGTTACATTCAGCATTTAAGAGCATTTTAAAATCAAGAAAGACATACGGATGGTTTCTGAAGTGATTTTAACATTCGATATTTATTCAATAGCGCTTATGATTGGTTAACGCGTTTGGCGTTAGACAATTAAAAAAGCTATTGAATAGAAAAATTATCTAAATGTGGCAAATTCACCTCATAAAACCAGGCATTAATAATTAAGCTGGTTTGAATTTATTCATATTATAATATTAAATATTGTAAAAACTTTCAAACAACTCGACTTACCTAAAAATGCAAAAACTTTCATTATTAAAGAATAACGACTGAGAATAGTGTTAGGTGCTGTTACTTATTATAGAGCCTATTGATTTTTGTGAAATAAAACCGATACACCAGAAGAGATACAAGTGCGGGTGCCACCCTTTAAACCTTAGCCTCCAGGCCGGTTGCGTTGTGTTTCGTGGGACCCACTCAAAATATTATTCTACGCTAGTTTTCTCTGAGTCTTATTTATCCATCAAGTCGAAATACGTGTCGATATCTTCATTACCGCGGGACTTCCAGGTGCGTATGTGATGAGAGTTGACTGTGCCATTTTTAGTCGGAGGATGATTACTAGGCGGATTGCAGGAGCGTTATTTTATGATGAGCATTAGACCACCGGAGGAGGTGTCATCTGACACCTTCTGGACTTCCGTGGCGCAATCCTCATGATCGCGGAATCTCATTGTCTCTTATCTGCATTACTAGGGAACTCGCGGGTGTCCTCATTATTACGGTTTAATATTATAAAGTATAAACAATAGTCTGTAAGAGGACACCGTTGATAGAAGAATATGTCTGTATCTAGTGTCTACCTATGTGTAAAGTCAGTCACATAAAATAGTGACCCTGCGAAAGTTGTATAAATGCCATAACTAAAGGATCTATGTTATCTACTCTTAGAGATATATAACGGAGGAGAGATTTGTGTGTATGTTTGTTTGTTTGCATTGAATAGGCTCAAAAACTACTGGACCGATTTTGATGAAATCCGACACAGATATAGAGTAGACCACGGGAAAAGAGATAGGCTACTTTTTATCGCGGGAAAGTTCAAGCTGGATTCTTCTTGCGCATACGAAACTTTCGTGGGAAACATGTATTTAATTTATAAACAAAGATACGCGCAATTTTTTTTTATTGTAAACAATATAATCTTAAAAGCAATAAAAATCCTAAGTTGATAAAATGGTATAGGAATACGTTAAATCACTGGACTCCGTCTCGCATTAAGACAGGGACTAGGACAAGTGAAGATCCCATGCATATTCGAGTGTTTGTCACGATTTTAAACGTCGTTTGTCTGAGCTCCTGTCTTTATGGGAGTGTGAGTTTTGTGATGACATGTTGAGTATTTAACAAAGAGTTTACACGAAGTCTTCACAGTTTACAGTAGTCCCCGTCTGTATATTAATGAGTTATGGGAATATTATACTGCAACAACTTAATAATCATCATCACCATCGGCCACTTTCCGCGTGGTAACTCCGAATTACCGCGTTCGGTTAAAATTATAAATTACCGGAATTAATATATGCAATCGTATCTAGCACTGAGTAAATTGAACCTTATGTGATGGTGTTAAAATCTAATTCAGAAGGAATAGTATAACGAAATATAAGTGCGAAACGTCAGCAGACTCAATACTGAACTGGTAAATTATAAATTCGCTATTGAATTTTCAAGAAACAAAGTAATAACAATCGCTCGAATCTATATAATACTTAATAATTATTTTATATACACGTACATAGTATAATAATATTATCACTTTCCTTCTGTAGGTTCAATGCACTTTATCATAATCTGAACTTTTGCGAAAAGAAGGTACTTGGTTCAATATATTTTAAATAACGCATCTTAAAAGTGTTTCAGAAATGTACAAATAGGTCCGAACATTGTACAATATCGACAAAGTTCCTGCTCTACCAGATACTAAACAATTTCCTTTGCACTTGAATGCCTCAAAATATTTAAACACAAATAAATTGACCGCAACGACTGCAGGCGTGATTGAACTACGTATTTACACGTGAGTATGTGTGCGTGCGCACGATTCAACGGCGCTGTTAAGCGATTTTTATCTTACGCCTGGTCGACGGCATAAGATGAAAATCGCTTATTAACCTCGTCCTGAAATCTAAATATTATTATTATACCAAAAGTTTTATAATGGCCAATAGGATATACAGTATTGGTCACGAACAAAATATACCAAATCACTATTATTATCTATACATCTACTAGACAAAAATAAATAAAATTGAAGTGTATGTTTGTTATTTCAATTTAACAGCTTTGCACTAAATGCGTATTATTATGATAGTAAATACGGTATCTACACCAATAAAATAAACTTTAAAAAAATGTGTTTATCTGTCTGTCTGTCTATTTGTTCTGGATAATCTATCGACCGATTTTGTCCGGTTTTTCACTGGCAGATAGCTGATATTATAAGGAATAACTTGGGCTATTTCAATGTTAGGGTTCCGTTTAAGCAATAGGGCTCCATTTCCATTAACAGTAATTTAAAGCATAGGAATTTATATTTAACAATGATCTAAAAATTTTGTAAGGAAGACATTTTGTCAATTCTAGTCAGCATACGTAACAACAACAAACAAACTTCCACACAAATATTTATTTTGTTAGTTGTTTATAGCTCACCATCCGGCAGTCTAACAGAGTGCACATTTTCGTAGTATTTTCCTGGATTATGGCTTATTTGGAGGAAAACAAAAATCTAAAATGCCTCAGAATAAGAAATGAATAATAAAATTTATTAAAAGTATTAACTTATGCGACTTTTAGCTGTCCCTTTTTCTAAAAGACGGCACCCGCTATAGTTTCTTTCGTCGAATTTTAGAGTTCCGTACCGGTAGTAATTGATTTTTTTTTTATTCTGACTAAAAAAAGTTTGTTTGTACATTTACTTTTGATGTGGTGATGTGTTTGTGGTCGAAATTCGCCCATTATAATTAATTAATTATTTAAGTTCGTTCTTTACAAGGCTTCTTTTGTCTCTAAGATAGAAAAAAAAACGAGCGAGCCTTACAGATGTCGCATATGATGTGTAAAATTTTATAAAAATATTTAAAAAAAAACACAATACTTAGTACGATGTTCTAATATTATAGCAATATATTAGTACCAGTTCAAGTATATAGTGACAGAAATCATCGTCAAAATTCAAAAAAGCTTAATACTGAAATATTTCATTCGAATCTTACGACCAACTCTACCACCGCGCGCTCGTTCTTCTATTCAAATAGCGCGCGCTTCCGCGACTTCCTGCACTTCCGTCTCATTTCACGAGATCATTTTCATAAATTGCAAGAAAGCGAGAAGAAAGATGTTACACATCGAAAATGTGAATAATGTGACAGACTAACATACGTCAACGTGTAACAAAATTATATTTGTCTACCGCACGGTATTTATATTATTTTTATTAATTTTAGGTATTTCTAAGCATTTTCTTTTTATATTATTCTTCTGCACACCCTCCTCCACATAAACTTTCACTGTGCCAAATATCATACTCCTCCGTTCGCACAATTACTGTACTGAAATTTTTTGCCTCACATACTAGTATAATAATAATTTAAATCTTCTATTTGAAATGTATGAAGTTTACACCGCTATAATTACCGTAGTAGACGATTTGACATACTATTGTTGACAATCTATAGTAATAGTTCGTAGAGTGTTCTAGTTCCAAATCTTTTTGACATTAGCGTGAGATCAAGGGTAAGCTGATTACGTGTAAATAGGGAAGAGGCATTCGAGGTCGATACTATCCCTAATCTAGTGTAATTCGGCACACCTTATCGCTCGATTCGCAATCTGCACCGATAACTAGCCCTGCCCTAGGTTAGTAACGTGACGCGTTATCGACAAATTGATAATTCTTGTATGACATTTTAATCTAATTCAATGTTAAAATAAATATTATCAATATTTTTATGAGATTACATAGGAATTTTTAAGCTGTGGTTACGCATGTACAATAAATATTTTCTATTGAAAGATTTTAAAATTTAGTAAATTTTCATTTAATAGATAAGGAATATTTTGATAAGGAAATAGTTTTAAGAATATTCAAATATGTTTATAACCTACCAATAAAAATTATGACAACGAATTTATCAATAAACCTTTCGTGTGTTGTTTGTGTGTTGAAACCAAAAGCAGCGAGCAGGCACAACGAGGGCGAGGGTGGATGTGGATTAAGCTAGTGAAGTTTATCTCTTGCACTAGATAAAGGACTTTAATCCTGCCTTACCCATTTAGTAAGTCACTGTGAATATGTTATGATTAACCATAACTAAATGAAAAATACAACATTATAAAATAAATAAATATTTTTTTGCTGTTAATAAAGTAGTTATAGGATTAGGGCCCGTTTTTTTGACGTGATAACGTCTTATAATTCGATGATCGCCGGCTGCACGCATAAAAATTTGTCACGTTCCGCCTGATTGTCACGTTCCGCCTGAGCCGAACGTGCCAGCGAGAGCGCGAAACAAGCGATAGAGAGGCACGAGTGGCCTAAGCGTTCGGCTTGTGATGACGTTATCACGTAAAACTATCGTCCGTAAACCGACTTAACAGACAACCATTTTTTATGTAAATCTTGTTTGATAAACAAAAATATGAACGTTTAATGTTGTCGATTTGACAGAGAGATCCGATGTGCAATGTACCGTCACATGACACGACTGCCAAATTTTCTTTTTGCTAGTAATAGATTAAACTTTGCTCATTTTTCAACTGACAGTGGCGGTTTTTTCGCCATTACTTTTATTTTGCATTCTAGTATCATATATTATTATGTTTTATCTTTATATATCATCATATATTATCCTATTTTATTATGTTTTAATTAAACTTTCTGTTCTACTTTTACCGCTACCGCTCTCGACTGCACAGTATACACATAATACATCTCAAACAAATTTTGTGTATTTTATCGATTACTGTTCAGCACATCACTACCGGTGCAGCGCTCCGCACTTATCGCGTTTTTAATATGTTGTACAAATATTGGTTTTGCAAATTTTGTCCAACTACTACTATGCTTGCCAATCTGTGGATAGACTAGAATATATCACTGTATATATATACATATGTCATTCACACGTCGCACGTTATCGTGGTGGCAGACTGATGGCACCAGAGACCCGTACTCAGTAGGAATGATACGTTCAACGACGATTAAATGCAGAAACGCGAAGGTCTTTTTCCAATGTTTGTTGGGACTGTACCACAGGGGTGATACCCTCTTGATTAAAAATGGCAGTTTGAGCACCGGCGAATGTTGGTCGAATCGACAAAACGCTAGGGTTGGCACCGAAATAACAACGAAATACACAACCCTGACTGCTATAGTTATTATTAACAATTATAAACGTTGCGTCATACAACCTTTCATAATATGAAATTATGTTAGTTAAATCAAAGCACGAAACGACCAGCCCCGTGAAATCAAGTCGACGACTATGTATACCCGCGTCCCGCGTACGCCACGTGGTCCCCGCACACGTCTGGCCGCTTGATATATATTCTTTGACAATGACACGCTCGTCTACTGCGGGTGATCCACAGTTTTACTGTAGTCTATTCGCGTTAAGTAGATAGTGATGATGCGTACTTATGTCAAAATTGGCCAATTACGCAAAAGTAGTGTTCACATTATCCATTGAAAGTAAGCCATTTTGACTTAAGTACTCTTTCATCTGTGAGAGATGTTCTAATGCATCATAGTGACAAGTGATAAGACCGCTCCTGATACCTCCTCGGGCCGACACTCTCTACAAATGACAGCTCGAGCACCGGCGCGGCGAATGTCAGCCATGTTGACGTAAGCCTAAGGTTGACACCGAATAATTTTAAACGTCGCGTCAGACAAATCTATCTTAAATATTATGAAATAATATTGTCAATTATGTCAAAGCACGAAACGACCAGCGGCCAGCCCCGTGAACGAAAGTCCTAATTGGAAAAAACTCACGCCTCGTTCACCGCGCGCACCCCCGGCATACGTCTAGCCACGCACACATAGCCGTGAGCTATCAATCGTGTAAGTCTATAGAAAGACGATTCTTTACGTTACTAATATATATTCTTTGCTATTAGTATAGTTTGCAATAGTGCGATAGCGAAAGATGATAAAAATGTAACAAGAGTCGACGGCCGGGTCGAGCGTCGTGCACAAGGAAGCACTCGCTCAGCACTTATCTTACGTAATTAAAAATAACCGATGCATGCTGATGCACTCATAGTAAACACGCTTATCGCTTGTTACTATGATACAATAGATCACCCGCAGATGAAAAAAAAATACAAGGAAATACTATCGCATATGCAAAAAGCTAACTTATTGTTTACAAACAAATCCAACTAACATTAGAGTCTACTAGCTTTCGCCCGCTCCGCCCGCATAAATACTGCATCAACACTGTACCACTGTACTTTTTCGGGATAAAAAGTAGCCTATGTTTTAATCCAGCCTAAACTACTACCATTGCAAATTTCATCAAAAGATTTTCAGTAGTTTTTACGTGAAAGGGTAACAGACATCCACTCATCCATACATCCATCCTTACAAAGGGATTCGTGTTAGAAATACAGTGAAAGTCGATAAATCACGCGTACATATTACGTCAAATGTCTACACGTGAATAGACTACACGTAAACTTTGCCCGTTAGCAACTAAATTAGTAACTCGCCGATGACGTGAAGCGCTAGTACAACACACAGTAATATAATATAATCTACTTGGGTCTATTCGCAACAATGAAGTACATTTTTTCCTTACTCAGAGTTCATACACCGATAAACTCTTATGAATTTTTTATACAGAGAATACTCGCCTTTATAAGCTATCAGTTATTTTAATTATTATCTATTTCGACTTGAGTAAGTTCTAAATAATCTTCTAACGCTCCCACACCGCGTCAATCTGGTCCCGTGGTGAGTTCTCGATGAACTTGTGTTACGGGTACCAGACAACGGAGATATTTTTAATAATTTGTATACTATACACATAGATGAGATTTTTATTAAATTATATACATCCATGGCCGAGGAACGTAGGAAACGTTTTTGTTCTTTGGCGGGATTAGAACCCGCAACCTCCGGCATGAGCACTCGCGCGCTCAACCACTGAAGCACAGAGGTCGTCAAAAATAAAAATATTATGTCGATATTTGTCTAAACTTTCTAAGTATACAGAATACACACTTATTTTTTATGAAACCTCAATTTGATAGTCAATGGATAGACCTACTACATATAAATTACATCTGCAAGAACTTTTATAAAGCTCCAATGTTTATAGATTGAAACAATAACGTAGTTACAAACGTAAGACCTTTACAACAAACGGTGGGAATACCTATCGTAGTTCACGTACATTATTTCCGTAAATAGTGCGCACATAGTCGGGCTCGGCCAATCGGAACGAAGGTCAAAAGTTCTGATAGCCAACCAGAACGATGTATTCGGAATTCGAAGTATGTAGGCTCTGTACGAAAGCGAAAGTCGGCCAATCGCGCGGCGGCGACCCGCGTGTAGGAGTACGTGATACGTACGCGTCTACGTGTGTGAACGTGAATGGGTTACGTAACTACGTGCAGTAAATAACGTGATTAATCCGCGAGCTCCATATGACTAGCGTTATACGTTTAGTCTTTATTGTTATTGTCGATTACGGCTTAGCCAAAAAAAAGGTAATGATTTTGGCAGTCTATGTATGTGTGTTTGTTCTATCGTATCACATAAACTACGGATCTGAATGAGGTGTTTGACGACCTGTGTGGCTCAGTGGTTAGCACGTTGGCGCTCCAGCCGGAGGTGGCGGGTTTGAATAAGTTTTCTGTGTTCCTGAGTAAAGGATGTGTATTATAAAATAAAAATCTTAAATATAAGTATAGTATAAAGGTATTAAATATATTTCCATTGTCCGGTACCCGTAACACAAGTTCTTCGAGAACTTACCACAGGGCCAGATTGAAGAGAAAGCGTCCATAGATATTATTATTATTATAGATGTCAATATGGCCCGGGTAACTTAGGCTATATTATTTTCGTAGTCTTTAACGGGGTTAGAGTTTTAACTTTTGATTCCTGACGTTGTTAGTAGAGCTCGAATGAACTTCTCCGTGTTCTTTAGATTCTTTATAAAGTTCGTTTTAAACTACTGTGTAGAACTACTATGTAGACAGGAGGTCTTTATTGTGAAAGGAGTATTGTGAGGGCCAATTAAGCTTAAAATATTAGTGACTGCTGCAAAAAAATCTTAGATAATAACTACAGTTACACAATTCGGCCACTAGATGGCGTTAAATCCGAGTATAATACCGGACTAAAATAAACTTACGAATGTTTTCCTTACAGATAAAATATATAACTGCAGCAGAGCGGGGCGTCGCTAATTTTAAGGTAAGGCCATAAACTACTATGTAACTAATATTTATCCCCTGTAAAATACACGAGGCGTAAAACCGAATTCGATCTGTCCAAAGTAGCTTTAGCTTTTAAATACTATAGTGTAGTACCTATTTAAAAACTGAAATGACTATCAAGCGATATATTGTATGATACAACTGAAGCAGGCGATGGAGCTAATATAATATTATATTGAATATAGAAAATGAGTAATACAATAATTATAATTTAATGTATCGCATCATTCGTTCGATAGATGATAATTTTAGTTTTATTTAGATTAAATAATCAATGCATTTATTCAAATTATTATTTTATCAGAATGTAAATAAAAAATGTAATTATCTTATCTCTACGTGAACACGGAGAACTTAACACACTCTTGAAAATCTGGTTTTGTTCAGTACAAACATGAAATATAATGTTATTTCAGTGTCATCTTAATAAGATTTTTAGGGTTCCGTAATACTCAAGGAACCCTTATAGTTTCGCTCTGTCCGTCCGCGCCTCTAGCTACTGTAATTATGAATATAAATTGATGAAATTCGGTATAATTAAAGTCTGTGTATAGATCCCAGTTTTGGTATCAAAAAATAATTATTTTACATTTTAGGGGTGGCTCTCCATACATGTGAAGTGGAGAGATGAAAAATATTTTTTCATTCTACCCCATTGTGTGGGGTATCGTTGAATAGGTATTTTAAAGTAAAGGCACCTTGCCTTGAAAGAAAACCTTTTTCATACATGACTTTTTTACAATGTCAATCATTTTTCGAGTAATCGGCCTCCAAAGTGGTTTATAAATTCCCCCCCCCCCCCCCCCCCCCGGCATTTCTAAACTATGAGATTTAGAAACTTGCAATTTTGCGTGCCGATTGATAACGCTAAATACTTTTTAGGAAAATTATTTTGAACGAAATCGGATAGTAACCTTTGAAATAAAATCGACACGTGTTGACATGCTCTTGGTTAGGTTAGGTTAGGTTAGGTTATTGTTATTATCAACTTACTACTTATTATAGTTGCGAATGACTCGACACGTACTTTGTGTTGATTGAACTTACAATTATTTTTATTTAAACAACATTTTGATTGACGGTTATTTTTTACATCATTTATTTGTACTGGTGGTTTTTACTATACGAATTCGTACTAGAGCGCGAACTATACTAGAGCGCGAACTATACTAGAGCGCGAACTATACTAGAGCGCGAACTATAATAAATAATACAAGGCAGAGATCTAGATCTGAGATAAGTATGAGATTATATATAATAAATATGAGCTTCTAATAGCAGAAGCTCATATTTATTAGCCTTAAACTGTAGCAAAAACATTTTTTTCTGAAACCCAATACACATCAATATCACATATTGTAGTGTCGACCTCTGTGGATATGTGGTTGAGCGCGACAGTGCTCAAGCTGGAGGTCGCGGGTGCGAATCCCGGCAAAGGAACAAAAAGTTTTCTATGCTCCTGGGTCATGGATATATTGACGTGGTGTGAAAGTGTACATAGATATTATATTATTATAGAGTAGAATATAAAACTATAAACCGTGTCAGCTTTCAAACAATAAAATACTGAATTAAAATCGGTTCATCCGTTTGGTAGTTGCTAATCCGTTTGGACGATGCCACAGACACGCCAAACTAGTACCGCCCTTCTTTTGCATCGGAGGTAGCAATGTAGAAATTCGTGACAGAAACGATTAAAATCGATATTTCACACCAAATAAATCAATAGATAATATACCTCTTTACAACGACATATTGCAAAAACAGCGACGAGCAGTCGGTACCAGATACTAGGCAGGTCGCGCGCTCTGAGCTCGGACACAGACGCTAGAGACGGCCTAAGTTTTTAGTTACAAGATAATACTAGCGATGTTTTGTACATATTCGTAATTAATGCATTTGATAAGCCCAATTGTTATCGAATTTAACATTTTTATACTTGTTTACATTTATTTAATTCAAACCAGAAAATTACAGTCATATATTGCATGAAAATAAAATAAATCATTGAAATTCGGAGTTACATCAGTTTCAGTAATATGGTAATAGTCATAAACTGGACCAGAACCTTAGGTCTCAGCACAAATCCCCGTGGTACTCCTATCAATTTTATCGCAAAAACTTTATGCAACGCATTTATCGCCGAAATCCGGTTGAGTCACATCTGCTAATTGTTCAAAATTCGTGCCATATCGAGTTCAAACCGGCAATATCTCACGTCGATCTTATATTTCTTAACCATAATATTTTATAAAATCGTACGAAGCGTTTGACGCAGTCTGTTTCAATTGGTATTTCAATGTCTGTCTATGTCAACACCGGCTTAGGCGACAACTGAACAAATTTTCAAAACCTTGGATTTTGCATTATGTATAGCGCAACTATCCAAACAAAATATCTAAGTTTAATTGTGTCTATTATATAAAGGACATCGATGACGTCAGTTAGGAAGAATCTAGAAAACGCGCTATCAATTTCATTGGCATCTGAATCTACTGGAGTTAACTTTTTTTTTAAATTGTTAATCCTACTACTATTATAAATGTGAAAGTTTGTGAGGATGGATAGGATAGATGTTTGTTACTCTTTCACACAAAAACCACTGAACAGATTTTGATGATATTTATTATGGTAGTAGTTTAGGCTCTGGATTATCACATAGGCTACTTTTTATCTTAAAAAAGTACTAACAGTGTTCCCATGTGATACTGTTTTTGAGCGGGCAGAGCCGCGGGAAAAGCTAGTTATTTTAATAAAACAATATTTTTAAGTGAAATTTATACTTTTTTAAATAATTTCCTTATGAACTAACATTGTAGGTAACAAAATATCAAACTGCATATTATAATTTTACATAATAGTATCACGCGATATTTTTCACTAGAAATAAGACCTAACGATACGTTATCACATAGCCTAGGTCTTTGATAAAAAGCTAAATTTATAAAAAAACCGATAACACTATCGTCGTCCTGTTCTAACTTGTAGTTGACACTGGAGGCAGATAACCTCTGATCAAACTAAATCGATTGTATGACATTGCCATGTCTCAAAACAAAAATTTGGGAATACATAATAAATAATAACTAAAGTTTAAGTTAGTAACATTTTAATAAGACATAGTTTTAATGTCAAACACAGTTTTGTTTCGTTAAGGGCGCGTTTTCAAAGGCATAAATTGGCCGGTTTTTCGGTCTTTGCGACTAAATGAAACCAAATCCTACAAAACTAACGACTGTTTATAATTGGATTGATAATATTTTTAGTCGTGTCATTAAATTGCTCCATGCTTTCGATCAAACATTACACCATGCACATAGTAGCCTGTCTAATATGAAACTGAATGTGCGTCTTGCCTTATTCAAGCATATTTAAATTTCATTCATCCATTTTCACTTTAGTCTGGGTCATTTAGACTTCCTAAACTATCCATTCTAATATACTTCTACAAAACAGTGGTACTTCGTTGAATATAATATATTTTGCCTTAGTACCAAACTAAACATTGGAATGTAAATATAGTCCGACATTCCACTTCTGAAAAATGTGAAACGGCAATAAAACGGATACAAAAAGGCAAATAAAACCGTCATCACAGTATCATCGGATACAAAACGGCAATATCGCAGGCGTGTTCCCGGGATGATCGACACGCCGCTAATAGCGACACGCCGGGGTACGGGATAGCGAGACACGATACGGGATAGAGGGATACAAATATAGAGGATAAGGGGATCAATTTAGTGTGCCGACTAGTTTAGTGCATCAAACTTTTTAGTCAATTTTGTGTTTCCATATGAAACGATTTTAGTTTAAGCCTTGAAAAACTTTAAAATTTTAATAACCTTGTTATAGACTATATTAATTTTAGTAATAATGCGGTCAGATGTATGCTGGGGCCGCTCGGCGCGGGCGGGACGCGATTCACATAGTCGTCGACTTTTTGTTTTCACATGGCTCGCCGTTTCGTTTTTGATTTAATTGATATAATTTCATATGGGCCAGTTCACACTGTGACGATACATGAATTTTGTCAACACGGCTTACATTCATCGGTGCTCGACCTCATGTGTAGAGTATGTTGCCCCTGCAGTGATGACGATGATGGCAAAATTTTCATTATCTGTATTTAAACTATTAGTAGTGCATTGATAGCGCTATCTAAGTCAGATATAAAGATAGTACGCAAAAAAATATTTTATTACTAGTTTGGAATAACGTTCATCATCATCAGACCCATTAATTTTTAACCCTCGACACAAACAGAGGGGTGTAATAAGTTTGACGTGTCTGTCCGTGGCTACAAAGCTACCAAACGAATGAACAGATTTTGATCTAGTTTTTTTGTTTGAAAGCTGACATGATCGAGAGCGTTCTTAGCTATAATTTATCATCATCAGCTCGCTCAGTGCTTGACTATTCAGGGGTAAATTGTTTTTTTTTAAATTATAACCACACATTTTTAATGTTAGTTAGGAAAAAACTGCTGTATGAATTGAGATCGGCTTTTATCTAAGACTCACACAGTCTGAATGCAACATCACTATTTGGGAGCTCTATGTACCGCTATTTAACTCCTAAAATAACGGCTCGGCGCGTTACAAAGGATAGTCAACCCTATATTTGAATAGATAAAGATTAAAGTCGTAGAACAGTATTTTGTATATAATGTATAGAGTTCTTTTGAGCGAGGTGTAAAATAGTTACAAAAGTGTATTGATGGGGCACAAAGATGGATGTTTCTACTAAACGGGACAAAACAGACCCATGCCAGCCGCGGTTTAATTGAGGCTGGTCCATTGGATAAGCAGCAGCGGATAGCGGGGAGCGGGCAATTGAAGTGACGAGATACGATGTCATAATAGATATTGAATCTAGAAATTGTCTTTTAATAAGTTCTAAGTTCAAACACGAATAAAGTTTTTTTTACGAAAATATGAGTTTTAAAAACATTATAAAGCCCTGATTTCACCAAATTACTTTAAACGCCCTTGTCGCTAAACTCGAACTTTCTAACATTGAACGTTCGTTCAATGTTAGAAAGGAACAGACGGATCTTAAGCCTAACGTCGTTACAATACGTTGGTAAAACTGGGGCTTAATGTTTGAAAGTCAATTAGAATATGTCGTGGCAAGTAAAATGTGAACCATTTTGCTAACGGTGCTCGGCTATCGTCGTTTTTCTATGGAAATGATAGACGATGTATGAAAAACGACAATTACCGATAGCTATCGAGATTGTGATCGTACTGTTCATAAGCGTAGCAATGCTTTACTTCATAATTTTTAACAAGAAAAACCTATTAAATATGTTAAAAAATTAAATTAAAAACCGCTCCACTTATCACTTGCACCGCATGTGAGGGGAGGGCTTTTCATACATTGAATGCTGAGATTTGCAAAGTGGTATGTTCGCTTTGTCCGGAGGCTGTGTAGTGTATACTCTGTACTAATGTATAGTATTACGGCTTGCCGTGGATGACTTCTCACAGACTAGTTGTTCTATATAATAAGTTTCAGTTAATATTGCCAATTATTATTGTTTTTAAGCTAATAGATTAGTAGGAGCATGGACTACGGTCATATTTTTTCATTGCATTGTCTTTAGGCGCTAAAGAGACCATCAAGTGTCATAGAAAGAAAGACGAACAGATAAACAGCTACAAAGCAAGCATTCGATTTGATTGCGGTGTGTCCACGATTGTGTGGAAAAATTGTAAGTGTTGATGAGGGCGTCAAAATTGTAAGTGTTGATGAGGGCGTCAAAATTGTAAGTGTTGATGAGGGCGTCAAAATTGTAAGTGTTGATGAGGGCGTCAAAATTGTAAGTGTTGATGAGGGCGTCAAAATTGTAAGTGTTGATGAGGGCGTCAAAATTGTAAGTGTTGATGAGGGCGTCAAAATTGTAAGTGTTGATGAGGGCGTCAAAATTGTAAGTGTTGATGAGGGCGTCAAAATTTTCAAATTTAGGTCGATCTGGATCGTTCTATGAAAGCTTTTTTTCTTTACGTAATTATTTAAATTTTTTACCCGACTTCAGCGAAGCCAAAAGGAATTGGGTAATTATTTTGGCAGTCTATGTATTTATGTTTGTTCCATCGTAGCGCCTAAACCACTGGTCCGATTTCATTAAATGAGGTGTCAATGGATTCGTAACGATGGTCCGGGTAACATAGGCTATATAATTTACGTAGTCGGGTTATAGTTTTTCGCAAAAATTGTAGTTATACTCTGTGATTACAGTGTGCAGTAGCGTGTATATTGTACATAGATGTGGTGAGCTCTATAACATACCGACAGCCGACATACGAGCCATGTTGTCATTCGGCCACTGGGTTATTGTCTAACTGATGTTGAAAAACTTCGTCTAAACAACACATAGTACTTACCTACAGCGTCCTGTAAGCATAGGGAGTTTGTAAACACTAGAGCTATCTGAAAAATTTACTGAAAACTACAGTTTTTACATAAAACTGTAGTTACGCGTTAAATTCTTACTAATATTATAAGAGCGAGAGTTTGTAAGTATGGATATTTGTTACTCTTTCACGCAATAACTACTGAACTGATCGTGATGAAATTTAGTATGGACCGTGACTAGAACGCATACGCTACTTTTTATCGCAGCGAAATGTTTAGTTATGAAATCTTTGCTGAACGCAGTATAATAATTATACCGAGGATGCCTACAAGTCGAGATGAGCGATAAATTGCAAATAAATGTTTATAATGACATAGACTGCAATTAGGTACAAAAAACAATGATTAAAAATCAGGTCAGAGATATTGAAGGCATAGATCACGCTTATTATTCTCGGTCCATATTTGATACGTTGTGATTTATTGGAAATAAATATCTTCTGACGGTTTGTTTTTGAAATAGTGTGATGTGCGAAAGAGATAGAGCACTAGTTGAGTGAGGACACTCATACATACCCAAGCACTTAGGTGTTCGCGGTAGGTAAAGGATTTGTCTTGAAAAAAACTTGGCATACTTAAAGACGTAAATGATTTTGAGAATTGAGAAAAGAGAAAAGGTAATTGAGAAAGCAGAGTTTTCCAAAATATTTAAACCATTTTTGATTTAAAAGTATTTTGCTAAATCCACACTTTTGATGTGTAACTAATTTCTTCTCGCTTTCCTGCAATTTGTGGGAGTGATTTCGTGACATACGTGTAACAGGAAATCACGGAAGCGCGCGCTATTTAAGCTGACCAATGAGCGCGCGGTGCCAGAGTTGGCCGTGAAATTAGAATAAAATATTTCAATACTTAGCTTTTTTAAATTTTGACGTTGAATTCTGTCACTGTCTTTTTTTTTATTTAAATATATGGCGTTGGCATAAAACCATTTGCCAGTGTCAAGTTAAAAAGGCGGGAAATAGAATTTTCGTTTCAGTTCTCAACACCGTATTCCTAAATCGTCAAGTCTAAAGTCTAGTGAAAGTCCAAATAAATAAGTCAGTGCAGTCAATGAGTCAAGTCAGTCGATTCAGTAAAGTGTTAGATGCTTTACTGAAAGTTCCTAGGGAGTTTTGGAGTGAACACAAAATAGCACGTATTTTAGAATTGTACCACTTGCCCATACTTGTTCACGTTAACAAATATTTAATGGTTAATATTCTACCAATATTACACATTAAGAACCGAAATAACACAAATTTCGAACGAAATACAAAAACCACAACGTCGACCATTGAATTCCCCGGCAAAACTCCCTGTCACTGCTTAATGGAAAAGTTTCCGTTTTTTTATCATATTAGAAAATCGTACTAAGCATTGTATTATTTTTAATTATTTTCATAAAATGTTACACATCATATACTCGCTCGCTGATTTTTTATTATTATTAAATTGTAGTAAGGTAGTAAGTAATGCTTAGGTTGTATTTTTTACAATGATAATATCTATAGCTAACTACTTAGAAATATTGACGAACTATAAAATAAGTAAGAAGAAAACTGAAACTGAAAAAAAACTTAAAATCTACAAAAAAAGAAATCTCCCAGGTCGTTCCTACCAGGCAGAGTTCCTAGAAGGTTAAAAGAGTTTCTTCGCTGGATTGCGATGCTCTTTGAGCTAGTAAAGTGGGGTCTCGGGTGGCCTCAGCGTATTTTTTTTGGAAATTTTGAAATAACGTGATCAATATTAGATAATTTCAGGGGATTCTTTTGAGGAAGGACAACCTATTAAAAAAATAAAATACTATCTTCATAATATACTATCTTTACTAATCACAATATCTACACAAGGGATAAGCGATTTAACGTTACAGTATTGGTCTGATACGTTAGAAAGTCACTTGACAGACAAAGACAGCAACATTGAATATTTTTATAATTGTAAACTGATACGTTGTGCAAAATATTTTTATTAGTAAGGGTGTAATGTTTAATTGTTACTATAAGGTTTCGTAGTTAGTAAACTATTAAGAATATGAAAGATAAAAAAAAAGATTATTATTTTTTTCTTTTCTTTTTTGATATGTTATTGATTGTACTGTAGGTTCTTGGTGGAAATTCATGTTTCACAGTAATAACACACAGGACTTCTTGCACTATTTCCACTATTTCCACTTTTTTGTTATGTAAAAAAATCTGTTCTATATCTTTTTTAATAATACTCGTTTATATCTAAAAGTTCTACAACAAGCAACGTTTTGTTGACAGATCTAAAACACAGAACACATGTCGCGCTAACCATGGTGGACACACAGCACTTCTGCCTGCGGTGGAACAACTACCAGAGCAGCATCACCACAGCCTTCGAGAACCTTCGAGATGACGAGGACTTCGTCGACGTCACTCTCGCCTGCGACGGCAAGAGCCTCAAGGCGCACCGGGTGGTGCTGTCAGCGTGTAGCCCGTACTTCAGGGAACTACTCAAAGTGAGTGAACGATAGATATAAACTTAGGCTGGGAACTCCGGATGGCCGTAGAAAATTCTAAGCATTGAAAATAGAACTCTGCGCTAATACAATAAATTTGAAAATCAAACACACGAGTGTCGAGTCAAATTTCAATGACATATATGTCAGATCGACACTCGAAACTTCCAGTTTTAACTCTATTGTAATATAACGGAGTTCTATTTTCAGTGCTTTGAATTTTTACCGGCGTTACGGATTTCGGAGCATATACGAGTAGTCCCAGCCTTAGGCCTTTTTCATCCGTTAATGGATGATTTATTACTGTTTTCTCCGAGCGAAGTAACCACTCTTGAAGTATTGTAATGCCTGGAATAGTCGGTTTTAAATGTCGTATGGTTGCCCAAGCACATACGGCATTCTCACAACACAGTCAGCATAGTCCAGCGAATGACATGGTCAATACGTCTGGGGCCAACCATGTTCGGGTTTCCTCACGATGTTTTTCTTCACCGTTGCAGCGTTCGTATAATGTACTTGAGATCTGAAAAAGTCTCATTGGTACACGCCACAACCTGGGAACGAACCTGCACGCTCTCGAGTGCGAATCAAACGGTCTACCTACTAGGTCATGGAGCTCTTAAACGATAGATATAAACCACTCTAATTGTGACGGACCAATTAGCATGCTGAATCGTGATATCGAAGTTTTCTCAGCTCGGCGCTATAATATGTGAAATTCTTGCGCTCTGGGCTTCGGCCTGACAGAGCATACTACCAGCTCGGTCGGAGATCTCCCTTTAGGGCTGCCATTATACCCACAAGATCCAATTTTATCTCAATGCAAACAAAAGTAACAACATAACACATAATGCTGCCTTTATATAGCTTATGTAATGTGTAGTTTAGTTATTAGATACATCAAAAAAATACAAAAAGTTTAATTTTTTTTTTCTAAATTAGTCAATTTACTTACATCATATACAAAAACATTAATTCTGGTAAGTATTCAGATATTAATTGCACAAATTTCGGACGAAAATTAGTGACGAGACTTGCGAAATTTTGTAAACAAACCGGGTATTATATTATTATTATTCTTCTTTTTTTTTAGTATACTGTTTCTTCTGTTAAGTTACTCATATTTAAGAGTACTATCCATTTCTGCAATAAAACAAGTTCAAGTTTGCCAAATTAAAACAAAATAAGTTTATCCCAATTTTAAAAAGATTCATGTTTCATCTAGTGACCACTAGATGACACTTTTGGGATTCGGAAACTACGCCAATGATGGTTTTTGATATTTTTTCTGCCGTTAGAGGCAGACCCAACTCACACATAGGGTCATCTGGTGGCGTAAATTGTATCAAAAACGGCGATTGGTAGCCCGATGGTCCTTGTCGTGTAAAAAGCTGTCAGATGTCACGAATTTAAAAACCCTCATTGAACTTAGTTTGTCTACTATATAGAGTTTATGTAAATGTTCAGAAACCGGGCATCAGTGCTTCAGTGTTTCTTACTTAATAAATTGCTAGAGATGAAAATATGAAGTTATCGCTCCCGAAAGTCGAGTAACAAACAAATTATATTCGGTTTTTCCGTTGTTCGCGGAACCCCACGATTGTTCTCTTTAGCAATTACGAGTTACGACACAATGATAACACAGGATCAGCAAAACGTTTCGAAACAAAAACTGATTCATAACTTGCTTAATGCTTCCAAGAATAATATACAATAAACAATTGGAAAAAATAATAGAAACTCCGGCTTTGAAAGCCGGTTAAAAAGTCACAAATATTTTCATTACTGTACTTGTTACAGTAATGAAATGCTTTAAAATATTTGTGATGAGTAGGCCTTCTTATGACTTGACCACGGTCCACGAAACTTGGGGAATTGTGCGCGCGAAACATTAACTACAAAATTATTAAGAGGACCTGGGGCCGTATTATGATATTTTATAAAACCAGCTTGTTTCCAGGCAATTCAATATACGGCCCTAGTTATTTTTCGTATTACAACGACAATTCATTCTGACTGGATTCATCCTGGTTTGGTTATCGCTGACTGGTTTAGACGAGCATGAAGGTGACGTACGGAAACGTCAAATTCGACGTAATTACAGTACGTTTTTTTTATGGCATGCCCTTAGTAAGTACAGAGTTAATTACGAACAGAAAACTTGTACTGTAAGATTGACTTATACTATATAAAACAATGCGATATTTGGATGATGCAATAATGCGATATGGGGCGATATTTGGAACGGCATTTTAAAAGTAATATATTTTTAACTATTAATAGGAATATGTACAGTTATAATAATAGTTATAAAAAGAAAAATTTTAAGGCTACCCAAAAAAGAATGGTCTATGTTAATAAAATAGCTGTCGTTTTTACCAATTTAACTACTTTATAGCTAGATTCTGGCCAGCGAATGATGAATCTTAAAAATGGCGGCAAATTTAAAGAATCCGGTGTGGTAACACTAATCTGGCCGGACTGTAGATTATTTGAAAAGTGCAAATTCTTTTATAAATTACTAGCTGTCGCTGGGCTCCGCCCGCGTAAATATAGTATCCCTCGGGAACACCTACTGTACTTTTTCATGATAAAAAATAGCCTATGTTAATCCAGAGCCTAAACTACTACCATACCAAATTTCATCGAAATTAGTTCAGTAGTTTTTGCGTGAAAGAGTAACAAACATCCATCCATCCATACATCCATCCTACAAACTTTCACATTTATAATATTAGTAGGACGATCTTAATAATTATTGTTGATTGAAATTATTAGGAATGCTGAATTGCTTAATTGATTTTGGTGCTTCTCGTGTGAAGCATTATTTCTAGAAATTCAAATATTTCTAACTCGTCAGTCGTCACACATGTTTATTTTCTATGAACCTATGAATAAAACCTACGTCTTAAAAATAAATTAATATTCGCAATTATTTTAGCCATATTTTACGTTACTAAAATACACATAAAAATATTAAAAGAGAACGCAAAACAACTTAATAAAATTTAATGAATTGTGGCGTAAACTGAATGGATTTGTAAAGACAGTTTTGACGTAAAAAC
Source organism: Phengaris alcon alcon (assembly GCA_037179445.1). Classification (NCBI taxonomy): domain Eukaryota; kingdom Metazoa; phylum Arthropoda; class Insecta; order Lepidoptera; family Lycaenidae; genus Phengaris; species Phengaris alcon. Next base: position 325,986 of record JAYRCH010000048.1, on the reverse strand, counting down.
AAGCCGGCTAATGTCAAATGTTTTGTCATAATACGAAAATACCACGCAAGTTTCAATGCAGAAGTATGTCAAGTGTCACATGACTGCTGACTGGCTGGCAATAAGTGATCGTAATACGAAAATGCAAGCCAGTTTTTTTCATGGCGTAAACTGACTAGAATTAAGAGCTTGTAATACGCCCCCTGGGAACGAAGGTGACCAGCGATTTTAGTTTACCAAAACTGTGATGTACTTCGTGAATAGTTTAATTATATTATTATTATAACATAATTATAGGAAATGTATAAATGTCCTGAGAAATATGTGGCCAAAAAGGGTATGGGCATTAAGCCTGTAGTTTGTTTTTATTAAACAAAAAAAATAAAATTAATGAAAAAATTTCAGTTTAGGTTTACAAAAAAGGTTTATGCAAAATTCTATTTTTTTATTCTCCTCGAAGTATTTAACTATACTTGTGGTCATATTTTTAAACATTTTTTTATAAAAAATGCATTATAAATAGGTAAAATGTTTCTAGAGGCTCGTCCTAACTTAATCATTGAACAAAAAGGGCAACTCAATGTCAGGTGTGGGGTTCGAACCCACGCTCCCTCTCGGGAACCAGAGCTTAAATCTGGCGCCTTAGACCACTCGGCCAACCTGACTACATCCAATTGGCGAATTTACTGTTCTGTATCATACAATGAAGCTACGTAATACGTTAAGTAAAAAATAATTAATTATTCAAGTGCGGTAACTGTTGTCGTATATTTTGAAAGTGATTAATTTTTAACGAAAAATTTGTAATAATTATTTATGAGTCACTTTTCTATAAAATTTATTAGGTATTTATAATAATCGTTTATTAGTGTCTAGACTGGGTCTTGTTGTTTTTGTAGAGTAAGTAGGTACACAGGTATAAGTACAGTGGGGCTAGCACAAACAATTGACAAGTACGTATTCGTAACGTTATCGAAAGACAATTGTATGAAAATAATGACAGCAGCGCCACATACAATTGACTTTCAAATGGAGAATGTTCACTAATTTTAAATGTAAAATTTCTATATTCTCCGTGGAAAATTAAAAATATTCGTGCAAGAATTATATAATAGTTTCCAAGATTATACTTTAATGTATTTACCTTTAAAGTCTCTCCCAGTCAACGCACCATGCTAACACCCTGTGATCGTGCTGCTGGATGTGGCGTACACGGACCTGCACGCGCTTACCATTCTCCATCTCTCTCCCATAGTCGACACCATATACTAACATGCTCTATCTCTCTCACACAGTCGACGCCATGCAAGCACCCCGTGATCGTGCTGCAGGACGTGGCGTTCACGGACCTGCACGCGCTCGTGGAGTTCATCTACCACGGCGAGGTCAACGTGCACCAGCGCAGCCTGTCCTCCTTCCTCAAGACGGCCGAGGTGCTGCGCGTGTCCGGCCTCACGCAGAACGACGACGCCCAGGGGGTGAGTACTAAAGTCCATTCGCGCTTTACAGTGAGTCATCAGTGCAAATGTCAAAATTGACCATAATGCTTAAGCCATAGTCAAAAACCAATTGAAGTAAGCCATTTTGACATTTGCACTGACAAGTCACTTAACGCGAATGGACTATTAACGAGTTAAAGATAGACTACTCATACTGTGCACCAACCCTGGATAGCAAAACAACTTCCAACGAGCAAAATACTTGGAACACTTACTGACCTTCACTACACTATGGTTGAATCTACGGCAAGATTTTTTAAACAATAAGTTTCTGTGAAAATGCTGTCAGAAGGTTGCGAGCTCCTCTTTGTTCTATTGGTAACCCATACGTTGCTCACACTCAACTTATGCCCGCAGCCGATCCTGCAGAGCCTGGCGCGCGCGTCGGCCGCCGCCTCCTCCCCGCACACGCCGCCGCACCCCGCGCACACGCCGCTCCCCGCGCACCCCCCGCACCCGCCGCTCACGCCCTCCTACACCGAGAAGCTGGAGGACGCGCTCCTGTACCCGCAGCGCCGCGTCACCCTGCCCCCGCGCCGCCTGTCCCGCGCCGAGAGCTCGCCCGACATCAAGCGCGCCCGCCACGACAACAACAACGAGCTGATCCACGACTTCTCCACCAAGGGCGCTGTCAACAGCCACGGCAACAACGGCAACGGCGTCAGCAACGGCAGCTCGTCGCCGTCGCCGCGGCTCATGGAGGAGGTGAAGCACGAGCCGCTGGACATGGGCATGCCGGACGCCGAGCGCAGCGACGACACGCCCCCGCACAGCCATCACAGGCCGCACGTAAGTACACTCGAGCACACGTCTCCTGTTATGGCACGAGCTCTAACACGCTTGTGCTGCTGACTGTACATTGTACCACATCAAGACGAGGTGCATTTTTAAGAAAGTGATTCAAATTTGAACTTTATTCATTACTCAAATTGTAATTAAACTTGTATCTTATTGTGTAGCGAATAAAGTTCAATTTTGAATCACTATCTCTCATCTCGGTGTGAACTGATGCTTAGTTTCTACGCCTCTGTGGTGCAGTGGTTTAGAGTTTGGCTCTCGACTGCGGAGATCGTGGGTTCAAACCCCGCGATGGAACTACAAAAAATGTTGTTTTTAGTCTGATAACAAGGTAATGATGTATTTTGTGGAGACATAATGCGTTTGTTACATTTCTTTGATTTCTGTTGGGTTATGGGTGCTCGTGGCTTTAACTCTATTCATATATACAAATAAATAAAATTGAAGCGTCTCTTTGTAATTTCAAATTAACAGCTTTGCACTAAATGCATATCATAGTATATAAGTAACCTACACCCAAAAATCGATTTTTACCATTTGTCTGTCCGTCTGTCTGTCTGTTTGTTCGGGCTAATCTTTGAAACGGCTGGACCGATTTTGACCGGACTTTTTGTTATAAGGAGTAACTGACTATACTTTAATTTCAGGGGTTCCGTTTTTTTTTTAAATAGGGTACCATTTCCATTATTAGTTCCACGCAAACGAAGTTGCGGGCACCAGCTAGTAAATATATATAAATATTAAAGTTAGTTCTAAGTAGGCGTCCATCTAAAACATTAGACCTGATCGTATGTAACTAACACTAGAAGCGTTCCCGGAACCGCTTGCCGCTCGAATGACGCGGGTATCTGGTGTCTAAATGACCAGGCACACTGGCATACAAACAGTTTGTAGAATCAGTTGTAGAGCATTTGTTTAAATAACAGATCAATGTAATACACTTAACAATAAATAGGCAAAATTATCTGTTTTTTTTTTCAGGTTTTATATTAGTTTACAATTTACAACTATAATTAAACTATTGATATATATAAATAAAAGGTTATTTACTTAATTAGAAATATTATCAACTAAGCGCCCACTATGTGCTTCTACCTTTTAAATAATAATAATATTATCCAACTGTCAAAATGTTGAAGCGAATGTCCAAAGAGTATGCAACGCGCTAGAAGGTGCATTTGTCTCAGGGAGGCGGGCCGCCGTCGCGCGGCAGCTCGGCCGAGGCGGACGACCGCACGCCGCCGCCGCTGCCGCACCCGCCGTTCATCTCGCCCGCGGACAAGCTATTTGGGCCGCAGCACAACTTCAGCTACTCCATGTCGCCGCTGACTGACGTCTCGCTAGCCGGTAACTACCCTTGTATGTGCTTGTAGTTGTGTATTTAGTACTAGGATTAAGTAGCACAACCTTTAGATTTATACATTTAGGGCATTTAAGATTATCATAACGCAATTTTTACAACTAAGAAGAATGAAATAATTGTAGCAGAGACGACAACTGCTAAATCATTTTAAATTGAGTCATCAAATCATGGGACTATAAATTTTGATTTGTTTAGTTTTTTTTTCTTACGTTCGGACGAAATCCATTATTAAATTCAGAAGCACTGGTTTTAAAACCCAGTGTCACAAATACGGCCCGTATTATTTTTTCAATGAATAGCTATCGGTAAGAGACAAGACTGGTCGTACATATAGCGGTGTGGTGTTCGCAGGTATGCCGAGCCCGCTGGCGCCGGACGGCATGGCGAGCACGTCGCAAGGTGAGTGCGGCTTGTCCACGCAACTTATTTTATGCATACCTATGTATATGAAACAAACGATATTTTAATGCACTGTCTGTCGTATGCCACCATCACCGCTTCCTCTCTGCTCTGTCATACTAGGTTTATATATCATTTAGGTTTTATATTTTAAAATGTATGAGGCAACTATCACGTGACATAATATTTATGTATATATTTCCTAACATGTATATATTCATTATGTGCTGTGTTTGTACTCGTTATTAATGTGAGCTTCTTGCGCCGTGGTTCGACGTCGCGCTCGGCTCGGGGCCGCTCGGGGGCGCTCGGGGGCGCTCGGGAGCGCTCGACGCGTCTCTCGTTGAACCACGACGCAACATGGCGTGCATGCTTCTGTATACTTAACTATAGTTATACGAGAACGAATGTTAGCTTGTTATAGATGTGTCTTGGTATACGCTAGGCATACCCCTCCTCTCCTCTTCATTTTATTTTCTTTCCGTAATTTTGCATTTTATTTAACTTTTCCGTTTAAAATTTTCCGTTTAGCTTCGGTCGATTCGACGATGAGACGAAGATTTAAAGATAAATTTGTAAATTCGGGTGCCACGACCGCTCGAGGCTCTCGTGTTTCGGCCATTGTCTCGGGACGGAGGCCGACGCGCCGCGCGCGACGGTCGGACAATGGATCTTAGAACGTTCATGTAAATACGCGGCGGCGAGGAGCTAATGTTTTCGTTCGGGAAATATGAGAGGGTGCGCTCGGCGAGCGCCGCATCGCGCGCCGGCCGCCGTGTGCGCCGCACACGCATAGGGCAGGGTAGGCTCGCGCGCGGCGGGAGAGCGTCAGATGAAGGGGGGTGGCGGTGCTTATTACAGAGGCTACGATAGTGAGTGCATTAAAGTGCGTTCGAAAGCTTCGACGGGGCTAACTGCTTGTGTTGTGACCAGGTGGCGCCCGCACCCCCCAGGAAGAGTACCGATGCGAGCCCTGTAACAAGAGCCTGTCGTCCCTCACGCGCCTCAAGCGTCATATCCAAAACGTCCACATGCGCCCCTCCCGGGAGCCCGTGTGCAATATATGCCGACGCGTATACTCCAGCCTGAATAGTCTGAGAAACCACAAGTCCATCTACCACCGCAAGCAGCAGCCGCCCCCCGCCGGCCCCGGCCCCTTCTACCCGGTCAACTGACGGCCCGGCCCCGCCGCAGCGCCGCCCTCCCCGCCCCCCCAGTAGCCGCAGTCTTGCCCCTAAACCTCCGCCGGGTTGCCGCGACCGGACCGCGACCGGATCGCGACACGTTCCTAACACTTGTACATAGCATAGATTTACGTGTACTCTGCATGCGCATCGCCAGATACTATATTATGTATGTGTAGTTATAACGCTATGGCGGACGGCGCAGACGCCGCGGCTCGCCGCCCGCGCCTGCGCCGTCCGCCCCCTGGAACCAATTGGAACACGCGCGATCGGTCCCCGCATAACTACCGACGTTCGTTTTAGCGCATTAGTCAACGTCACGTTGATCTGTCCCGCCGTGACTCCGGAATATTCCGCACGATCCGTGCCAATTGGTTCCGCCGCCCGGGACCTCGTCGAGGGCGGTGCCGGGGCGCCGTTGACTAATGCGCTATGACTAATGCCGGTCGTTATGTGGCGCAGTGGGCCCCCTGGGCGCGGGGCACCGCTGCGAGGTGTGCGGCAAGCTGCTGTCCACGCGGCTAACGCTCAAGCGGCACACGGAGCAGCAGCACCTGCAGCCGCTGCACTCGGCGCGCTGCGGCCTGTGCCACAAGGTGTTCCGCACGCTCAACTCGCTCAACAACCACAAGAGTATCTACCACCGGCGCCAGCGCGCGCCGCCGCCGCCGCCGCCGCCGCCCGCACCGCAGAACCTGTCGGCGGGCGCCAAGCTCGAGCCGCCCGCACCCGCGCTCGACTTCTACAAGTTCAAGGACCAGTTCGACGTGTAGGTGCCCGGCGGCCGGCCGGCGGCCTCTCTGTGCAATACTGCGGTACACGAGGATTCCTGAATGTTTACTATGTTTAATGTGCGACAATAAGGCGAAGATATAAAAAATTAATATTTTGAGAAAAAGAAAAAAATCTTGGTGCTGTAAATTTATATATTAGGCTTAAATTTATAAAAAAAAGGAACGACGTTCGACGCGAGTAACGAAAGAGGCATATTATTTTTTATTGTGTTCATTTTCGGCGTTTCGCAATTTTTTATTTATATTCTGTACTTTACCTTCATGATCTCACGCTTAGATATTTATACGAGATTACGAAAAAAAAAACTATTTTAAATATATAAAATTATATACTGATATACGATCGGCTAATGAGGCTCATAAAATTATTTTATTTACGTGTTTTGTTAATGACTCTAAGACTGAACGTTCAGCCAGTACATCGCACCAATAGCTACGAACAATCCACCCGCAGCAGCACACAGACAGACAGACGCGCGCCCCCGCGCCCCCACGCCCGCGCCGCCGCGCCCCCGCGCCCCCGCGCCCCCGCGCCCCCGCGCTCCCGCGCCGCCCGCGCCGACGCCGGGCGACCTCTAGCGGTAAGTCCCGGAACAAGATCGATACAACGCGGCTCGTAGCGCGTCTACGAGCCGCGTAGAGCTACTTTGTTTTTAACATTTATAGATTCAGTTTTGTAAAAAACGCACGCTGAAACCCTGCTTCAAATGTTTATTGAACACATCGATTTATTCCAAAAAAATTGAAGTTGATTTATTGCCTTTTGGAATAAAAACTATTGCCTTAATATATAAACAAAATTTATCAAAATATAAAGGGCAGTGTTTAATTTTATATACATAAATCACAGCCATGGCGGTTTTTAGGTGTCGGGTGACTGGGCGCCGTCGCTAAACACAATTTAAATTACTTTTTTACATCACAAAAATAATTAACCGCCAATCACAATATATCACTTTGATGTTAGAGCTTTTTTAATGTATGGTGTTCATATCGTGGCTGTGTCAATTGTTATGACGTGCCGTCAATTTTGAAATAAAATCCATAGCTAAGTTTTCAAACTTTGTTATCAATAAAAAAGTATATTTTGTAGTTTAAGATTTCAAGATAGAATGCCCTTGTTTTTGGACACAAAGTTGGAAACAAACATAGTTTTTATAAGCGACCTGTCGCGTTTGCTGTTTGACTTACCCACGGCTGTCGCCCGGCGGCCGAGGCCCGGAGGCTCCCGGCGACGCGGGCGCGGGGGCGCCCCCTCCCCCGGACCTACCACAGTACACTCAGACACAGACCACCGACCGCGAGTCGACTACTTCATCTGTTTACTGTTATCTCTCTAGTCGACTTCTGTTTTCTTTCCTTTGTTTCGCGATTGTGTTTCGAAGTGAATCGCAAGGTGCCATAACCGATATGGCTATATATTTTTTTTAGTTAAGTCAGATTATAGTTCTCCGTAAGTTATATTACATGTTCATTTTGTTGTGTCGACGTTTCTTCTACCTAGTTATAGTACTTTGTCCCGGTCTACTTTCACTGTAACAAAGAACTCTACGTATAATATAATAGTAGGTAATAAATCTTAATAATTCTCAGTGTTAAATGTTCCTAAATTTGAACAATGTGAATTTTTACTAGGACTAATTATTGAAATGGAATTTTTTCTGCTTGCCACGTGTAGTTATAAATGTTGTTACTTTACAATACCTAGAACTTGTTGGTCTAGACACGGCCGGTGCAGCGCTGCAGTACGTAGGCACTGACTACTAGCGCACGGCGCCGTACGTATCACAGCGGGCGACGCACGCGCAGGCCGCGTACACATCACACTGTAACATAGGAATTCCTACATTATAACTAAACCCTCGCCTGAATCTAGACCACTATGGGTCATTTCACGCCGAAACTAGACGATACGTGACACGGCGCCGCATTTGTAAGATACCTATTCAAAATAGAACTCTATTCACTACACAAAAAGATACAATGGTTCATATGACATCAGCCACACACTGCTCATGCGCTGTGCAGCGCGGTGCGACTTGACATTCTAACTCTTACAATAAAACGTGTATCTTCTTGTGTAATGAACAAAGTTCAATTTCGAATAGCTATCTCAAATATGCATCACCGCGTCCCGTTACGTTTCGATTCGGTGTGAATTGACCCTTACAATGTTATTTTAATGTTTCTAGTTGGATATACATCACTCGACGTGTGTCGCTAAAATGAATATATTTCTTTTTTTATTAGCCGTAAGAAATTCTTATATAAGTGTAAATGTAAACACATAATTTATTGTACCGACGTAAACTGTAATTAATTAGTGCCTGCTTTACCTATTGTTTTGACGATTTGGACAAAAGACATATTTTGCATATACTCGTAGGGAACACGCCTGAGAGGCGAGGCTATATATGTAATGTACGAGAGGCTTCCTAATATACTATATGTTATAAGATTATGTTGTTATTACTAGATGTATAAACGCTTAGCCATTACTATATTTTAATTATCTATTATACTAGCCTTATCACTATATACTTTTTAAAATTGGAAGACTTTTTCGGTGCTAAATTGAAACGATGTTCTCGTTAGGAAAAAGAAATTGTGACTTAAATTCGAAATCGAATCAAAATTTTGTTATTCGCAACATTCCGTTCACGAACGATAAAATGTTAAGTTTTAATTTGCAACCCAATTGCAATGTTTTGAACTGAGACATAGGATTGTTGTTTTGTAGTAATTTAGTGATAGTTTTATTGTTAATTTGGGTTTTGGGGATTATGTTAGTTGACTATGTAGAGTAAGAATTATCTGAATTCATAGCGGTAGTAGTTATATAATATGTATACAAGTATACACGTTTACACAGGGATGTGAAGCCGAGGTAGTAGGCATCAATGTGCCAAACGAATGATCTTTCAAATTTTATTTAGAAAAAAAAGTTGAAAACTATGCCAAAATTAATGAGCGCTATAGACTGATTAGGCTAAGCACGCGTTTGGATTGTACACTATTAGGCGTATTAGAATTTAATGTACAATTATTTATGTACTAAATTAATAATTTTATAAAAAAACAATGAAGTCAAAAGCGTATTTCGGAATTGTTTGTGATTCGATAATCTTTATTTTGATAATTTAGAAGCTAAGTGGGGGATCTCGTGGGACCTAGCCGCCTAGGTCTAGCTGGGTCCATTGCTGGACGAGCTACGTCGTGTTCTAGGAGCGGAACACATCCCTGTCTACATTAGTTAGGACCTTAGCAAGTTTAAGACTGTTTCTGTGACCTGTTTAAGTTTTTATCTTTCTAACGTGTTAAGGTGTATGATGTGACCACTCGGTCCGCGACTTTATTCGATGTGTTCTTATACTTCTTGTTGGTATTTTTACTTATTTTGTAAGGGATCTAAATTAATTTATTGGTTGTTGTATTGAAAATTTTATTTTTTTTTTCTTCTTAAATTATTGTTTTACTCTTGAATCTTGATATTTTTGTTGATCGGCGTCGTAATGCGGCCCATTGCGTTTGAGAAAAAAAACCGAAAATCGGTTGCTCGTCTTCCATTAAATTTTATATCGGCGATTCTACGCGAACTCGGTGGGCCGCACCAACGTTATCACCGTAACAGGCAGACAGCTGCTTTCCACTTATTTTCAACCTTGACATAACTACTCGTAAATAACTGTAATCGTTAAACCGAACTTCATAAATCCTAATATTGATGATAATGGCGTTTTTAATAAAAACAAATATTCAAAATTGGTCGCTGGTTTCATTTAGTCCCGCCGCCCGTAGCGCACGCCGCTTATGTGTCCCCGCATGCGTCTGTACTGTCCTAACACCTCATCGTCACTGTAGCTTCGCAACCATTTATATTTATTTTCTGTTCAATTTCCATATTTGTTTTAATACTTTCGATCACTTTTCACGAGTTTCGTTTGTTTTGTTTAATTAATTTTCTGTAAAAAAATTTTAGTTGAAAAGTAATTCACGCTAGGTCACGTAGGATTCACTCCGGGGATCGGCCCCACATTTTTGTTTCTCATTTGCTTTCAGGTAAAAAATTATTCTCCTGCAAGCTATGCGCGAAAGTGTTGTGCTCGAAGGCGTCGCTCAAGCGGCACATAGCCGACAAGCACGCTGAGAAGCAGGAGGAGTACCGCTGCACGATCTGCGAGCGGGTCTACTGCTCGCGCAACTCGCTCATGACGCACATATACACCTACCACAAGGCCCGCCAGGGGGAGCCGGACGCGATCCGGTTTTTTTAGTGACTACTGGGACGGAGCAGCGGCGCGCGGCAGAGATCTTCCAGCAAGGAGAACGTGGCCTCCCGACCCGCGGCCCCAAATTACACCAGCAAAGGTTAGAATTGCTCGTAACTATACTATATTATTCGCATTAAGAGTGCAGGGAGTCATCGGTGCGAGTGTCGAAATTGACCAGTGACGCGTCCGCGCCCATTGAATGGCCTCCTTGTCATTGGCCAATTTTGATATTTGCACTAATGGCCCACTGCAATCTTCAGGCGAATGTAGTATAGGGACACCGCCGACACGATACGATCTCAGAGCTAGGCCGAAATTCCTTTAAATTTAAGTTTGATTTTTTTTTTTTTTTTTTTCTCATTTGAACCTCGAGCCAGAGCCCCATCCCGTCGGGTTTCGCAGATTTGACGTTGTTGTGTTGCTTGAAGCATGCTTCTATCATTTTTGTTATCACGTGTTTCTGTGTCATTGTGGTTGAGACGATTTCGATTACGATTTACTGTTGAGGACCGTGATCGCTGTGTAGCTAGTCAATGTGTACAGTGCATTAGTATTCCTCAGTAACTCATGTAACTCTCTCGACCCGCCGATAACCCGCGGCCGCGACTAACCCACCCCCGCCCCCCGTGCGAGGAGTCAACTTGTGCTTTCGGTTGCAGCTATTCCGCCCCTCCGTATGCCCCCGCCCACCGCCGGCGGCATCAATGAGCCGCAGGAGTGTCCCTACTGCCGCAGGACATTCTCCTGCTACTACTCCCTGAAACGACACTTCCAAGACAAGCACGAGCAGTCGGACACGCTATACGTGTGCGAGTTCTGCCACCGGAGGTACCGCACCAAGAACTCGCTGACCACGCACAAGAGCCTGCAACACCGCGGCTCCAGCGGCATGCTAAAGCGCCTGCTCAAGACGTCGGCGCTGCACTCGGCGCTGGCGCCGGCGCCGCACCACCTGTTCGACCTGGGCGACCTCGGCGGCGAGCGGCCGCAGCTGCCGCCCGGCCTGCAATGACCGCAGACCACGGCCTGAACTACTGCCCCCCCGCGCCCGCAGCGCCGCCCCCCCGCGTGCAATGTGGACGTCGCCAAATGAACTCTGCCGCGAACGGCACCAAGTGTATTATATCAGTAGTAAATTGACGTTAGGTTAGACGAGAACAGTATTGTCGCACGCGGTGCGCGCTCGACGACAGACTTCGCTTTACGACGACCCCCCCGGGGGCCGCCGGTGTTCAAACGACAATGTAAACTGAGCAATACTAAAATATTAGAGTATCTAGTGCTGCCAAAGTATGCCATCTATATTCTAAAGGCTAAACTTTTTAAAATAATTTTTCGAAGTGTCTAGTGTCAAATTAGATTTCGGTAATTCGGTAGCTGTACAAAACGGAGCGTACAAATTTTGAGCAGAAAATATAAATAAATTTTAAAATATTAAAGAAAATATTTTTTAACGACTTTTTTCGGATCACCAAATCTAAATTTAAATACAGATTATATAGAAAATAATAACCATTTTAGAGTAATAAAAATTAAAAGTAATGTCGATGTGAAAATTACACATTGGAATTTCGAGAGTACAAAAATGAACGTCTAATTGAGCAATATAAATTGTATTTACGTACGTTTGGCTTCAGTAATGTTATGGTCATGTATAAGTAGCCGTGCCTTCGTTCGTCTTTACCGTGTTATATTGGTTTGACTTTCCGAACTGACACAGAATGAAAACTAAGATGGCGAACGTAAAGAGCGTTCTCGGTGGACAGCGGTGGTTCGTGGGCCGGTAACACCACTTGCAATCTATATTCCATAGGCCGAATATCATCTAATGAAACAAGTAATGTTATCGGTGGACTGAATCCACGAAATAGTGCGGTGTTGCCATCCGAGATCCTTGATACAGGGTTATAATAAGCGAGGAATGTTAGTAGATAGCGGCGCTGGTTAGGTGCGAGTATTTCAGAACGTTAAGGTGGAAGCGCACCGCACTGCGCTGCGGCGCCGCTCGGGCGAGGCTACCCGGTTCCGCGGCACGATGTGCTCGACGTCTATACACATTTTTATTGTTTAGAACTCGACAATATTTGTAGATATTAATATATTTCAAGCTGTGTAACCGAGAGCCTAGCTTGCATTATTATAGGAATCGTATATGGAAATTAAGTAAGAAATAGCGAGCGGCGAGCGCAGCCAGTTCGGTCGTCATGAGGACGATCGTATACGTATTCATGATTTAAAATCATGTAAGAAATATCGTTTCGTCAGTAAAACGTAGACATTAGGTATTCATTAACATAATTATATTTAAAATCTGTATCCATTCGGATTTCTCTCTATATGTATAGTGGTTTCTTATTTATATGTCGACCAACGTAGCAGATGTCTCGTTATTGAAAATTTATTAGATTATATTCACAAAAATTCTTAGTAACCATAAGATGGCTGCAGATTGTAAAAAAATATATTATTTAATTATATAATAGGTGAAACGCTTGGAACCGTACGACAACAGCCAGCGGAATACATATCTCGTCAGGGTGTACTAATTCCTATATCATTAAATCTGCATTTATACAGGATAAGGAAATTAACATATCACAGAGTCAAGTTAACGTAATCGACCCGCAAAGTATTTCAGCAGTGATATATCACAAGCCAAAGAGAATTAAAGTGGGGATATTTTTGCCAATACCGAAGCGAGCAAATCGAATATGAATATCAAAAATTGCCGAGCCACAGGTGGTTTTAACATAAAATTTTAAAAAATAGACAAAAGTAAAAATATCCACGTTAAAGTCCGTTTTAATGTTAATTTTGCATTTATCTCCAATTTAGTAAGTTATTAAAGATTTATTATATTTTTTTTATTTTTCGGAACATTGTTCGTATTATGTGATATGAGTTTATAATGTAACGTTATTTGGTTTATCTCCAAATATGGACTTCGTCGGCTTATGTTCATTTGTGTAACAAGTAGCATGGGCGACTGCAGCCCCGCGCCGCCGCGCCGGCGGTGTGCGCGTACCTCGACTATTTAATACCTCACATATTGTTTATTTTAATATTATTTTATTTGAATGTTAAACATACTGGCTGTCAATTCCGAACGAGCGGAACGTAATCGGTTCGGAAACTAAATAGTATCATTAGAGAGCTTAACGACGAGCGGGTAGTACGAATTGTAAATATGTTATAAGTTAGCGTTAAATATTATTGAATCGTGGCATCGTTTGGGAATAAAGCCTCGTGATATTATTAACTATTTAGGAAATAGATAAAATCATTGATGAGGGATTTTTATATATTCTACTAATTGATTTATTATAGTGAAACTTAGGGCTAGTGTCTCCAGTTTTTAGTGTTTGCGTTTATTGTTTTCGCTGTGGAATTTCGGTTCGATCGTTTTGGACGTTGTTTATTTGTTGAAATTGTTTCCCACCAATGTAATCGTCAGTAATTGTAATCTAAATTGATCTCAGGACCAGCTGCGAACCGCCGGTGATTTTGCTAGACCGGCGACGTTGCTAGGCCGGCGATGTTGCTAGATCGGTGATGTTGCTAGACGTAGTTTGCGTTAAGTTTTAATGTGTCGGCAAAAAATCGCAGCTCTCGTTTTGAATTCGGAATTTCAAAATATTGGAGGGAATTTAGTAGGACAGCGAAACAAGAACAAAATATATTCTGCAATGTATACCAAAATGCTGCATTTCTTAAAACGTAATCTAAGTGATATTTGTTTTATCGTCTCGATATAGTTAACTGTAACGGATTTTCGCTTGTGTCAGATGTAATTTAACTTTTAAGTTGATTAACGGAACAGAACCGACTATGTTAGTAAGTTGGTACGCTCGTACCGATAACGAGATGCCTTCGAACAGTACAAGTTACGACTAAACCCATAGCCTACGTAAGTTATATTAGGGTGGAGTGGTGATATGAAAATAATCTCCGGGGGAAATCCCCTACTACCCACAACGTAATTTGAAACGGAATCAAACACTTTGATTCTTAATTATTTGCATATTATCATTTCGCGATTCGCGTTCTGCCCACAAACTGCCAATAATATATGACGGTTAAATTCCTCCAAAAAAAAAAACAATGTACATTGGCGCGTAAATAAAATTCGATTAAATGGAACTAATTCACAAAACCGATTCTCAAATCAATGCTTTTCTAATGTAAGTATTACCTCCAATAATATTAAGTATTATCTACAATAAATATTTTAATTTTGATTAACCTAAACTAGATTAAAACTGTCTTGTGTGGTTGACTTTTGTGTAATTATTAATACCGATTTGTATGTTTCGACAGAAAGCACCTATACTTACTACATATCTGAAGTGCGGTCGCGGAGCATGTAGAATTTTGTACATTAACTTATCGCTATTTGTCTCTTTCTGTCTCGCACGAATATATTGCTATCGCGCCTATCGCGTCCCCGTGTAAACGCGATAGCATTATATACGTGGGCGAGTGAAAGAGACAAGTAGCGATGAGTCGATACATGAAATTCTACGTGCTCCGCGATCGGACATTACTAGCGGGTTCTTTATAAGTATCTTTATGATGAATCAATAATTATACAGAGGTCGCAAACATGAATATATCCAGGACAAGTCAATGCGTGATTTATATTTTATAAACAATAATATTGTATAAATATTGTCAATCTATCATTATTACATTTGTTACATAGTTATTACAATACATACATACGCTATTTTTGTTAACCATATCCATATATAAAATGCAATAGTTTATCGGTCGGTGTCGCAACTTTGTCGATTGTTGCGCTACCGGCCCCCAGATTTCAATAGATGATTATTTTAAAGTAATAATTAGCTCGACCGGGGATACCGACTCAAATATTTAAGAATAAATACGACTATCCAAAATGAAGTACATCGACTTATGTGGGAGTTACGACTATCTATATACGTTTTCTACAGACAATACTTTATCGTAGTTGTTTTTATACATATCTTCTTATGAACTGGGTAGTGTTTTGCGGTACAGACGCTGACACTGACTTTCAAGTTGCAATCTCCGCCTCTAAATTTTTTGAGTTTTCGTCAAAAAAACAAAATGTTTTTGGTAGCTCAATATATGTTAGAAATTATGTTATTGGTTAGTGTTTGATTTAACAACTGTTTAGGGTTTCGTTATGCTAATGTTAATTATTATTTTAGTTGTTATTTTTTTTTGTAAAGCCGAGTGCCACGTCTGTCAGCCGTACCCTGTTGTTGCTGTTACTTTCCTCGTTATAAGCCGTTGATGTTCCGTCTGGGGGTGTACAATAAGTCGTTGTATTCTTAAGTCAATAGCTTTAATATATACAGTATCTTCCACTTTTAATATAGTAAATATACAGTATAGCAATATTCCCCTTCTGCCACAGTACCTCAGTAATTATATACATATACAGTACATAAGTGATGCCGTAGGTTAGTGTAAGGTAACGGCGCGGCGCCGACTCGAACGCCCCAAGTATTATTTCGACGATATATATTTATTTAGATCGTTTATTTATCCAAACTCAGCCGTTGGACCGAGCCCCGCCGGCGCGGACGCCGACCGGTCGCTCTAACTAGTAACTTACATATAGTTCCGTAAATCGAAGTGCACTTACGTCTCTATAAAATAAGAAGTATTATAATAATATAGTTGTAGCGTGTCCCCGCTCGAGCGAACTTGTTGATTGCCCATTGCAGTAACTATATAAAAGTATTTACACTTACTATTGACATACAATATATCACTAGAATTAACTTTATCTACAGATGTAGTGCAGTGGTACAGTAAGTGAAAACTCGACTAGTTTGGCGTGCCCCGCCTTGACTATCCACTATCACGTGTCTACGGTCAGCTTATATTTCAAATCTAGCCGACTTTTAACGGATTGCGCCACTGTCTCTTGTTACGCTTGGCTGACACATTTTATACAGAAATATTTTTTTAAGAAAATCAATTTATATGTGAATGTTAATTAAGTGGCAATTCTAATTTTTAACTGCACTATATTTTTGCTGACACGTTTAGGTTAGGATTTTTTTATTTTGTAATTTAATGTATGTGATCTGCGTTTTTATTTCTATTTTTTGTCTCGTAACGATGCTCGCCCTGGATCCGTTGGTAACACATTCATTAATTTATTAAAGCATATATTTGGTTCGATCGGGGCGCGTGTCGTCCGCGACCGACTTGTGTTGTAAACGTTATTTGCCATTGCATCGTTGATCAAAGATGTTTTTAAGTTAGTTTTGTTATAGTTCGGACAAGAGGAGCGGTGTATAAAAATGTTCTATAGTATTGTGTATCGATGATAAGGTCTAGGAGGGCTCGCGCGTAAGCGACCTGTAGAGTTAGGAATCCTCTTCAAAATTGTTGTAAGGCAACCTCAGTCAAGACACTTAAAGTACTTGTTGTAGGTTGTATGAGAGAATTGACATGCGGTCCATTAGTTGCTACAATCTTTAAAGCCCAGTTCACATATAATTATATTTCTTTTATTCGCAGTACGATTCCGCTGTCAGCGCATGCTGTCGCGCTCACACACGCATAATCGAGAGTGTGCGAAACGAAATAGCATACTCTGACACTGCAGCCTTCCTGCGAATTGAATAGAACACACTCAAAACTATTTTACAAAACTCACAAACAACTGTCAAACATCGCCGCTATTTTGAAACTTCACGCGACGTTCGGAAATCGGTTGAAGTGACTAGTGGACTGGAGTTTTCTTGTTTTGATGTTGTTATTATTAAGGAATCAGCCGGGCTGCGGTACATATCAGTGCGGAGAGCCAGTACTCTAAGTATCTTCGAATCTGATCGGTAAATTGTTTTCGTAGAGCCCGATTGTGTTGGCACCGTCGCTGGAGTTAAAACAGAATGTAAAATTTATAAAATTGAATAAATTCGCAGTGATTCCATGGATAATGAGTATTTTTATTTACAATAAAACCCTTCAATAATTCCCTTTAACCCCTATCCAATTCTACGTATTATAATATTTTCAACGAATTACCTAATCATACTGAAAACTTTTATGATTTTATTATTAATGATGTATTCGAAAAATTCGTAGACAGAAGTATCCCGTGAATACTGCTTGTCTTTAAAAAAAATAGTAAGTATAATGTATTTTACAATATTTCGAACGAGTTTTGTGCGGTATAAAATCGTACCAACCTAGAATTTATCTTAAGGGTGCGTTTACAAATTTGACATAAATTAGCTTTTGTCGGTCCATTTTGTGACCAAATTAAACCAAAACCTACAAAACTAACCATTGTGACTTAAAGAGTACTTATTTATCCAAAATTGGTTTTAAAATATTAGAAAAATTTAGGTAAGCAAACATTTTCCAGACATCTTTTTGTAAAATTTGGTAGAAGATCTACCAAATTTTACAAAAAGATGTCGTGTTTAGGAACATTTTTCTGCTCTTATGTGCTTATTTTGTTTAAAACGCAAAAATAGCGGATATAAAAATTGATTTGGAAAAAGTCTCCTCAAAATTTTCAGTGTTTTGCTACTATGCATGAATCTTAATGCGTATCAACAAGGCTTATTTTATTTGGTCACTGTCTGCGTTTATTGGACATAACAATTCTAAAGAAATGTCAGTCTGTACTGGGCCGCTGTCAAACTACACATTTTGTAAATTAAGATGGTGAAAAAGTATCTCTTGTGCATGGTCTGCTAGATCATAATTATTATTATTAATATTAGGTCTTTGCCTATGAAATTGCCTTTTTGTATGAAAAAATTTAAACTAATTTTTTTCATGTATTTTTTATTTGTATTAATCGAAGTAATCACCCATGCAATCAATGCATCTTTGCCAATGCAGTGGCAGTTTATTGATGCCCTTCTTAAAGAAATCAGCTGGACGGGAGGCAACAAATTCTTCAAAGGCATTTTGTACTGCCTCTCGGGTATTGAATTTTTTTCCCGCCAAGAAGTTATCCAAATTCTGGAAATAGTAGTAGTCTGTAAGCGCAAGGTCTGGTGAGTAGGGCGGATGACGGAGAGCTTCCAACCCCAGTTCTTGCAACTATGTGACCGTCTGCTGTACAGTATGAATCGCGCGTTGTCGTGCAGGAGCAGCGGAGACGAGCGATGGACCAATGCTGGTTGGAGATGTGCCAGCTTCTCCATCATTGTGTTCAGTTCTTCACAGTACACATCTGGAGTAATGCTCACCCTGTTTCGTAAGAAGCTGTGATGAATCACACCGGCGCTAGACCACCAAACAGTGACCATCACTTTTCTAGGGGTAAGTTTTCGTTTAGGGCACTGTTTAGGTGCTGAACCAGGATCCAACCAACTTGCTGAGCGCTTGCGATAATCAAACAGAATCCATTTTTATCGCAGGTACAATGCGGTTCAAAATTCCTTCATTTGTGTGTCTGTTGAGCAGAGCAAGGCACGTCTCGACGCGTACTTCGCGCTGGCGATCATTGAGTTCGTGGGGCACCCATTTGTCAAGCTTTTTTATCTTGCCAATTTGACGCAAATGGACCAATATTGTTTTGACCCTAACGTCGAAAGCTGCTGCTAATTCAGCCGTAGATTGTGTATTATCAGCTTCCACAATCGCCTTTAATTCGTCATTGTCGACCAAAGTCTTCGGACGACCGCGAGGTTCATTTTTCAGATCGAAATTTCCAGAACGGAAGCGATCAAACCAATAACAGGTGGTGCGTTGGTTTGTAGTGTTAGTAAACGTCGTTGATGTTGCGTGCCGCTTGTGCCGCGTTGCTGCCACGACGGTACTCATATTCCATAATTACTCGAATTTTTAACGTATCCATGATGACGAAAAAGATTGAAATGCGATGAAAATGTAACACTAATCAATAAACAAATGACTACTTTTGGGAAAAGAATTCCATGCTTTTAAAATAAAATTAATTTAAAATTAGAATTCTTAGCAAAACAAAAATTATTTTGATTTGAAATGGCTAGTACTGCAGAACAGCAATTTCATAGGTAAAGGCCTATTATATCGACATCTACGAACTCTAAGCCGCGCGTAGCCCGTGCTACGAGTGTGTTGCGCCGCGTAGCGGATGCTACAGAATTTATAGAAGCAAGCTTCTGCCCGTGTCCACAGGTTAAAAAAAAGGCACAGATAAACAGCTACATAGTTTGAAGGTCACGTCAAAATTTATGAAGGATCGATTTGGATCGTTCAATGAAAGCTGTTTCTCTGTACGTAGATATAATTTCTTCTCTGTGCCGCGGCTTCGCTCACGTAAATCTCTACTCACTACTACTCACGTACTCCCCATAATAAGAGTCCATAAGATATTACTCTATGAAAATATGAGTAATAAACTACTCTGGCGGTGTCAACATCTGTGAGTTTGGGAGCGGAACTTAATTTATCAGACAGAATCTCAATATGCTGACCCCGTTGCAGCCTAGCGTCCAATTTAATTCCCAGAAAAGTTGTCATTTTTTTTTATTCAATTCTAACATTATCTATTTTTACTATAGAATTTACTTGCATAACATTAGGAGTAAAGAATCTTATACATTTAGTTTTGCTTGCGTTTAAAACTAGATTATTTGTATTAAACCAGTCATGAACTTTACTATGTGTTATTAACTTGTACTAGTTCACAATCCTTTCGGCCAACATTGAATAATAGCGATGTATCTTCAGCGAATAAGACCTCAGCATATCTATCTATCATATATCGTATATGATAGATAGGTATGCTGAGTATATACGAGTAGGTGAGAATATACCTAGTCTTGCATAAATACTGAAACAAAGGAAAAAAAATCTATTGCAAATAACATTTATTACTTTTCGAGTATGTTAGTTTAATACATAAATATAAAACAATTTAATATATAAAAAGCTTATTTGAAGTGGTCTCCATTGGCTGCAATATAGTCCCTTAAACGCTGGCCAGTTATCAATAGAAGCACGCACTCTTTCCATGGTAAAATTCTTCACTGCCAATCGTACGGATTGTTTTAGGGATTCCAAATTATCATGGCGCTTAGAGCAAGCCTTACTCTTTAAAACTGACCATAAATCATAATCCAGCTGATTAAAATCGGGACTAGACGACGGCCAGTCTTCAGCTCTGATGAAGTCCGAAACGTTCGTTTCCAACCAAGACTCTCTCGAGCTCTATGACCCGGCGCCGAGTCTTGCTGGAAGGACATTCTTGGTTATTGAACATGGTGTTGTTAAGGGGCTACCTTCTAAAGAATGGTATCTTGATACACTTGTGCCGATGTTTTGATACCTTTTTCACAAAAGTATGGCTCAGTCACTCCTTCATAGCTAATACCCCACCAAACCATCACTGACGTCAGATAGTGCCCACGTTGCACTCTTACGACTAATTGGGAAGCTTCCTTAGAGCTTTAAGCATAAATACGGTCTTTTTTTTTTTATTAAAATGTTGCTCAATTGTAAAAAAAATCTCATCCGTAAACAAAATTTTTTCATATAAAAATGACAGGTTCCAAATTCAAATGTCATATTTTGTTCATTTTTAATTGTAACAGTATTTATGGCCAGACTAAGTAGTAGGCGTATCAAACTGCTGATTTAGCAAAGATTTTAAAACTCAAGATAGGCCATAGCCTACATACATTTGACAGAACAAATCTTCATACAGTAAAAAGTTACGCCATCTTGGTTTTGACCAACTTCAAATGTCAGCTATCTTGTTTTCACCATACTTCAAATAAGTATATAAATAGTCATTTGGCCCCAAAAATATCAAAAGTGGGGCCATTTAACTGGAGACACTTTTGCCTCAACATGCCTCGTCTGTGATATAAACGTCTATGGGATTTAGCAGTATTTAGCATTTAGCAGTGTGTAGAACTTCAACTCGTCGCAACCGTGATGTAATTATAGTAACACGATAATATGACAATGGCTGTAATAAAGATGTACGGTTCATACACCTAGAAGTGCTGTTTGCTGAGTAAAACTATGTACGGTTCGTACACCTAGAAGTGCTGTTTGCTGAGTAAAACTATGTATGGTTTGTACACCTAGAAGTGCTGTTTGCTGAGTAAAACTATGTACGGTTCGTACACCTAGAAGTGCTGTTTGCTGAGTAAAACTATGTATGGTTTGTACACCTAGAAGTGCTGTTTGCTGAGTAAAACTATGTACGGTTCGTACACCTAGAAGTGCTGTTTGCTGAGTAAAACTATGTACGGTTCGTACACCTAGAAGTGCTGTTTGCTGAGAAAAACTATGTATGGTTTGTACACCTAGAAGTGCTGTTTGCCGAGTAAAACTAAGAGGCTGCTGCTAATATGTACAGATGCTAAAAGATAGAATGGTAAAAGATAAAATGCTATATTATGCTAATGAATTACACCAGTCCGCAATGCGTGACGGTTTTGCGTGAACTAATTTAAAACTAAACTAATATCTAAACTTAACCTAAAATGAGCGTGCGCGTGAAATATACAAAATTGATGATGATACGTTTATATTTTAGACTTTGTATGGTTGCACCGTAGATGCTCCCGGACGACAAGAGAAGTGGCGGCTGGATAATCATTCGATTGATGGAATGCTAGATGAGCTAACCTATTGACAAGGCGATAGAAACAATCTGCTAATGCAAAGTAACAGATGACAACCGACAATAATACTACTTAAAACTACAGGGTCCAAAAATAGGGGAAGTGTTTTTATTCACTTGCTCGCTACACTTAACACAACACTCTACTTGTTTGCTCATTTCACTTACACACTTATCACTTACACTAGCACTCACACATTGGTCGATCATGGCACGCGGAGGCGCCACCGGGCATTGCGCGGCCGGGCGGCCGGCGCATCCGGGGAGACCGGCGCGGCCGGCGCCGCAGGTTGGGCCCGCCACAGGCCTACTGCTGCTGCTAACACTACTGCCGTGAGACAGTATAGGGCGGCGTAGTGATTAATGTCGTGAGGCAACAATTTCCTTTCCATCTGCTCCGATGCTGTTTTCATCTCTTTGTTGCGAAAAAAATTCATTGTCTGACCTTGTGTCTAGTAAGTTAATATAAGACTTATTAAAATATAAGATTTTATACCCTAAGCATGGGAACCGAAAGCCGGAGGGGCCCGCGGCAGAATTTGCTACGGGCCCGGCATTTACTATTTAGGCGGCAGCGGAGCGACGCGTCCCTACTAGTTACACCGCACTAGGCTGCAGCGGAGCGACGCGTCCCTACTAGTTACACCGCACTAAGCGGCAGCGGAGCGACGCGTCCCTACTAGTTACACCGCACTAGGCTGCAGCGGAGCGACGCGTCCCTACTAGTTACACCGCACTAAGCGGCAGCGGAGCGACGCGTCCCTACTAGTTACACCGCACTAGGCTGCAGCGGAGCGACGCGTCCCTACTAGTTACACCGCACTAAGCGGCAGCGGAGCGACGCGTCCCTACTAGTTACACCGCACTAGGCGGCAGCGGAGCGACGCGTCCCTACTAGTTACACCGCACTAAGCGGCAGCGGAGCGACGCGTCCCTACTAGTTACACCGCACTAGGCGGCAGCGGAGCGACGCGTCCCTACTAGTTACACCGCACTAGGCTGCAGCGGAGCGACGCGTCCCTACTAGTTACACCGCACTAAGCGGCAGCGGAGCGACGCGTCCCTACTAGTTACACCGCACTAAGCGGCAGCGGAGCGAAGCGTCCCTACTAGTTACACCGCACTAGGCTGCAGCGGAGCGACGCGTCCCTACTAGTTACACCGCACTAAGCGGCAGCGGAGCGACGCGTCCCTACTAGTTACACCGCACTAAGCGGCAGCGGAGCGACGCGTCCCTACTAGTTACACCGCACTAAGCGGCAGCGGAGCGACGCGTCCCTACTAGTTACACCGCACTAAGCGGCAGCGGAGCGACGCGTCCCTACTAGTTACACCGCACTAGGCGGCAGCGGAGCGACGCGTCCCTACTAATTACACCGCACTAGGCGGCAGCAGAGCGACGCGTCCCTACTAGTATTACCGCAATGGAGTGCCGCGTCACATGTGCTCGATTCCTGGTGCATTACATTAAAAGAACTTACCTAGTCTACCAAAACACGTGGTCCCACTTACAATACAAAAAGCACGAGCAAGGGATCACACTCATCACTAATGGCTACTCACAATAAAAAAGTAAGGCTCCGAACATGACAAAACTCAAAATCTGAGGAATTAAAATATATCCCACGCACAAAACACGGTTGCGGCCAACCGAATCGCAGGCCTATAGGACTCCGAGCCGCAAAAATCTATTTACTCGCGTGGTTACCACGTTAACCGGCGGCTAAACGTAGTAGTAAGGGCGACGCCCCGGCCGTTAAATACAAATTATAATCTACCCACGCTGCAGAAGAAAATAGCGATTTCTTTTTATCCAATTTTGGTTGAAGCTTTAAACACTAGGTATTGAAGCCAGCACCCTCTGGCTAAAGGACAATGGGCAGCATCCTCCATTAGCAAAAAGATAACATAATAATATTATTATATTTTTGGATAGATCTTATTAATTGGAACAACAATTGTTTTGACAGCTTTGTTGTTAGTACTGTCCATTTGGAGTTAAGGGACTCTTATGAAAAACTCGCGACAGACCACGAGGAGCCTCCTCCCTTTAACCTGCAGCCTTGGGTGTGGTATTAGGTTAGGTTAGCCCACCAGACGGGAAAGTATGATTTTTCATTAAAGTTTACAAAAACCAATGCACATCCATATATGGAGGTGCAGTTTCCCAAAAGACGCGAAAATATAATTTTCATTAACGTTTTCAAAAACTAATGTAAATTCTGA
Source organism: Phengaris alcon alcon (assembly GCA_037179445.1). Classification (NCBI taxonomy): domain Eukaryota; kingdom Metazoa; phylum Arthropoda; class Insecta; order Lepidoptera; family Lycaenidae; genus Phengaris; species Phengaris alcon. The sequence goes on along the minus strand of JAYRCH010000048.1, from coordinate 301,886 downwards.
GTTTTGCCGGGAATGTCAATCAGCAACGTTGTTATATTTGTATTTCTTTCAACATTTGTGTTATTTTGGTTTTTAATGTGTTAAGAATAATAACCATTAGATATTAGTTGATGTGCACAAGTGTGGGCAAGTGGTACAACCACAAAAAGCGTGCTATTTTGTGTTCTCTCCCAAACTCCCTAGGAACTTTGGAACGAACACAAAATAGCACGCTTTTTGTAGTTTGTAGCTTAAGTAAGCTTTACTGAATCTGAACTTTACTGAATCGACTGACATGACTCATTGACTGCACTGACTTAATTGGACTTTGACTAGACTTTGGACTTGATGATATGGAGATACAGTGTTGAAAATTTAAACGAGGAATCTATTTCCTGCATTTTTAACTTGACACTGGCAAATGGTTATAAGCTGCCGCCATTCATTTCAGAATGAAACAAAACAAAAAATAAGTTGGCGACTGCACATGAGCATACAGTATTACTGAATTTGGCAGCGAATTTATATGTTGGCGACTAAATTACTAAACTGGCGAAAGCACTCAGGTGACAAAAAATACAAAAATCGGCACATAAAAGGTGGCGAAATTTAATCCAAACGGGCACCGAAAATTTACATAATTTCCGAGTTGGCGACCATTATAGATTGGGTTTACATATTAAGGGCTGCTAAAAATTAAATTTACAAGCTACGGAAAATAGCATTTTTTGGGTACTGTTAGTTTGTTTTCCTTTGATATAGGTGTCATTTTCAATGTTTTTGGGGGTGCTAAATAATATGAAAATTTGAAATTTCAAAATGGCGTAATTTTTTTTTATTTAAATTAATATGCGTAACCTTTTCCAGGTTTTTGGGGGTACTAGATTACAAAATCGTTTTCCAATTTCAATTTCCAAATGGAGAATTTTTATTCTTCGTAAAAATTACATTAGTACCTACTAATTTAAAAGGACGCTGATTAGGATTGATGATTATTATTACAGTATGTTATGTAGTTCGAGATACCAGCTATGTTAAAGCTATAGAAAATTTTAGAAATTCAGGATTTTTCAAAAAATCTCTTATCATAAAGAAAATACGTGGTTACTCGGCTACTATGGGGGAGAAAATTTTCATTCTTTTTTCAGTACGATGCACAGTTTCCTAGATAAAAGCGATTATAGAAAAAAATAGATGGCAATGCTCAATACTTTGAGACACAAACGATGTATAATGCTATAGAAATGTTGTAAAATTCAGGATTTTCTAATTTCTTTTTCTCCCATCATGAAGAATATATGTGGTTGCGGCATTGCAAAGGGGGAGGAAATTTTCATTATTTTTTTAGTAGGATACACCGTTTCCGAGATAGAAGCGATTATAGAAAAAAATATGATAATGCTCTACTTTGAGATACGAGCGATGTATAAAGCTATAGAAATGTTGGAAAATTCATGATTTTAAATTTCTTTTTCTCCCGTCATGAAGAAAATGTGTGGTTGCAGGGATAATAAGGGGCGCAAATCTTCATTTTTTTGTCAGTATTTTTCTCACCGTTTCCGAGATAGAAGAATTTTACAGAAATTAAAATACATCCACCATTTTGAAATTTCAAAATGTTTTATTTGTAATTAACATCCTCTTAAGCCTAGAATAGGACACAGGATTCATGTTATTGAAAATTCATCTTTGAAATTAAAAATGGATATAATTTTTGTATTCAGTACCCGTAAAAACCTCGAAGACGACACTCGTATCAATTTTAGAGAAAAACAACAAATTGTCGCCATTTTGAAGTTTCAAAATGAATGTATTTCTGTAATCAGCACCTCTAGAAACCTACAAAAGGACACCCATATTCATTTTTATAAAATTTGTCCGCCATCTTGGAATTTCAAAATGGATGTCATTTTCGTATCCAGCACTCCCAATTTAAAATTAAATATGGGAAATTGGTTTCGCTACTTTACGTTTTTTTATGTGCGCTTGTTTTACTGCTTATTATGTTTTTTGAATTACCTACATCAGGGAAAATATATGTACCTATTCTTAAATTAAATGTGTACTCTCAAATTGTCACCAAGATGGTTATATTTTGTTCGCCAAAATAATATCTGTCTGCCAGTTTGGAATATTAGTGAACAAAACTGCTATTATTTAGTCGCCAGATTTGGAATTATTTGTTCCTTACATTCTTTAGCCAACTTGGTAACTCAACAAAAATAATAAAAAATAAAAAACTTCTCGGGCGCCCCATCGTTGAATCGGCGGTTGAATAGTTGTACCAAAAAACAATTAAATTACGTGCAAAAAATATATGTTGGTCTCTTTTTAATGTTTTGAATATTGAAGCTAATGAAAAGGATAACAAATCCTATATACATAGTTATAAGCTTTACCCTCGTTGAGTTCCGCCACCGTTCTACGGTTGAATCGGCGGTTGAGTAGTAGTACCAAAAAACAATTAAATTACTTGCAAAAAGTATATGTTGGTCTCTTTTTAATGTATTGAATATTGAAGCTAATGAAAAGGATAACAAATCCTATATACATAGTTATAAGCTTTACCCTTGTTGAGTTCCGCCACCGTTCTACGGTTGAATCGGCGGTTGAGTAGTAGTACCAAAAAACAATTAAATTACTTGCAAAAAGTATATGTTGGTCTCTTTTTAATGTATTGAATATTGAAGCTAATGAAAAGGATAACAAATCCTATATACATAGTTATAAGCTTTACCCACGTTGAGTTCCGCCACCGTTCTACGGTTGAATCGGCGGTTGAGTAGTAGTACCAAAAAACAATTAAATTACTTGCAAAAAGTATATGTTGGTCTCTTTTTAATGTATTGAATATTGAAGCTAATGAAAAGGATGACAAATCTAATATACATACATTTATAATCCTAACAAATAACAAAGCGATAGCCAATTGAAAACAACACGAGTGGTGTCAAATTGCTTTCATTGTTCAGTACACTTCGAGGCTGGATTACAGTGTGTTGTGAAGTGCAATTTTGTTGAGAATGTTTTTAGTTAGTAACTAATTTTATCTAAAATAAAGGTAATATAAATTTTCGTCATAGTTTTGCTATTACGAACTTGATTTTTATAATTTAGTTACGTCCATATTCCAACTCAAATAATAACCTTTACAAAAACAGTTTTGTATTTTAATAAGCTATGAATATTTCTCGTAATATTTAACTTTTAATAATATAAAATATTATTAACGATTGTTTTACTATAATAAAAGAACTAGTTAGTGTTATAAACAAATCAGAAAATAAAAAATAATAAGACTATGTTTGCTATTAACCGTCGTACGGCGTCGGGACGCCAGGCATTTTCAAAACAAAATGGCGGCGATAATTCAAATTACTAATAAACATAGACTCGCGGAGTCGCCTAAAAAGTCGGTTTTATTTTCTACATACAACCCACTTTTTTATTTTCGTATAAAAACATAAAAACTGTATGATAGATTTAACTGTAAATAAATAAAATATAACTATACTTATTATTTAAAATCTATAATCTAAGGTACTAATATTTTGGAACGAAATTCCTTATGGGGCGATGCGGAGGGGGAAAAAACATCCGTAACTTAATATACTTATTTAATTATTTATTTATTTAATAGATACACCAACAAGGAACAAACATTATTAAAAGCTAAAATTGCACATTCATGTTGTTTACACATCTAAATGCTGCCTTAATTATAGGTGTAATACAACTTGCATCTTTTATAAGTACTAAGCATAATTTCAGGGAGATTAAGTTACTATGAATTAATATAATTTACAAATTAAACATAAATAAATCAATCACTTAAGTAATAAACTAAGAATTTAAATGGTTGAAACTAAACAAAGTTGTTCGACAGTAATTGTTCAATTTTATTGCGTTCTTATTATTTTTTTTAAATTCAATTAATTTATTTGAGAATATACAGGCCTCGGTCGTACATGATATATAATTGTTATATGTCCTGCACATTCTATTAACCGGTGAAGATTGCCCCAAGTTCGTTTTAGCAAAGTTAATGTGGAATGGCTTGTAACAATTTTTTCTGGGTGTCCTACTTGGCACATTAATGGATATTTACGAAGTAGTTGGTTGCAATCAATAACACCTGTTACTAGCTTGTGCAGAAAAACTAAATCCAAATATTGCCTACGATCTAAAAGTGGTTCCATCTTGAAGAAGGTTAATCTGTCTTTATAATGTGGTATTTTTTTAGCCAAGCCATGTTTAAAAGAGAGATGCCATAGGAATCGTTTCTGAACGCGTTCTATGCGATTTGTATAAATGGCGTAAAGAGGGTTCCAGACAGTGCTGCAATATTCAAGTTCGCTGCGTACTAGGGCGTTGTATAAAATTATGGTGGTTAAGGGATTTTTAAAACTTACTGAATTACGCTTGATGAATCCTAGCATTTTCAGACTATGGCAAACAATGTTATCTACATGTTTATGCATCGGTAATTTTGAATCTAATATTATACCGAGATCCCTTATTTCTTGTACTTGACTAAGTGTATTGCCGTCAATATTATAATCTATAACCCAGGAAGCCTTACGTTTTCACGAAAAGCGGATATGGTAGCATTTGCTAATATTTAGGTCCATTAGATTGTTTCTACACCAAGTAGTTAAATTATTTAGATCGCTTTGAAGTTCACGTCTGTCACGAGTTGTATTAATAGTTTTTTTAATTTTGAGGTCATCAGCAAAAAGGTAGAAATCAATATGAATGAAACAAGTGGAAATATCATTAATGAAAATATTAAAAAGCAAGGGTCCCAACCTAGAGCCCTGTGGAACTCCGGGTAGAGTTGGAAAAGGATCTGATGTGAAACCATTTACCACTACAGTTGATGTTCTACCAGATAAATACGACTTAATCCAAGATAACATAGAACCTGCGACTCCAAATCTACGCAGCTTAGTCAAAAGTACGTCATGGGAAACCCTATCGAAAGCCTTGCTGAAGTCGGTGTATATAACATCAACGCAATTTTGGCCATCAACGGACTCCATCAAATCAGCAACAAAAGTGACCATGTTTGTGGCAGTAGATCTGTTGCCTACGAATCCATGCTGGTTTTCAGATATATAAGGTTTTACGTGCCAAAATAGGATAGGGTAAATTAACTTTTCAAATACCATCCCAAAAGCTGGCAAAATTGAAATGGGACGGTAGTTTTTAATATTGTGCTTATCACCGGCTTTGTGGAGTGGTAAAACAAGTGCTTGTTTCCAGACATTAGGAAAGTGACCATTGCGTATAGAATGATTAAAAATATGGTATAATGGCAGGGAGAGACCTTTTGCACAAGTGTTTAAAAAAAATTACATTAAGTTATATTCGAGGTATACCTCGTAGTATACCTCGAATATAACTTAAAATTAATATTTTTATAATAAGGAACTTCGTTCTTCTCGGTATCCGGTGTCCCACGACACCACACAGCTTTTTATGTAAAATAGTCAATTGAGTTAATTTTTATGCCTAACAAACATTTTAAAAAATTGACTAAAGACAACTAATATTTTTATGTAAAATAGTCAATTAAGCTAATTTTTATGTCTAACAAAAACATTTTAAAAAATTGACGAAAGACGAGTCCAAACATTTTTTGTTCGTAAGTTTTCACATAACTGGGATATTTTGTTAATTTTTCAAACAATTTTTAATAACTCTAGAAAAACTTAAGGAATGTGTATTTATTTATTTTGGTTCTATATCTTGTGTAGTTTTTGACAAAACAGCTCATATGTAAAAACATCAAGCTGTTAAACTTTTATCAGCCTGTTAAGTAAGAGTCGTATTTATAGCGTTTTTTTTTTTGTATTCTAACATTTTTAATGATCGGGCCACTTAATATACATGATTTTTTTTTAAATAAATTCTTTATTAGGTAAGGTTTAATAGGAGACCACAAAAAATACATTTTATGTGGATTTATCAGGTCCTTTTTGTTTTTATTTCAAGGCTTTTGAACTCGCGTCTCTTGCAATGATTATTTTTGAATTTCTTAAGCAGAGGAAATTGTGTCTTATTTATAATATAAATAACTTGTTTTTAATATAATTAGTCTATTTATAATGTGTCTAGCGTCTTAGATTGTTTTTTGAATGCTTTTTTCGACAACAAAGGTGTGATTTTACAAACTTGTGCGATTAGACGTTCGAAATAATTCCCCTTGGGAATTGTTTTAGATTATAGTAAATAATTAGTAAAGCAAATTTTACGTAGAATCCGAATATATTAATACAAGCTAATGCTTTCATACGAATTTTCGTCGAAATCTGCATTTTAGCGCTGACCGGCAACTTAGGTCATACGTCAGATTTGAAGGGCCTGACGACCTATGACATAAACACTAGGGGGTGCCCGAGAGGGTGATTTAGTATTTTATATTTGGTTTTTTCATACCCAAAATTTTATTGCTTTGTCTCAACTTTAAATACATGCCTTTATAATAAAAAAAAAAAAAAGGAAATTCTATTTCCCGTTTTTTTATCGTGACACTCAAGTTTAAATACATGCTTTTATAATTTAAAAAAAAAAGGAAATTCTATTTCCCGTTTTTTATCGTGACACTGGCAATAAAAATAAGTTTTGCCGGGGAATTCAATCGGTGACGCTGTGGTTTTTCTATTTCTTTTATAAATTTGTGATATTTCGGTTCTTACTGTGTCATATTGGTAGAATATTAACCAATAGAATATAGTCGGTAACGTGCACAAGTGTGAGCAAGTGGGACAACATTAAAAAAACGTGCTATTTTGTGTTTCCTCCAAAGCTCACTAGGAACTTTCTGAATCGACTAACTCATTGACTGAACTGACTATTTATTTGGACTTGACTAGACTTTATACTTGACGATTTAGGAATACATTGTTGAAAATTGAAACGAAAATTATATTTCCCGCCTTTTTAACTTGACTGTAGCTTATATTTAAATAGCCGACGCCATATATTTAAATAAAATAAAACTGTTTAACTGTCAGTGTCAGATGTCACAAATCAAAATATTTCAATGTCATAATTGCGGCTCCATGTGGTCATTCTCACTGCAGGATTTTGGATTTGATAAAAACTTATCTTATTTTAACTATTTATCTAATAATTGTTATAAAATGAAATAAAATACATAAAAAACTTTACAGCTAGCTACAGCTATTATACTCAAAACCATATTTCGTGGTCGTCTTGTAACGGTAAGTTTCTAGTAAAGTTCGAAACTTTTTTAATGTTTTGTTTATTTTACTTAAAGTACAAAAAGTTATACCTTTTGCAATTGCACATGCAACAGTTTTAATACCGTAATAATTCAAAGCACTTTTAATAAAGCAATGTAAAGATTGTCTATAGACAACACTTTTTTGGCATTTTCGATCCTAGTTAAAAGTCGAAAAGTTAAAAAAGTATTTTTCCTGCCGTGAAGTTTTGTCTCTCGCTACTTCATCTACCTCATTCATATTTTAACATGTCTGTATTTTTCAGTGTTTTTTTCTAACATAAACTTGATAGTTTGAATTCCTAAGTTCTATTCACCATAGCCCACAATGGATGCTTATGACATATTTAAGAAGCTCACTAAAGGCCTCACTTTTAAGCATAAGGTCTTAGGAATAAAAAGTAATGTAAGTATAATTTTCAAATTAATAATTTACTGTTTAATAACTATTACTTTTACATCTTAATCTGATGTCATATTATACTTTAGCTGCTAACAAATTACTACTTTTATTAAATGTTAAATTTTTATGGGCACTGTAACCAGATTTTTATCTTTTAAATTGTCAGATACAAAACACAAAGCCAATTATAAAAGACTCCGATGTTAAGGAGGAACCAAAGGATGTCAAAGAAGAAACTAGCGATCAAGATTTTGAAGATGATGCCGATTCAGATGGAGAAGAAATTGATGATTGCGTAGATATGAAATCGGAGAGTGAAAGTGATGTTGAAATGGAAATTATTAAAGGTGTTCCAGCAAAAAAAGAAAAGGAAAAGAAGAAAAAAAGTAAATTAACACCAGAGGAACTGCAAAAGAAATTAGAATTAGAGGAGGTATAAAATAATTTGTAAGAACGTGTGGATGTTGGTTACTCTTTCGTGCAATAACCACAACTAATACATACTATTTTAATGAAATTAGGTATGGTACTACTTTTCACCACAGCAAAATGTATGGTTTCCGCGTGATTCATTTTTGTGCGTACGAAGTTGCAGGCAACATCTAGTTTATAATAAAAGCTTTAATGCAGTCAATTTTAGTAAATACTTCCAGAGGTGCTATGTTTATATTCAAATTAAAAACAAACAATTCATTATAACATATAGTTATAGGTTATAAACTTATAAAATGAACTTAGTGGACACCGCTGTGTTTCTAGGTATAACACTAGATAGCAAATTACAGTGGGGTCCTCATAATATTACTAATCTTACAGATAGGCTCAGTTCTGCAGCATATGCAGTCAGAAAAATTAGAGAAATTTCTGACGATGATACTCGTGACGATCGCACACCATGTGAATAGGATGACCACCTGCAAGGCTACTTCTATGTACTATTGTACTCTTATTATGTAGTTTTAGTCATAACACTGTTATATACCATCTTTATTCTAAAATAACAGAACGGTGGTAGGCATAATTTATACTGACATTCAGAAAGTGTATAATAATACCAATCGTGAATAAATTTTTTTGACTTGACAACTACTATATTTATTCAATAAATTATATAACCAAAATATTGGTCCAGCTCATCCATATTTTATAGGCAGAAGCTTAACATGATTTTAAAATTTTCTAAAATATTTTCAGCAAAACCGTTACCGTAATGAACATGGTATAAAGGCAGTGGGTCGCCACATACCTCCCGTGCTGCACGAGTTCAGTGACCTGCAGGCCAAGTACAGTGTACCACAGGGACTGGTGGACACTGTGATGGAGTGTGGGTACATGGAGCCAACACCAATACAGAGACAGGCCTTGCCTTGCTTATTGGAGGTAAATATTATTCATTAAAAGCAAATTTTCGGCAAAAGTTAAAATGTAGATGTAGATCCTACTACTATTATAAATGTGAAAGTTTGTGAGGATGGATGGATAGATGTTTGTTACTCTTTCACGCAAAAACTACTGAAAGGATTTCAATGAAATTTGGTATGGTAGTAGATTATGCTCTGAATTAAAACATAGGATACATTTATCCCGAAAAAGTATAGTGTTTTCGTGGGATACTGCAGTTACGTGGGTGGAGCCACGGGCACCAGCTAGTACTTTATAAGCTCATGAAGCAATAGTTATTGAATATACTGTGTAAGCCAACCCTACTTTACCCATGTTTTTAAACTACGACGAAAACAGAAGCGTGTTATAAGTTTGATTTGTCTGTCTGTGGAACCGTTTGGTTCCAGTATTTTTGTTTGAAAGCTGACATGGTCGAGAGTGTTCTTTAACTATAACTCATCATCATCAGCTCGCTGGGATGCTTGACAATTCAGGGGTTACTCATCAATTAATAACAGTAACTGTCTTGGTTTCTGTAAGTTACTCATTCATGAAAATATTGAAATAATTCTTACCAATAAATAAAACAAAGGTATGATGAAATAATTAAAAACGCAATTATGTGCTAATGTATTTATAATAAAATTTTCAGGGACGTCAAATAGTTGCATGTGCGCCGACCGGCTCAGGCAAGACTGCAGCGTTCCTCCTGCCTCTGTTCCACATACTCGGTGCACCTCAGGGCGGTCCCAGAGCCCTAATCCTCTGTCCGACTCGTGAGCTCGCTCATCAGATATACAGAGAGGCATTAAGGCTGTCTGCATTTACACAGTTGCGGTGTACGGTGATTAAAAGTGTTAAGGAGAGTAAGGTTAAGGAGAGAGAAGCTACTATTAGAAAGAGTGGTATGTTAATTTTGATATTGGCAAAGATTTTCTATTTCTTCTACTTTTAGTTTACATGATACACCCTATTACTAAATATGTATAAGTTTGCGAGGATGGATGGTTGAATCTTTGTTACTAATTCACGCAAAAACTACGTAACGGATTGTGGTGAAATTTGTGATGGAAGTAGTTTTAGCTCTGTATTAACACATAGGCTACTTTTTATACCGAAAAGAAACAGCGCTCCTGTGAAATATTGTCGCTCCTGTATTTACGCGGGCAAAAGCTAGTCCTTTATAAACTTGAGATATATGTTTAGTTCATTTAACTGACATACTGAATAAGAATTTTAATATTTCAGATATAGTAATAAGCACACCCAACCGATTGTGTTATCTTCTCAATCAGGAGAAGGTGGGCATCAGCTTAGACAAGTAAGTTTCTGTACTTGTAGGTCACATAATCAAATATCAATTTTTAAATGTAAAAATAGATTTGAAAACGCTTTTTAAAGTCATTCCAAAATAGTCAGCATCAATGAAGTTGAAAAAATAAATAACCTAACCAAGAGACATGCCTAAGGACGTTCCGTAACTGTTAACGCGCAATAGGTTTCCGTTGAATTGCTTCAAAGTTATTGGCCTATCTGGCTCTATATAATTTTCCTAGAGTTTTTAGCATGATCTATCAGCATTCAGCATGGAAACTTACAAGTTTCTATCTCCTATAGTTTAGAAATGTCAGGGGAGGACCAACTTATAAAACTCTTTGGACCCCACACCCAAGGGACCAGAATGAAATAATATTATTAATAATACTGAAGCTAGAAGGGTGGATAGACAGAGGGACAGACTGAGCGAAACTATCAACTTTACATAAAAGGTTATTATTTTAATGACATAAGGATGAATTTATTCTAGAGTCCAATGGCTGATCATAGATGAAGCGGACAAGATGTTTGAAGGCTCAACAGAGGAAGTAGACACTTTCCGGCAGCAACTCGATGTCATCATGGCTAATCTCCCAGCCAGGCTGGCTAAGGACCAAGCTAAGCATGTGACGAGACTGGCCATGTTCAGCGCGACCCACACGCCCGCTATCGCCAAATGGGCCCGCCATAATATGCGTGGGCTTATTAATATTACTGTGGGGCATAGGTTAGTTTAATTCATTTATTTATGTATAAACGCCAACAGCATTACGAAAATACTAACAGCGGCTATTACTCAATATAGTCTTACTACTCTATTTTACATATTATATAATCAGTTGACAATTTTAAAAGGCTATCAAATTATTTTAAATACATATTTAAAATAATTTGATAGATTAATTATGAAGAATAAATTATTTGAAATAAATATATACAATACATAAAACATTGTCACAGGCCAAAAAACTTTTTTGACATTTTTTTTTTACTTTTATGAATAGAGAAACACAACATTGAAATTTGGAGTCAATGCAAATGTGTGAATGCACTGTTTTTTGCAGTCACTTAAAAGCTATTATCCTGTTGTGATATAATATTTATTGCCAGTTTCTACATAATGTTAACCACAGCATTATGTGTACTATTTACCATAGCTGGACATTAACTCGTTAATCCGTTAATCGTTAATTAACGAAGTTAACATTTTGATTAACGGATTAACTTTTAAGTTAACTTTTAAAAATGTTAACGGACACGTTAACTTCCGTTAATATGCAGAAGTCCGTTAATCGTTAGTCCAATGCCTAATAGTTAGCGCACGGCACCGACAAGTGCCGGGCGGCGCGTGGCAGCGAGTGAAACAAAAACAAAACTAGATATATTTTGCCGGCGCGTGCGAGTGAGAAAGAAAACTGCGAAGAGATTTGTTTCGTTTGATCATTTCATTACTTAGCGCCGGTGCTTAGAGTGACGAGTGTTTTGTTTGTTTGTTTGTTTGTTGTTATTATAAATTACTGTCAGTGATCATTTGCGTGTTGATAATTGATGAATGAATTAGAACCTAAACCAACCGGTTTTATAAGTTCACTAACGCAACGATATAAAGATGCAATTTTACACATATTAACGATTAATGTTACCTTGCGTTAATTCTTCCGAAATGTAACGCTTTAACATTTAACGAAGCTATAAGCTAGGAACTTACACATACGACTTTGAGCTGAGGGAAGTAGGTATATAGGTTAATGTGAGGGCTGGAGAAATCTGGGACTGACCTTATTGTTGAGCTGGTGGTTCTGTATCTGGGCGGAGGTTTCTTCTCACTACACTACACAGCTGTTGAGCGGATTATCGATAGATTTATCGCGGTTCGCCGGCGAATTTGGTATTATATTAACGAGCACAAATAAATATGCGCACACGCGTTCGCGTTCACTAGGTTTCGGGATGAGCTGAAAATGCATCCGGCGCGGAAGGAGATCTCAATGCAAGTGTTCGTCACTCTCTGACAGCGCCCCCGAGTCGGTCGGCCATACATCACGTAGTGATGTCCTTTGTGTTTATTCTAAACGTCGCGCTAGGGTTGGCGCGAACAGAAGCTAACTTTTTTTATAGCGGATTAACGACTAACGAAGTTAACTATTTTATTAACGGTGCCCGGCTATGCTATTTACTATATTAGTATTTAATATTATATAGAGGAAAAGTTTGTTTGTTTGTATTGAATAGGCTCCGAATCTATTGGACCGATTTTGATGAAATTTGGCAGAGATATAGAGTAGACCACGGGGAAGGACCTAGGCTACTTTTTATCGCTGAAAAATGTACGGTTTCCGCATGTTTAACTATAGGTGTTAGGATAATCGACACCTATTATAGTTTATACGCGTATATTGTCACTTATTAACACGACACAGCTTTCGTGAAATAGGTACACATAATTAGATTTGAAAAACTAATTACATAAAATTAAAGTAAGGCCAACGAGACGAGATAAAAAACGTAAATAAACGGACCGCTACTAAGTTGCATTATGAAAGTGAGTTAATATTATATTTGTCCTTATCACTCGTATGCAATAATGACGTCAGTTGGTCGACGACAGCTGTCGTAGCGTGTTTCGTGGTACAGGAAAGCGGCCAGTGCCGCAGTTGTCAACATTTGGTCCGCCAAATAATTGTGAACAAGTTAATTCCTGTTTGGATTGCGTTCGAAGTGATACATATTTTTTCGTCTCCGTATTTACTTGGTTTTTTGTTGTTATTATTCCATTTCGGTTAGTTTTATTTTTGATTTTTGCTGTTATTGTGAGTGCTTAGTTGTTGATTTTAATTATGGAATCACAGCCTGGCGGTAATAAAAGTCGAGGACAATTTTTATAGCAATATTGACAACATGATTGATAATACAATAGATAGTTTCATCATAAACACAGCTGACTCGGACTCTTCCGACGAATCATCTTTGTCTAGTACAGATGACAGCGATTAAAATTCGAACTTTATAATAATTTATTCAAATAAAAATGTTTTGAACCCCTGAAAATTTGTTTACATTCTTTATCTCGTCTCGTTGGCCTTACTTTATATGCGCGCACGCAGCCATCGGGACCGAGGTTCATTTCAGACAGTTTAACGGGTCGCTTGAAGCCTGCGCCTGCGCATCCTGAAGTAGGTACTACCTATACGCGCCGCACCATATGCAAATTACAATTTATAAAATGTTATATAAAAATACATCGCCACATAACTTTTACCCGCACGAAGACGCGGGCAACATCTAGTATTAAATATAGACGTGTAGGTATTATTTATGTTCAGAAACGCCGCGTCTAGTCTAGTGGAACAAGAGCTCTTGTTCTGTGGCAACGAGAATGGAAAATTAGTGGCATTCAGACAACTGGTGCAGAAGGGACTCAAGCCGCCTGTGTTAGGTAAGACTTACTTCAATCTGTAAATATATAAAACACTGGTATTGTCTACATCATAACTCTGGGTTCGGACTGAGTTTTGCCAAGCATCAGTTCATCTTAATTAAGACAAAGGGGGTAAAGTACGCGCCACACCGCGTACGTGTCCCGCCTGCACTGGTCCGGTCAAGGTCGAGGACGTCGTGGACTACATCCGAAAGGAGACGTTTTTCACCTTAAGGGTCTAACGTCTGGAGTCTCGCCACAAGATCAACTTCAGTTCAGTTCCTTTCTGGCCGACGGACGTAGTCTACCGGAGGTTTCAGGGAAGGCTCCCCAACGAAGCGCGCATCACGTCGCCGAAAAATGACAATACGTGATAAACTACAGTGTGCGTGTAAGAGTGAATGTGAATAATATAGAAAATATGATTTATGTATAGTATTGTATATTATAAAATTGTGTGTGTGTATAGTATAAAAATAAATATCCGTTGTCTGATACCCGTAACACAAGTTCATAAGTTGCACGGGATCGGACTGGACGTTATATATAATAGTATATAATTATGTATATTCGTTTAGTATCTATTTTTATGTGTGTCTGAATAAATTGATTTGATTTGATCTCCTTTTGCGTGTGTGAAAATTTGAAGGTGATGTCTGTCATGATAATAATCTGTATGCTAAGCTATATGGAACCTATTGCACTGTAAAGGCGAGCGCTCACTTGAGACACGACAGTCTTAAGACTATTGCATTACAAAATATTTAAAGAAGATGTGCTCACTTGAAACAAAACGTCTCATATACGAAACTGTCTCGTGAGATAAGTATGTCGTGGTCGCCCGCGCCCTTAGAGCTGTATCACATTAAATATTGACTAATTTATATTTCAACTTTCTGTCCGTTGTGTTACAGTGTTCGTCCAGAGCAAGGAGCGCGCTAAAGAGCTGTTCAAAGAACTTATCTATGACGGTATCAACGTCGATGTCATTCACGCCGACCGCACGCAGACGCAGGTAAAAAAAACCTTTATATCTATCCCATGCAAATTGTACATTACGCCGGGATGAAAATAGCCCATATTAAGACGTCCGTTACGTTTTTAAAATTGTGCGAAATCGATAATGGCAAAATTATCTCATAATAACGTCGCTTTTCACTCCACCGCACACGAGTCGTTTAGAGTAATAAATTCATTAAATATCCAGCCGTTTAATAAGTAACATGCATTTGTTTCAAATCAGCAAAATTATTATATTTTTAACGACCTCACTTTTGTGATGACTGTATTTCGTCAAAGGTTGATCGTAGATATGCCATTGCAAACACAATATTTCCCAGCTTATTATATACTTTTCGAAAAGCCAATTAAAAAAATATGCATATTGAATTTTGGATGGAGCTACGACAGCAAAACTAACCCCTGATTTTGTTATTATTAGCAGGATATTATTTTTGTATGGCACTGGCCTCTTACTCATACTCTATTCTTATTCTAGCGTGACAACGTGGTGCGTAGTTTCCGCGTGGGCCGCATCTGGGTGCTGATCTGCACGGAGCTGATGGGGCGCGGCATGGACTTCCGCGGCGTCAACCTCGTGGTCAACTACGACTTCCCGCCCTCCGCCATCGCCTATATACACAGGTGAGAGAGAAAGTAAGAGATGGTGTGCGTACGCTCAGTACGTGTATATGCAATCGTGCGAGCGTACGAGCTTGCGAGCGTGCGTGCGTTCGACCGTACGAGCTTGCGGGCGTGCGTGCGTGCGAGCATACGAGATTACGGACGTGAGTGCGAGCGTACGAGTTCTTATGAATTTTTTTGCTAAATAGTGCCCTGTAAAATCTTATACTTTCAACGAGCCAATCTTGTATATATAATCGGAATCTCGAAAATTGCTGCAAGTAATACCATAAAATTTAGTGTACAGGGAGTTTTGAGGGAGAAAAATCGATCTAGTCTTATCCCTAGAAACTGCGCATTTTTTAAGATATATGTATATGTTTTTCCTTTGTCGTGCAAGAATATAATATCAATAATTTCGACTCTATTATGTCAGTCGGATTGGCAATTTGGTATGTGTATGTATAATTTTTGCTTCGTTCAGAAATTCGAAATCGGGTTCAAAAGTCAGATAAATATTTTTGTGATTCTTTTAATTTTTTGATGTGTAACATTTTTCCTCTAGCTTTCTAGCAATTGTCGGAGGGATTTCGTGAAATAAGACAGCAGTGTGTAACAGGAAGTCGCGGAATTTGATTTGACCAATGAGCGCGCGGTGGTAGAGTTGGCCGTCAGATTCGAATAAAATATTTCAATATTTAGCTTTTTCATTTGTGACGTTGATTTCTGTCACTGCTTAATGGAAAAGATTCCGATATGATTTTTTATCATAATATTAGGTCAGTACATATGAAACTGGCGTTCGATTTTTTTAAACATAATATATTTATTTAATCAAAATACGTGGGCGGCACTGAAAATTTCGGGAATCAAGGAAGTGACACAACATTACTATTTAAAAATGTATTTATTGCTTTTCGAAGTATTCTCCGCGAAATTTGACACATTTTTCCATACGATGGAACCAATCATTGAAACAACCATTCCATTCGGAAGTTGGGGTCTCCAAAATGGCCGTTTTGTAGGCGACACAGCTTCTTCAGGTGATGAAAATCTCTGACCACGCAATTTATTCTTTATTTTAGGGAAAGTATAGAAATCATTAGGGCTTAGGTCGGGGCTGTACGGCGGATGGTCTAATAATTCTATGATTTCTTGCTCTAAAAACTCTTTTGTTCTGAGCGCGGTGTGAGAACTCGCATTGTCGTGATGGAGGATGATGCGGCGGTTGCAGTTCTCTTTACGGAGTTCAGAAACGACCTGTGGCAAACAAATGTTAGCATACCATTCTGCATTAACCGTTCTTTGTCCCTCAAGAGGAATAGTTGCAACATGGCCGGTTTTGGAGACAAACGTGGCCACCATTTTTTTTGCAACACTCCGTGAACGAACAATTTTTGTTGGCTTTAACTCATTTTCGAACACCCAAACTCGTGACTGGTTTTTTGTTTCGGATTCGTACGCGTATATGCAGGATTCGTCACCTGATACGATGTTGTATACAGCATTTGAGGATCCTGCGTGGAATCTTTCGAGAGTTCTGACGCACCAAGTAACGCGAGCCGCTTTTTGCTCTTCACAGAGCAAATGCGGTATCCATCGGGAAAACAACTTTTTTACACCTAATTATTCATGCAAGATTATTTGTATTTGACTCATGCCAATGTCTAAAGTTGCCTGAATTTCGCGGTATGTCACATATCGATCTTCCTCAATCAGCTTACGCACAGCATCAACGATTTCTTGGGTGACTGCAGTTTTTTGACGACCTTGACGGGGATCATCACTGAGCTTGACACGTCCACGTTGAAATTTAGCAAACCAGCGATAAATTGTGGTTTTGGATGGGGCTTCATCACCAAATGCAGAAATCATCCGGTCAACACACTGTTTTTGTGTTAAACCACTTCGAAAATCATAATAAATCATCGCTCTAGAATTTTCTCGACTCAATTCCATTTTCTCAACGACTAAACAAGTTTGACAAGACCTTGTGACAAGACCGAGAATCTTTTTTTAAATAAATAAACGGTATTCGATTTTTAAAACCAAGGAGTTTTAAATTAAAAAGATTTTAATATGACAGGAACAGTGGAAATACTCCATTCCCGATACTTTTAGTGCAGCCCTTGTATATACCATTGCTATCTATGCACTTTGCCATCTCATAGGTAGTTCATTGATTCCTTTACTAATAAAAACCATTCGGACAGGAATCAATAAAATATTTGATGGCGCTTTGGACTGCCCCATCGGAGTTGAATTTTTTCCCTTGCAGGAAGTTATCCAAATTTCGAAAAAAAATAGTAATGTTTTGGAACAAGGTCCGGGGAGTACGGTGGATGTCTTAGACATTCCAATTGAAGCTCCTCTAATTTGGTAGCTGTCTGTTGTGCAGTGTGTGGTCTAGCGTTGTCCTGAAGCAGCAGTGGCCTAGAGCGAATTACCAACCTAGGTTGTTTAGCTAGCTTTTCCATCATGATTTTCAGTTGCTGGCAATAGTCATCTGCCGTAATCGTCTGCCCAGAGTTAAGAAAGCTGTAGTGAACGACACAAGCACTAGTCCACCAAACGCTCATAAGTAACTTTTTTGAGTCAATTTTCACTTGGGCAGGCTTTGGCTGGTTCGCCAGGGTTCAGCCATTGCGATGAGCGTTTCCGAATATCGTACAGGATCCACTTTTCATCACAGGTAATGATTCGATTTAAAATCCCTTCATTATTGTGCCGGATGAATAATGCAGCAGTCGACGCGCGTTTGTCGGTTTGCTGCACTCAATTCATGAGGTACCCACCTTTCAAGCTTTTTCACCTTCCCAATTTGCTTCAAGTGGAATAAAACAGTTTTATCACTAACACCACAGCCTGCAGATAACTCGGACGTGGTTTGCGATGAATCCGCTTCCACAATAGCCTTCAATTCTTCATTATCAACTTTGGTCTCCGGCCGTCCACGGCGCTTGTTCTGCAGGTCGGAACGTTTCCAGAACGAAAACGTTGGAACCAAAAACGCACTGTGTTTTCTTTTGCGACACCGCCGCCATACACGTCATTAATCCTTCGAGACGTTTCTGTAGCACTGGTGCCACGGTGGAACTCGTACTCGAAAATAATACGATATTTCAAGTTTTCCATTTTGTAAACAGAGTGAAGCAAAGAAAAAACGAAAAGAGGAAAAAACAAATGAATTACGGTATTCGAAACACAAATGCATGAGTAAATAGCTGTATAAATTTGAAATTGGAATTCCTAACCAAAGAAGATATATTTGAGATCAAAGTGGCCAGTACGACAAAACGCCAATTTCATATGATTTTCAAATATTAGGTCCTTATACCTAATATTTGAAAATCTACTAAGCATTGTTTTTTTGTTTAATAAAATGTTACACATCATATGCGACTAATGTAAGGCTCACTCGTTTTTTTTTTAATTTATTAGTTACATAATGTGTCTAAACTCAACAGTATAGTCCTTAAGCAAATACCAATTTATATGAATGGTAACTACTTATGTTTTGGTGTATTTCAGGATAGGTCGTGCGGGTCGCGCCGGGCAGAAGGGGAAGGCGATAACGTTCTTCACACAGGATGACGTCGTCAATCTGAGGAGGTATGCTACTAAATCTTACACTAAAAGTTACTTGAATATTGTATATGTATGTAACTTATTATATATTTCCTTCGCCTTACAAAATAGAACCACAATATAATTAATGCGAAACTCAACCTTGTCCTTCTTACCTCTGCTCTGCAAAGAAGGCGTTGACAGTGCGCAAGCGTCGCGGCACAACTAACCAAAACTCGTTAGTCGTTCAATGCAGCGTCGTTCAATACAAGTCTTGACGGTGCGGCGCGCGGCGTGACACTCCATGCTGCGCTATTTAAGGTTTCGTTAGCGGCCGTGTAAATGACGCGTATGTGTGCGTGCGCCGATGCCGGCGGTCTAGTATGAAGATACTCGAAGATAGATGGAGGTCTACTGTACATTACTTATATTGTGCTGTAACTCGTAAAGTTCTTTAGTTAAATCGTGTAGAATATACTATATTAGATTTATATAGAAGAATATAATACATTTGTAGAATATACTCGACACAAAATTTTACAGGTTCGCATTTTTTTTAAAATTATTAATCATTTTTAATCTACGACGCTAGCCCTCTGCGTATATTATTATATGAAATAAATTTGTACGTACAGTATAGCGTCAGTGATGCAGCGCTCGGGCTGCGCGGTGCCGGAGTACATGCTGCGCCTCCGCCAGGATGCCAACAAGCGGAGGAAGCTGATGCAGCGCGCGCCCAAGCGCGACAAGATATCCACGAGGCTCGAGAAACCGGACAAGTAAGGCCTTCTCTTTCTCTTATTAGTCTGTGATCTGTCTCTTTTTTGTGTAGTAGGAGAAAGACCCGCTCTCTCTTTCTAGCGGTTTTCTATAGTGAATCGTGACAATAGGATACATCTCGATCACGTCAGCTATCAAACAAACAAAACTCATCTTAATAGGACCTTTCGTTTAGGAGCTACCATGCCACGGACAGACAGACAGACAGACACGTCAAACTTAAAACACACCTCTTTTGTGTCGGGGGTTAAAAATGACGTCCCACTATGATTGCGCAAGATAATTTTTTTTCTCAGAAAGTAATTTCGAGCATTTTTACCCGACTACGGCGAAGCCAAAAGAAGGGTAATAAATTGCACTGAAGTTCCTGTCGACTTTCTTAAAGCGATAATCTACTAATATTATAAATATAAAAGTTTGTGAGGATGGATGGATGTTTGTTACTGTTTCGCGCAAAAACTATTGAACGGATTTTGATGAAATTTAGTATCTAAACTACTCTGTATTAACACATAGGCTACTTTTTATCTCAGAAAAATTTACGGTTCCCGCGGGATTTCTCTTTGTGCGTATGAAGTCGCTGGAAACATCTAGTATTTACATATTTAATAAAATATTTTTTGACGTGATAACGTCTTATAATTCGATGGAGCCGGCTGCACGCACGAAAAAACATGACTCATGCCGTTACCAGCGTTACCTCGCTAAACATGACTCTGCGGCGGAATGCGGCAGCTGGCCGCGCCTTAGGTATGTAGGCGGTGGGACGGAGAGGCGGGGTGCTTGACGTTACTACTCAGTTCGGCGCCGGACTTCGCGGCGGCAACACGCGTTGACAGTTCTGGCTAGTTTAGACAAAACACACAAGAGATTGCAATAGCAAGATGAGTCCGCCGATAAAAAGACAATCTAAGGAAATAATATTTAAAGTGCATACGTTTTTTAAAAAACGGAAAGCCGATGTCAATAGTTTAGAATATAAACCTGATGCGTCTTTAATTTATTCTTTTCAATAATTGAATAATTATTGTTCACGATATCTCGAGATTGGTCGTCACTGTCTAATCTCATGTTAATTAGTTCCGCGCGCACTATAAACATGACGTTGTCACGTTCAACTATCGTCAGTAAACCGACTTTACAGACAACCGATTTTTTTTTAATGAAATCTGTAATAGTTTTTTTGTCAATTCTATAGAAAGTTAAGTTTTAAGTATTTTTTTAAAATTTATTACTTGTCATTTCTATGTTTGATTTAAAATATTTAAACTATTTCCAGAAGGAAGTTAGATGACAAAAATGAGAAGGGATCTACAAAAGATACCGACAAAGTGGAGAACGGTAAACATAAAAAACAAAGGAGGACCGACAACGTCAAAAGTACGCCGGAGAAGAAAAATACGTTCAAACCAAAAGAAAACAAGAAGACGAAGAAGTTAAATAAGAAAATTGCTAAAAAGAAACAAAAGAAAAAACTGTCAAAGCCAACTAAATAAATTATAGTTTTTTAGATTTTTTTTTTCATATTACAAAGCTGTAATCCGTAAAATATTTATAACTTAAAATCGCCAGCTGTCGTTAGGAAGAGACCAGCTAATAATATTTTTTAATTCTACTCTCATAATAATGAATAGTACGAAATAAAAACAAAAGTTGATTCAAAATAAATTTAATTTAACTTAACATTTAAACATACAAAATATACAGTCTTTAATGCACATAATATATACAAAAATAGCAATTATTTACATTTCTTAATTATATATTATTTTAGGAAGAAAATAAAATCGAGACATCTTAGAAATTATCGCTAGAAACTTGGAATTTTACTAAGAAAGAAATGAAAAAATCAAAAAGCTATTTCTTTTTGGCTTTAGATTTGGTATTTCATATTTAAAATATAAATTAAAGATGAACAGTAACAAATTAATCACCCTTTATAATTAATTTTATATTCTGTACAAATAATACCCGAGTACGACAAAAAAACCTAGGTTTTAGGCACACAATTAAAGCCCAAAACTTTTACCTTAAGGCTTCACAATCTAGTGACAAGTGTCAGATAGCTAATAGGCATTTTTTCTCTCTGTCGCTCGATATAAAGTAGGCAGCGTCAAAACTTCCGAATAAGATATCCGACACGATTGTGGAACAGGTCCTTAGGATTACCATAAAATACCCAAAAAATATAATATTTAGCCTCTTCGCTTACCTAATATGACCTGGGTTCCATACAATAGATATAGAAAATAATGGCATTTTAATGTACCTTATTTATTCTGTCTTAGAAAAATTAGAATTACTTACCTACATCATATACCAAAAATATTATCCTATATTTAAGTAAGTATATGGCAACATTAAACTATACAATTTAATTAGAAGGCTACTAGTTATTTTAAGAAAAATAATAATTCGTCTTCGAGTATGAAATGAGATTACTGACTTTTCGACAAACCAAACTGAAATTACCGAGAAAGGATAGATTTTCTGAATATTTTTTTATGTGTTACATTCCCAATTTTATTGTAATTTTACCTATTATTTCCATTTAAAATAGCACAATAAACGACTCTTTACATAGCAAAGTTCACAAACGAAAATATTTACACCAAAGCATTAAATGACTATTACTAAACATTGCACAAGATAATATTAAAGATCGCGTTTTACTATGGGACAACTACCCACGACGACCATAGATAAATCAGGTTAGTTGGAAGCGTGCTTGCGCCTGGATTACAACTAGGTCGCTTATCTGCAGGAGGTGCCAGGTGGGGTAGATACTGTGATCATAGGCGTATTTGTATATGTATATTATAGACGAGGGATGTCGAGGCAAAAACTGTCCCCACTTTCGGGGTTTTTGAGGCCATTATGACATTTGAGGTATGGTGGAATCAAAATGGCTGACATTTGAGGTACGGTGGAATCAAGATGGCTCACATTTAAGGTATGGTGGAATCAAGATGGCTGACATTTGAGGTATAGTGAAATCAAGATGGCTGACATTTGAGGCGTAAGTTTTTCTTATATGAAGATGTATGTACCTCACATTTGTCAGAACAAATCTTATTAGATATATATTTATAGCCCATCGTTAGTTTTGAAATCTTTGATCACAGTATTAACCCCACCTGTGAACATTTGTTGCAATCACATTTAAATTAAAAGTCATTCCAACGAATGTTCATATAAAATATGAATAAAAATATGATTGTCTCAGCTTCTCCATGAATCTGAATTAAAATATTTACGGAAAATGAAATGTGAATGAAAATTAACCTACCATCTAAAAGTATTTTGGTTTGTGGTCGACACTTTTTTAAAAAGCGTGTAAGAAACTCCCGATGTCTTTCTGTGTTCATTCGCACAGCCAGTCACACGGCAGCCGCGGCATCTTGTTCGCTGGCCAGGGCAGATAACCTGCCGTCTTGAACACCCAGTAGTCGTAGGTCACCTTGATGATGAGCAGCGCCAGCACCAGCACCTCCAGGGTGATGACGTAGTAGATGTAGTCCGTCCAGTCGCGCGGCGAGTGGCACACGGCCACCTCCACCAGCTCTACCACGGGCCCCATGCGGTCCGTGCACTCTACGGACTTGTAGTCGGGGATGTTCTTGAGGTTCTCGAGCAGCCAAGGCTGGAATATACATGCAAAAATTATAAGTCTCGTCAATGAAAAGATATTCGGAGACAAATATAGTGTATAGTAAAACCAAGTTTCGGAAATCTCTCGGGAATCTTCGTTGTGTTTTTCAGAGGTTACAGAAGGCCTTCTAAATGAGGAAGAAGGTAACGCCGCGCACTTGAGATATCTCTGTAGTTGTAACTAAACATGGGCTATTGGGGGTATATGGGGTATTCGCTCACTATCAGGTGATATTATAATTTGTTCGTTTGCCGATCTTATACAGGTGGTTCGTTAACAAAAATAGATATACAATGATCGTAATGAGTATTCGATTCTTGTTCCATAAATATATACAAACATGTGACCTTAAATGTTGACCAGATTATCCTTTTTAGGATAATCTACTTCAATTCTATTCATAACCGCGCGCCCGTACATCGGACGCGTGAACTTGAAGTGTCCATGCGTCATTTGTTGTGCATGTCAATGTCATGTCTTGTGTATTAGTGTAACCTAATGTAGAGCTAAACATTTCATTCGTGTAACAAATCACCTGTACAAGTGTAACCTCACCTTGAACAGCTTCTCCGTCTGGCAGTCGCAGTGTATGGGGTTGCCGGAGATGAGGAACGTGGGCGCCGACGCCACGAACCGGTTGGACAGCACGTACGTCGGTATCTGCGGATATTTATTCGCTTTTTAAATGACACGCTTCAGGGTCAGTTCCTACCGTGACGATACGCGGCGCTGCATTTTTAGGATAGCTATTCAAAATTGAACTTTATCGCTGCACAAAAAGATACACGATTCATATGACATCAGTCATACACTGCACATGCGCTGTGCAGCGCGCTGGAACCTGACGAGACTCTTACGACTAGACGTGTATCTTCTTTTGTAATGAATAAAGCTCAATTTTGAGTAGCTATCTTAAAATGCAGCGCTATGTCAAGTAACGCTTCGTTGCAGTGTGAATCGACCCTTTGAGGTGGTTGGTACTTAGTATTGAGTGATACTCAAGCTGCAGTTGCTGATAATGAAAATGGTTTGTTTTCGAATAAACATACCGCTATCTAAACAAAAAAAGAGTTTAGATCCAGAAAGGAGAGTGGACGTCGCGACTGCATCACAGAGTAAAGATAGATAGATGGATAGTTTTTGATTGTATAGAATGTAGGTAACACAATTATATAGATATTATAATGTTTTTAGAGCCTTATATATTCCACGTTACGGCATGCAGAAATTTCACAATTAAATTAATGAAAAATAATTACTGATACCATTACCTATTTATATTACTTATGTCAAAAATTTTCAAGGTATTATTATTCATAATTCAAAAAAAGAACAAAATAATTAAAACTATGACTCATAGTCCGAATGTATCAATAATTTAAAAAAAAATTATCTATGGCATCGGCTTATAACCATTTGCCAGTGTCAAGTTAAAAGGCGGGAAATAGAACTTTCGTTTCAATTCCTAAATCGTCAAATCTAAAGTCTAGCCAAAGTTCAAATAAATAGTCAGTGCAGTCTATGAGTCATGTCAGTCGATTCAGTAAAGTGGTAGAAGCTTTACTGAATGTTCCTAGAAGGTTTTGGAGGGAAACTCAAAATAGCTCGTTTTTAGAAGTTGCACCACTTGCCCACACTTGTACACGTTAACGAATATTTAATGGTTAATATTCTACCAATATTACACAGTAAGAACCGAAATAACACAAATTTATGAAAGAAATGCAAAATCCACAACGTGACCCATTGACTTCCCCGGCAAAACTACAAAAAAAAACATTATATATATATATATATATATATATATTTCTATTATCAGGATATGACGTTTCAACTGTCAAATAACATAAAACATTGGGCCTAGGGTTTCTAGAAACGTGGCATTTTATCAGGCATGTGAACAATTTAATATTGTTAAGAAATACAATTTAGACAGAAGAAATAAGATTTTTAAAGAAAGACGAACAGATAAACAGCTACATAAGTAAGCAGTAAGCATACGGTGTCCACGATTGTGTGAAAAAATTATGGGCCGTTGAAGGGGACGTAATTTTTTTTTTAATTTGTATCGATTTGGATAGTTCTTTGAAAGCTGTTTCTCTGTACGTAAGAATATATATTTTCTATTCTGTGACTGCGCGGCGCCATTCTAGAAAGGGGCGTGGCTCACGCGATTAGGGGTGCTGCTGTGCGTGCAGGGCTGTGCATGTCTGACGTATGTAGTGCTGCAGGTGTACACTGACCGACTTAAGCTTGTTGTGCGTGAGGGACAGCAGCATGAAGCTGTCGACGAACTTGGTGCCCTCGAGGCCGAGGATGGAGTCGATATCGTTGTGGTCCGCCACCAGGTGCAGCAGCTGCTCGTAGCTGGGGTCGTCCGACATCACCGACAGCGAGGTGATGTTGTTATGAGACACGTTGAGTTTCACCTGGAAGCGTCAAGAACAAACATGTTCTAAACGCAATAGAAATGCTTTGGCACGAATGGGCCGGCCCAGCCGGATAAATCCGTTATCTTTAAAGTTTAGGAACCCCTGTACTAGACGACTAGGTAAGTATAATGGCATTACGTAGTGCCAGCATTGGACTTTATTTTAATTCCGAGTAACTTATTTACGTGGAAGAGCCATGCCAATGTGTCGACTAGTTCGGATAAATATCACGGCCTCGCGGAAAACCGGCATGAAATAACGCTTGCGTTGTGTTTCGCCGAGTGAGTGAGGTTACCAAAGGCCCAAGAGAGTGGGGAGTTTAAGGACCAGGAACGCAACACCAGAGTTACAAGTTGCGAGCGTCCATGGGCAGCGGTAATCGCTTACCATCAGGCGATCCGTCTGTCTGCTCGTTTCCTGGTCCATTTTATAAGATAAATAAATAAAATAATTGTGTGCTGGAGGTTATCGTAAAGTAAATGATTTATTAGTTGCATTCTTACGGAATACTATAACCGAGAGCGAACCGATGCGAAACACAGCCCACGCTATCCGATCAAGCAGGCCCATTGGTGACGAAACATAGCCAAGTTACATTAAATTAATAATTAGGGTTCCGTACCCAAAGGGTAAAACGGACGGCCCCTTTTACTAAGACTCCGTCTGTCTGTCTGTCTGTCACCAGGCTGTATCTCATGAACAGTGAAGTTGAAATTTTCACAGATGATTGATTTTGACAAATGATGATGATTTCTGGTGCCGCTATAATAACAAATAATAAACACAGAATAAAATTAATATATATTTTTTTTATTTATTTACCGTGTTAGCGGGAAGATTTGTTGGCAGCGCCGTCAGATGCCTCGCTGAACAGTCCACAGCGACCAGACTTATGGCATCGCCTATCAGCTTCAGTCGATCCGCGACGCACGTGCAGTTGGCAGCGGGCCTGATGTCCCGACAGCTGGCGTTCAGCTCCTTCTGGACCCGCAGGTGGTCGATCTGGACTATCTGGACGTCCTCGAACCAGCCCTGCCGCAGGTCCAGCGCGCAATTTGTCCGGTTGTAGTTGAGGAACAGATCCGCGCTGCTGTTGGAGCTCTCCATCGCGCGCTGGTAGTCCTTGCAGGGCATGTAGCTATTGCCTGGAAGAGATTGCTCGATATTATCGTCGGCGCTCAAGCCCGAGATCGCGGGTTCGAATCCCGCCGAAGGAAGAAAAAGTTTCCTGTGTTCCTGGATCATGTATGTGTATTAAATAAATATGTGTTATAATAAAAATCTTAAATATATGTATGGCATAAAAGTATTAAATATATATCCGTTGCCTGGTACCTGTAACGCAAGTTCTTCGATGACTTACCACGGGACCAGATTGAGGTCGTGTGAGAGCGTCCATAGATTTTTGATTATTATATTCGTATTATGATGAAAATGAAATCCTTTATCTTTCCACCCATGGTATTTATGGTTTATTTGAATGAAAATTACCTAATCTCATTGAAATTATAGGCGACAGCTACCCATTAACCTGTTTTGGCAAGTGAATGGATTTTAAGTGGAACATGTAGTGTTATATCGTTCCTATATATACCACTCTGGTCAATGAATTTTTCATAATATTTAAAATAGTCCACTTAAATGAATTGCTTTCAAACTTACCTGATAAGTCAAACCGAATCTTTCTATTACTCTGCAGAAGATACAGCGGAAACTCGGTCAGGTTGTTAGCGGAGGCATCCAGGAGAGTCAGATTGAAGAGGTAGGCGTAAGTCCTCTGCCCAGAGGACTGGAGGGTCGCACTGCTTAGATTGTTGTTGCTGATGTTGAGACAGGCCAGTGAGGAGTGCTTCGGGAACTGGCCTGAAATGTTGAGACACTTTTATAAACCATATTGTCAACAAGGTAACGATCTCTGTGGCTTAATGGTTAGCGCGTTGGCGTTCAAGCCGGAGGTCGCGGGCTCGAATACCGCCAGGGAACAAAAGTTTCCTGTGTTTGTTTTCTGTCTGGGTCGTGGAAATCATGGATGTATACGTATTCAATATGTGTATTATACAAATAAAAATCTTAAATATGTATTATATGTAGGTATAGTATAACCCCCTTACTAATAAAAATATTTACACAACGGATAACTTAAACAACGTTGCTATCTTTTTCTATCTTGTGACTTTTCCAACGTGTCAGACAAAGACAGCAACGTTGTTTAAGTTATCCGTAGTGTGAATAGTTTCATTAGTAAGGGGGTAAAAGTATTAAATAATTATTTCCGTTGTCTGGTACCGAACACAAGTTCTTTGAGAGAGAGAAGGTGAGTATGTTTGCATGAGGACGATTCATCGGCGCTGTTATGCGATTTTGATCTTATGCCGTTGATCGATACTACGGATTTATATATCTACCTACATAAAACAATAAACGCGTAAACATAGTATCCCACGGGAACGCTGTAGTTTTCGAAATAAAAAGTAGCCTGTGTTAATCCAGAGCTTAAACTACTACCATACAAAATCCGTTCAGTAGTTTTTACGTGAAAAAGTAATAAGCATCCATCCATCCATCCATGCATCCATCCTCACAAACTTTCACATTTACAGACGGTACGTACCATTTTCGAACGCATAATCCTCGGCTTAAGCATGAGACAGAAATCTTTAGTTAGAATAATCTTGATCACCATCAGCCACATAAACAATAAGCTATCGGAATTTGGTATAGTTAGTAGTTAGTACATATGTCTTAGGGTTATGGCACTTTGAGATCGACAGTCGATGGTCGTTCATCTGGTGCAGTCCTAGTGTCCCCTCTATCCGTCCTAGCTTTTCGCCTGTTGTTGGTGCGGTAGTGGCTGCCGTCACTGCCGTTCGCACGTCAGCTAAGTTGACTGCAGCCGTCGGCAACGGTTGCAGTTGTGCTACGGATGGCGGCGTGCCGTCTGTAAGGCTGGGACTATATGATCCGCAATCCGGAAGGCGGAGTGTTTGCGTTATTTCAATTTCAGCTCTATTGTATTAGCGCAGAGTTTTATTTTCAGCTCTCTGAATTTTCTCCGCACTTCCGGATTCCGGTACATATAGTCCCAACCAAAGGGACTGTTGTCCGGAATCCGTAAGGCCGGGGAAAATTCAGAGCAGTAAAATTAGAACTCTGCGCTAATACACACATACACATAGTACAATAGATCTGAAAATCGCACAAACAAGAGTCGAGTCAAAGTCAATGTCATATATGGCAGCTCGACACATTACATTTCGATTTTCAACTCTTTTGTATTAGCGCAGAGTTCTATTTACAGTGCTCTGAATTTTCCCGATCTTGTCGATGTTGCACCGTGGACATGTCGTCCTGGTCACTCCTCTCTCTCTCACACACGGTCTGTCTCTGTCTTACCGACGATCTTGCCGATGTTGCCGTCGGTGAGCGCCATGGACATGAGCCGGCGGAACACGGACTGCGACACGTCCAGCTCGTCTATGGTCGCGTTCAGTACGTGGAGGTTGGTTGTGTTCTGCGTCACTGAAACGAGATAATTGTATTATAGTAGTGGGAAAATGTTTGGTAGCAACGCATTCAGTCCTTAACTCCTTACTGAAATTATGCAGTTTGGTAGGTACATTGTCATAACTCATAGCCTGTACGCATCCTGATGCAAATAAGTTAGCGCTTTCAACACGTTTCGGACGAATCCAAGCCAAACCCTTTACCTTGTCTTTTCAGATGGGTCATGACTCATGGGTCTTACATAAAGATGATTCATTTTAACCAGTCTCTAAAATTCAATAGAAAAACAGACACAATACAAAAGTATCGCATACACATACTTTTTAAACTCGTTCCTGAGTTTTACTTTGTTTGTGTGTGCAGTGTGCACTAACAGTTCAGGTATGTAGGTCTTAGCCCTAGAACATTACTAGGTCTATAAATAAGTGCTAGTCTATAATCTACCTATACATCACATCATGTATTTCTAAGCTTGTGTGACTACTTGGTAAACCACCTTTCGGCGTGCAGCTTAAGCAAGCTGCAACTATTACTGAGACATTGGTAATGTGGTTATTTAAAGTTAATTTTACTGTGGTTAAATAGAACAGTGAGCACAGCATATTATCGATGTAGATAACGCGGCCTTGGCGACGCAGCCTGCGTTCTTGCACCGCGCGAACGTGCAATAAAATATCGATATTTAAATGCTTGCTTTTCGGAACATTAAACAACCTTCCCTGAAGGTAAAACACCAGAGCAGTTACACTTGTAACTCCTCTGGTGTTGCGCACTTGCGTTCCTGGTCCTTAAAATCTCCAACCACCTTTGGGCCTCCTGTAACCTCACTCACTCGGCGAAATACAACGCAAGCGTTATTTCACGCCAGTTTTCTGTGAGGGCGTAATATTTATCCTATGGAACCGACCCATTCGTGCCGAAGCATGTCTCTCCCAGGTAAATAAGGTACTCAGTTAGGAACGATACCCCACAAGATAGTGTAGTATGAAAAAATATTTTTCATCCCCTCTTTACATGTACCAGCCACCCCTAAAATATAAAATTATTATATTTTCTATACATAATATATAACTGTACCAAATTTCCATATTCATAATTACAGAAGCTAGAAGGGCGGCCAGCAGACAAACAGACAGACATCGGACGGACCCTAAAAACGGCAAAATACTTACTAGGCGACTAGCACAAGGATTCCTCAACTTTAAAAATAACAGAACATGTTTTATTTTACACCCCCATACCCCCCCCAACCCCACCCCACATTGAACCCCATAACAAATCAACAACAAAAAGTTTTATTTAAATAAGTATAATGCTTTGATATGGGGTACGATATAAACAGTGCCAAAAAAATGCGAAACCCTGATGACTATTCTACGGAACCTAGGGGAGGTTCCGCGGGACTCACTTTGGGTAGTCCTGGTCTAGCAGTAGCTGTGTTATCTACTGTATTGAAGCTTATGGCTACTAAAAGGCTGACTTTTCTCTGATATTGCTACAAATAAAAGACATTGCCAATTTTAGATCGAAAATTATATAAAAGTACTAACCCTACGCTGCACAGCTGTGAACGTGTTCTGTGACCTGTCTGTAGTGGCTATTAGCTAATGTATGTATAACGTAATACAAACTACAATCTAATGTTACACGAATAGCCGTTGTTCGTTACATAAATTATTATACTGTCACGTACCTAATCGGTCATCTCATACTTTGTATTGAAAACACAATATTATGTGTTATTTATTCGTTTAATAGTAAATCGTGTAGCGGGCTACGACCTCTTGATTTGTATGTCCTTCTTGCGCTTGAGTGGTGATGATAATAATACAGCAACAATTCTTATATTCTCCATTATTGGTGCTTAACACAGATACGTATTACATATGAGATATGCCTAACACAAAACATACGTCTACACTATGTATAGCCTTTTGGCCAACTAAAATAAACCAACTAGATAGACTTAAGACTTTACTTCATGACATCTGTCAATGTCAAAAATGACACTTACTTTTGTCAATATGCAACAATCGTAGTAGAATAATAATATCCCACCAAAAACATTTTCATGTAAAGCGATGCCAAGATCGGACTGTCAAAAAGTTATCAGATCTCATGTAAAACCAAACTTCTGACTCGACACGTCTTAACTCTACAAGCCTGACTTCACAAATCCCTTAACAAACTTCCTTTTATGTTTAATTTCCCTTTGAAATTTCTACAGAATACTCGGGAAATCATTATTTCAATTTTACGTCAATTAGTTTCCAATCCAAGCGACGAACGACGACATAACTAACATAATTAATAATATACGCGATAGATGGCGCTTTTAAAGAGACTTTCATCCCCTAGTTTAAGGGGCTGGAGGATAAAACATCCCATTTTGACAATTATTAAGTTGGTTGTGTACTAATATAATCTTACGTACCAAATTTTAGCTTTCTAGAACATTCGGGGAGTACCATATAATTTTGTTGATCAACAAAATTATATGGTACGTCAGTGAGTCAGTGACGAATTCAGGGGTTTTTAGATATCAATAAAATCTAAAGTATAAGATCTATGTAAACAAAACTTTACATGTTTAATAAGTCTGCTACTGGGAACATATCCTGAAACTTTCATTTATTTAGTATAATCCAAACCCAAGTTATGAGGGTTCAAAAAATCGTCGAAACGCTTCGAGAAAAGGTGGTCTGGTAGTCCCTTGCGCTTCGTTTGGCTTATCTTGGCGGGGGCACTACCGTGCCCCCAGGTTATAGGTTTACTACGAGCCACGTAGCCACGCCGGGTAAATACCACGGCCTCACAGAAAACCGGCGTGAAATAACGCTAGCGTTGTATTTCGCCGAGTGAGTGAGGTTACCGGAGGGCCAAGGGGGGTTGGAGATTTTAAGGACTGGGAACGCAAGTCGCAACACCAGAGGAGCTACCAATGTAACTCTTCTGGTGTTCCATGGGCGCCGGTATCGCTTACCATCAGGCGATCCGTCTGCTCGTTTCCTGGTTCATTTCATAAAATAAAAAAAATATGTGATGTGTGTATATGTGTGTAAACTCTAGTCGAGAGCCTCGACTCACCAGTAAGAGCCAAGCTCTCCTTGAGCCTGAAGCTGTCCACATCACAACAGAACACCGACACGGGGTCCACCCTCGCGCAGGTTTCCTTGGGGCAGTGCTCCCGGGACATATGGAAGCACTTGCCCATCTTCAGCTCGACTCTCGGCTCGGGGCGAGGCTCCTCCGTCACTGCAGGGGCTGCAGACTGTAGGGACTGAAAGAGAAGGCATGCCGCATGAGAGAGTGAATGAGACGGTGATAGTTACGCTGAGTAAGTAAATATGTCAGGATAATATATAGTTTGTTCAGATCCAATTTAATAGAAACGTAAACAAAAAGACTATATACGACCAAATTAATGTGTCTTTGTTTTTGTTTTGTTGTTAGAAATTAAAGTTAAGTAATTTCTTAATTGCATGTGGTAAATAAGTGACTTGATGATTTATGCGCGCTATTGTCCTTTGTTTACGCTAAGATTATATTAGATACTAACTGGTGCCCGCACCTTCGTTTGCATAGAACTAACAGAAACGGAACCCCATTTTTTTTAACTGAACCCTAAGAAAAAGCACCGTATCTGCCATTGAAAGTCCCGTGAAAATCGGTCCAGCCGTTTCACAGATTAGCCGGACAAACAGACAGACAGACGAACAGACAACAATTTTAAGAAATTATTTTTTATTGTTAGTACTTACCGTATATACTTTCATAAGCATTAAATGAAAAGCTGTTATTTTAATATTACAAACACACACTACAATTTTATTTATTTGTATAGATGTATAATATTATATAGATTCTGAACTGAGTATATAGAGTACATCGATAGGTAAGTCGACGGATTTTAAAACATCAAAACGATTCATCATCACTATCGACTACTGAAGGTCTCAAAGCTTGAGTAGGTAATAGGTATGAGCCTCTTGTGAGGATTGTCCACTACACCAAATGAATGATATAAGACCTCACGTCTCACATATAGAATATTCAATATAAAAACTATAACCCGACTACGTAAATTATATAGCCTATATATAACAGCCTCCGTGGTCTAGTGGCTAGGGCTTGGCTCTCGACTCGGAGGTCGTAGGTTCGATTCCCGCATTGGGACAACAAAAAATGTTGTTTCCAAATTTGGTTAGGACAATGCAGGCTGATCACCTGATTGTCTGACAAGAAAGATGATCCATGCGTCGGATGGCCATGTAAAAAGTCGGACCTGCGCCTGATCTCTCGCCAGTCGTGTCGGTCATCCGTCCCACTGGATTATGAGAGCAAAGGAAGAGAGAGTGCTCTTGTGTACTGCGCACACACTTGGGCACTATAAAATTACTCCTGCGTAACTGGCCTGGTTTCAATGTAACCGGCCACCGTCACCGAAATCGGTGTGGGGAGTTATATCTATTTGGGATATACAAGGCTATATAATCTACGGATAGTTATTCCCGTGCGATTTATGAATCTATTGATATCACATTCATTAAAATCGAATCAGTACTTTAGACAATACGGTGAAACAAACATACATACATAGAATGCCAAAACTCCTGCCCTTCCTTTGGCTTCCTTTTGGCTTCGCCGTAGTCGGTTAAAAATTGTTTCGGTGAAGTCCAAATACCACTTAGTACTCACTTCCACATTGGTGTACTTGGGCACCTCCTCCAGCCTGGTCTCCAGCGCCGGCACGTGCAGCATCAGGTACACCAGCAAACTCCACCACACCACCTGTGGACGTGGAGCTTCGGTGAATAAAGTCTCACAGTATCACTTCTTCTTTAAAAAGTCATTTAAAGTCTCTTCAATCTTGATGCTACTGAATATGGAGAATTGATTAAATTAGAATCGGAAAAGAAACATTTACAATCACAACAGCCTTCTTTTTAGATATTTTTTCATCTGCGGTTCCGATTACGGTTCCGGTTCCGATAAAACAAATTTACAAACTCCGAATCCGACTCCGGTTCCGATATCATCACTTCCGTTACATCCCTGGACTTCGAACCTACCTCGTTACTTGTGTTAAATAACTAATGAGCTGATCAGACCGTCAGAGTACAGTATACTCCGATCAGATGCAGTTTAATATAAACGTATACAAAGACACAATAGCGGCCTATAATGCTACCAATTTAAATGTTATAGAAATATAAGCACGTAAATTAGGTCGAATTTTATATTTTTGCTTAGCTTTATTTTAAATTGGATCATCAGAGTAGGTATACCTATTTAAACTTGTGTACTGACTAACTAAGATGTTTGTTACTCTTTCACGCAAAACTACGAAACGGTATTTGATGAAATTTGGTATGGTAGTAGTTTAGACTCTGTATTAAAACATAGTCGACATTTTATTACAGAAAAAGTACAGTGGTCCCTTTGAAAACTGTATATTTATTATCAACGCGAGCAAAGCCGCGGGTAAAAGCTAGTTCGACATATTATTTCAATGTTTTACAGCTGCCCGACATCCCGCAATGGCGCATTATTTTTATTGAATTACAAATGAACAATCAACAAACACAAAGGGCTTAAATGTGACGCTGAAACTGGATTCCGGCGGGTCGGGGACCTTAGCACGGCCGTAGAGGTCAAATGTACGATACTTTGTTATCAATCGTTCGTGCTTGCGTAACCACGGAATATAAATGCGCAACCACGGAATATAAATGCGTAACGCTTGTCAAATTGATACAATATGACAGGAGCGAGTGGTTTGACTTTGTCGGGACTTTATTAAATAGGAGAATCGGTTTATGATAACAAGTCTACCGATTAATTTATTATGCATTGTCATTTGTACATACATAACTAAAGTAAACAGGTATCTGGGGGCACGGTAGTGCCCCGCGAAGATAAGCCAAACGAACCAGACCACCTTTTCTCGAAGCGTTACGTCAATTTTTTTAACCCTCATAACTTGGGTTTGGATTATACCAGATAAATTAAATTTTCAGAATATGTTCCCAGTAAAGTTTTGATTGCATAGGTCTTATACTTTAGATTTTATTGATATCTAAAACCCCCAGAATTCGTCACTGACTCACTGATGATCAACAAAATTATATGTTACTTCCGAATGTCCTAGAAAGAAATTAAATTTGATACGTAAGTTATATTAGTACATGACCTATATAATAGTTTTCACAATTTGAACTTTTATCCTCCAACCCCTTGAGCTAGGGGATCAAAGTTAAGTCTATTTAAAAGCGCCATCTATCGCGTATATTATGCTAGTTATGTCGTCGGTCGTCACTTGGATTGGAAACTAATTGACGTAATATTGAAATAATTATTTCCCGAATATTCTGTAGTAATTTCAACGGGGAATTAAACATAAAGGTGACATTCTAATTATCTAACGGAAGTATCATATAAACTTTTATCCTCCAACCCCTGAAACTAGGGGATGGAAGTTTGTACGAGACTTCCACAAATTAGGACGCTAGAGGTCTGACAATTGTTGTATGAATCCGATAATAATAATAAAATGTAGTAAAATAACTATAATATGTATTTTTAATATTTATCAACATATTTTAATGTAAGTACTTCATCTTAAATAGCGTACGAAATTCCCTTTAATAATTAGAATGTTACCCTTATGTTTACTTTTCCGTTTAAATTAGGTACTAAAGAATACTCGGGAAATAATTATTTCATTATATTACGCCAATTAGTTTCGAATCCAAGCGATGAACGCCGACATAACTAACATAGTTCATAATATACGCGATAGATAGCGCTTTTAATAATACTAAAAAAATAAGATTTATTATCAAAAAGATTATTAATTAATTGAAGTGAATAGTAATGTCAAAAAACAACATGTTATATTATTAGGCCATAAAACAGTTATATACTTTTAAGTTTTTAGGCTATGTAAATAAAAAGGATTTTAAATAAACAACTTAATCCGCTTAGCTTAGAGCTAGTGAAAAATAACATCCAGTCAAAAGCGCCATCTAGGCAAATAGGTACTTAGCTAATAAGCAATATCAATGATGTGTATTCAAGTAGTACTTAATGCTATCGATAGATGTCAGTCTTTGAACGCTGTATCACGATTATGCTTGCCTTGCATAGATACTTATGAAATCATAGATTCTATAAATATATTCTTTTCACCAAAAATTCTGAAAAAATATTATTAAGTACTTGGGAGACAGAGCTCGGAGTTATATTATTAGTATGGACAAAAAATATAAAAAAAGAAATTTTTATTTTTATGAAATGAACCGGGAAACGAGCAGACGGATCGCATGATGGTAAGCGATTACCGCCGCCTATGGACACTCGCAATATGTGTGGGTGTGGGTGTGGTGTGTCTGTGAGTGAGTGAGTGAGTGAGTAGGTCCCCTAGCTATTTACGAGCTAGATGTCTTTTCTTTTTATTAAGTATCTTATGGACTGAATCTGCTAATGACATATAAAGAAGTAATGTATTGTTATGTTATAAGTGGGTGGACCATGGAAGGCCACATAAATGAAGGAAAAAACATATTAGGTAATACTTTGTTTCATTGTGTACCATGAAAAATATATTTTTTAACCCAGCATTAAACACTATTTATTAAACTTAAGTCTTATTAACCTCTTCCAAATGGCAGGCAAGGAAATGGCCACTATTCTATAATAGTTGCCTTCTAATTTTAAGTTGAACGACTGATCTATATCAGTCGTGTAACTTAAAATTAGAGTTGCAATAATTAATATATCTACTATTAATAAAACTGCATAATATGCTCTCTCATTTAAACAAAACATTAAACGCTTAATATATTTTTATCATGTATAAAAAACTCAACGAACATTACTTAACTATAGTTTAACTAAGAATATATGAACGGAAATTATTTAAAAATAGTAGTATTTTGATATCAAATTTTATATATTACATATTTTAACATAAATCGAGGAAAAAATATTACTTTTTTCTTTAGTACCCTAAAAATCCTTATATGACAATTCACAGTAAAAAATATGAGAAAATAATAGGTTATTTAACTAAAAACTAACGTTTTGCTGTGCGCGCGAATAACAATTGTAACGTCGACGACCGAAGTCTACGTAACGTGGGATCGCACTGACAAAATAGCGGCGCGAGCGACTTGCCGCCGCAATTGTGGCCTTGAGTTTGATGGATCTTAATAAGTAATAGATGGAATATGTCCTTACGTGTCAATTACTACGACTTTTTAATAGTTGGCCTTCAAAGGAGCGGGGCCTTCTATGGTCCACACACTTACGTATATGATAGGTAGTGATATTATTGTTCCAGTGTAATATGTATGAAAATACCATTAAATTATTGTTAAACGTGAAACCAGCAGTTGGGTCACCTGACGAAAAGCGACTACTGTTGCCCATGAATACCCGCGACACAATAGGAGTTGCAAGTGCGTTGCCGGTATACTAGTACCTCCTGCTTCTTTTTTACGTCACATCACACGCGATAAATGTCATTTTGATGATACTGCGTTATTTAATGGATCTAGAATTCCAGTTTAGTAAATGTAGCCGAGATATCAATTATTGATATATTATTTACTGCTGAATCGCGGTACCGTTTTATCATTATATATGTACCTGTATGGGCAAATTTTACTTAGCAGATCAAATAGTTTATTGGGTCATCTACGTTCTCTTGTGGGCGGGATTACGTAGCACTCTCTACAGTTTGCAAGGTGTTCAACAATAAATATTGACTCTAGTAGTACTAAAGCACAATATAGTCAGCTATAGTCAAAGAGCCAAGAATCGCCCTGCCCTGATCTGACAATTATTTTAAATAGAAAGCCAACAAAGAAAAAGACAAATATAAGAAAGTGGGCAGTGAAATGGCGACTCTGTTGTGCAAGAAATATTCCCTAAAAAAAGAAATAAAACAAAAATATTGTCATAACAATTTACATATAGAAGTGAAATCCCACCAAAAACATTTTCATGTAAAGTGATGCCAAGATCGCACTGTCAATCTTCTGACTCTTGACTTGGTTGTATAATATGAGATCTGATAACTTTTTGACAGTGCGATCTTGGCATCACTTTACATGAAAATGTTTTTGGTGGGTTATGATGTTCACGAGCTGGAGAACCAATTGGGCGATGATACTGCTTATCTATGCTTATTTACCTAGTACCCTCACAGGAAAATGAACTTGATTACAACGCATTAGGGTACAACATTCGAGAACATTCGTGGTATCTCGTGCGGGGTCAGGTCCGTAGATATTGGACCTTATGACCTGGGGCATAAGAGATACGGCTCTATCGGCTAAGAAAGGAAGTACAGTATTGGATAATTGGTTTCTTTGATAAAGGATATGCCTCATCCTCATTAGATGACCTTACGTGCGGCGTGCGCCGGCCGTCTATTTTGGGCCATGGGTGGTTCCGCGGGAAAAGCAGAAGGTTGGGAAGTTACAGTCAAAAACTTCTAAATAGGTTCCATTAGCGCCATCCACACGGTACAGTCCGGACCACAGGCATTGTAGGCATAATTTATTGGCACTTTTGACACTAATGACGGTATTAAGTAGTGATACTGGATTTGCAGGCTGGATGGTGAGTGAGGCGCTTTACGTACAGAGAAACAGCTTTCATAGAACGACCACATCGATCCAAATTAAAAATTTTGACGTCCCCTTCAACGGCCCACAATTTTTCCGCACAATCGCGGACACACCGTATGCTTGTAGTAGTAGTGTAATCAAATCGAAAGCTAACTATGAAGCTGTTTATTTGTTCGTCTTTCTTTAATCTGTAGTTCGGACCGCGCATATGAGAGTGCGTTCCAAATCGCGGATGGATCTATGCTGTTAAAACTACGGATAAAACTATCGTACTAATAACGATTAAAAATGCGTCCACGGTTTTGACTGCGGAGTACGGACATATTTAAGCGAACGTTCCAAACTGTGCGTGTAAATGTGATTTCAAGAGTTTAGACTGCGGTTCGGATTTTGAAAATCGGTACACAGACGGCGGAGTAATCGTTGAACATACAAAATTATATATACAGTCGAACGTATAACCGCCTCCTTTTTTGGAAATCGTTTAAAAAGTCTGACGTCACGCGTAGTTGTACGAAATACGTAGGCCGCAAATCGCAACAACATAACATTAGCTAGTAATGTCTCGGAAATTGTTGCGTTGAATTTTATAATTACTATAATTAATGTTTTTTGTATTTCATGTGAGTATACTAATTATGAATTATGTAAAAAATATTAAGTCCTGGGCGTAAATTATCCAGTAATAGTCCATATTGGTGCTAACTCCTCATGCAATCAGGTCCTGAGGAGCGAGTCGTTCAAGCCTTTTGAAGGTTGAGTTGAGAATGCTCCTTGCTAGCCTGGAGTTGGGATGGTTATGCGAAATAATTACAATATCCGTAACCGTATAAATATTATTCGTATCCGTATCCAGATCCGATATTTTATATACATAGTCAAAGTCAAAGTCAATTTTTTTTATTCAAAATAGGTATTTAGATACACTTTCTGAACGTTGATCTACTTGATGCCTACCACCGGTTCGGGAACTAGCCCGACGAGAAGAACCGGCGTAAGAAACTCGCGCGGGGCCATCTTTTATCAAAAAGATGGAAAATTGTTCTTTTAAAAATATAAAAAAGGCATATATAACAATGTTATGACTAAAACTACATAACAGGAGTACAATAATATATGTAATTTAGAAGTAGCCTTGCAGCGGGTCACCTCATTCCCAAGGTGTGCTATCATTCATAAAATCATTAACTTTATAATAAGCTTTAGCACACAAACGTTCTTTAACTACTTTTTTAAATTTATTGATTGAAAAATTTTGAACGCTCTCTGGGATCTTATTGTATAGGCGTATACACTGGCCTTTAAACGAATTCTTTACTTTACTAAGTCTAGTCGCTGATACATCACGCTTATGCTTATTTCGGGTATTTCTATTGTGGTTGTCACTTTTCTTTTTGAATAGGTTTAAATTTTTTTAAACATATTATACATTTGATAAAACATACTGAGAAGCTACAGTTAAGATTCCAGTTTCTTTAAACTTCTCTCTTAATGACGTGTTGGGGGCCAGCTTGTAGATTGCCCGAACAGCTCGCTTCTGCAGCACAAATATAGTATTTATATCGGCAGCATTTCCCCACAGTAGAATGCCATAGGACATTATACTGTGGAAGTAACTAAAATATACAAGTCTTGCTGTGTTTTCGTCTGAAAATTGTCTTATCTTACTTACTGCAAATGCTGCTGAACTGAGTCTGTCGGCCAACCCAGCAATATGAGAGCCCCACTGTAGTTTTGCGTCTAAAATTATACCTAAAAAGACAGCTGTATCTACTAGTTCCATACCTTTTCCATTCAATAGAACATTGGTTTCAGTTTGCCTTTTTTTTGTTTGCCTTACATTTGGCAATGTGAACTTTATACATTTCGTTTTTTTGCTATTTAACAAAAGATTATTAACACTAAACCAGTGTACTATTTTTGAGAGAGCATTATTTACTTCGTCATAGCCTGAGTTTTGGCGATTAATATTAAAAATAAGTGACGTATCATCGGCAAATAAGACTATCCCGTTTTTTTCATTAATAAGGTATGGTAGGTCATTTATATAGACCAGAAAAAGAAAGGGTCCTAAAATGGATCCTTGTGGGACATCTCAATTTTGGTACCTGTGGATCTTTTTCCATTTATCTTAACCCTCTGAGTCCTAATTGATAAATAAGATTTTATGAGGACGAGTGCTGGTCCCCTTACTCCATAGCATAGTTTCCTGATCAACGTTGTGTGCTGCAATCAAATGCCTTAGAGAGATCGCAAAAAACTCCTAGAGCATCCTGCGACCCCTCCCAAGCATCAAAAATATAACTAATCAGATCAACGCCAGCATCTGTTGTAGAGCGACCCTTCGTAAAACCAAATTGTTATTTATATTAAAGTGTGCTAGTAACTGAGTAAGTATTATTTTTTCATATATTTTACTTAGTGTTGGTAAAATAGATATAGGTCGGAAGTTAGATGGATCCGACTTACTACCAGACTTAAACAGAGGTAAAACTTTACTATGTTACATTAGATCAGGAAATACGCCACTTTTTATACAATCATTAAAAATAGTTGCTAAGTAAGGTGCGATAATATCGATTATAGATTTAATAACTTTCATTGATAGGCCCCATAGATCTGCAGTATTCTTAATATTTAATAAATTAAAATTTTTAATGTCTTGCGGTCCTATTTCTTTAAATCTAAATTCGATTTCACACTCTTTTACATTATCTTTAAGAAGTAATTTTGCGTCAGCATGAGAGGCATACAAAGTTTT
The DNA here is from genome assembly GCA_037179445.1 of Phengaris alcon alcon. Lineage (NCBI taxonomy): Eukaryota > Metazoa > Arthropoda > Insecta > Lepidoptera > Lycaenidae > Phengaris > Phengaris alcon. Next base: position 260,180 of record JAYRCH010000048.1, on the reverse strand, counting down.
GGTAGTTGAAACTGGAATGTCAGCAAAGAATTTCTCAAAAGCAGTTGCAACTTCACTGTTGGATTTAATTATTTTATAATCTATATTCAATTTAAAATATGTGTTGCGGCTGGTGACTCTTCCAGTTTTATTTGCAATGATTTGATTGTGAAAGTTGTTTTAATCTTATTTTTCGAATTCTTAATTTTATTTCTAATGTGAAGAGATTTTGCTGCAGAGCAAACTTGCTTAAATGTTTTTGAATATAACCTTACATAATTTTTAAATTCTTCACTTCGATTCATTGTTCTTTCATTATAAAGTTCATATAATTTTAATCTACTTTTTGAAATACGTGCTGTTGCCAATTCGCTGAATTTACTTTTATTGTTTGTTCTCACTGTCTTAGGGGTGAAAATAGTATCAAATTTATGTTCTATTAATTTAAACAGTTTACCAAACGACATATCCGGGCTACTATGATACTCTAAATGTCCAATATTAGCTATAATTTCACCTCTAAACTTCGCAATATATTTGACATTTATTGGTATACATGTGTTTCTGTCCTTGTGTAATTGTTTGTAATTATTATCTATAGGGAAAATGGCCCGCTTTCCTCAGTGATCAGAGCTTAGTATATTAATGACTTCTTTATTTAATGGATCTATGTTGGTAAAAATGTTATCTATGCATGTAGCAGAGCTATCACTGATCCTTGTTGGTTCAAAGAATAAATGAGTTAAATTATATGACTTAACAATGAAGTAAATCTAACAGTGGTGGAATTACTTTCTAAAATATTTATATTAAAATTACCACACAATAATATATGTTTTTAGATACACTTATCTTAGTTAATAACGTTTCCATAATTTTTTCAAATGAATCATATAACCCTAAAGGAGGCCTGTATACGCTAACAATAATAAAGTGTCCCACCTCTATACAGGCTATTTCAGTTGTTCGTTCTGTAGATAGGCTTACTATGTATTTACGTTCTTTATATTTTAAATTCTTCTTCATTAATATAAGTGAGCCGCCTCTTATGGCTTTTTCTCTGCAGAAAGAACTAGCCAGCTGGTGCATACCAAGATTAAACATAATTTCATTTTTCTTAAACCAATGTTCGGTTATACATAAAATGTCTAAATTATTGTTTAAAAACAACTCAATTTCTAATTTCTTACTAAACATACCTTGTATGTTTTGATGCACCAGCGTAAGTTTACATAGGTAATTTATTATCTTTAATTAAAATATTATTTTCATGATCACTTATACCTACAATGCTAGAGACTTCCTCTGTTGTCTTCCAGGCTAATTTAAATAATTATTATTTGGAACATTTTCCAAGGTGTTATAATAAGTCATATTATTCTGACTAAAGTGCTCAATAGAAGCAGTTGTTGTCTTACTAGCCAAGTACTTGGCTGAGTTAAAATATAAAAAAGTTAATAGCGAACTTGCTATAAGTCTTGTAAAATAAAAGAATAGATAATATCTATCTATTGTCAATTTACATAATTTATAATTTAAAATATTATTAATGTCGATTATATTTATTTTATTGTCATATTTATTTAATAATATACAATTATTATTATTAACAGCAGTATACAATTGGCTGTTAAGCTTATAACATAGCATTAAACATAGCATCCCTACTAGATGCCCTCGGACCCTGATTTTCTTTTTTGCGGAAGAACTAAGGTTGCAAGACGTGCTGTTAGTAAACATAGGCGCTCAGCCCGCGAACAAGGTCTTACCGCCGAGTACATTGTTGAAGTCCTAGCACCGTCCATAGGTCACCAACAAACCCCAGTGCTTCACAGATCTCCGACAAGCAAATGGCCTGTGACGTCACCAATGAAGCCATTGATCGGTGGACAATTTATGTTGAACGGCCTAGGTGTGGTAGTCGTAAAGACCCGCTGTGTTTCTACACTGTATTTACTCTGTATTTACTGTGGGCGAACTCCTGACGTCCGTAAATAGGTGCGGTTTAGTTTGCGGCGGAAGAATCGTAGAGATGTGTGCCTTACTATGTGGGACTACTGCAGTCTACCTAAGTAGGTGCAGTTTGTAGATGAAAAACCCACGCAAAGGTAAACTGGCATTCGTACTATGACCACAGTTCACAATAGAAATGGTTTCTTTCTACGGAAGAATAGATATAACTATATAGCTTTTATAAAAATTCTATATTATTACGTAAATTATACAGCCTTTGTTACCCGGGCTATGATTACGAATCTATCGACACCTAATTTATTAAAATCGGATCAGTATACAGTAGTTTAGGAACAAACATATATACATACACATTACATACATGAACTGCCAATATCATTATACTTGCTTTTGGCTTCGCCGTAGTCGAGTAAAAATACGTAATGTCAACTCTACACTGTCAGTATGTCTATTCTCGTGTAGACAAAACGCATTTACGGCGGTCGCGATACGCGTGCAGCGCACGTGTACCCCGCTGTCATGACCACTGGTATACTGTAAACGCCAAAAGAAACGTACATTCAAACTACGTTCTACACTCTCTTTTATGAAATACACCAGGAAACGAGATGGATGACCTGATGGTAAGCGATTACCGCTGCCCATAGACACTCGCTTAACTTACACTCGGAACTCCTCTGGTGCCCCTGCGTTCCTGGACCTCAAAATTTTGCAAACCCTGGTTAAACCTCACTCACTCGGCGAAACACAATTCAAGCGTTATTTCACGCTGGTTTTCTGTGAGGCCATGGTATTTATCCGGTCGAGCCGTCGAGGTCGGCCCATTCGTGCCGAAGCATGGCCCTCCCACGCCAGGAATTTTAATAAATATATAAATAATCTTTATATCAGGCATATTTAGCAATTAGCAGCACCCATAATTAAAATACAAATTATAATAAAATAGAAAATGTCTTTCCGCAACATTCGGGTTCCATACTAGTGCCGACAAACGACAATGCGATGAGTGGCGAATTACATTAAGAAAGTAGTTGTACCATCTAACTATTTAGTAATCTGGGAACTAGGCACAAAGTTTTATTATATTACAAGTTTCCATGGCTTATTCTGCTTCGAACTTCACCGCTTATTTTTGACCGACTTCCAAAAAAGGAGGCGGTTATATTATAAATACTTATACACACCACACGTACGTAGTGGAGATAATCTAAGATCATCTTGAACTTTACCAAGAACTTAAATGTAAACAAAGCGACCAAATACCAATAACACGTTGCGAAAAATTCTTGAATGCTACGTTTGATGGGATTTACGACTTTATAGAACTAAAATATTTTAGGTTGCGCAACACTTGACATCAATTGGGGTTCCGTCACAAGTCACAGCTGCAAGTTCTTGTCACATTTTACTGATAGCACGAGTTGGTTGCACTGGCACTGCCACTGATGTGCTTTTAGTCAGTCTTAACGCTCTATATTTATCTGACATTATAGCTTTTAAATTAGTCACAGTTAAAAATGTAGCTTAGTCGTTAAGACTCTTGAGAAATAAGTAGAATAACTGGTTAGGTATTAGGTACAATTTAAGTATTAAAATGTGGTGTAACAATTTTATAAAGCACTTAAAATAGTAAGTAAGAGACGCTTCATTGCCTAACGGTAGTTCATTTCTAGTCAAGCAAGTTAACTCAGCGACATAAAACTAACCGGTCGCTGGGTGTAAATAAATACTTGGTAACTAGCTGACTACACAAAAATACACACCATGTCATGTATGTAATTCAAAACCGGGCAAGTTAGTGTCGTAGTTTGTGTGTCGCGGGTTCCGTTGTTGGTTTTACTTTGTAATGTTTAACGAATTGAAGAAATTTTTAACGTGCCCTGTAGTATGCAGCTTTCATAGATTCCGTTTATTTTGCTATTTCCTATAAGGTGATTTGTGAAGTTCTAGTTCTAGGTTCTAGGTTCCTATAACTTCAAGGGCTTATTTATTCATTAATTAATTTATTCTTACTCTCTTCTCCATGCAGTTAGAGCAAGACTTCGCAGCTATGCTCTATTAAGGCTCTGTATAACGCCAGTGACCTTGAGCGGCAAGTCCCATACTAATTTTGTAGGCGACAAGGGCGTATCGCGCCGACCGGAGAGTATTCAAATCGATAAAAAATAGCTATAAATATTTGAGACAAAATTTGCAAAAACTAAAACTAGTCTTATCTTATCTTACTTAAAATACTAAAATCAATTGTACCATAAAAGTAGGTAAGTACTAAAAAAATAATAACTACTCCAAAACTTAAAATGCTACAAAACAAAGAAATAATTTTCACATTCGTGTGACTTATATAAGAAGAGAAAAAAGGTTTCACTTTCTAGAAAAAGGATGGACTTAGCATATTGTTAAGTCAATATTTAAATAAAAATTTTAATTTATAAAAAGACAGACAGACAGACAAGACTCAGCTAAATATAATGCAGATTAACATATATTTTTTTGGGATTTTTCAATACGACCATGACTGAGAAAGAAGGTTTCAAAAAACTCCAATATTCAGAGTTCTATCCAGCGCACAACCCCTTAATATATAAGTTATGGGTGATAATAATTATTGTTACTGAGCCTAGATATGTGCTACGGATCTCTAGCAATGTGGTCTAGCCCGCTGCACTTGCTGGGCTTGAAACAGGACAGTTGACTGTGGAGTGTGGTTACCAGCTACTAATTGCGAGAATTTTATTTTTATATTTACAATTTGACAGGCTTGACTCAAGTATTAGTGGTAGATATTGTATCGTCTGTTCAGCTTCCAGTAGGCTAGTTGAGTGATGATTGTTTTATTGAATAAATGAATAGTACTCAATATGAGTAACTTCTCAGAAGGAACAATTTAATAAAAATCAATAATTTTAATATTTCAAAGTATTTGTTTATACAATTTGGCAAGCCTCGTGAAAGTCGCGTTAACAGTTAGCTGTGACGTCGAGCCATTTGTAAATATCTCCGAAATGTGCGCGCTTAAGTTCATATTTACTGTAGTAAATGTAATTGGTATTTGATGTAAGTAATTAGTAAACTAATGATGAAGGTTTTTTTGCTAATTTTGCAAAATCATTTTGACTGAAAACTGTTTGGTATTTTTAGATGTATCCAACTACTAAGTTACACATAGAATTATGTATTTTTAACGTTTATCAAGGAGTACATAATACCTCAATATTTCTGAATATATAAATTCAACTAAATATTTTACAATATGTAGTCGACGATTTCGTTTCATTGTTGTAATATTTGAGAATCCGGACACTATCGTTTTCTACTCTTTTTGCCCTTCATCCATAATTATTATATTATCCTCCTACTATTATAAATGTGAAAATTGTGAGGATGGATCGATAGATAGATGATTCTTACTCTTTCACGCAAAAACTATTGAACGGATTTCTATGAAATTTGGTATGGTAGAAGTTTAAGCTCTGGATTAAAACGGAGCTGCGGGCAAAAGCTAGTTATGACTATTATTATCTTAGTTTGGTAGAGTTGAGAAAAAGTGTAATTCTGCGGTAAAATAAACGGTTTCCCAATGCCGCGTGATATGTATACAGATTTTCTATATTATCGGTCGCAGCCTTGAACATGGTGTTATTTATGAAAAAGGTGATGTTATGAATATTTTTCTATTGTATTCCATACCGAGTGTTCTATTTTTAACTTCAGTGTCATCATGACTCATTCGGTAAACATTCTTGCACCACAAGACGTTGGCAAGTGCTGCTGAATCAGCGGAGAAGGCAACGAAATTACGACAATGCTGGCAACACAGGTGGAGACTTGAGGGGAACATTGAAAACGCTGGCAACTCACTTTTTCTCCAACACCTTAATTACAATAGCATTTTATAAGACAGTGATTGTGTATTTGAATTGGTAAGGAGATCTTTCTTGCATGGTTTAAATACTTTAAATAACCTAATCCTATTAACGTATATAACGCTCCGAAACTGCTGGACCTATTTTGATGAAATTTGTCCCAGTTATAGAGTAGACCACGAGGAAGGGCATGGCCCATGGGTCATTTTTTATCCCGGCAAAATGTACAGTTTTGCCGAGAGTTTTCCTTTAACGCGTACGAAGGCGCGGGAAACATCTTGTTTTCATTAAGTTGGAACTAGTCACTAGAGGCAAACTTTATAGAAACCGCTTCCTGAATTCATGTTTCCGGAGCTCAAGTCGTGCAGATCCTTACTAATATTATAAACGCGAAACTTTGTATGGATGTTTGTTACTCTTCCACGCAATACCTACTGAACTAATTTTGATGAATTAGGAATGATAGTAGTTGAGGCACGGGACTAACACATAGCTGCAAAATGTACGGTTCCCGCGAGATTTCTTTTTGTGCGTACGAAATCGCGGGCAAAAAGTACTTAGTAATAATATCTCATTAATGCCTACTTAGTACTTACCTGCGTCTCTTCCTTACGTCAGTCACGCCTACGATGACTTGAGACTTTGCAACGAAGCGAATAAAATGGAGAGAAATAGAATGAACTCTTAATATTTACCGCAGCAGGCATAGGCTCTACTATAGTTTCCAAAAAAATATACAAAGGGCCTGCTTCACAATGACTTATAAGTGACGAGTAGCTTATTCGGATGTTTTGTCTCTGTCGCTCAGTATAAAGTGAGCAGCGACGCAACTTCCGGACAAGCTATTCGTCACTTACTAGGCGATTTTGAATCAGGCCCTTAGTTTTGTATACGAATAGGGGGCAAACGAGCCCAACAGGACAACACGCCTGATGGAAAGCGATTTCCGTCTTCATGGACATCCGTAACACCAGAGGGATCACAGGCGCGTTGGCGGACTTTAAAAAAGAAATACACTGTTTTCTGGAAGGTTTCATACCACCTGTGTTGGTCCGGAAAGACCGTCGGCCATAATTCATTCCAAAGTTTCACTGTGCAAAGTCCGTTTTCTCAAGTAAAACATGGTCGCCCAAAGATTTCAAAACTAAAGATAGGCTATGACGTACATTTGACAGAACAAATCTTTATACTTATAAGTATAACAATACTCTTGGTTTTTACCACACCTCAAATGTCAGCCAACCTAGATTTCACCATACTTCAAATGTCAAAATGGACCCAAAAACTCCAAAAGTGGGGTCTTTAAATGGAGACCGTTTTGACATAAAAGGCCTCGTCTATATAATATATTATATTTATGTGACCTCATTGCTTCTCTTTGATATACTTTTAGACTTGACAATGAATGTCAACTGTCAAGGGAATGATTAAATATAAGTCTCTTGAATAATTTGTTTTAAAATATTATTTAATTTGTGAAATATTAGCATTAAATGTTGTTTTCTTTAGTTGTAAAGCAACACATTATCTTTTATTTCCCTATTGTTAAACAATCTTATTATATTTATATACGTCTATGTGGTCACCCTACGGATTGGTATAGGTTAGGTGTTATAGGTTAGATGTAAAACATACGCGTGTTGAATACACAACACAGTCACTACGCTATAATAATGTACTCGGTACCTACTGACATTCCATAATACTAAACTAATGACTAAAAAATTGATGCAGAATCAGCATTGAGCATGCAATTTGCAAGTATGTACCTATTAAAAAAAATGGGTATTATCACAAACGTATGTAGGTTATAAACGTAAATAAATTAAAATCAATCAAAACATGATGTAATAAAATATTATCGCTGTCTATAATATATGAAAGAGATATTAGGCAAACCATTATAGGGGCTTTGTAAACGAAATAGAACCCACGACAATGAATTTTTAATTTTTGTCTACTGCAGCTGCAGCACACTCAAGCGTTTGATTTATTTCGATCGGTTCGTAGGATACTTTTCCCCGGCAATATTCTTTTTGGGCATACGAAGTCGCGGGAAAAAATCTATTACTATAACACAAGTAGTGTTTATTGGTAGAGTTCTGACTTTATGAAAAGCTCTGTAGAGCTTTCCGTGTCTGGCTTTAACAGTTAATGCTTCTGTTAAAATCAAACGTATATATCAAGTATTCTTGTGTCGGGGTTTGAAAAAGCTATTGTTAAAGATAACTCCTGAAAAAGTTCTCTGACTTGTGAAGAGTTGTGTTTTTCGGTATGTGTATGTGTTATATATGTATGTATATGCATGTACGTGTATGTAAATGTATGTGTTCGACATACACGTATTTAAAATTATTGATGGCCAAAACATTAATTACATTAAAATGTTCGTTTGCGCTTAATACAGAACTTATGATATGCCGAGAATGTGGTCAAGCGAGGTCATGATAGATCCACTAATCAACAGTTGATAACCGCTATGTTACTAGACTTGCGTAGACTCTAGAGTCTTGAAGTTTATGTACTTTAGGCACACTTGCGCAGATCTGGGTTAAAGTTAACCCTAGGTTAAATATCATGCTATCTCTCTCGTTCTTCGTATTTATGAAAAAGAAGGCATGATATTTTATCCCGGCGTTAACTTCTGCACAAGTGGTCCATAATGTAAACACTGAACCGTGTACACAAAATCAACAATCATTTTAATGTCAAAATCCTATAAAATATTACTTCTAGAATTTTTATTAGTTCGAGCGTCGGTTATGTTATGCACATAAACTGTTCTATAGTAGCGAAAAATATAATCTATACAAATAAATAAAATTGATGTGTCTGTATGAGTTTTTTAATTAAACAGCTTTCATTTAATGCATTTGAAGGTATACTTATACGGTACTAACAATAATAAATCAATTAAAAAAAAACTGGCCGTTGTCTGTCTGTCTGTTCTTTCCGGCTAATCTCTGAAACGGCTGGACCAATTTCCACGGGACTTTCACTGGCAGATAGCTAATGTTATAAGGTAACATATGCTATATCGTTTGAAAAAAAAATAGAGTTCCGTTTCCGTTAGTTCTACGCAAACGAAGTTGCGGGCCCCAGCTAGTATACATACATATTATGTTAGCTGCATCTGCGTTGTCTAAATACAGAACCTAATGCGGTGTGAAGTTGCCCGAAGGTGGAAGTTGTAATAATTACTACAAATCAAATACGCATTGTCCAAAAATACCGGCGCAAAAAACCTTTGTCGCGGAAGTTTAATAGGCGCTGTTCTATTTCTGTCTCGCACATTAATATTGTGTGTCTGTGTCCGTGTGTTCGTTGAATATAAATATACATTTTGTTATCTGCATGATGTCATTACATGTATTTAGCTAAGTACACAGCGCAATGTTGTGTGAGGATCAGTATGATACTCGTATTATTACGAACGACTACGTTGAGGCCTCTCAATGTTAAAGCTATGTAAAGACCGGCCAAGTACGAGTCGGACTACCTCGCAAAATGGCAAAAAAAAACACGTTTGTTGTACGGGAGCTCCCCTTAAATATTTATTTTATTCTGTTTTATGTATTTACTTTTATAGCGGCAACAGAAATACATAATCTGTGAAAATTTCAACTGTCTACTGTCTAGCTATCAAGGACGGACGGAGAAACAGCGAAGTCTCAGTAATAGGGTTCTGTTTATACCCCTTGGGTACGTATATTCATAGTATTTGGGATACCTACGGAACCCTAAATAAGCTCATCAAAAAAGTAAAAAATAATGCAAATACACAAGTAAACTACACAAGTAAACCCTAGAAAATACGAACAGCAAAGATGCCTCTATCCAGAAACCCAGTAACCATAGAATTTGAGACAGACCTTACACAGGCTTCTTTAGAATTTTCATCTTAGAATCTCACCAACTGATACGACACAAAATTTTTTGCACAATGGAGAATATTACTACGTATGTATAAGCGCCTCCTTTTTTTGGAAGACGGTTAAAAATAACTTGAAACTTTGTTAGAGTAAAGCTATTATGTAAACAGATGTACATAAGTTTCTGTTTTGTTCAAAAATATTAAGTAGTTATGATTTTACGAGCGTTCAAAGCTCTGGAAATTTTCGAATCCCGCTAACAGTAGCGTGACGTCACGCTACGCCTCGGCTATACAGGCCGGAGTTCGCGCCGTACAACGCACCGCTTAGGCTTCGCTAATACAATAGAGTTGAAAATCGAACACATGAGTGTCGAGTCAAATGTCAATGTCATATATGGCAGCTCGACACTCGAAACTTCCATTTTCAACTCTATTGTTAATACATATGCGCTAATGTGCAGAGTTCTATTTTCAGTGCTCGTACTTTTCCGGCGTTCCGGATTCCGGAGCATACAGCCCCAGCCTTAGGCTGTTCGTCCACCGCCACCGTCAACGGGATGTCAACGAGAACGAGATGACGCCGCCGATTTAGGGACACATACATTTACTATGGCCATATGTCCAGCGCACGCCCGTCACTCGAGCGCCGCGCCGTCCGCGTCATCCCGGCCGCCGATATATCGCTTAGTTCGGCGCTACCGCTACAAATCGGCCCGAGATTGTTACGGGCCGAAGTGGCGGCAATACATAACACGTATTATGAACGTGTCCACCGCCACCGTCACCAGCACGTCACCGAGAACATAACAACAAGTTAGAAATGGCCAAGAATTTTAAATACGCCTAGAACTTGCCGAACGTTATAATAATGTTTGTGGGATAAAACTAAGGATGCTTCCAAATATAAAATATTGGAAAGAAATGTCTTTCATAAATGTCTTTCTGGAGCTGAACATTCAAGAGATGGACCAGAAAATTACTTTAATTAAGAAGTAATCAGTTCGAGTACATAATATTAATGTAACACACAGTAAGAACAAACTGAACCACTGAGATCGTCGCGGTGGACCACCGATCGCCGTCACGTCAACTTAATCTCGGTCTGAAGTAATCTCGTTATCGGTGACGTCCCGTTGACGGTGACGGTGGACAAACATCGGTCTCAAAGTACCGTCTGCGCCACTTATAAGTTAAATATCTTGGAAACTAATTGAAATAATACTTCCACTTTATGTCAATTGTACCTGCTAACTCCCCCGAGAACTGCAGTTCGTCCCAATAGACATAAACAGTATGTCATGTCAATCCATCAGTTAGAACAGACCGGTATGGGACACGGTCAGTTCTGACTGATCCATAGGCAGTATGTTGCGTGGCTACCCTGATAACAGTTCTGTCGGTCAACATGTAATTACGCAGACTCAATTGAATTATCTCGTTGTGAGTCAATTAGTTCGCCGCTGAGTGGTGACCGCTGACCCTCGCCACTCGTGTCGCGCTGGTCTCCGGTCTCCTGCTATGATTTAATAACATTAGCCTGGTTATGTTATGCTCTACTTAATTGTGTCAAAGGACCTCCCGCTATAATTTAATAATAATGATAATAATAATAATCTTTATTGCACAACCCAAAAATATACAATTATCACAATACATACAAAAGATATTTATAAAAGTACGATTTTGGCGGCCTTATCGCTAAAAAGCGTTGTCTTCCAGGCAACCATACAGATGTATAAAAGAACACCACCACATCATGAAGAAACACAAGGGTGGACGTACAAAGTAAACAACAAGTACAGACAAGAAAGAATTATTAGACTGAAAAAAAATCAATCAACAATACTGTTCATAAATCATGCAGATTGCACAATGATGTCGGTCAGGTAGGAATTTTTGAGTAGTCTTTTATATTATGTATTCAAGGTTTCTTAAAGTATTCACCGCGGGAGACGCAAGAGCTACCATAGTGTTTAGTTTATTGCATAGGCACATCTAACTTGCAAACAAGACACGCATTTTCATCCTTAAACGAGAACGTAAACATTTATTTTAGTTAGGGGGGTTATGGCACCGCATATGGTCAAAGAGCACACTGTACAATAGACGTAGAATACTGCATAATATAATATACGCAGTACCTAGACCAAAAAGTAAATTTTTGTCTGACTGCCTAGTGTCCATCTGTCTGTCTGTCTGACACTTAGGGTTTGGATTCCGGGACGTCTCGTGTCTCGAAGTCACGGGACTTTATGTAATTTTTGTTGTCGCGAGTCCCGGGACCTTCGGGGCGAGACTCGAAACGAATTGCGGAAGAGCTGGAGGATTTTTGTAAATATCCCTAGATCCGGACACCAGATGTGGAAACAACGGGCGCTGAACAAATCAAACGGAACAAGCAATAAAAATATCCAAGATAATGTACCCGAGATTCTGAAAAAAAAATAAGAAACATTTAAAACCGGCCAATTGCGAGTAGGCCTCGCGCTCGTAGGGTTCCGTACCATTCCATACCAATATTTTAGTTATTTTTGTACGAAGTTTTCTATATACCTAAGCGCATTTTACAAGTTATGTCTCTATAACTAACTCGTAAACTAAGTTACATAAGCCGTTAAGGTTTCCTTTAAAATTCATTACATGGTCTACCATTTCCCATTACCTTACCATTTCAGATTTTTCGTACCAGCTTTTAGAGCCCCCTCTACACCTATTTTAACAAAAAAATGAGCTTTCAAGTTGAATATGGCGAAAATGGATACTTAAAACAAAAAATCGATCAAGCAACCTCGCCATGTTTTTAAAAGACCCATCTAATGATGCCCACACTATGGGTTAGACGCGAGAAAAAAAATCATCCCCACTGTGGGTACCCCAAAAAAATATTTTTCGTGATTTTAGTTTTAGCACTTTGTTGACGTAGTAAATACACAGATCCATGCAACATTTCATCCTAAACCTAACCGTTTGGACGGTAAGCCGAAGACGGAAGGACGGACGGAAGGACTGACGGACAAACATGACGAAAACATCCTTATGGTATCCTTATACCCAGACGTAAACTACGGAACCCTAAAAAGGAGTTGTTTGAAGCATCCGGAAAACGTACAGAAAGTTTGGAACTTGTTTATAAAGCCAAACACAATTAAACCGACATCTGTTGAAAACGAGAGTGACCTCCTTATACGGTAGCATTACAACAATCAAAAACAGATTGTCGGATAAACCTGCTGACGCTCACAATTATTTATAAAATATTTACTACTAGGCTACTTTAATCTTAGGGTTCCGTTGAAAAAATAGGGATCCGTTTCCATTATTAGTTCCACTCAAACGAAGTGCGGGCACCAGCTAGTAAGTAACATTGCCATTAGCTTTTGTTGATTTCTTACTCATAAATTAAGTTTTTGTATCAAGTAAAAGCTGGATTTGTAGGTTTTGCTCCAGTAGTTTGATATATTTTATATGGTATATCATATTATGAATGTCGAAACCATTCTGGCTTATTATCGGCTGTTTGCTTCCGGACTTTATAAATAATACAACGAATTTCACACGAAGGTACAATATCGACAGGGTTCCTGCCCGACCAGTTTTGGACGCCTCAAAATATTTAAACACAAGTGGCCGCAACGACTGCAGACGTGGTTGAATCACGTATTTACACGTGAGTATGTGTCCTTGCGCACGGTTGGTGGCTGGTCGAGCGCCAACTTGTTCGATAGTACATGCTAAAAACTCCATATTGGGTAGGAGTCTTCTCATTTATTAATAATAATCGAACTGCATTAGACTTGTTTGGGCTGAAATCTGAGTCCACCGCCATTTTTGTATTGCAATAATATTGTAAAAGCATTTTGCGCCGTGCGCGTACCATCGGCGCCGCCTAGGACTCTATAAGGGAGACTTCATTTCAACTGCCAGCTAGGAACACGCCAACTCTAGTCTCTACAATGGGGCTACCAGTTTTTCTTAGTCTAAGGTTAGTTTTATTGCATAAATTAATAGTACTCTTGAGTAACTTTTCAGAAGAAATGGAATATTAAAAATCAATATTTTCAAAGGTACAGCGATCTGTTTACAAAATTTCGCAAGTCTCGCGAAAACGCTCCATACAAAAGTCGTACCTATCTACTCGTATGACATAACGGTTAGGTAAAAACACGTAAAAGTGTATGAAATATAGGACCGCAGGAACATAATAATATTATTTGTAATTATCTGAGATTTATTAATAATAAATATCTCCGAAATTGGTGCGTTTAAGTTTATACTCACCATATGAATGTTTTTGTAAATTATGTAAATAAAATAATTATTTAGTTTTTTTTTTACTAATTTACCAAAAAAATTTAAAACTTTTTTGTTTTGTTTTAATGTATCTAATTACATAACTACACATAATATTATTTTATTAATGTTTAGGTATCAAGTAATAATATCTAAATATTGTTGAATATATAGATTAAACTCAATATTTTACATGTAGTACGACTATTATTTTTATTGTATTTTCATTGTATCTTTTTCATTGTATGTTATTTCTCCCCTATTTTCGAAGTATGAAAAAATCTCTCACACTGTGGAGTATGGTCTTCGCTTCTCGATGCTATAACCTATACTGAGATCATTAGATAACACCTCATCAATATGCTAATGTATGGACGATACACGATGTACTCACCAGAACAATGCACCACGCTATTTGTAACACGCTAGTTATAAGTGTCCGAGCCAAACTTATAATAATATAATCTTAAAACACATTAATTGTTTGGAGCGCTGCCAAATCATACGATTTCTGGATGAAACGTCGATGAAACTATTTAAAGACAGTTACGGGGATCTCTTGGTAGAGATAAAAACTTTTTGAGAGCATTTCTATAGAATCTTCCTGCCTTTCTTAAAAAAGGCCTATCCAGGCTTGCCGAGATGCTGCGAGAAATGGTATTAATATGGACAGTGTTACGTCTTTTCTTTCACGCTCGCGCTCAGAGACTTTTCACGAGTGAGACGTATTAACCCGAGACGCAACAAATCTGGATGCTTGATTTAACTACATAGGAAATAAAAATGAAAAATTTTATTTCCAAATGAAACTTAACAAGCTTTTTTCAGAGATTCAACAGAAAAAAAAACGACTACTATAATAAAATCGTTTTACATCCCCGACGTAAACAGAGGTGTGTTATAAGTTTTTCGTTTGAAAGCCGACATGATCGAGTGTGTTTTCAGCTATAATTCATCATCGTCAGCTCGATCGCTGCTCGACAATTCCGGGGTCACTTAAATTTTGTTTAATTTTCTCTTTTACCCTCTTTTCCGGAACATGAGGTAATCATGTTCCGGAATAATATCATAATATTTCTCTGGACATCTCATGAGAAAATCCAAGCCAACATCGACAGAGCACGTACTTATTTATGTCCCTTTGGACTCTCGCATAGCATAGTTCAGACTTCAGAGTACAGCACTATGTAGGTATGCGGGGTATTCCGTGTGCTGGCTGTAGGAGTAGCATACCGAGTAAATGTGTTATCACTTATCAGTTACCTCCCCGCTCGCGCTCGGCTCGACAAACGTCTGTGTCAACACGCCGCGGCCGATCCCACCGCACACATGGCGCAGATAATGTATGTTTGTTTGTGTATTCATAGTCACAACTCACAAAAGTAACGTAAAGATTTTAGCAGGCGGATACGGCGGGCATCTTCATCAGCATCAAAAATCGTTACGAATCGAGAGATAGAAGTTTATACCTACATAAAAATTGAACATTCGTTCTTTTATTATTTTAGGTAAGAAATAATGTTTATTTTGAAGTATGAACTTCTTTTTTATTTAAAAATTCAATGAAACGAAACAACGACAGGCAATCAGAAATCCACAAACATCCTCATTAGTTATTATTCACCTTTTGTGAGAAATAATAATATAGAAAGCATATTTCTAAATGTTACAGTAGGTGCAACTTCTGACGCGTGTGAACTGCGAAAGTTCTGAACTCCGAGGGATTGTGTTTAATTTTTAACCCCCGACGAAAACAGAGGCGTGTGAAATTTGACGTGTATGTCTGTCCGTGGCATTGTAGCTCCCAAACGAATAAACCGATTTTGATCTAGTTTTTTTTTGTTTGAGAGCTGAGTGAAAATGACTGAGAGTGTTCTTAGCTATAGTTCATCAGCTCGCTCGCTGCTTGACAATTCGGGGTTACTTAATTTTTTTAATTTTGTCTCTCTTTTAAAGAGTAACAAAGTAAGTCCGTGCGCCCTTGCGTGTGCTCAATGATTTTGTATTGAGCATATTTAAAAAGTGTTAAAATTTTATTTTATAAATATTTTATGCTTTTTGTTACATTGCAGACCGGGACTCACTAACAAAATCCATTATCCAAAATACATTGAATTGATTAAAAATAATTTATTAAATAAAAAACAAAATAAGATATTATATAAGTACTTTTATTTCGAAAAATTACTCCGGCCACAAGATCCCAACATTTATTTTAATTTTTACTGTTGTTATTTTGAAATTAAAAAAAATAATTAAGATTTTTATTTTTATATTTGTTGTTCATGTTAATGAAATATAACATTTATATTGTAATTCTGAGGTTTATTATTTTTATATCGCTTTTTTGTGTGATTTTGAAGGACGCCGGACGAGTTTCTTCTGCCTAACTTTTAGCTTTTATTAATCAATCTCAAAAGTATAATGCCAGCTACTTCTTCAGCAAATAACTCTACTCACTGGAATATACTTCTGTACACAATATTGACTGTTTTAGGGTTTCGTACCCAATGGGTAAAAACGGGACCCATCACCTCGGCCTCGACGCGACGTCCGAGATCATATTAAGATGAATGATTAAGATCTGACGATATGATTAAGATCATATTAAGATATAATATTTTTCGCTTTTGAATATAAGTTTATATGGTTTAAGGGGCGGGGCTACTACAATGTGTATAAAATGCTTAAGTGAGTAACGTATTTAATTTGATAAGGATCATAGTGTATCCGTCTAAATAGCTTCTGAAAATACCATACATAATGATAAGTATGAACTGCGCACGGGAGGCTTATTAAGTAAACCGCTATGTCCCTGCATTTTAAATCTGTAATATTTTCATTTAAATATTCATTTAAATATCATGCTGTAAAGGCCCATAAAAATCTAAGTATATTAAATACACAGTGTATTTCGGTGTATAAGAGTCAGATGAGCGTATCTACATTTTCTCAAATTTTACAGGAGAGCAATAAAACGGCGAAAATTTGCGTAATAAAACTTTGATAGCTTTTTAATAGCATCGTTATACAATTTCCGAAGGAAAAACTGTACTGTTATGTTGGTATTACTATACCAATTGTTAATAAAGTTAACATTTAAACGAGACCAAAACAAAAGCCTTCCAATAAAACATATACAACACCTTATTACCCTATTGTACATACCTCACCACCTAAAAACATTAATCTAATCGTTACTCTAATTTTATTTCGCTCTATTTATTATTACAATATCTCATTTTGTACAATAAGAATTATTAATGTTGTATCTTGTTAATTTTGTTTTTATACTCTGTCTATAATATTAAGTTTGGTAACATTGATCCTACAGACAAACTTAACAGTTTTGTAGGTCTTTATTTTATTTATTATTTTCATTGGTATGAAGTAATAAATAAATAAATATATCCTTGCTCAGAAAAAAAAAATATATTTTTAAATATGCTTGACATACGTTAGTGTGGTCCTAATTTTTTTATAACTTTTATAGTTATCACTTATCATACTTAGATACATCATTTGTGAAATTATTTTAAGTAACAAATAAATAAAGCTAAACGGGTCAAAATCATCTTTATTTATTGTGAAAATAGGCAAAAAATTAAATACAACTTTAAGTCAACGAAATTATGAATAAGTACAGAACAGGGATGCGTAAATATATAAATTTTTAACCGACTTATAAAAAAAGGAGGCGGTTATACGTTCGTCTGTACATATATATATATATATATATATATATATATAGATATTTCTTTTTGTATGTTCAACGATAACTCCGCCGTCTATTGACCGATTTTCAAAATTCTTTTTTTTGATGTAAAGGGTGTACTCCGAAGTTGGTCCCGTTTTCATAAAAGTGGTGACCTGATGATGGGATCTATGAGGAGTCGAGCTAACTCCTCAAAATTTATATAGACACATATAGTGATTTTGACTTTTTCTGAAGTAAACCAAGCATATGCTACCAAAAAGTAAGATCTTGCACCAAGGTATATCCTGGATCCAAAAGTACTGAATAGAACCCCTGGCTCCTTATAGATACATGTTTTGGGATTTCGGCGTTGCTTAAAGAACTGCAAGCATAAGCCATTATGTAACTTACAGTCATCATCATCGTCAGCTTATATACAATACCTAATGGAAGCTTGGCGCGTATTCAATTATTCATTCGAACGTTTATTTTAAACGTTCTTAAAATGTATTAATCATAATTTAATAACTATCACTAAAAAGGGAAAAAAATTATAATATTTTTAAACAAAAAATTAAACCGACTTCCAAAGTAAAAATGCACTTGCAGCCAACTTGAACTTGAGTTCCAATTTAAATATTGTCTTATGAGGATGTTGTTCGGGCTGGTACCAACTTCAAAATTTTGAAGATCGAGTAGAGAAATAGTTAAAATTTTAGCCAAATTTAAAAGGGGAATTGTTTAGAAAATAAGTTTTATTTCATACTTTTTTGTGAATTTTTGTGAATGGAAGTCGGTTTAATTTTTTGTTTAATCTAAAAATATTATTCCAAAACCGTTTGTATAGCCCCAACTAATATTAAGCAAATTAAATCTCATTTAACGGTACTCGTAATACGCTTTTATGGTTTTATTGAAAATGGTTTTTAGACATATTTGTTTTTTTGGAATTTGTGATATATTGAAGATATTGTTACGTCGTTTTGGTATAACATAAAGGACCACACTCGGGACCGATTTGTTAACAAAAATTATTTTAAGTTTATAACGCAATTTAAGGTACTTAATTGGATTAGGGACTTAATTGGATGCTGTATTGCTTAAAATCGCTTCGTAAATAAACCATTATTTCTCGTAAAATGTAAAGGATAAAAAATAGTAATTGTGAGTTATCCCTAAGAGTTAGACATATATACCATCGCGGACTTTTTTGTAGACCTTTTTAAGGGGTTTTTAAGCCAGCGTTTGCAATGTAAGCGCAAAAAAATGTGTTTATTTACGACATTAGAAACCTCTAAAATTATTATCAGTGTTTCTCTACTATATTAGGTATGCATGTTATAATAATATACTTCCTCCATCTATTAAAAATAAACCAGCATCAAAATCCGTTGCGTAGTTTTAAAAAGATCTAAGCATACACAGGGAACAAACAGAAAAAGCGATGTAGTAGGTACTAGGTAGTGATATGACTTATGATTGAATATTAATAAAATTAACATATTTGTGATTAGTAGCGCAATCGTAACTATACATTTAAATGTAAATAATATTCACCAGATGGAACCTATTTAGATAAACAAAACTTTATTTGCTCAATTTAATTTACATATTTGCATTAATTATTAGATGGGCAGGTAGGTTACTGGTTCTTCTTGTTCTGAGGGTAAGGCATAAAAAAAAGTTAGACATTTTTGTAGAATTCTTTGGCGGGTGATCTTTTGTTTTTTTTTCTTAAGCATCTCGTCATCGGCAAAGGAGATATCATCTGAGGTGGGCAGAATTATAAGTCCTGTTCCTTGACCTTGTGTTTGTTACAAGAAAGGACTCATGAGCTCGTCTTTGAGCTACAAACCTTGCAACTGGATGTCACGTTGTTATTGCATGTTATTTAAATATTTAGGCACTCGTTTATTATAACGTAGTGTTATAGGACATTGGTGTTACTATCTTTTCAAAGCTTCATCAAGTGTACCTACAGCCGCACAGCCCACAGGTGTGTGCCATCTGGCCCGGGCCGCGGTCCGAGGAAAACCAACTGCACCCACTTTCGACGTGTTTCTAACTTTCTTTAAGCTGTGTTTACATTTAGCGATACAAATATATTTTAACTATTATTTGCTACATTGTTATTTGTACAGATTATTATCTTTAAAAATGTTCTATTTATATTCTTTATCGCTTGTATATTCTTGGAATGAACTATAAAATTAATGAGTAGTTATATATAGTTTCAAAAATGAACTTACATCATTAATCTGGTTGGTATTCCTCATTTTATAAATACTAATAAATCACAATAGGCACACTAAATGCATTGAACTGCTTTCCAAGTCATCGGAATGCATAAGCGCGCGAAACGCGCTCGGGACACAATAACATTTTCCACTTTTGTTCACAATTTTATAATATTTATCACATCACAACTCGACACTCGTTTATTGTACACTCGGATACGCGGGCTCAAATCGCACGCTTGTACTTCACTCGGACAAGTCAACTTTGTTCTTGGCAAAACACAAAAATGAAGTTTACATCGGGCACATACACAGATGCGTGCCATGACGACGCATCGTGCGACAGGGACGGACGAACGGCTATCGGCGTTCAGTACAGGAATGCAATGTTAGGGAAAGGGACGGGCGTAGTTGCGTCAGCTCCGCGCCCGTCATCCGGTATTCCCGTTGAGAATTTGTTTTGAGGTGTGTAGCTACTAGCTGGCGATAAACTTTGTTTGAGGATAACTGACCTCCGTAGGTATTAACCCCCTTACTAATAAAAATATTTACACAACGGATAACCGATAACTTATACAACGTTGCTGTCTTTGTCTGAATTATGCTTTGGAAAAGTCACAGCAACGTTGTATAAGTTATCCGTTGTGTAAATATTTTTGTAAAGGTAAGGGGATAAATGTTTTTGAAAGGGACCTAGTTTCGATGGGTCAATATTGTATTTTCCTTTGTTTCATATCCACGGCATGTATGATAATGTGAAATACCGTATCAAAACAGAATTATTCGTTTAGGACACATACAGACACATAAAATTTAAAACACCCCTATTATTTAAAAAATATTTTATAATTTTAAGAAAATAAAAGTAATTAAGTTATATTTTAATTATTATTTAACATTATTTACTCAAAACTGCCTTTCAAAAAGCACCCGAAATAAGAGGCGTATAAAATTATTTTTGAATGTTACCCATCATACTATTTGAGCACCTGTGTCCTGCGGCCCTTTTAAGACTCAATATTTAAGTATTATTAACACTAATAAAATTTATTCATTTAATTTTAATGAAGACCATATTTCAAGACACTCTTCTTAATTATTAACCGCCATTCCTATTGAAAAACAACTTAAAGATAAATTTCCAAGTGGATTAAATACCTCAAAGTGTTCAGAATACACCCTAATTATTATTCCATTTTTATATGAATATTTACTACTTAATTTTTTTTTAATAATAAATGCGAATATTGACCCTGCGCGCGCGCGCGAGAACATACAAATCGGACGCTTATTTTCTGCGATAAATAATATTATTTTCTGCGATAAAATATGATATGCTTATAATTTTTTGCGATAAAAAATGATAAGTTATAAATAATGGAGATAGAGTTATGTACCTTAAGTGTTTTTTTTTAAACATTACACTAAACATTGGGGCGTGGCTATACACATATAAGTAGGAATACACAATGTTTTTGTCTTCCGCAACGGACGGAAAACATTACCCATGCGGGTAGAGAGGGGAAGGGATGTTTCATTTCTTATCAACTGTTACACCACTCACATGACCACTAAACATAGAAATACGGAAGAAATTATTTATCAATCCCAAATTGGTCTTCTATTCGTAACTCCTGATAAATACTAAAATTATGGGTCAGTAAATATGACCTAACTCGAAATCTGGGGGTCTAAAAAGGCCACTTTAGATGTTTGATATATTTTTTTCCATACAAAAATCGTGAAATTGTAAAATGGCTATATGATTCATCTGATTTCATCATATTAGAAAATACATGTAAATAATAAACTAAGTTTTTATTTAAAGTAGTGTTATGTGCTAGATATTTAAATATTTTTAGAAGAAATTTTTTTGAAGTCTGATTGAGATTGTCAAATTTTAAAAGCAAAGTATATAAAGATGTACAAAAGCAAAAGATTTTAATTTAATACCATACTGGAGGAATAACAATAAACATAATTGTCGTTTCTCGTATTTACAGGTATGATAATATGTTATTTAATGTAGTTTTTAGTTTGTTTAAAAGTAATGTTTTTGATATCGACTTATAATAAACTCGTATTTACAGATAAACAAAATAGTTTATTTTTCCTACAAGATATTCTCTTATATACATTTTGACAGTTTTCAAATATAAATGTGTAAAATGGCGCACATAATATGAGTTGAAAAAAATATATGAAACACCCAAAGTTGCCTTTTTAGACCCCCTGTGTTTTCTCCTAGATTCTGCATCTGCAATCGCTAAAACTGCGAGTGCTTACGTCCTCGATGTAGATTTTGTGTAGACAAGATCATGAGTTCCGATGAGGAACTCATGATCTTGTCTACACAAAATGTTTTGTTTCAATAAAAAACATTTTCTATAGCTGGAGAAAGTTTGTGTATGAAAACAAATGTTTTGGTTCATGTTTTCTGTGTAATGTTTCGAAAAAACATGAGCAGAAGTCACGCCTAGAGTCAAACGTGGTCAGCCACAGGGCTCTATATTAGGGCCTTTATTGTTCCTGAAATACATTTAAAACGACCTACATGATGCATTAGAACACCAATCCATTTCATATGATGATGACGCCACAGTACTCGTCGAAGGAAAGAATTCATATTGAGGCAGAACTAAATACAGCAATTGTCAGTGCAATGAATTGGCTAAAAATAAATAACCTTAAAGCTAATATGTCTAAAACAAATAAGTACGGCAGCAGCACTCTTTTCATATCATGGTTATGTCGCCTCCTTACTACGATACGGTTTGATTATATGGGGAAATTCGTTAGACCTAACAAGAGTATTTAGACTACAAAAGAAGTGCATCAGATGTGTTTCCAATGCCAGTTACATCGAACCCTGTAAACCCTTATTTAAACTGTATAATATACTACCTCTACCCTGTCTGTACATCTATGAAATGCGTTTATTCGTGAACAAAAATCTAAATCATTATTTTATAATGAATATAAATTAGTTGTGCCCAATCAAAGACTAGACATTTGTAGTAGAAATGCTTACTGTATGGCCGTGTCGATGTACAATAAACTGTCTGATTACTTAAAAAACCTTTCTGAGAGAAAACTTAAAAGTTAGTTACGTGGATGGCTACATAACATATTATACAATAAATGAATATTTGAATTATTACTCGCAGGCACACTTTCCTCGTAGATACACTTATGAAAAAAGTTCGCCTTTATTCCTTAAAGATCCACTTTTTAAAAACCAATGTAGCGTTTCCTAATAGATACACTTTTGGATACAGTTGTGTAAACAAAAGTGTAATTAACAAATTCACTGCCGGTCGGGCCGGCAACGCACATAATAATTATGCGTTGCAATAAGAAATGTGTTCAAATTGTTTAGTAGAAATAAGATATTTACTTAAAATATTTAAGGAGAAAAAAAAAATATTTTCTTTTTTTTTTTTAAATAAACAGAAACATTTTTAAGTCTTGTCTGAATCCAATTTGTTTTAATGTTACATTATTTAAAAAAACAATTGGTAAGTATTTTACTTTCTTTTTAAATTTGAGTGTGACAAAATTTAACTTGTCATTCCTTTCGCTTTTCTGTTTTTCTGTACAATGTGAAAGTGGATCTTTAAGGAATAAAGGCGAACTTTTTTCAAAAGTGTATCTACGCGGAAAGTGTACCAATGAGGAATAATTCGAATATTTTAATGATTGAATAGATATCAAGTAACATTCAAACGTTAGAAAATGACAATACATTATATTTTATTTACCACAAAATTGACATGCATTTCAATTAATTTAATTTGTAACTTATTGTTTAATCTGACCTTTTATTTTGACGTTTTTACTATTTTGACTATATTATTCATTAATGTAATTATAACAACCATTTCTAATCTATTGAATATTATTATTTAAAATAAAATTTTAAATACCTATGAAAAACTGAAAATATTTGCACGCTATTTGTGTAGTAGACAGTGGCGTAACTATACCATCTGGGGCCAGTGGCAAATTCTTTTGCCATGCCATGGGGCCCTATCAGTAAAAATCGTCACGTTGTACCTACTCAGTTTAATTTTAATAAACTTCGAGATTTTCAGCGTACTCAATTACACGTTGTATATGTCCCAATAATGGTCATAGGCCTCCTCTCTTAGGCGAGAGGGAATGGTCTGCAGTCCCCACGCTAGCCACGTATTAGTATTGGAGACTTCACATTCGTCCATAGAACATAATATCTCAATGCATTCATCATCTATTCGCTAGCTTTTCGGTGAAGGAACAACATCGTGAGGAAACCTGCATACATTTACAATGAAATAAAAATAACATTTCATTTAATTAACATTTAATGTCAATACTATTTTTCGAGCTATATATTGTCTATAACATCATCAAATTTTAAAGATCGAGCCATAGAATTTTCAATAGACAGAATAGCCAAGTTACATAACCTGTCTTGTCTCATAGAGTTTCTTAAATAGGTTTTTATCAATTTTAGTTTTGAAAATGATCGTTCAGCACTAGCTGTAGTCACACGAATTGTAAGAAATAACATTAATGCAGTGCATACTTCAGGAAAGCTGCAGAACATAAAACGATTTTTTATTATTAATAAATTAGCAAGGTCTCTAATACACGAAGATTTTTCTATTTCGTCTCTGAAAGTGGATCAAAAACTGAGAATTTCTCTGGCAAATGATTCAGATATGTCTTTTTTATATATCTCAACAAAATATAGAGCTTTTTTTAATAGATCAGTGTCATTTAAAACTTTTAAAGTGGAAGGCTGCAAAACACTGAAATTTGAAACTATTTCATTCATTGGAAGGAAACTCGATTTCAGTTGGTTTATAATGATGTCCAATACTCGATAAAATATGTTCACTTTGAACAAACTTTCCGGATCTTGGAGACGCTCATCCTCGCAAAGTTCATCCAAATGGCGTTTACCTTCCTTTGACGAGTTATAATATGGCGAAGATTAAGATACAATATTGTTCATGCTAAAATATAATTCTCTTTGATTTTTGCTAGTACCTTGTTGTGGTTGTTCTGGATCTGGATAGTCACTGATGTTGGGTGCTGTATCTGATAATTCTGGTAAGTATACTTTTAGTAAGGTCCAATTCTTCACTTTTGGAGCACTGTTCACTCGACTTTTCATTATTTAAGTCATCATTTTTCAAGTACTGACTAATTTTAGGTAGCTTTTTATTTTTTTCTTCAGTCTCCCTCTTTCTCTTTCGTTTTTCTCTCCCACTTAAATATTTTCTGGAACAAGACAATATACTAGACAACTAGACAATACAATCAACTTTACTTTGCCACCATTTTCATATTCAATAAAAGAACAAATACGAAAAATGAAAGATACAAATCACCAATTATCAAACAATTCACACAAAGAATACGCAGTCAGTAGAGCCCTCATAAAAAAATATCAAATCCGGAATTCCCCTAACATAGTGTTGCTAGCTCGCCCCAACAGCAGCGCCACGAGAAAAGTGAAAACAAAATGGGGAATTCCCCGATCGTCAATGCTCACCCGCGCTGCCAACGTACCGCGACAAAATATGTAGAAACCAATCGATGCGTTCTAAAATGAATAGAGATGTGCAATTACCGGTATTTTGATTCACGGTTTTTTGACGGTCATAAGTACGTAAAATTACTCGTCACGGGTAACGAGTACATCTCTAAAAATGAATCAACATCTTTTTGTTTAGGTTGGTTGAAATGCTTAACGATTAACTTGAAATTGTATTATGGTCTTTAGTTGTGTGGGAATATGGTGGCAAGCCCCAAATATCCAACCGAGCGAAGTGGTATGCTCGGTCAGGCCGAAACCCACTTGTATGAATTTCAGATGTTGTATATATAGTGCCAAACATAGAAAACTTCGATAGCGCGATTCAGGATTGTGGCGCTAATTGGCTCCAACCACACCACTCCCCCCCCAAGATCTGAAGTCGAATCTTGAGTCGTCTTGCTTGAGTCGCCAGTGCCAGAGAGTCCCAGTGAGTCGGAGTGCTGCCGTGCGGGGCCGATGCTACGTGCTGACCAGGAGAGATGTGCTCTGCTTGCTGACCGGTCGTTGTAGTGAGTGTGCCCGTTGAAGCCGATGAGGGTTCGACCAGGCCGCGGTGCGTTAAGTCTGGTGGTCGAGGTACCTGATGAGGCTGAAGCTGGCCAGCCAGCAGTGGTGCGGAGGGGTGGGGGAATGATGATGACGATGTCCAGAAGGAGGCGTGTTCTGTCGAGGGTCACCAATGTGGGATAAAGATGCCCCAAAAAGGGAGATCTCCGACCGAGCGAGGTGCTATGCTCGGTCAGGCCGAAGCCCACTTGTATGAATTTCAGATGTCGTATATATAGTGCCGATTATAGAAAACTTCGATAGCGCGATTCAGGATTGTGGCGCTAATTGATCCGCCACAGTTGTCTCACTTTGAATTTAAAGCAGAACTTATAAAAATATACTTTTCAAATAAAATAAAATACTCAGGTATAATGTAAAAAAATATTTTTGAGCTCGCGGCCTCTTGGGCCGGGTTCCTCTTGGGTCGGAGCTAGCCCATTTTGCCAGCCCTGCCACCCTATTGTTACGCCACTGCTAGTAGAGTATGTCGAACTCAATAAAACAAACACCTCCTGTACCATATTCTTGGCAAATAAATGAAATTTGAATGTTTGTTATTAGAAATTTCCTATTCTCTTAGAATATATTTTTTTAATTTCTAAAATGTTACCTATTAGTTTATAAAATATTAACAAAAACCGGCCCAAACCGGAGTTGGACTCGCGCACGTAGGGTTCCGTACTATTTATTACCTATACCAATATTCTACATGTTTACTTCGTTATTTTTGCATGAAGTTTTCCAAGTAACCGCAGTTTTAGTAGTTAAGTCTTTGTAACTCGTAAATTAACAAAGTTTAATAAGCCGTTATAGTTTAAAGTTCATGACGCGTGGACTACCATCATGAGTTTTTTCAGATTTTTCGTCTCCTCTCTAAAAGCCATTTAGAGGGGGACGCCTTATTTCAACAAAAAAATGCGCTTTAAAGTTGAATATCTCGCATACGGATACCTAAGTCAAAAAATCGGCTTAGCAAGCACTCAATGTTTTTAAAACACCTGTCTATCTAATGATACCCACACTATGGGGTAAACGCGGGAAAAAATCCCCACTTTACATGTACTTTTTTACCCACAAAAAATATTTTTCACATTTTAATTTTAGCTCTTTGTCGACGTAGTAAATACACATACCTGGGCTGATTGATAACTGGCCGAAACGACGAACTTAAAAAATGATACGCAAAACAGGAATATTACATTATATTCTGGCATCTTTTTGAAAATAGAACGCCAAATTTGAATTTAATCGAACTGATGGAATTTGTTTGAGAGGACGTAGAACTTTCTCTGTCGTAAATTTTCTTAACAATGGAAAGAAACGAAATTCGTGCGGTGATAAAGTTTTACGTTTTAAAAGAGAAAACAGCAACCCAGATTAAAACCAAGCTAGACAGTGTTTTAGGTAATTCTGCTCCTGCATTGAGTACAATTCACACCTGGGTAACTGATTTTAAACGTGGAAGACAGAGCTGCGAAGACGCACAGGTCTGGCCGTCCAAATGAAGTCACGAATCCGGACATGATCAAAAAAATTCACAAAATTGTATTGAATGATCGGCACTTAAAGTTGCGAGAGGTAGCAGAGATGGTGAGCATTTCATCTGAACGCGTTTTTAATATTTTGCACCAACATTTGGGAATGAAAAAGCTTTGCGCGCGATGGGTGCCGAGTTTGCTCACTGTAGACCAAAAGCAACGTCGAGTGGACGATTCATCGGAGTGTTTGGCGCTGTTTAACCGAGATCCTAATGAGTTTTTGCGCTGTTATGTAACAGTCGATGAAACCTGGATACATCATTATACTCCCGAGACAAAAGAACAAACTAAGCAGTGGACTGAGAGCGAAAACCTGCGCCGAAGAAAGGAAAAACGGTTTTGTCGGCCGGCAAAGTGATGGCGACTGTTTTTTTGGGATGCTCGAGGGATTATTTTAGTGGATATCTGCAAAAAGGAAAAACAATAAATGGAGAGTACTACGCAAGCTTGCTGCAAAAATTAAGTGAAGAAATCCAGAAGAAACGACCACATGTGGCCAAGAAAAAATTTTTGTTCCACCATGACAACGCACCTGCACACACGTCAATGGTCACAGTCGCCAAACTCCATGAATTACGGTTCGAATTGCTACCGCATCCACCCTATTCCCCGGATCTGGCCCCGTGCGATTTCCACTTATTCCCAAACCTGAAGAAATGGTTAGGTGGCCAGAGATTGTCATCAAATAAAATAGTCATTGTTGTCGTGGACGAGTATTTTGAGGGGTTGGAGAAAACATTTAATCAAACTGGTGTAACGGCATTCGAGAAGCGCTGGACTAAATGCATCGAGGTAGAAGGAAACTACGTTGAGAAATAAATTTATTTTAAATAGATTTTTGAAGTTTTTCTTTGTCGTTTCGGAAACTTATCAATCAGCCCTCGTACATATCCATGCAGAGTTTCATCTTTCTAGCACTAACCGTTTGAACGGCAAGCCAAAGACGGGCGGACGGACGGACATGACGAAACCATAAGGTTCCGAGACTACGGAAACCTAAAAACCGATTAAACCAGCCAAGTGCGAGTTCGACTCGCGCAATAAAGGTTCCGTATAACACGGCAAAAAACACGTTTTTGTATTTAATTACTTAAATATATTTATTTTCTGTTTTTTTTCATTTCAATGGTCTAGCTATCACGGTTCATGAGATACAGCTTGGTGACAGACAGACGGACAGCGGAGTCTGAGTAGCTAATAATTTCGTAAGTTTTTATTCTGATTTATCAGTTTTTAGAACACTAAGTATTTCAGATGTGTATGAATTTAAAATGAATTAATATATGTCTATGTGTCTTTCGTTTTATTTTAAAAAAAGTATCGTTAAAAAACAATAAGGGGGATAAAGTGCCATAGCCCCCTATGGCCTACTCCCCTAATATTTTAAATTTTAATTTATGTAACCTATTTCATATTATTTTAGATGTAAAGTAGTATTTTTTTAGGTCTTCAGAACATTATTATTCAGTGTAGGCATCGCTGTTCGGTATTGATTTAAAATAAGTCCTTGTATTTGTTTATTTCTGTGATGTTGTGTATGTATGGCTGATCGCTCGTAAAAGTTGGACGCGCGCCACCGGCCATCGGCCACCGCGACCGAATTAGACCAAACGCGCTCTACTTCACTAACACGATATGCTGCTTTACCGAGATAAATAAACAAATACTGAGTGCGAGTTTCTGTCACGACTCGCCGTGAAGAAGTTACCTACAATTTGCATCGAAAAAGTTACCATTGTTTGCCACTAGGCCCTAGGAAGAAGTTAACGGCAAACGCCGTGAAGAAGTTAACCACGGCGAACGGGATGAAGAAGTTAACGGCGAGTAGTGACAAAACTCGCCCTCAGCACACTGCCATATTTTAGTGGCTAGCAAGGAAACATATCTTTAACCTGGGAGTCCATTCTCGTAAGTTTTATCAGTTAATTGTTGAATCTCTCTGGCCGGCAGATTCTAACAGGCTGTCCGCTCGCGCGCGCACGATATTGTACCGAACCGAGATTAAATATCGAAAATAGTTAAGAGCTTATCGCATAAAAATGCAATAAGGCTTCTGCCACACGTGAAACGTTGGATAAACACTACGGAGGATTTTCGGTTGGACTAAACACTATTCACTAACAAATACTAGCCTGTTCTATATTGAGAATTCAAGATTATATAGACAAAAAATCAAGAGAAACATCGGCGAGGCGATACTCCACGCCATGGTCCGCTTTAGATATTTGAATTAAATTCATTAAATTAAATTCATCCAAAATCGGTAGACTCCGCTACAATAGTTCCTAGCACTCTCTTATTTACTTTTATTAGTATTTAGTCCGCTTTAGATATTTGAATTAAATTCATTAAATTAAATTCATCCAAAATCGGTAGACTCCGCTACAATAGTTCCTAGCATCTCTAAATGCTAGGTGACTGGAGACCAAGTCTACCCTGAGTCCCAGATAAACTTTTATTACTAGAAGCAGCTTACACGCCACGCTGATGATCATGATGGCATGTGCGAGACCTACAGCTTTATGTTACCTTCGCCAAAATATCAGGTGACCGAAAGCTTTTAGTAAACAACGACAATGTTTGTTGAGACCAAGTTGCTAGGTGAAATATAATAAGTTTATGGGCTGAAGATTTCAAGTGGCATGGTAGGCGAAATACGAAAATATATCGAATATCGAAAAATGCTGAAAGGAGTTGCGAGCCCGATTTCGGTAAAGACTGAAATTGCATCATTCTATTTTTGATAAATTAATTCCCCTAGCCAGAAATCGAGCCGACTGATTTTGGAAAAACAGTACACCTATATTATTACACCATTCGATAGTGTCGCTAATAAGAAACAAATTCTGGAAAAAATATTTTATTTCAATGAATTGGTTAATTATTATTTTGTCGTCTTCACCTCCCAGATTTATATTTCATGCATATTCGACTAGGTTATACCAAACATTCTGTATAATAATGGTATTACTAGGTTATACAGGTACCTATACAGTATCCCTTCAGGTCCAACAAAACGTAAACAAAGAGAACAGTAGAACACATAATGCTACCAATTTTTAGCCGATGAAAAAACTGGAGCAGTTTCAAGACAACGCGTATATTTTTTATGTATGACCACGCATAGCTTTTTATAATATCACTTATTTACAGGGCATTAATTTATTTTCTTTGTTTACATTTGGAATAAATTGAATGAACACTCTATTTAATGACATTATTTTACAGGTAAAATTGTAAAAAAAAAAATATTCGGTTAAAAATATTAACGTTGAGCATAACAGATTTCATCTTTCGTCGTTCGTATAACGTATTGAACTTTATCCTGAGTACTCCTGTCAAAAAATATGTTTCGGTAAACGGTCGTTGCTTCTATTTATATCCAGGCGTAAAAAATAGAAGCTAATCTGCAAAATATACCTACTGTTGAACCTAGTTACAAAACAATGACACGCAGTGTCACTTATACAAGAAATGGTGTGAAGAGGCCTTTAGTCAAGGTGCATTCGATAACTTCTACGGCGAACTTCGAAATCAAAAATGTATGGGACTTGACACAAGTCATCGTTATGTGACATGTCGCTTGCGATAGCTTATGTCAAATCGAACTTCGCCGTCGAAATTATCGAATGCATCTTGACTAAATGCCCTGTAGAGCTACGTATTTGAGCTGAATTATTACATTATATAGATGTTTACAAGTCCACTTGGCGTTTTCTTTACCTACTCCTATTATTAGACTAATAACTATATTATTCTTCCAAGCCTAATACGCATAACAGACTGACGAACAGATTTTTAATATCACATATAGACATTATTAATAAAGCAACATCTAAAACTATTACAAATGTAGGCAAGTATGTAAGCAACTGGGCATATTATTGATTCAATTATTTTAATCACAAAGCGCCATATTTCTTGTCGCTGAAAAGGAACGAGCAACATCAATTGTTATTGGTGTACGGCGTCCGCGGTTTATTGGGCGGGTTAACGGCGGCCGGCGATGGTGTAAAGTTTTATCAGCACCGATAAAGCCGACTTCGTTATGTGGGTCGCCGCGCCTGTGCTGCAACGTCGCAAGTCGGGCTCTACAAGAAATGCCTGGTTTTTAAATGCAAATGTTGCGATGCAATGCCCGGTTCTTAAACGCACCTGTGTGCTGAGTGCGACTTTTTGTCACGACTCGCCGTGAAGAAGTTAACTACAATCTGTATGGCATCGAATTAGTTACCATTGTTTGCCACTGGGGGCGCTGTTTCGATGTCATACAAATTGTAGTTAACTTCTTCACGGCGAGCAGTGACAAAAACTGCTTGCAATGCAATGCCTGGTTCTAGTATAAATATCGAGCTGCTCGCCTAGCAGAATCCGCAATAAGTGCAAAGTCAGGATGTCAAAGCGCGACACAGTGTTTTGGAGGGGTGCTAACATTGACGTTTTTTGAAACCTTCTACGTTATGGAGGATTTACACGGGTGACTAAAGCCGCACGGCGGAAATATAAATGGCCGTCTAAATGGCAATTTAGTCACTTGCGACCTCGCCGCCGAATTGCCATTTAGACAGTCGATATTCGCCGTGCGGCTTTCGTCCACCGTGTAAATCCCCTATTATCTCGCTTATCGTGTCGATTCCCCCTAGCATGGGGAATAGGGATGCCAGAGTCCCTCTAGCATAGAGACTCTTATTATGAAGGACTCGAAGCGCCCGCGACTTCTTGCGCACAAAAGGAAAAACTGTACATTTTACGTAGCCCTTAAAGAATATGCCCCCGTGGTCTAATCTACATCTGTGCAAAATTTTATTAAAATCGGTCCAGTAGTTTCGAAGTCTATTCAATGACAATCAAATCTTTCCTCTTAGAGCCGTACTACTACCGCCCGAATACTGAAACGCCAAAGATAATAAAGAGCCCTCCTATTCACAGGCTGTCGCTGTCTCTACTGCCGAAACGACAAGGACAGCATGTGACTTGAGCGTCACTTAATTTAACAATCGATTCAGTATTCGGCTGTTACG
Organism: Phengaris alcon alcon; assembly: GCA_037179445.1. Taxonomy (NCBI): domain Eukaryota; kingdom Metazoa; phylum Arthropoda; class Insecta; order Lepidoptera; family Lycaenidae; genus Phengaris; species Phengaris alcon. Next base: position 227,568 of record JAYRCH010000048.1, on the reverse strand, counting down.
AGTGACTTAGACGATGTTTTCGTTACCCATGTATCCCACCGTTATACCTAATTTATAAAAAATTATGCTCTAATATTATTTACCTACAATATTAACCATCCCCCATAAAAGAGCTATCGCGAAATATCCTATTCATCACAATTTCTATTTCTTTATCAGAATCCCAATTTTCCACGTTTTGTTGTGACGTAAGCGCTCTATAAAATTGTAGCCACGTTTATAGTCGTGTAAGACGAAAGTTCTAGCATTTTCTGGATTTATTCAATTACGCGGTCATACCGCGACATAACAGAGGTAATAGTAAAAAAGTCCTCAACAATAGTTTTCTGAAAACACTTGTGCAAACACCATAAGGTGCCGGAGTAGTGTCGTGCGCGCACGCAAGATGGCTGCCTGCGGAAACATTTTTATTTTTTCCCGGTGAGGTGGCCAGGGCGACCCGAGCGGATGAGCAAACTGTGCTGGTCAGTTTGTTCGCCCTAGCTCGTGTCGCCCGCAGCCACGAATTCGGCGGGGGCCGGACACGTGTCAGCCGGAACCAGGTGGCAACTTGGCGAGTTGGTATGTTTCATATGTAAATTGTTCAGGTGCTCGGTAGTTATGTCGGAATCATAATTTTTAAAAAGTTTATTGCCACTAGCTTAATTTTATCACACCTCAAATTTGTACCTAGCCTCTGTGCCTGTAGTCTCAAAATGTCCGTCGTGTTTCGAATGCATGTAGGTAGAGTGTGTGAATAGTTTGGAGCTGTCTATATTTTTAATTACGTTTTTCTACAGTTAATGGAATTCCATTCAAGTTTATGTTCTTTACTTATCAGTGAAATTGCGGTTTATCGAATGCCTTAGGTATGTAGCTTTAGTCATAAATACTCACCTACCTACTAGAGTACCCTCCATATTTAAATGTTGCTGTTCAAGATTGCAACGTAGCAATAGAAGATTCGTATGTATTTTTTACCCGATAACGGCGAAGCCAAAAGGAAGGATAATGATTTCGGCTATATATGTTATATCTATGTTTGTTCCATCGTAGCGCCTAAACTACTGATCTGATTTCAATGACCGAGGTGTCAATAGATTTGCAATAATAATATGAAATATCCCGGGATATTAGCGGGATATTATTTCCCGGTAACGAAAGCTACATAATTTGTGTAGTCGGGTTATAGTTTTTAACTTTTTGATTATAATATAAAAGCGTGGATTGTCTTAAAAAAAAGTGGAAATATTTTGCAGGGCTTTAGTAGTATAGAGGCTTTACTGATATTTATTATATTACCTTTTTTTTAACATCATCCAAGTATTATTTAGTTTTTAGGGTTCCGTAGTTACCGTCTTGGTCCGTCCGTTCGTCTTGGGCTTACCGTCCAAACGGTTAGTGCTAGAAAGATGAAACTTTGCGTAGATATGTGTATTTACTACATCGACAAAGTGCTAAAATAAAATCACGAAAAATATATTTTTTTTGGTACCTCTTACACGTAAAGTAGGAAATCTTTTTTTCTCGCGTCTACCCCATAGTGTATTGTATCATTAGGTAGGTATTTTAATAACATTGAGAGGTTGCTAAGGCGATTTTTTGATTTAGGTATCTGTTTGCGAGATATTCAACATTAAAGAGTATTTTATGTTAAAATAGGGCGTCCCCCTCTAAAAGCTAAATGGCTGGCTCGAAAAATCTGAATAAATTCAAGATGGTAATCCATGAAATGGACTTTAAAGGAGAACAATAACGGCTTATCTAACTTTGTTAGTTCAGGACATATAGAGACTTAACTTTCAAATTTCTACATCATTTCCTCAATTTCATTCAATTTCCTCGGATATTAAATTTAATAGAAATCGGGACATTTTAATTTATTCAAATATATATAAACACACCGGCATATTTAGCGGAAAACAAAAAAAAAGGTACTGTGGGAATATGGTGGCAAGCCCCAAAGGGAGATCTCCGACCGAGCGAGGTGCTATGCTCGGTCAGGCCGAAGCCCACTTGTATGAAGTTCAGATGTCGTATATATAGTGCCAATTATAGAAAACTTCGATAGCGCGATTCAGGATTGTGGCGCTAATTGGTCCGCCACATCACTCCCCCCCCGAAAACCTGAGGTCGAATCTTGAGTCGTCTTGCTTGAGTCGCCAGTGCCAGAGAGTCCCAGTGAGTGTGCTGCTGCTGCACGGGCTGAGTGAGTGGAGTGCTGCCGTGCGGGGCCGATGCTACGTGCTGACCAGGAGAGATGTGCTCTGCTTGCTGACCGATCGTTGTAGTGAGAGTGCCCGTTGAAGCCGATGAGGGTTCGACCAGGCCGCGGTGCGTTGAGGCTGGTGGTCGAGGTACCCGATGAGGCTGAAGCTGGCTGGCGTGGTGCGGAGGGGTGGGGGTGATGATGATGATGTCCAGAAGGAGACGTGTTCTGTCGAGGGCCGAAGGCATACTGGTACTAGTCTAGGCATACTGAGAATGATGTTATCGATGGTCTCCTGGGATAGTCTCCGCCATTCGTCAACTACGGCGATTCGCAGTTCACCCACGTTGGCAGGAGCTGGAATTCTGGACTTAACTTTTCTTTTCAGCAAGTCCTAAACGTGCTCTATTGGGTTCATATCCGGTGATCTCGCCGGCCACTCCATAACAGTGATATTCATATCATTAAGATAAGCTTAAATTACCCGAGCGGTATGCGGCCGAGCATTATCCTGTATAAAAACAAAAGCGTCACCGATATATGGGGCAAACGGTACGACATTTTCTTCTAAAACTTCTCTGATATAGCGGTCTGCACTGCAGACTCCCTCTGTCAATCACTACCAAGTCTGTGCGAGCTCCCAAACAAATGCCCGCCCAAACCATTATTGATCCACCACCGTATGCAACTGTAGTTTCAAAATTTGTCTGAATGTATCGTTCTCCTTTGCGTCTGTATATTCTTTGCCTGCCGTCAATTTGATTTAAGAGAATTCTGCACTCATCACTAAACAATACCTTACTCCATTGGTCTGCGTTCCGAAGTCGATGTTCCTGAGCAAAAGTTAACCTGTTTCTACGATGATTTACCTCGAGCCTGGAGCCTTGGCGGGCACAAATGAACCCAAACCAGCTTCTTCGAACCTTCTTCGTACCGTATGCTCACTTACGGTTACACCCCGCACTGCTTCTAACTCATGTCGGGCTTGGACGGCCGTCAAACGGGGGTTCCTACGTACACGAAGCCGAATGAAACGATCATCCCTACACGAAGTGCGTCTTTTTCTGCCTTGTCCTGCTCTTCTCACATAAGTACCGGTCTCCCTGAACCGTTGGATACTGCGATGGATCGTTGAAACTGGTCGACGAAGATCTCTGGATATCACTCTGTAGGTTTGACCATTTCTTCGCATTTCGAGTGCCATGGCAATCTCCGTTGGGGCTAAGTCAGGCATAATTCAGTCCTCAACTCCAAAAAGATACGCGATTTAAAAAAACTAACAAAAAACAGTATTTCAATTAAATTTTAAATCAAACTCAGAAGGAAGAAATACTCGAAGTTCGCTCCAGATAAGGTGTATTTGAATAAAATTAAAACAATTGCATAAAATGTGATGTTCAGTTGTTTTCTTAATTTGAAAATATTTCTTTTTAAATTAAATGACGTATAAACCAGCCAGCAACCTTATATGATACTGATATCAAACCTTTATTTTATGTTCCGCTAAATATGCCGGTGTGTGTATATACAAACTTCACATTTCTACTATTAGCGGTTACGGCTGTGCGAGCGTCTATACGTTATATATATATATATATATATATATATATATATATATATATATATATATATATATAGATAGGAAGGGGGAATGTTTTCATTCGGATTTGAGAGCCTAAGACTTTAAAGGAACTCAAAACTTTAAAGGAACATCTTGAGAATCAGTGAAGTTTCATTGATACACGGCCTACACGCCACAGCATTGGGTCGAGCTCGAGCTGGGTGCCGTTACATAATACAACAAACCTATAGGTTTATGTAATAACATGTTGCTATCGGTGAGTTTTCGATTGGTCGATAAGCGATTAGGCCAGCGGTTTACGGCGCGATAAGGCCGGACAATTTAACGCTCGCTAGTCGAAGCGCTCGTAAGTCGTAACTACAGGTTTAATGCGAGCGACCTGATTACTCACCTATCCATCTCCTAGTATCGGCAATACCTATAGATATAGTTAAGGATACATAAGCTAAACTGACAAAAAGTTCCAAGTCCTAACTTAGTTTACCCAATTTAATGTGTCCAAATTGTCAAACACTTCTTCAATTTTATGGCTCTCAAGGGATATGAAGCAGAGACAGTTATAGTTTTTTTATTAAACCTGCCAAACTGCGTAGCAGTTTGTCGGCAGGTATTGCGTTCATTTTAACTTCTCACATTTTAAAAATTAAAAATAAAATTCTTATCTTAACAATAACACGTTTAGCAACACTGGCACTAATGCACTTAACAGGTGAGTACCTACTGCTTTTACTAATTCCCTATTATGCAGAACAACAATATTTATAGAAGGTAAATATTATGTAATTGGTATTATTATTTATTTATTAGGTATTTGGTAACATTAACTTTTACAATTTATTTTTGACAATGACTCTATTTACTTTACAACTACTATCGTCCGCTTGTGTCCTCAGCCTGGTGTATTTGTTACACAGTGTAGGTATCAAATACCTACTTAGTGGGTCTCATCCCGTAATAGTTTTTATTCCGCGGTGTTACAAGTTTACCTAATCTAACATTTTTAGTATTAGGCGTGTTCTTTATTATTACTTTAAATCGATCACTATGAAATTTTTTGAAAATCACTAGGTATTCGACTTTTTTGTGAACCGGTAGAACTTGACATACATTGAACAATGTTTCGTAGTCGTTTTTACATACTTTCTTTGTTTTTGGATCCACCAGGTACTTCATAAAGCGAGTTTGTAATGTCTTGATAGAATCTAGATAAGTTTTAAATGTGCGGCCGTAGATACCTAGCCCGTAGCTCAGCAGCGGTCGGCGAGGCGGCGAGCGCGAAGTACCTAAATGACGCGTTGCGTCCTTTTATTTAGCGATATATAATTTGTGCCCTAAATTTGTGTTTGAGAAAAAAAAAATAAGTGTTTATGAATTAGGCCGTAAGACACCTGTGGTCCAATCAGTCCGCAGTGCTAATTAAAAGTAGCTTTTAGAAGAATACATCAGGCGGCATAATATATTATACCTGTAGGTATGCTGCACGCATGGTATAAGCATGCATAAAAATATTTAAATCTTTTCAAATAAAACAGAATATAATTTCAATGATTTTAATTCAATACCCAATATAACTTTATCTTACAATAAATAACATCTCAGTTCCTAACCGTAACTCGATAGTTCTAAAGTTCTGCTCTGACACAATATCATAAGAGAAAAATAGTATTTTTTTTTGTAAATCACTTATTTATATTTTCGTTCTGGACCACATATATACATTATACATTTATCAGCACGGCTTGATTAGATTTATTCATTTTAGTTTTTATTTTCTTGTACTGTACTTTAACCGCACAAAATTACTATGTTTTTATCTAAAAAGTAGCATATTTTTTATTTATTTTGCACAAGAAGCTATCATAAATTTGTAATTATTAAAATAAAGTATGGATTGCTTCTTGATAACATACAAAATCAAGTTGATCCTAGATGGCGCCTTTGCTGCAATCATGAAACGAAAAACTATCCAAAATAGCCAAATTGCCATCGCTAACTACGACGACGAAGTTCGAAAACAAAAATGTATGGGATTTGATATAGGCATCGCTAAGTGCTATGGAGGGTAGAGGAAAGTGTCAGAGGTGTCAAAAGTGTCCAGCTGTACGCAGTAAATAGCAGTTGAAAAATCTTCCATGAGCGGCGCCAGCAGCGGCAAAGGGTATGGAATTAATGTAGCAGTTAGTGACAAATTGAAGAGTTAGAATCTTCCATGAGCGGCGCCAGCAGCGGCAAAGTTTATGGAATGATAGTGACAAATAAAGTTTGCTTTGTTAACCCTAGTTAAAGAATTTGATATTTTCGTGACAAGAAGAGTTAGTAGATGTGCAATATAAGTCGTTTCTACTACTTATGGCGCTTACTTTGAAATGTACCCTGCTGCTACTGTGGCGCCACATTAACGCATTTCAGCGGACACTCATTGCATGCAGAGATAGTTCTCCTTCCTCTACCCTCCATACTAGGTGCAAAGCCATACATTTTTGCTTTCGAACTTCGTCATCGTAATTAGCGATCGCCACTTGGCTCAGCTTCGACATATATACAATTTTTCGTGTATTTTCCTTTAAAAACCTAACCAAGAGCATGTCAGGACATGTCTAAGGTGGGTTCCGTAACTCGTAATAGGGTTTTTTCATATTACTTTAAAAGTTACTGTCCTATTTTGTTCAAAATAATTTTCCTATACTTTTTAGCATGATCTATCAGCATGGAAACTTACAAGTTTCTATCTCCAATAGTTTAGAAATGCCAGGGGGGGGGGGGGACTTACAAACCACTTTGGAGGCTGATTACTCGAAAATGGTCGACTTTGTAAAAAAAACCATGTATGAAACCTTGCCTATATTTTGAAATACCTATTTAAAGATACCGATCGATGGGGTAGAATGAAAAAATTTTTTTTCATCCCCACTTCACATGTATGGAGAGCCACCCCTAAAATTATTATTTTATGATGCCAAAACCGAGATCTATACACAATCTATAACTAAACCAAATTTCATCCATTTATATTCAGAATTACAGAAGCTAGAAACGCGGACAGACCGAAACTATAAGGGTACCTTGTGAATTACGGAACCCTAAAAATGTGGTGAATACATGCTAGTGCTCGTAAGTCGTGACTTTTCTTTAAAGTATACTTCTATAGTAGAACACTACCCAATCATGCCTTAGAACACACACATTGCCTACAAATCATAAAACTACTTACTAATACTAAAACCCTCGTATTAAAAAAAGTATTTACACCACGGACACACAATCCATGTTGCTGTCTTTGTCTGTCAAGTGGTTTTTCCAACGTATCAGAGAAAGACAATGAATTAGCGTATCCGTGGTGTAAATATTTTTATTAATAAGGGGGAAAGGAATATGTAAATCATAAATTCTTTCTACTTTCAGATCCTATTATAATTCATTTAACTTAAAATAACGTAATATACTAACTATTAAATCAATAATAATCTAGTTTACATACAATAGAATTTACTATTATCAAAATAGTTACTGTGAGTGTAGTAGTAGTTCGTTACTAGTATTGGCAAAATGTCAAATGGGCCTATTTGGCCATACACACATTCTACTTCAATTAAGTATTACATTTTACTAAAGTCGTCCTCAAATCCGTCGTTCAATTCCATTTCCTACTTCCTTGCAGCCATTTACGTGCAGCCACATGACATCTGCTGACATGCAGTATCTACTGTCGCCGAAAAATCTCACTTTAGTCCAATAAAACTATTATTCTAATATTCGACACATTTTGTAGGATATAAAAGCATCCAAGTCAGATAGATAACTTTATAATTTGATATTAAAGCATAATATGATATGATAATATCATACGAAATTAGAAACGTCTATGTTTCTAATTTCGTATGATATTATCATATCATATTATGCTTAATAATGTAATACGCCGTCTCATTCACACAATTATTATTGTGCTTCATGACCTAGATCTCCAAGAATAAACAAATGCACTTGGAATTTTAGAAATTAACAAGGTCATGGAGTAAGCCTTGAGTATGCTTTTTGGTAAAGAGGTTTAAACTTTAATCCTTTCCAGGTAGACTTAATGAAATATTAGACGTCTGTTTGCCTTAAGTGAGGTCTCACTTAAGGCAAACAGACGAAACTCACTTTACTTAGATATAATTGGTTAATAATATGAAGTATTTATATTTTTGATATAGGATCTTATGCCTAGTTAAAAGCGAGGACGGTAGCATAAAAAGCTAGCAAGTCGGTCTTTTTGAGTCTTGACATTTGACTGTGTGTAGGAATTATAAAATAATTGATTTAAATTTTACCGAAGTCAGATCAAATATTTTATTTTACTAATTAATTGCTTAAATGTCGCCTATGAATGTTTACCTTCTTAAAGTTATTATGCGTTTATCATTTAAAGTATTTGCTATAAAAGCAATACGAACGAATGACTTTGCTACCCGCAAAGCGGGATTGCAATCCTTAACTGTGTCATAATATAACTAGGTCATTACCATGTATCTAGGTAATGTATTTTGGTAAAAAAGCGCAGTAATTAAACGCGGGCCCGAAACTTGTTTCGGTGTGCCTCAGGGCAGTGTACTGAGTCCGTTTCTATTCTAGTAGTTATAGTCGTAAAACCCGTACGACTAAGTATACACGTAACGTCATAGAATCGTCATAGTAATGAGGCACACTGAGTCGCACGGATCGTAGCTGTGCATTATTGTCTATTAGTATTAGAACATTAAGAACTTGTCCAGAGGGGCAGAATTCGCTGCAAAACTGTATGTAACGCGACACGAGCGTCCATTGAACGCGGCAAGCCAGCAAGACGTCTTTACTATCACGATTCGTGCGTTTCCTCATACGTAGTACGATTTACGCGCGTAAGTCGCGGTGAATTCGCCCTTTTGGACAAGATCTAAACTTGGTAAAGCTTATAAAGTTACAGAATCTTAGAATTATTCACCTTTCGTTGAATTGTGCTATTTAAATATTACAATTAAAATGCATAGCACGATGTGTTCAACACACATTACTGCAGTTGTACACCAACACATACGTCTCACGTACGTAATATTGTTGAGCTTCAACGCATTTTTAACTTCATCAGGATTATCGTCTTTTACGTCACTTGTATTATGTCACTTTCGAGGTTCAGTTCAGCACTGCAGCAGCGGCGGGGAATCCCCGGGCGAGGGCGGGGCGGGCCCGGGGGCGCGCGGCGGGGATCACCGCGACGGACACGAGCTGGCTGCGGACTTGCCGCTCAGGCACGAGAACCCGCTCACGCCGGACTGCAGGCTCGACATGGAACCCCTGTAAACATTATTGTCAAGGTCAATTTTTATAAGTACTCACATTCATTTATTTATTGTTTATCAGTACATAGTAAAAAAACAAAGTCCCTTTTTTTGTCTGTCCCTATGTATGCTCAGATGTTTAAAACTATGCAACGGATTTTGATGCGTTTTCTTTTAACAGATACGAGTCATTCAAGAGGAAGGTTTATATGTATATAACATGCATAATATAGTAGAGAAACACTGATAATTTTAGAGGCGTCTGTCGTAAATAATCACATTTTTTTGCGCTTACATTGCAAACGCTGGCTGAACCCTATGATAGATCAAAATAATATACTACAGTATTGTACACCTTACAAAGTTCTACGAAAAAGTCCGCGATGATATCCCTAATGGAAATGAATAATGGTTATCCCTAAGGGATAGACATATTTCATCGCAATCGCAATAACCATTTCTTATCCTTTACTTTTTACAAGGAAAATTGGCTTATTTACGCGCCATCGAAAACGCTAGACATATGAGGCTTGATAAGATGCTCACGAATATTTTCTACTGCAGATATTAAGAATTTTCTATGGAGATAGTTGATCAGTTTTGTTGGAATGTCATATAACATTTGAATGGCAAATTTAATAGTTGTTAGAATATAATTACGTATCTTAAATTTATTTCAAGATATTTTTCAAACATTAAAAAAAAATCTGTCCCCCAAAACTGGGGGATAGATTTTTTTTAAATATGGCCTATGGGGGACGTTTCCCGCTATATTCATTTTATACTCCTCCTTTAAAATATTATCAAGATTCAAGTGGTCTCGCACATCGCGTCTCGAGGTGATAGGGTTCCGTTTTTACCCATTGGGTACGAAACCCTAAAAAACGTTTTCAATATTGTATACAGAAGTATATTGCAGTGCGTATAGTTATTTTCTGAAGAAGTCTTTTCTCCAAGAACACTATTCCACGCGGGAGAAGCCGCGGCTAACTAGCTTTTGTAGTTAAACATAAAAAACTCAACACTTAATTACACTAAGTCGTACAGAACTGATTGTTGTTGCATGTTTTGAGATTTGTTCTAAGAGTGCTTAAAGTGGATACTAACAAACAAATCACATTAATTTCACGCGCGTGCGTACCGTTCGTAATGTACAGTGATACACGCGCGCATACAAAGCGCTAGATGTTGGTGTTCATCGTGATTTTGTTATGTAGATCATTATTAGAGCGTCAGACTAGCTTTCAGATATCGTACATTCTCTTTACAACTCTCTTTACAGCCAGAGCTTCTATTTCTCTATTTAGTGGTGGCATACCTGTAGTGGTGGCTGGCGAGCGTCTCGTAGAAGTACATGAGCTGGGCGGCGCGCGGCGCGGGGTCCAGCACGTCGCAGCGCCACTGCAGCACGTAGCTGCCCGCCTCCGCCATCACGTGCGAGCCCTGAAATGTACCGTAAGTTAATTAAGCTTGAAAGTGAAAGAACTCACTTAGGCTGGGACTATATGCTCCGGAATCCGAAATTAATACAATAGAGTTGAAAATCGAACACACGAAAGTCGAGTCGAATGTCGATGTCATGTATGACAGCTTGACACTTGAGTGTCACTTCGATTTTGAACTCTATTTTAATAGCGCAGAGTTCTATTTTCAGTGCTCTGAATCATCCCCGACCTTCCGGATTCCCGATCATATACTAAGATACCACGCCGCACAAAAACTGGTGCGAGTCGCGTGCGTTGTATTTCGTCGAGTCAGTCAGGGTACCGGAGCCGCATACAAAAGACGGGCAATGCACTCGTAGCTGCTCTTATGTCGCGAGTGAGCGAGTGAGGCATGTGAAGTCGATCTGCGCCTGATCTCTCGCCAGTCGTGTCGGTTATCCGTCCCAACTCCCACTGTACTGTGTACTGCGTACACACTTGGGCAATATAAAAAATCCTATCCTACGTATCTGGCCCGGTTTCAATGAAACCGGCCACCATCCCCGACATCGGTGTGGGGAGCTATTGTAAATGTAATACCTGTATACTCTCGCCGTCGTGACATTGAAGCGCGGGCTCCACGCGGTGGTAATGCTCGCCCTCCCGCCACCCGCGCACCGCCAGCACCGACCGCGCCTCCTCGCCGCCGCCCGCGCACGCCGCTGTAACATATCAATAAACACTATTATACACTGAAAGTAAGTTTTTCATTTAATATAAACATCTTGCCCCTTTAGCTTTTAGCAAAAGATTCCTACTCTCAAGTACAACAGTTTTAACAACAGTCAGGTGTTCGTATCAACTGCACCCTCGGGTGCAAGTCAGGTGTGCCTACCTGTAGCACCCTCATTATACGGATGACGACTACATCTAAGCTATTTAGTTTCATTAATATACTCAGATATATTGAGGCATTACTACTTGGTAAATGTAAAAAAAAAATATATTTTATGTGTAGTTTAGTAGTTAGATACATCTAAAAAGTACAAAAAAGATTATTTTTTTTTTTGCAACAACATCATTAGTTTACTTACATCATATACAAAACAATTTATTATGGTAAGTATGAACTTAAACGCACAAATATCGGAGATATTTACAAATATGTTCCTGCGGCCGTATACTTCATACACTTTAACCTAGACGTGACGCCAAAGCTAGGTACGACTTTAGTATGGAGCGTTTTCACGAGGATTGCGAAAATTTTGTATACAAATCGCTGTACCTTTGAAAATATTGACTTTTGATATACTGTTTCTTCTGAGAAGTAACTCATATTTAAGAGTACTATTCATTTCTGCAATAAAAAAAATAGTAATCTAGCCTATTACCACAATATAAATAATATACAGTGGCGGAGCTCAGCCGGTCCTCGAATTTTTTACCTACGATTGAGCGTGGCCGAGCGGAGCGCTAGGGCTGGTACGGCTACAAAGAGGGCGTTGACAGAGCGCAAGCGTCGCGGCACAACTAACTAAAACTCGTTAGTCGTTCAATGCAGCGACAAGTCTTGGCGGCGCGGCGGCGTGACGGCTACTTACTTCTGCTGTTTGAGGTTTCGTTAGCGGCCGTGTGAATGAGGCGTATGTGTGCGTGCGCCGATGCGGGCGGTCTAATATGAAGACGGTCTACTGTACATTACTTATATCGTGTAATGATCGTGACTCCTTTGACATTCACTAGGTAAATAGTCAGGTATGTGTACCAGCGGCGCGCTCGGGGTGGTCGACGGGAGCGGTGGTGCGGAACACGCTGAAGCAGATGTCGTGCCGCAGCACGTCGAAGTCCCACGTCAGCACGCTCTGCGGGTCGCGGTTTTGCACGATCACCTCGTGCACCTGCAGGGGTTAACAACAATTTTAGGTGTCACCCACAGTTTCATTAGAAGTTATAATTAACCAATGATTAAGCCGGCTCAAAGAAATCTGTGAAAAAATGGAGTGAAATAACAGTTACCTTGTTTTACACCACGCGAAGGCAGATGGTTTGCAGTACTTTCGATGTTACAGGTAGGAGGTATTACAGGGCGACGGTATTCGCGTAACTACCGGATTTTTTTGCATGTATAGCATAAAAAACTTTGTGTGTTTAAAAAACAGTGGCAAACAATGGTAACTAATTCGATGCCATACAAATTGTAGTTAACTTCTTCACGGCGAGCAGTGACAAAAACTCGCACACAGAAGTTGTATATAAGTATATACCGCCGTACTACAGAAACTTCGATAGCGCGATTCTGGACTGTGCGCTAATGGGTCCACTACGCCAATGGGAGATTCAAGAAGCTGGAACACTCACTTGACCCTTGCCCAGGCTGACGGAGGTGTAGATGCTGTCGTCGCACAGCGGGTCGCCGCGCTCCGTGAACGCGCCGCTCACGTACAGGCTCTTCGGCACCAGCCCGCCCTCGTGCACGAAGCTCTGCAACGTCACACCGATAACATGTACAGTGAAGTTGGTTATGCGTTTTTAGGGTTACGTACAGAGAAAAAGCTTTAATAGAACGATCCAAATTTGTAAAAATTTTCCTCCCATTGAACGGTCCCCAATTTTTCCACACAATCGCGGACACACCGTATGCTTGTAGTGGTGCAATCAAATCGAGAGCTAACTATGTAGCTGTTTCTTTGCTCGTCTTTCTTTAATGTTTGCACAAAGAGTAAAAGCGGGACCCTATTACTCAGACTCCGCTGTCTGTCACCGGGTTGTACCTCATGAACCGTGATAGCTAGACAGTTGAAATTTTTGCAGATGATATATTTATGTTGCCGCTATAACAACAAAATACAAATAAAAAAACAGAATAAAATGAATATTTAAGTGGGGCGCCCATACAAGTAACGTGTTGTTTTTGACATTTAAACTTTTTCTTTTCAAATTTATTGTTAGATCGTTTGCAATTCCTCTAAGTTCTTAGTAAGTCACTCTTACAACGCTAATTGCACGGTTTCGATGATATTCACGGTTACAATTACAGTGCACTGACTATAATATGATATTGCTATTTGCTGATAAGATTGATTAGTTGTATGTGAACACGCGGGTACCGTCACATACAAATACGGAAATTGTTTACTTTACGATGGTATTGATCGAGTGCAAGTGACTTTAAGCGTCAGTTCACACTGACGCGACGCGGCGCGCCCTTTTTAATTAGATTCAATATTGAACTTTATTTAATACACAAAAAGATACACGTTTCTTTGCAAGAATTCGATTTGCGAACAGCACCACGCTACGTATATTGCGTCTACTTTTGTGTAGGGAATACAGTTCAATTTTGAATCGCCATCTTAAAAAGTGAGCGCCGCGTCGCTTCTCGGTGCGAACTGACCCTTATCATAAAACAATATGCGTGATGTCCATAGTGTTGTGACTTGGTCGTTGTCTATTTATTTCCACGGTAAAACGATTCCTATTAATAATTGGACAAAAATATTTCATTGCAAATCTTAGACTTTAAATGAGACGATCTTGTATATATATAATCGATATCTCGAAAACGGCTACAAGTATTACCATGATATTTAGTATGCAGGGAGTTTTGGGGGAGAAAAATCGATCTACCTAGGTCTTAACCCTTAGAAACTGTGCATTTTAAAGGAATATATGTTTTTTATATCGTCGTGCAACAATATTATATCAATAATTTCGCCTCTCTTACGTCAGTCTGATTGGCAGCTCGGGATGCGACCTAACCTACGTATAATTTTTGCATTGTTTGGAAATTCGGAATGTGGTGGGTTCGAATCCCGGTAAGATAAATATTCTCTCATTTCTTTTTAATTATTTTATCGTTATACGAAAACACCGAGCTATGAAATTAACTACGCTATTATTTTACATATTAACACAATACATATTATGTCTTAAATTGTCCCAAACTTTCATATTTGCAACCTTACCAATCTACTAGTAACCTCTGTTGACTTTCCGAAAAAAGCTTGTTATGTTTCATTTAGAAATATTATTTTTCATTTTCATTCACTAGCCGTAGCGTATCTAGTCTTCACTTAGAAAATAGATTCAAAAATGTCTGAAATTAACCTAAAACTAGCATCAGAAAAATGTAGTAGAAAGAAGAATATAAACTCCAAGTGCGTGCGTGCACTGGCCATAAAATCGTCTCTGTCACCCACCATTTACATTCTCTGAACTTTAGCGCACGCAAAATAGAGTTAACTTTTCCGCAAAATATGATTGCTGAATGAATAAAATTTACCTACACGGTCATGTTTTGCGAAAAAGTTGACTTTATTTCGCGTATCGCAATGCAAGTGTGGGAGGAAGGAGACAAATTTGTTGCCAGTGTGCGCGCTCTGCTTACGGAAATCGAAGATAACAGTCCTGATGGAAATATTTCAACCAATACTACTAATCAAATGAAGTAGCGATAGATAGACTACAGTTTCAGTGTAAATTGTGAACTGATTCCGTTGATGATGTTAGTACGATATTGATAACAGATACGTAGTGTTGACATTACAGAATCAGTGCCACATACAGATGCTACAAAACAACAATCGAAAGACAATAAGAACAATTTACATCTGCAACAGAATACAAAATTATTCCAGTTATTACTAATTAAAATCTCCAAAAATAAACAAACACAAAATTAACTTGAAACACATAATGAAGAAACAAAAACAATTAATATAATGAAACTAGTAGTAAATTAAATTGTTATAAAAGGCTGGAATAATTTTGATACAACATTAGCACTGAGCACAGTTTGCGTGGCGTACAGATCTCACGTACGTGGTCATAATACCGCTGCGGCACGTACAGTGACGCGTCTACTATGTCCGACTGCCGCACAAAAAATGCACCAAATTTATAAAGTATCGCTTCTAGTTCTTACAATAACTACCAAAAATAGTATTTACAATAACTTGTTACCAAAAATAGTATTCTCTGACATACTAAATAAAATTTATACAGTATACGACGTAAAAGACATATTCATAGCACAAATAAAGTAGCGGGCTTAGAAGGTTACCTTGCAGGGACCGAGGAAGTCCTTGTCAATTTTGTTAATTATCGCTTCTATTTCTTCAAATAGCTATTTCTCATACACATATATTAATTCTCTATAATATTCATTATTATAATTTACACAGTATTTATTAAAAAGTCATTTATACAACACATATAAAGTAGCGGACTAAAGAGGGTACCTTGCAGGGACCCCCGAGGAAGTCCGGTATGAGGTCCTTGTCTATGTAGTCGAGGAGCCCGCCCGGCTGCAGATAGTCCTTGCCGCCGTAGAACAAGAACTTACTGCGAGTGTTCTCATCTAGAATTGTTATTGTAAGAATTTGATATCAATGTGTTTATAAAAAATGTTATTTAGATTAATGATTTCATTCCGCTTTGGTGAAATGATTCTGTCAACTTTAATTAAGCTGCTCAAAAATTCTATGATAGAAATCTCGAATTTATTAACGTTAAAACTTAAAAGAGTCTAAATTAAGTTAACAAATTCTGAAAACAACGATTCTTACCTATGAACGTGCTCACAATAGTCCACAATATGGGGAAGACTCTGGGTGCGCGGACGATCAGCACCCTACCCATTGTCTCTGGGTAATTCGCTTCCACAATCTGTATGACACGGAGCAGGGCTCTCACACCAGGCCTCCAGAGATGGCGCATGTTCAGGCCGTCTAGATCCACCAATAGGGACCAGGCCCGCACCGCGCTCTCGCCGCTGTCCGCGCGCGCCGCCGTCGCCTCCTCGAGTAGACGCAGGCCTTCTTCACATACGTGCAGCGTCTGCGTGCAAGTTTAGTGATAGATATAGCTCGATTGATGTCAGGTACTTAAATAAATAATGTTTTCATAATAAGTTGAGACGTCACATACAATCGTTGTCTCCGTTGTCTCAGTTTCTGATTTAACGAGTTAGGTTCAATCAAAAACCCAACAATACAAGAAGATACACGTTTCATTGTAAGACTTCGAATGTCAAGTTGCACCGCGCTACACAGCGCATGTGCAGTATAAGACCGATGTTATATGAAGCGTGTATCTTTTTGTGTAGCAAATAAAGTTCAATTTTAAATAGATATCTTAAAAGCAGTGTCGCGCCGCGTATCATCGCGGTGTAAACTGACCATTATATGCACGCACGTACGTTCGTACGCATATGCATACAAACATATAGTAGCATAATACGACAGACACATGCGTGGACCAAATTACTATACGATGTAATAACACACCCTCAGGTACAAGTTAACACAAAATATTGTAAACATTGCGCTAAATATTGTTTGTTACTTTGCCAATTAATTTGTTCCTCAATTACATCCCTAGTTTACAAGGATTTTACTAAAAGGCAACATTGAAGTTTGTTTATAAACACGAGAGCAAAGGACTCAGCATCCAGCTCACAATTATTAAAAAAAAAACAATTAGGAGGCAATTCTGACAGTAGTACTTAAGCTTACCAGCTTCAGCAGACCGTCTTCGCCGATGGACTTCAGCAAGCCCTTCACATCCATCTGCCCCAGCCGCAGGACGTACAGCGGACGGCCGTCTGAAAACAGACTGCATTATTGGCGGATACGCTTGTTAAGATCCTATGGAGAAACAGGAGTCACACTGAGGCTCTTGGCTATAACTTTGAATTAAGATAGAATTTATTGAAGCAGAGAAAGATTAGATCACACATTTAAAAAATTCCACAGACCGTTGTTAGTTAGTCACAACAGATCCACTTGGGTCGCAGTGACGTCAGGGCTCGATTTCGACCTGCCTTCGACAGTAATAAAAAAATGATAAAAAAAGAATAGACCGTTGTTACTGTATCTCGAAAGATAAGATTACATTAAAATTATAAATCACCATGACCACCACAATTATCTAGATTGAATTTGAAGGCAACTATGTAGATTGTAGGCGCTTTTAAATTTTCTGATATCTAGGTCCTATAAATCACATAATGCATGGAGCATTCTTCAACATATCTCTACGACAAAAACTAAGTTAGGGTTAGACAGGTAAATTAGCTGAAAACATATCTAAACTCTTCCGTAAGCGTCAGTTCACACCGAGACGCGACGCGGCGCTGCATTTTTAAGATGGCGATTCAAAATTGAAGTTTAATGATTACATAAGAAGATTCACGTTTAATTGCAAGTCTTCGAATTTCAAGCTGCACCGAGCTGCGCAGATCGGCGCCGCTCTTGCAACGAAACTTGTATCTTTTGTGTAGTTAAGTGAATAAAGTTCAATTTTGAATCGCCATGTTAAAAATGCAGCGCCGCGTCGCGTCTCGGTGTGAGCTGACCCTTGGAGCGTAGCGTTAGCATGCAGCAATCAGGAAACCTGTAGACAAGTAAAAGAGTCTGAGCTGCTACCCTGTAGAACCCTCTCCAAAATACTGCTAATAGGTTACTGTATATACCTGTGAATAAACGTCTGTACAATAAATATATTCTAAATGATCCCCGTGGTCATCAGCTGTAAGTCTTAGACTCCACCTGGTCAACTATTAAAATATTTTACTTCAGAAAATCAAAATCCCTAAAAACATAAATACTATAACTTTTTGTAAAATCAATTACAAATCCTTCGGGTACATGATTTACTGCTTATGTAAATAAGTTGACGCAGAAAAAATAACGTTTTAACCAGCTAGTGTGAGGCCAATGACCTTTTCAGCGCCGCGCGCCGCCGCCGCGGCGTACAATCATTCATACTACATTTTTTCGAATTTAATTTTTTTTCTGTCTATTTATAATTGGCTTTGCAAAATGTTATATTTACTCGTATGGGACTTGGATAAAGTTTTGTACATGTAATATTATAACAAATACATTTACAGTTTGACAGCTGGTATTTTATATAGGTACACTATTGGTCATCTGTTGGTATAATTAACAGAAGACGATTGACACCAGTGGCTCCTAGTCGATGGTCTTTTATTTCTCAAGTGAAGCCCTATTACTCATGCTGGGACTAAATTGTCCGGGATCCGTAAGACCGGGGAAAATTCAGAGCACTATACACAAACGGACCTCTGCGCTAGTACAATAGAGCTGAAAATCGAACACACGAGTGTCGAGTCAAATGTCATGTCAAATCTGACAACTCGACACTCATGAGTTCTATTTTCAACTCTATGGTATGAGTCCAGAGTTCTATTTTGAATGCTCGGATTTTTTCCAGCCTTCCATATTCCGGACAATATAGTCCCAGCCTTAATGGGGTAAACCAGCGCGCTGGCGGCAGTACCTCTATCGTGGTGGTGCCAGCCGCCGGGGAAGTAGCGCGTGACCACCTCGGGCGTGCGGTACTCGGCCAGCAGGCGGTCCACCTGGTGCCGCTTGCGCCACAGCAGCGCCGCCGACAGCATCTCGCGCGCCTTCTCCACGTTGAAGTCGCGCGCGCGCAGGAACCGCAGCAACGTGGCGTCGCTCGGCACCTGGACAAGTTTGAACATTATAAACTACAGAGTTATAGCATTTGTAAGATAGCTATTCAAAATTGAACTTAAAAAGATACACGTTTCATATGACATCAGTCATACACTGAACATGCGCTGAGCAGCGCGATGTCTCTCGACATTCGAACTCTGACAATGAACCTTAAGTTATGGCTTAAAAATATAGGTAAACAGTTGGCACTTGACAAATAGGTACCTTGCCCTTCTGCAAGTCGGCGATCCATTTGCGGAATTGCAGCAGGCGGGACTCCTGCAGCGGCGTCAGCTCGCCCAGGTACCGCTTGATGTACTCGCTGTCCAGCGCGTAAGCGTCTGCAACAAACGCCACAACTGTCACAAGGCTTTCCAATATCGTTACCTAAGAAACATTTGTGCCAATTTTGGGCTACATAACCTTAAGAGGAAGCAAATAATTACAATCATTGGAATCGCTCAACTGACCAAAATTACTAATTACTCTGTACTTTAGGAATCTTTTAATAGCCGCTGGTATGTAATCTGTAGGAAATGTGTAGGAACACGACGAGGACGAGGAAAGTGGTAGCAACCCTCAGACACTAGAAGTACGACTGAAAGAGACCCTATATTGTAGTCTGTAGACCAACCTTCCGTATAGTTTCGTTGATCGCTTCCTATAAGAATTATGACAACGAACAACGGACTCATTAAAATTTTAATGATAACAACATATTAGTTGAAAAAGAAAACAAAGTATGCGATAACCCCGGACTCCGGAGGCAGGAGGTTGCCTGTGTTCCAACATAGATAACTGTTTAGGTCACAAGTTTAATAATAGTACGAGTAGCCACACCGATTTCGGTGACGGTGGCCAGTTTCATTTATAGTGCCCAAGTGGGCGCGCAATACATAAGAGCTCTCTCTCTTTTCCTTAACTCTCGTAACCCACCGGGACGGATAACACGGATGACACGACGGGCAAGAGTTCAGGCGCAGGCGACAGGACCTACTTTTTACATGCCCATCCGGAGCATCTAGATCATCTTTCATGTCAGACTATCAGGTTTAAAATGGCCACCGTAACTGAATAATGTGGCCATTGCCGACTCAACACATTACTTTATTTATGTTATATAGAATATTGTTTGTATTAGGATAAATTCATAAAAGAGTTTAAATTAATTATATATATATTTTTTTTTTAAATGCTTAAAAACTTAAAATGCTACAAAAAAAAGAAATCTCCCAGGTCATCCCCACCAGGCAGAGTACCTAGAAGGCTCAAAGAGTTTCCTCGCTGGATTGCGATACTTATTCTCTGGGCCAGGTAGGTGCCGGCTCTGGGGTCTCGGGTGGCCTCAATGAGTTTTTTGGAGATTTCTCCGAAAAGTTTGTGCGCACCCAGACCCCATGTACCTAAGGTTTCAACCCCAAACGGTTCAAATATGAGATCCCCACTAAGGTTCTCATATTTGCGCCGCTTGAGGTTTTCCGCCTGATTGGCGGCCGCACCTGCAGAACTCGAGGTGCCCTGGACATGGGACGGAGCAAGTGTATCGACGCAAGTAGCGTCCCATACAAGAGCCCGTCCCACTCTCCAAGGGACCAGGGTCATACCGTCTGGTCTCTTGCCATCGTCGCGCGCCAAACCAGAGGGTTCCAGCACAGCTGGCACTCCGGCGGTGACAAGAGCCCGACGGATGAGATCGTTCAGACAGTGATGTCGGGAGATGCGGCCGGCGCTTCGTTGACAGGACAGCCCGTGGTGTCCGAGGCTGTCCACATTTGCACCACAAACACAGCGATGGGGGACGACGTGGGGGGTGCCAAGACGCAGGGAAGTAGCTAACCGGAAAGCTGTTCGATCCAGCAATGTGCCCGTATTGGGTGACGGTAATGCTTGTAGCCAAAGGCCCGACTCCCACTTCTCCGCAGCTAAGAGGCGAGCCTGCTCCACAGGACTGGAGGACGTATTAAGAAGATTATTCCGTACCAGTCTGCAGAGTGGCTCGTCCCAGAGCCTTTGGGAAAAAGTATTGTCAGGCAATTCGCTACAAGCACTAGTTACGCTCCAGGCGTCCTTGGCCTCGTCCAGAAAGGTAACTGTATTGGAGTAGGATGGGTGATGTAGTATTTTGGAGATAAGACTATGGTTCGCGTGGACTGAGGACAAGAAGGCCGGAAGCGATATGTCAGAAGGCTTTCGAACACCCAGGCCACCGAACCTAACTGGAAGCGTTGCCTGAGTCCATGCGCGGTCATCGAAATTTGTAATCAAAATAGTGGAGAGCGTTTGTCTTATGGTATCATCCAACTGTTTGAGAAGTTGAGGGAACTTCCACAGTTGACAACACCGTAAGACATATGTCAATTTAGGTACGAAAATGCAAAAACGGATTAGGGTAAAGGCCATGTGACAGTTAATTTGGAGGAGGCGGTCTAAAGTTTCATTAAAATTTTGTAATTTGTTATCTAAGAAGTCCGGAAGAGATTCGTCTAAAATAGGTGAGCCCAAAAGGAAGAGCGAATCCTTGTCAATGACAGACAGTTGTGGAGCTATTTCTTTAAAGCTGGATATAATCGCGTTTCTATCCCCACAACGGTCTGGCACAAAAAGTTCGCACTTACCTAGGTTCAGCTGCAGACCTATTTTTTGGAACTCGCAGATCAGAGTGCGGAAGTCTGATAGTACAGTGGGTGCATCGCTTCCAAGGGTCCCATCATCCAAATACCAAACATTAAATTTTGAATCTAGAAGCTCGATGACCGGGTGTATAGCAAGGCTGAAGATTGCTGGACCTAGAGGGTCGCCCTGTTGGCAGCCCACTTCGGATGAGATGAGGTGGTCTTTGTAAATGAGTTTGGTGGGGTCGTTGTAACACTGGAGCATAAATGGTAAAATGGCAGGTGCTTTAGATTTAATTTGGGCCAACAAGGTGCCTCGGTCAACTGAGTTGAAAGCGTTTTTTATATCGACCTTCAGAAACACATCATCGCCTTGATTGTGGATAGCTGTCCTGAAAGAGTGAACGGCGGCCTCACAACCTCCTTTGCAGGCAAAACCGAGCTGTTTTGGCTGGAAGTATGACGCGAGGGAAGTTACCGATTTGCAAGCTAGTTTGGCTGTAAGGCGCCGGTATGTGGAGCCGACAGCAATCGGACGAATGCCACCATCTCTCTTCCTCAAGGCGCAGAGGTTAGCTCCATACAGAATGTCTACGATATCTGATGCGACCCCTCCACGTAGCATCAGGTTGCACAGATTCGTAAGTTCATGCAGGAGCTTCTCGCCGGCCTCCCCGCAGCAACCGCCGGTGAGGTCCTTCAGATGCTGAGGGGTGAGACCGTCGAGGCCGCCAGCTGAACCCGGAAGAAAGGACATGATGGCTCCGCGTACTTTTTCTTTCGACGTTTGTAGTGGTGGTAATGCGTCATCGGAAACTGTGAAAGGATTGGATTGTGATGGATGTTTGTTTTCCAGGGCGATGAGGGTTTCTGGGCAGTCGGGGGCGACCGTGTCATTGGAAAACAGGAGCCGCGCTGCACCCTTAATGTCTCCCTCACTTATTTTATTTTCCACAGTTTTCACGATGTTATGTTTGACCGTGGAATGTGAAGAAAAATTTGGGTTGAGGTTAATGTCCGAAACACAATTCTTTTTGATTCTTGAAGTGAGGGAGGCATTGTTGAGCGGATCTCTAGTGATATGCAGAAAACGGTAGGGAAAAGTGAGTAGATTTTCCCAGGCTTGCCTCGAGTTCTCCAGCACTGTGTGGCTTATCGTCTCGGCAAGCTTCTGGGCTACAGTCACTCTGGCACCCCTAGGGATCCGTCTTAGAACTGGTATAAAACGTTTAAATTTGGATATTTCTTGCCAGAAATTTGTTTCACAAATTGGGTTCGGAAGTGAATTGGTTATTGGGGGAATGACTGTTACAAGCTGTTTGTGGCATTTGCCTACGTGGATGTTCAAACCCCGCTGGCTTTTAAAATATCGGGAACAGTGGGAGCATTGCAACAGATTTCCAAAGGACACGGTCGAAATATTAGAGGTCCCTGCATCCTGGCTGCTTGACATAGGTTGGTAAAGATAAACTATAAAAGATAACTTATATAATAGAATAAACTATAGACAAAAAATTAAAAAACTGCTTAACTAATATTAAAAAAAACCTTGAACTATATTATGGTCATTTTCTGGGGGAATGTAGGCTTGAGCGTGGGACAGTTGGCTCACTTTTCGCAAAAAAATTAGCATACGGCTTCTCGGAGTTGCCTCGTTTCTTCCTCTGTTGCGGGCCTAGTTCCTTCCTCCGTCGCGGGTCTTGTCAGTTGTATGGGAAAATTGCTTGGGATATCTACTCACAGTTTGGCCCACTTGGGGCGCTGTAAATTATATTTGGTTCTACTGCAAATACTTAAACATGTATATTTATTTACTTTCGGCGTCACGTAAATTGGTTTTATCGATTTATTTTCAATATTTTGTTCAATTATATAGTAATTAATAATTAATTATTAATTAATTATTAATTACTATAATTATTGTTATATAGTAATACTTAATTATTGTTATATAGTAATTAGACTATAATATGTCCATGTATGGATGAATGGTAACTCTGTCGTGGACGTGGACGCACTTACGACTTCTCTGGTGTTACGTGTTACGAGTATCTATAGGCGGCAGTAATCCCTTACCATCAGACCTATCTATCTGTTCGTTTCGAGGTACATTTCATAAAAAAGACGTTTTACCGCAAACGTAACAGATACTTTTGTATCATCTCTTACATAACATCTTCTAGAATATCGAGATCGCAATTAAACCAGTTTCGTAATTATTTACCAGCAAAAACGACCGTGGGTAAAACGTGACAGAAGATGAACTGTTCTCAAGGTCTTCAACTAGTACCGTTACTTATAATAACAATATTTTAGCACAAGCATGAAACCTCACAGCTGAGTTCAAAACGTCTTTTTTACTAAAACTAACTTTTTTACATCAGCTAGGAGGTGAAGAATCAGCAGTGTGAGGTCAGTGGCTCAGCAGCGAAGATTCGATTAATTTTTTTTATTTTTTTTTCAATCTTTTTTGACTTCCATATATTCTGAGCATCTTTTTAAAGCAGTAAATCATGTGCCCAAATTTTCTGTATATGTAAATTGATTTTACAAAACGATATATTAAAACGCCAATAGACGGACGGAAGACCGAGCGATCCTATATGTTTTATTTCTGAGGAACTAAATTTTAAAGTTAAGGCTGATAATATATTCACAAACAAGTAACATTGGCCTTTCAAATCACAATACAAAACGCACCACCGTGGTGATATTGATCCTAACTACAATGGAAAACTGGCGAAGTGGCGACCTTCGCCTGCAAAATTACTGCGTTATTACATTAGCTCAATTGATTTCTAATTGATTGGTAAAATACTAGTTACAGGTAAAGGCTAGTCTGTCTCTTGAACCGTATATTTTAATATTCAGGTTGGGACTATATGATCCGGAATCCGGCGGGCCTGGGAAAATTCAGGGCACTGAAAATATAATTCTACGATATTACAATAGAGTTGAAAATCGAAGTGTCGAATGTCGAGCTGTCATATATTATGATTTATGACATGATTGAAATTCGACTCGACACTTGTGTGTTCCATTTTTAGCTCTATTGTATTAGCGCAGAGTTATATTTTCAATGCTCTGAATTTATCCCTGCCTTCCGGATTCCGGATCATATAGTCCTAGCCTTATACAATAATCCGATAAATCTGATGTGTTATAGATGCTTATTGAAGTCAGTTTACAGCGCGACGCGGCGCTGCGTATTTAAGAAAGTGATTCAAATTAAACTTTATTCACTACACAAGAAGACACACGTTTATTTGCAAGAGCGGCGATGCGATACGTAGCACGGTGCAGATCATATTATTATCAGTCGCACTCGCGTACGAAGTGTTCCGTACAAAACCGCAAACTGAACACGTTCGTCGCATGGGAGCTCCCCATGGAGCAGATATAGAGCTATGTAAGCTCTATATTTGCTCCATGGGGAATATATATTTATTTTAATATGTTTTTAGTATCTGTTGTTAACAGCAGATACAAAACCAGAAGTTACGCGGCAACAGAAATACTTAATCTGTGAAAATTTCAACTGTCTGGCCTGGGACGGACTACGAAGTCTCAGTAATAGGTTCCCGTTTTTAACCTTTGGGTACGGAACCCTAAAAATAACCTTATAATGTGATTCCAATGTTTTTCAACTAGTCTCGCTGGGGTGCGCCGAGGGAAGTCAGCCAGGATCTGACCCAGATCGAAACCCCGGCCTGTAGCGGAACCGCCGCGCCGCGCGCCGCCGAATTGAATCAACTGGAAAGTATTTTACACGTGGTTCCCAGTCAAATGTTTATTAAAACTAGGAGAAGAGCTGTCGCGGGATAGGCAATTAGTCTGAGCCTGACCTGTCTCCTCTTTTATAATCCAATTAAATCTAGACGTCAATAAACGAAAAAAGAACACTACAATTCTTCCAATTTAAATATTATCTATTTACCGTGCGATAAAGAAATGCAATAACAGATTAATTTCGTAGATTTTTAGGGCTTCGCACCCAAACGGATAGAAGGGATAAAATGGAATTACTGAGACTGCGCTATCTGTATGTCACCAGGCTGTAGCTCCTTAACCGTGACAGTTAAACAGTTGAAATTTTCACAGATTAAGTATTTCTGTTGCCGCTACAATTACCGAAAAAAACAGAATAAAATAAATATTTGAGGGGGGGCTTCTATACAACAATGGCGAGACCAACACGCACTTGTCCGGTTTTGTTTACAATTTTTACATCAGGCGCAGTAGCTTAGGATTAGTTTCTAGTCTCATGGTCACTATGAATTATGATGCTGTGAAGCAAGCCTCCTTAACGAGAATCAAAATTAGCATTGTTGAATATTCCGTCGGCATCCGCCTAACAAAAAAAATTGGTTTCCTGTTTAACAAATACTTTAGGAACATTAACCTAAAAAAAACAAAAAAAAAACCGACTTCCAAAGTAAAATTACAAAAAAAAATGAAATAAATAAAAAAGAAAAAACTCAATGCTCTTAACTTTTAAGTCGATACCAGCCCAAACAATATCCTACAATATTTTATAGAATTCACGTTCAAATTTGCTGATACCGACTTCAAAATTAAGAAGATTCAGTAGAGAAATAGTAGTAGAGAAATATTTTAAAAATAAGATTTATTTCATACTTTTTGTGTATCTTTGCTTGTAATTTTTTGTTTAAAATTTAATTTTAAACAATTTTTTTAACAGATTTAAAAAAAAACAAATTACTTTTCCCTTTTTAGTCATATTTGTTAAATTTATAATATGAAAATACAATCAGTTTCCGTTCTCATTCTGTATATCTTCAGTCTACAACTCTACGCTAATATAATAAAGAGGAAAGATTTGTTTGTTAGTTTGCATTGAATGCGCTTCGAAACTACCGGACCGATTTTGATGGAATTTGGCACAGACATAGAGTAGACCACGTCGAAGGATAGGCTACTTTCATCTTCATCCGAGGGATTCTTTTTGCGCGCACGAAGTCGCGGGCAACATGTAGTTTTTAATAAAATATATTAAATGAGCCTGTGCCAAGAGAAATAAAAACTCAATTAGTCCGGATGTAGAAAGTAGTTGTTTTCTCTCACAGCCATGAGCTCATGAGCCAGCCATACAATTTCTAACTTGATTTAGATGATAGACAACTTTTTCTTTTGTAATTTGCTGGACTGAAACTTAGTTTAAATTTCCGATTTTGGAACTTTAATTTCTTTGGCAAACTCCAAAGCGCTTCCGGATGGCTTCCCATTTAGAATAATCGACCCAAGGTCAGGGTGAGAAAGTTGCGTTTGCATCAGAGGCCGCGTTAATTCGAATTTGGAACTCTAATTACTTTGGCGATCCCCAGAGCGCTCCCGGGTGGCTTCCGATTTAGAACAATCAACCTAAGGTCAGGGTGAGAAGGTTGATTTGCATCGGTCACGGCCAGGACGAAATCAGGTCACCCGCCATCTTGACTGGACGTCGACGATCGCAGACGATATTTCATTGATCTAGGTATTTTTGGTAGCTCCGAATAATATGGAAGGGATGATGCCCTATAATGCCTCCAGGCAGACCTAGTGAGCATTATTATATTAGGGGAGCCCGAGAGAGTGTTTTTAAAGTAACTGGAGCGCGTCAGATTAAAGAATAAAGCACCATACTTAAATAATTGAGCGTCTCAGATCCTACTACTATTATAAATGTTAAAGTTTGTGAGGATGGATGGATGGATGGATGTATGTTACTCTTTCACACGAAAACTATTTCGATGAAATTTGGTATAGTAGTAGTTTAGGGTCTGGATTAAAACACAGGCTACTTTTTATCCTGGAAAAGTACAGTATTCCCGTGGGATACTGTATTTACGGGCGGAGCCGCGGGCAAAAACTAGTATTTTCTATTGAACTCGGCTAAATAGTTTAGTCTTGCTTGTTTGAAATCTCATGATTAATTACCTAAAGAGGGTGTATTCAGACCAGCGGTGTTCTGACAACCTGTATAAGCTACTTTTTACGACATTCTTATTTTTCCAAGTTTAAAAAAGCCTTTAATAAAGCTAATCTTGAAAACCTACTAGGCATCCACATCGCTCAAGTAACTACACATTTAGCATCATGGGTTAGCCTAGCTAGCTAGCTATTAATATAATCCGAGAGATAAAATTTAATGGCATAATGTGAAATGATTAGTTCCAGTTAAATGAAATTACAATCTTATAATACAAAATAGATTTTCGAGGAGCGTAATCGATTCTCATTCCAAATATATACATAATAATAATATCTATGGACGGTTTCACACCATGTCAATCTGGTAAGTCCCGTGGTAAGTTCTCGAAGAACTTGTGTACCAGACAACGGAAATTTAATACTATACATATATTTAAGATTTTTTTATATTATACACATATTTAATACACATCCATGACCCAGGAACACAGAAAACTTTTTGTTCCTTCGGCGGGATTCGAACCAGCGACCTCCGACTTGAGCGCCGACGCGCTAACCACTGAGCCACAGAGGTCGTCAATTATATATAACATGAGACCTTCAATTAGGACCAGATTATCCCATAAAATACTTAAATTCTATTCACAACGCCGATACAGAGCACCGGGAGCGAGACCTTCAAAGTAAGCGCGTTGTACGGCAGTGCGACAGTGTCCACTGTCCATGCGTAGTTCGAGGCAGGAAAACAGAAAAAAACTCTCATTACTCATGTAATATTATAGTTGGGTCAAATACTTAATTCGGATAAAAATTCACCTGTATAAGCGAGGATTAACGAATTTATATACATTTACATAACAGCTGAATACCGTAACACTATTGTTACAATTCACCCTGTATAGGCGAGGATTACCGAATGTTTATATATTTACATAACAGCGGAATACCGTAACACTATTGTTACAATTCACCTGTATAGGCGAGGATTACCGAATGTTTATATATTTACATAACAGCGGACCGGTGATAATAACTCTATTATCACCGGCTGAAATCTTACGTATACGTAACATGATTTATATCTTATACTCTTACTATTTTCCTTTATTTATTTATTTATTTATGTAAAAAGGGGGGGCTTAGAATATTTTTAAATCGATCTTTAAATAAAAATTTCAATTTATAAAAATACAGTGCGCGGCTTAATATAATGCAGATTAATTGATATTTTTTGGGTTTTTTTCAATACAATCGTGACAGAAAAAAATCGGTTGTCTGTAAAGTCGGTTTACTGACGATAGTTCAACGTGACAACGTCATGTTTATAGTGCGCGCGGAACTAATTAACATGAGATTAGACAGTGACGACCAATCTCGAGATATCGTGAACAATAATTATTCAATTATTGAAAAGAATCAATTAAAGACGCATCAGGTTTATATTCTAAACTATTGACATCGGCTTTCCGTTTTTTAAAAAACGTATGCACTTTAAATATTATTTCCTTACATTGTCTTTTTTTATTGGCGGACTCATCTTGCTATTGCAATCTCTTGTGCGTTTTGTCTAAACTAGCCAGAACTGTCAACGCGTGTTGCTGCCGCGAAGTCCGGCGCCGAACTGAGTAATAACATCAAGCGCCCCCGCCTCTCCGTCCCACCGCTCACATACCTAAGACACGGCCAGCTGAGGTATGCGTCGGCAAATGCGTCATATTACTGTGGTAACGGTATGAGTCATGTTTTTTCGTGCGTGCAGCCGGCTCCATCAAATTATAAAATTAAATCACGTCAAAAAGGTTTCAAAGAACTCCAAATTTCAGTTCTATCGAGCGCACAACCCCTTAATCCTCAGTTATTGTGTTGAATTGGACAGGATTATATAAAATAATTTATGATTATACACATGAATATCTCTCACTGAATTTTACATTGCATACGTCAAGTTATTATAATCAACTTAATGTGAAGACCAGCGACCAGCTACTGGTACCTTACCAACTTATTAGGTATGCGTCGCTTTTTGAAACGACCCCTCCATTTGGCCATGGCCATTGTGAATATTTCAGCGAAACATCCGACCTCTGTTCAGTACAATTGTTTGCACTAAAGAGAGGTGGGATGTTTTCTCGTCCAATGTCGTGGGCTGGGGGACGCCCACAAGCATGACGTCAGAGCTCACGGACGCGAACGTCCCTTTAATACAAATCTTCCATTTTTATTCCGAGTACGCTGCTAAAAAATTTATGGCTTGTCACTTTCGGAAACCACATGGACACGTCATCATTGAGTGACATCTAAAATTTTGCACGAAATACTAATCTAAATTCCTTTACCGATCATTTAAAATTCGAATGAGGTCCTTTCCTCTCGCATCATCCACTTGCGCTTTTTGTCTTTCAGGGGAACCAAATCTTTATGATCAACGGCATATTGTTCTCTTTGGGATTCGAGGTTGTTATGTAGTGTTGTTGAGTAAGTTTTTGGTAGAGCTTGGTAGAATATGATATACCACTGTTCTCAATTCTGAACCACGCTTACACAACATGTGTTTCATATACATGTTTCAATTCTGAATAATTAAAGCAGAAAGTAGCTATTTCTAATTGATAGACTCTTTATCGATCATTCAATTATTAATACAAGAAAAATCATCTGAGGAATTAATAATTTAATTCGACTTAACTATTTCTACAGGTATAGTCCGTGTAAAAGGAGTTAAGAATGAATGCGTCGTCCATTTTTTCACAATTAATTGATAGAAGACCATACCGTTCCTAAAATATCATTCTCCAAGATATCCTTTGTACAGTCAGGCCTGTCTACTTCCCTCTCCTCTACTTGGGGGCGGGAACGTCCTCAAATACATCGTCAGAGGCGAAGCTACAGCAGCAAACGCCAGGACACAGACGAGGACCAGCAAGAGACTGTCCCAACTGGTCATCACGCGGGTATTTGGGCAGAGGCAGCACGGACGGACCGCCCCCTGGCACCCATAGGTTATGCGACCCGATGTTAGCAACGATTCCTCGTTGCGGCAGCTGGGACAAGTGGACTTAGCGTCGGATTTTCCAGGACTCGAAAGAGGTTCAATTCGAATCGGCATTTGCTTTGTCCGAAACGTTGGAAATGTCTCTTCTTGTAGTGAAATCGGGTTCGGTTCTCTTTCGATGTTCTTTTTCGGTAACGACTTTGGAAATGTCCCTTCTCCTTTTACTGGAATGGGATGAGGTTCGTTCTGGATTGACACTTTCTTTTTCGGGGTCTTTGGGACTTTCTCTGTCTGTGGCGCTTTCTTGAACATAGAACGGAGGATCGTGCCTGGGGAAAAGGAACGGTTATTGTAGCATGGGATGACAGGGAAACTAGGATTATGGTAGGAACTGAATAAGGATAAGAACAAATAGAAGGATTAGTGTTAAAGCGCAGCAATCATAATTTAAATACAAAAGCAGATGCAATTTCTCTGCCAAGGGAGAACTAACCTAAATGGATGTACCTATCTACGAGTACGTAATTATACTTAAAAAGTAAACGATATCATTTTACTCTATTTTCCTATTCAATTTGCTAGTATTTGCAATTGCAAAACACCAAAAGTAAGCTAACAACTATTAAATTTAAAAGGTCCTACTCTTCTACGTCCTACTCCACAGTTACCTATCCAATATATTGTGGTGATTTCTGTTTTCTTACATTTCGGAATGTTACGACTTATTCATTTGACTAATGTTTCTAATTATATTCTAGTCAGATATGAAGATAGCATAGGATTATTTTAACAATAAATATGTCGTATATCGTATACGTCCCATAATATATGTTAAGGTATGCAAGTAATAATTATTCGTCTAATGTTAGAAAATCGATAACTTTGAATTTCGTTATGACAGTAAGTTGGATTTTTGAAAACCATTCAGCAGATCAGGCTGATAGTGGGCTCTAATAATAGAGGTGAAAACCTAAGTGCAAGTGTCAGATTTGACAACTCTACACGATTTTCAGCTCTATTGTACATATATGTATTATTAGCGCACAGTTCTATTTACAGTGCTGTTTTTCAATCGTGGAAACGTAGCCTAAGTCTCGGACTACCTTATCCGGAATCGATCCGGTCGGAAAAAAAAACGAGCGTCGGGTATTTAAATTGCTGCCGTGTATTCTATTTTCAACTCTATTGTACTAGCGCAGAGTTCTATTTTCAGAGCTGTTTTTTTCCTGGGCGACGAGATTGCTGATAATATGGCCCCAAGCTTAGACATGAAATTTCAAATATCTCTAGAAAACTCGAGCAATTTCTTAAACAATAGCTGGTACTTGTTAGTCTCCATTCAGTGGCAAAGATATCGGGTGTCGGCTAATTAAGGAGCCGGGGGGTGCCCGGGGGTGCGGGGGGCGATCGATGTGCCGCGAGTATAAGGTATCAATTAGAGCAATTGATACTTTATATTTCATAGCCTTAAACGACAGTAGGAAGCCAATTACAAACAGACCTTTCGACAATAAAGATCCCTCACCTCTGTATGCGTAGATTCCAGCTACGTTAGCTACTCATCATGCTAGATACGAGAGACTTATATTTTCTACTATGTTTAAACACAAGTACCTTGGAGTTCTGACAAATTAAAAAAATAAAAAGAATCACAAAATATTCATCTGACCGAGATTCGAACCGAGCATTCCGAATTTCCGAACACAGCAAAAAACGCAAATCAAACTGCCAATCGGACTAACATAATAGTGTTTAAATTATTGATATATTGTTGCACGACGAAATAAACTAAACAAGTAGCTTAAACATGCGCTAGTTCCCCGGGATAAGACCTCTAGATCGACTTTTCTACCCAAAAACTACCTGGATTCTAAATTTCATACTTACAGCCGATTTCGGATACTGATTATATATATATACAAGATGGCCTCGTTTAAAGTATAAGATAAAACCATAGCATAGGCCATAGACGACCTCTGTGGCTCAATGGTTAGCGTTGGCGCGCAAGTCAGAGGTCGCGGGTTCAAAAGCAAGCGGGAACAAAAAGTGTTGTGTTCCTAGGTCATGGATAGGTATGTATTAATAATATGTGTATTATATAATAAAAATCTTATAGAAAGTATTAAATATATTTCCGTTGTCCCGAACTAAGTTCTCCAAAACCTGTGGTACCCGTAACACAACTTTTTGGAGAACATAGCACGGGACCAGATTGGTGTGTGACCGTGGTGTGACCGTGGTGGGTGGCTTTCGCTTGGGGCTGTTAAACAAATAATTTCAGACATCGTCAGTGTCTCGAGGCCTTATCAAATTCCACTTCATTGGGCGCTAAGGAATGACGGCCTACGTTAGCAGATAATTATTTATGTAATCGACTTTAAAAGACAGCCATATTTACTGGAGCTTCATACTAGTAGTAGTTCAAAGTATCAAATTAGCTACTACAAACTAAGTTTAGATGTAGTCAGTTCTGTAACTGTTAGTATTTTATGGTAAATATTTCAACATAATTTAGCATGTGGGTTGACTTTTATCGAACGTTTCAAAACGTTATTGCAAATTATCGGCTGTATATGTTTTATGCCCGATTTTTGAGGTGAATTTGTCTATTAGTATTAATTAGCGTTATTGGTTCGATAACGTGTCATGAACAAAAAAGTGACAATATAATATAATCTAAGTTTAACTTAACTGACCAACGACGTCCATTTATCGATTCGTTAACTCGTAATTAACATTACTACTGATAGATGACGCTGAAGCTTATAATAGTTTAAAGCTCCATTTCACTCCCAAAGTGACAAATGTTTTTTCATAAAACTAGTTATTTTGCCGAATTATTTTATTATTAGCAAAACAAAATAATCTTATCCTCGAATTTGAAAAAGATTTATCTAGTGACCACTAACGGCCGGTTTCAATAACCATCTACCAATAACTATTTGTTAGAAACGTCACCTTTGGTATCGCTGACAGCAATCTCGCTGTCACAGACGAGGATTCCTTAGCTTATATAATATGTTAGTTTATTGAAACGCAAAAAACCAGCAGATACTGTTCAAGACGAATATAACTAGTAAATTCATATTTGTACAAAGTAAACAAGTAAAATGTAAAGTCCATAAAACTATTGTTAAAACCCTAAAGTAATTTATAAGTAAAACTGTTTAACTTTATTATAGAGTCGAAATTTCATGTGTAAAATGTCTTATTAGACACCTGTTTCTTTATGTAACTACTATTAAATTATTATAATTAACGATTTTCAAAGAAGGGGTGTTAGCCCGCACGAGGGTTGAGTAAGTTTTTAACGGAAAATTGGTAGTTGCAGCTGTTTTTCCGCTAGGGGTCGCCTCGGCTTCGATAGAAACTTACTGTGTAAAAGGGACCGAACGGGAGACCGTTAATTCAGGGGAGGGCGAGGCCATATAAATATCAGGAAAACCAATTATCCTAACTTACTCAGTCCTCGACAGCTTTTCAGGAACGACAGATGTAAAATTGTATGGTAAATATATGTAATTACAATAGGAACATTGTAAAAATTGTATAAAACTTTATTTAGTATGTAAATAAACGATGTTTCGAGTTAAGGGGTTGAGGCATAGAACGTTCTAGAAGGTCGGCATGAGCTGCCGGTACAAGTATGTGGCCGGCGGTCTTACAAGTGGTTCGTAGTGATAGTTCGCTCTCAACCAGCCGCAAAGTAAGAAGAATTCCTGCCTCATCACCTATCGAAGTAGCGAACAGTCATTGGTAATATTATTTCCCTTTTCTAATTCCATTTAATCATTTACTATTTTCCTTCTACTTACCGAGTATCCTTTTAATTTCCTTTCCCCTCTTAAATGTCCCCCTTGATTTCGATCCTAGCCTGTTGCCCTCAGTAATCTAGGCGTGCCCCCCACAGATACCAAAGGTTACGTTTTAGTTATTGGTAGATAGGTTATTGAAACCGGCCCTAAATGGATCTGCGCCAATTAAACCTAGTTTATCTAGATTCTAGACTATGTGTAAAATCTTCACAAACCGGGAATTATACTTTATGTACTTACCTTTTCTTTATAAATGAATAAACACCTAAACATAAAAGTCTTGAAGCTTGTCGTTTGGACTGTGAGATCCGGAGCTTCAAGATCATAGTACAATCACTACTGTTTACTGACGAACTTGAAAGGTCATCTGTTTAGGAGTTGTAGCTAGTTGTAGTGTATCACTACCTGTTTTATCTCTTCGTCAAATCGATTGACGTCGGTCGGCATTCGGCAATACGTACATTCAAACTTATGCTACCAGAAGCCCAATTCACGTAATTATATTGCTGTCCGAGTCGCAGTCTCATACCAAATAATAATACGCCAAAAACAAAATTACATTTTTAAGCAACTCCCGAACTGTCGAGCAGTAAACGAGCTGATGATGATGAATTATAGCTAAGAAAGAACACTCTCGATGACGTCAGCTTTGAAGCAAATAACCGCATCTTGATCCGACCCTTCGTTTAGGGAGGTACGACTCCACGGAAATACAGACAGACAGACACAAACTTATTTATTACTTGTTACTCGTTGTCATATTTTAACCAATTTTCACAAAACCTTAACAAATTATACACCTGAACCGTCCTAAGGAACCACTGTCGATAGATGAAACCTGCATGGAAATCCGTTCATTAGTTTTTGAGTTTATCGCGAACATATCGACAGACAGACGCGGTGGGGGACTTTATAATATTTAGAGATTAGAGTTACTGAAGTACAAGTCGGTCGCCTTGCTATTCCAAAGCAATACTAAATCGGCCCAAAGTATATTTCACATATCTATACTAATATAATAAAAGAGAAGAGGTTTGTTTGTATGTTTGTTTGTTTGCATTGAATAGGATCCAAAGCTACTGGACCGACTATGATGAAATTTAGCACAGATATAGAGTACACAGGGAAAGGGCATAGGCTACTTTTTATCGCGGCAAAATGTACGATTCCGGCAGAATGCGCGCATAAAGTCGCGGGGAACATCTAGTCACATATAATATTCTAATACCCAAATGTATAATCCAATATTCAAAATATACTCTAGACTGGAATACATCGTGTGAAATGAAAAGTTCTGCCCCAATGTTTACTACATTTCCATTTTCCAAGTACATAATAATAATATTATTACATTACACGTGTACGTTTGTACGTTGTACAACCCTGAAGTAGATTACAAAGCGACCCGAGCGTTAGAACTTATAACCCTTGACGAGGTCAAAGGACGCGTGGGGTCAAGTGACCTTTGAGGTCCACGTTCCCGATGACAGCTCTTGGAAATAATGACCACATAACAAACACCCTCAACTCGCACATCAATAATTTCGATCGTAATATGAACCTACTAAGTACTAAGTATTAACTAGTAAGATTGATATTTGTTGCACCAAAACTCCAAATAGCAACTTGCAGTATAATTATTAAGGGCTAGCTGTAGCCCGCGCCTCCGCCCGCGTAAATACAGTACCCCACGGGAACACTACTTTTTCCTATCCTATGTTTAATCCAGAGTCCACATTATCCATCCTCACAAACTTTCACATATTTTATAATATTAGTAGGTAATCCTATAATGGGATAGAATTGCACATTATTTTCATAGACAAACTAGTTTTTGCGCGCGACTTTGTACCCATTGCAACCTCGTGGGGGATTTCGAAAAAACCTTTTTTTAACGGATTTACCATACAAACTTTCAACCCCTATTTCACCTCTTTAGTCCGGGATGGACTAATGGGTTTTCCAAATACTCTTCTTATAGTGTGTGTGTGTGTATGTGTGTCTACGTGTAATTAAAACAACTGTCCAAATTTCACGTTTCCACCATTAGCTGCGCGTGCGTCTATACATATAATTATGTCAGCCAGTCAATGGGGACATCCCCTTTTATATAAATAGATATTTTAGCGATAGGTAATAAATAGTTTAATGAAAATTGAAATCAAAAAATCAAAAAAATGAAAATCAAAATATCAAATTTTTTTTTATTCAAAATTGGTATTTTTAAATACTCTTTTTGAACGTCGATACTACGTGATGCCTACCACCGGTTCGGGAACTAACCCAGCGAGAAGAGCCGGCAAGAAACTCGTCTGGGGCCATCTTTTACCAAAAAGATGGAAAATTATTCTTTTAAAATCAAAATTATATTTATAATTGAATTATTACATTATAATTGATGCAAGATGCTCATAGTCGCTGTATATTCTGGCATCCGCCCGCATTCCGGACAGTTTCGATAATAACAACCGAAATAGAACTTTTTACACAAACAAGTATTTTAGCTTTGTATCAGAATCATCCGCAACTTACCGAATATTTGGTATATTTGCATATGTGTTTTTGGCTGCTAGCCAGATATTATTGAACCTAAAGTTAAAATCTTCAATAAAATAAAGTTGGAATGACATACTGATTTTGGTATTAAAACCTTAAAGAAAAGCAGAAAAAAATTCGACAAAAAATATAAGGTTTAGTAAAATCAAGTACGGATATTCTGGGTATATGATCTACTGTTCATATAAAGACGTTTAGGCAAAAAAAAAAATTGACATACTCAAAGTAGAAAAATCATTTCATAATGGGTGAATCTCCGCTCAACGCAAACTCGCCCATATAAAGGAAGATTTTATTTTCGAGTATTGTAGCAAAGCTACATTTTAAACGTAGTTAATATCGCTAATAACGACGCTTCTAGCGTCATCTATTAGCTGTTATTGCTAATTATAATAGCTAATTTATACTAGATGACGCCAACTATTGGCAAACGTTTCTAACTGGAGCTTCATCTCCAATATTTATTTATTTTGATTTGTGGCATATGGATTATGTATTACCGCTTGTTGTCAGCTAATAAAAAACAAAAACGATATGATAGTAAGGGTATTTGTGGGCTGTCGCGAGATGACATCCATAATATGTTCAAGTTCTTCTGGATACAAGTGTATCATATATCTTAATCCCGTTTTTACGGTGAGTTTTTTTTTATATCTGTGTTGTGAAGTTTTATTTGGTAAATCACGCTTGTAATAAAACACATTATTTTTTCATGTAAATTATCACATTGTAAAATTAGTTGTCAAAATTTGATTGGCCAAACCACGTGCTCATTTGTAATTTCATCTTTCCGTTTTTGCATTGATATTATATTAGGATATTTGTATCCATACTTTGATTATTCTTTATATTCTCTTTTATTGTGCTTCCCCTTTTTATTTTGTGATGATCACACAGCCCGTGGGTTTGATCGTTTGGAGTTAAGATCATGACATTTTAAATATATTTGTCACGTTGGTAATTCCTAGTTTCATTTAAATTACCTGTGACAGTATGACAATTGTTTTTCTGCCTCAACGTCTACACCAGTGTTTCCCAAACATTGTTCTGCCTTGGTCCGGTAATTTTGAAACTGTCCCTTCGTGATCCACTTAACACTTTTAAATCCTGTACAGCCTGAGCTTGGCTCTCGACTCGGAGGTCGTGGGTTCGATTCCCGCATTGAAACAACAAAAAAATGTTGTCTCCAAGCTTGGTTTGGACAATGCAGGCTGATCAACTGATTGTCTGACAAGAAAGATGATCCATGGGTCGGGTGGGCCAAGTAAAAGTCCGCCCTGCGCCTGATCTCTCGCCAGTCGAGTCAGTTATCCGTCCCAAGAGAGAGTGCTCTTGGGTAGTGCCCACACACTTGGGCACTATAAAATAACGATCGATACACGGTATTGTTTTTGAAACAAGGCGGGAATGTATCGACCCGGTATTTTATTTTGATGCCCCGGTACCGGGTCGCGACCTGGCAAATGGAAAACGCTGGTCTATACATAAACAGTAGATCATATGCCCAAAATAGATTTTACCGAACCTTATATATTATATTCTTTTCGGATTTTTTTGAATGCATGTAGTTAATTTTTTTTAACAACCTTTTATAAGGCGCCCACGAAAAAGAAATTTCGCCCGTTGATCTACTCCGAATTACGGCTTACGTGTCCATGGCAAATGGCCAAATAACACAGAAAAATTTCCATTCTTTGCGGGTCGTATCTAATGCGAGATTTTGGATAGGACTACCTATATGGTCCGCAATCCGGATAGCCGGGAAAAATTCAGGGCATTCTGTCAATTTTTTTTATTCAAAATAGGTATTTTTATTATCTTCTGAACGTCGATCTACATTTTTAAATTTAAATTTAAAAATGTAGATCGACTTTTTTAAATTTATTGACTTTTTTAATATATTATTAATTTACACTTTTTTAAATTTATTGATTGAAAAATTTTGAACGCTCTCTGGGATCTTATTGTATAGGCGTATACACTGGCCTTTAAACGAATTCTTTACTTTACTAAGTCTAGTCCCAGTGACTACTACCAGTAGTCACTGGTAGTAGTCACTGGCATAAGCATAAGCGTGATGTAGTCACATCACGCTTATGCTTATTTCGGGTATTTTATTGTTGTTATCACTTTTCTTTTTGAATAGGTTCAATTTTTTTTAACATATAATACATTTGATAGAACATACTGAGAAGATACAGTTAAGATTCCAGTTTCTTTAAACTTCTCTCTTAATGACGTGTTGGGGGCCAGCTTGTAGATTGCCCGAACAGCTCGCTTCTGCAGCACAAATATAGTATTTATATCGGCAGCATTTCCCCACAGTAGAATGCCATAGGACATTATACCGTGGAAGTAACTAAAATATACAAGTCTTGCTGTGTTTTCGTCTGAAAATTGTCTTATCTTACTGCAAATGCTGCTGAACTGAGTCTGTCGGCCAACCCAGCAATATGAGAGCCCCACTGTAGTTTTGCGTCTAAAGTTGTACCTAAAAAGACAGCTACTAGTTCCATACCTTTTCCATTCAATAGATCATTGGTTTCAGTTTGCCTTACATTTGGCAATGTGAACTTTATACATTTAGTTTTTTTGCTATTTAACAAAAGATTATTAACACTAAACCAGTGTACTATTTTTGAGAGAGTATTATTTACTTCGTCATAGCCTTAGTTTTGGCGATTAATATTAAAAGTAAGTGACGTGTCATCTGCAAATAAGACTATCCCGTTTTTTTCCACTTCCATTGAAAATAGAACTCTGGACTAATACTTGAAAATCGAACACATGAGTGTCGAGTTGTCAGATTTGACATTGGTATTTGATTTGACACTCGTGTTTCAGATCTTTCGATTTTCAGCTCTATTGTATTAGTGCAGAGTCCTATTTTCAGTGCTCTGAATTATCTCCGGCGTTACGGATTCTGGACAAATAGTCCCAGCCTTACACGGGTGACTAAAGTCGGCTCTTGCTGCAGAGCGAAAATCGGCCGTGTAATTTATAACAATTTGGCGGCGCGACGTCGCATTAGACTAAATTGCCATTTAGGAGAGACCCCGAACGTCTGCCGGTAGCTTCCGGAAATTTTCCGGCCCCGGGTGCTTGTTGTCGATGTAGGAAAAATTCATAACTGCTTGACAGACTGATTGGTTTCGGAACCGTTTCCTTTCCGGCCTTCCGGAGTCCGGACCCATATATTCGCAGCCTTAGAGTTTACACTTTAGACGGTTGATTTTCACGGCTTTAGCCAAACGTGTAAACACAGCATAATTTATAGAGTTCATGACTACTACTGGCAACCCAGCCAGTACAATATGATTTATAACAAAGTATTTCCTTGAATGTATCTATATTGGATCTCTGTATGGCTTTTTCCTCACAACAGTATGTAGGACCAGTTTTTGCCTCGTAGATACTCAGAAACGCACACTTCTGTAATGATACACGTTTGCCTCAGATCCTGTGGTTCTCACTTCACATTGGTTTATAATTATCAGCACGTTCTAATTCATAGCTACATGTTTCTTACATGTTAAGACTTTTGAATCTTAGTCTGGAAATATATTGTCCGGAATCCGTACGGCCGGGGAAAATTCAGAGCACTAAAAATAGAACTCTGCGCTAATACAATAGAGCTGAAAATCGAAGTGTCGAGTGTCGAGCTGTCATATAATATAACATTGAAATTTGATTTGACACTTGTGTGTTCGATATTGAACTTTAATGTATTACCTCCGAGTTCTATTTTCAGCGCTGTTCAATTTTAACGCTTTTTTATTACGCGGTACTAAAGAGCTCGTGAGAACGAGGGCTTAGGGTCCTAAAAGCATTATTGAGCCATGTGATTGATTTCCGCTACTGCCATCCTTCCGGCGAGACCTCGTCGCACAACAAGGTCGCCGTTTTATCTCACAAATACTTCTACTATCACTAAATAAATACGCTCGTTTCATGTTTACTGAACGAACATAAAAATGATAATGTTATATTCTATCTAAGTTTATTTCCAATTTATCTAAAAATAAGAATACAATCCCAATTAACTTCCATGCCAATATTAGCTAATCCATGGAGTACCATGACGTCGTACCAAAAACTACGATGCGGTTTCCAGCTATCGTCAGCGCCATGTATGGCCATACGTAGGGTTGCCAACTCTTGAAAAGACCAACCCGGGAGACTTTTATGTATGGATCTTGAATGAAGGAGAGGGAGGGGGGTACGGGGAAAGAAAATGTCAATTCATTTTTAAATTGATATGCGTTGTGCTTCCGGAGCACGCGGGGTGCGTGACAGAGACAGACACCGCCGAATGTCGACGGTGAGACGAATCGGCTTATACAGGCAGCGGACGCAACGAGAGCGAGTAGCGGCGTGCGAGCGAAGAATGTGTATAATTTTTTGAAAAACCGGAGAAGTTATTGTACCCCGAGAAGTCAGGAGATTAACGATTATTACCGAAATCTCCGGTCAATCCAGGAGGGTTGGGAAACCTACTTATACGGTCTACACCTACAGGCTACATAGTGGTTGGTTAAGCGCGTTATAGACTAGGATAGCAGAAGCACGCCAACTCGCGGTTCGTGCGCTTGCGGCGGTACTCAGCGGGCTGCCAGTGCTTCTGCGTTTGTGACTCGTCGGCTCGTGTGTCTCGTCGTAGCTCGGGGCTCGTCGGCATTCGCGGCGGTACTCACCGGGCTGCGAGTGCTTGCGAGGCTCGTGCACGGGGCGCGGCGACAGCGGCTCGGTGTTGCGCGACACGACGCGGCGCAGCGCGCGGTTGCTCGCCGGCTCGTCGGCGCACCACGGCTGCAGTGACGTCACGCCATCCGCCTCCACCTCCTTCATGAACACCTCGATCAGCTCCTTGCCTGTGAAGACGGTAATTGTTGATAGCAGCATCGAGGTAATAGTGCGGCAGTCATTCGATAAAAACAGTTTCGAACTAGCAACCGTGTAGGGTTTGATGACATACTCGAGGCAACGTTTGCGTTGCTAATTGTCACCTGTGAGATTGCAGTGCACGAGCTATAATCAACAAGTAAATAATACTGCAAAACAATGGTTTTTATAGCTGTTATGTATACAATTTAGAACATTCGTAAAGGCCCGCTGTTTAGAAATAAAAATGTACTTCTCGGCTTTATAATCCCGTGTATTAATGTGTTATATTAGGTCCTTACATATGAAATTGGCGTTTTTCGTACTGGCCACTTTGATATCAAATATATCTTCTTTGGTTAGGAATTCCATTTTCAAATTTATACCGCTATTTACTCATGCATTTGTGTTTCGAAAACCGTAATTTACTAGTTTTTTCCTCTCTTGGTCTTTTCTTTGCGTCACTCTGTTTACAAAATGGAAAACTTGAAATATCGTATTATTTTCGAGTGCGAGTTCCACCGTGGCTCCAGTTCTGCAGAAACGGCTCGAAGGATCTGTATTGCGGCGGTGTCGCAAAAGAGAACACAGTGCGTTTTTGGTTCAAACGTATTCGTTCTGGAAATTTCGACCTGCAGAACAAGTCCCGTGGACCGCCGGAGACCAAAGTTGATAATGAAGAATTGAAGGCTATTGTGGAAGCGGATCCATCGCAAACCACGCTCGAGTTAGCTGCAGGCTGCGGTGTTAGTGATAAAACTGTTTTAATCCACTTGAAGCAAATTGGGAAGGTGAAAAAGCTTGAATGGTGGGTACCTCACGAATTGAGTGCAGCAAACCGACAAACGCGCGTCGACTGCTGCGTTACATTACTCAACCGGCACAATAATGAAAGGATTTGAAATAGAATCATTACCTCAATTAAAATTGACTCAAAAAAATTTACTTGTGAGCGTTT
Source organism: Phengaris alcon alcon (assembly GCA_037179445.1). Lineage (NCBI taxonomy): Eukaryota > Metazoa > Arthropoda > Insecta > Lepidoptera > Lycaenidae > Phengaris > Phengaris alcon. The sequence goes on along the minus strand of JAYRCH010000048.1, from coordinate 184,846 downwards.
GGTGTCGTTCACTACAGCTTTCTTAAATCTGGCCAGACGATTACGGCAGATGTCTATTGCCAGCAACTGCAAATCATGATGGAAAAGCTAGCTGCTAAACAACCGAGGTTGGTGATTCGCTCTAGGCCACTGCTGCTTCAGGACAACGCTAGACCACACCCTCCACCACCATCCACCGTACTCCCCGGACCTTGCTCCAACAAATTACCATTTTTTTCGAAATTTGGATAACTGGGGAAAAACTGGAACTGGACAGAACAGAACTGAAAAACTGCAAGGAAAAAAATTCAACTCCGATAGGGCAGTCCAAAGCGCCTTCAAAGATTTTATTGATTCCTGTCCGAATGTTTTTTTTAGTAAAGGAGTCAATGAACTACCTATGAGATGGCAAAAGTGCATAGATAGCAATGGTTGTATACTTTGATTAAATAAATATATTATGTTTAAAAAAAATCGACTTTATGTTCCTCCTTTACAAAACGCCAATTTCATATGTAATGATCTAATAATATGTAAAGTCGTCGACAAATTCCCTGTACCACTTTTGAACCTTACGCCATAGTAATAATATCGAATAGCGGTAAACCGGGTCTGTCGGCTACCGTACCTACTACGAATTAATATGACACTAGCACTACTCCTGATTGAAAAATGCTGCTCCCGGCAACTTCACTCGCGAGTCGCGACGAGCATTTCCTGTGCTGTGTGCGACAGAGGCTTAAGACTCTTACCAGAACTCTTTTAAATAAAGGGACACGCTGAAACAGTGTTCGTAACGTTAGCTGACATTATATAATTGCTTCAGTCCCTTTCACTGTCCAGTCTATAACGTACCTTTGGAGATGTTGGCGGCGTACTGCTTCATGGCGATCTTCTCGACTGTGTTCTCGAGGCCGAAGAAGTTCTTGACGTCGAGCAGCGCGCTCTGCTCGAAGCACGTCCAGCCGCTGTTCTCCGGATGCACCTGGTGGACGGGCGGACGAACAAATTGTAATTCAATCTCCAGTCTAAGATTTGGCGACTGCCCTATAATATTATACAACTAGCTGTAGCCCGCGGTGCCGACCGCGTAAATACTGTACTTTTTCGGGATAAAAATTATCCCATGTTTTAATCCAGAGCTTAAACTACTACCACACCAAATTTCTTCGAAATCTGTTCAGTAGTTTCAAACATCATCCATCCATCCTCACAAACTTTCACATCTAAAATATGTAGTAGGATCCAACTTATCGACGCGACGATTTCTTTAAAGGGATATGGACGGAGGCTACAGAACAAACTAAAAACTAAAAAAAAAATATAAACGTTAGTGAATATTTTATTTCATAACCTTCTTAGAAATATTTAAAAAAAAACACCTTTGAATTTCAAAACAAAAAAAATATTGTCAGATTTCTTTTGGTATTTTATTATAATTATTATTTTAATCTAGCTCGATTGGTGATTACCCAAAAACTTAATTTATTATTTGAATTTCTGATGGAGATAATATTTGACTAACACTTTTCGTTCCATCGGCGGGATTCGAACCCGCGACCCCCGGCTTGAGCACCAACGCGCTGAACCACTGAGCCACAGAGGTCGAAATTAAAACCTTGAAATGATGAAAGATATCATTGATGTTACCTAAGAGGGTGTTTTAAGAGATGCTAACAAAGTGTATTATGTAATATCAATAATTCATTTGTACATCACCACAGATGACAGAATGTCACGTTCTGTCACCGCATGACATGAAAAGACATCCTCCCATCATACGTCGTGTTTATATTGAATGGGTAAAAGGTATTGTGTGCCGAGAAGTCTACACGATTCAAATGTAAATGGACAAACGACCGGCGAATACTCGGTATCCATTACCGTTTGTTTTAGTTGAGTGTGCTATTGCTATTTACCATATTGCAGTAGGTATCCTGATATGCTATATAAGTTTTTTGCCACGAACACTCCGACGCGAGCGAAGCTGCGGGCAAAAGCTAGTTACAAAATAAGTGCGATTGTGGTAATGTGTTTTTATAGTCCATTTTTTATAATGTCTCATCACAGTAATAGCTCGCTACAATAAATCAAATACATATAAAGGTGTCCCAATAAGAGTGCCCGATTTAAATTTGGCGCCATTTTTTTTCTGAGCAAGCGGCAGCTCTGAAACTTGACAGCTGTCATCTATGATTGTTCCGATTATTAAATATGGAGCGTTACACAAAAGAACAACGCGTTATCGTTGTGAAAACCCAATACAAAAATGGGGAAAGCTACGCTGAAACCGCTCGCAAACTTCGCGTAATTTTCGGTCGTGAAAGTGCACCAAATGTGTCAACAATTCGAAGAGTGATCAATAAATTTGAGGAAACTGGGTCGATTATGGAAGGCAAGTCTCCTGTGCGTCGGCGTACCGGTCGGTCTCTCGAAAACATCGCTGCTGTAAACGAGAGAGTCGCCGAAAACCCGGGAACATCAATTCGGCATCGTTCACAACAACTCCAACTTTCGAGGAACACCACGCAGCGAATTCTAACGAAGGACCTTCATCCTTACAAGATTCGGCTGACCCAGGAGATTAAACCAGCAGACCATGCACAGCGCCGACAATTCGTTGAATGGGTGTGGGAGCAAAATGAACTGGATGCCGATTTTTCGAATAAAATTATCTTCACCCGATGAGGCGCACTTTCATTTGAACGGGTTCATTAACAAACAAAATTGTCCAATTTGGGGCTTACAAAATCCGCACGTGATCCAGGAGAAACAAATGCATCCCCAGCGAGCCACTGTTTGGTGCGGATTCTTCGCAGGCGGCGTGATTGGGCCGTACTTCTTCGAAAATGAGGCTGGAAATGCTGCATCTGTCAACTGCATCTGTCGGTTTGCGTTACCGCACCATGATAGCAGAGTTCTTGTGGCCCTAATTGGAAGGACTGGACCTGGACGACATGTGGTTCCAATAGGATGGCGCGACCTGCCACACCGCCCATGAAACAATTGATTTATTGGAGGAAAAATTTCCGGACCGAATAATCTCCCGAAATTCCGATGTCAACTGGCCACCGAGATCTTGCGATTTAACGCCTTGAGACTTTTTCCTTTGGGGTTTTGTTAAATCTCAGATCTATGCGAATAAACCACGAACAATTAAACTAAGCTAAAGGCCGAGTCCAACGCGTCATCGGTGAGATAGAGCCGCCACTCTGTGAAAAAAAGTGTGTGTCAGCTCCGACGCACGACTGGAGTTTACTCTAAAAAGTAAAACACGTCCCTCGGAAGGAACAAAAATTTTAGCGATCGATTTGAGTTCAAAAATTCGCGCCATGTGAACAAAGTGACAGGTGCGCAGAATAGGTTGCGCACGAAAACGTAACGAGGTCATTCGTTCAGTAGATTTTACTCCTCATATTTTTTTCATACCGGGGGCCTTATATGAAAATCGATTCTTAAGGAGTACACTCCAAAAAGTCATCGAAAATTTCATGAAAAGAGCAAGGGTCTGCCGCCAGAGCCGTGGCGGCCATATGCAGGATATCCTATTCCATACTTAACGGAACAAGTGTACTTTATAACGCAATAAAAATATCACCTCTCGCTCAAAAAATATGTTTTTTCTTAAAATTAAATCGGGCCCTCTTATTGACACAGCCTTTAGTAGGTAATTGGATTATACTCCGTTCAGATCTAATTTCATCTTAGCGTAAACAAAGAGATAATAGCACACTATAATGCTGGCAGCATTATATTTGAATAAAGAAATAAAATGACACATGGATTAAGTCGAATTTGATCTCTTTGTTTTTGCGTTTACAATTTACATTTAAATTGGTTCCGAGTGCTAAGTGTGAGTTTTTCTTTTCGCATTCGATCGTGAGCGCGTTTGGCGTTTACTAGGAATTTGTATGTGATTTGTACAGCGCCACCTAGTTGTAAACGCGACAACTAGGTCAAATCACATACAAACTAGTAAACGCGCTCACGATCGAATGCGAAAAGAAAAACTCACACTTAGCACTCTGTAGGTCGATTGACTATTCACGAGCAGTATAACACGGGGGCCGGGGTGTCACAACCCCCTTTGAGCGTCGGGGAGTAAAAACAGCAAACTGGTATTCTCATAAACGTCAAACCAACCAACGCGTTTTGATTGGTCCAAACTGCAAAAGTCAGTTTACAATATCGAGACGATTTATTTATAATTCATTGAAAGTAAAACAAACAGTCTAAGTAAAGTAAGAGTAAAATATGACGAATTCGTTGCTTTCCTTGTTTCGTTCGTTTGTCCTTTTCCGTTCGTTCCTTGTTGCCGGATACCGATCTGCTGTATCTGCTGCCGTAAGATCCAGTAAGTAAAACTTTGAATTATGAATAAGACATCGTTTGTATAATATTCTTTGGCTCGCATATAAAACTGAATATTATATCCATTTCTCAAGATATTCCGGCGCGGCCTTCACCCGTATTCGAGCAGACATCGTATCCGTAAAGTTACAAGCGAGGGCAGAGAGAGGACAGGCATAACATAAAGCATGCATTGGATCGCGTTTTTTTGAAAAAAAAAAAACTATCCAACTGCGAGTCGGAATCGCGCACGAAGTTTCGTTATCTACACAGAAAAAAACATGTTTGTTGTTTGGGAATATTTATAATATTATGAATATTTATTTTATTCTGTTTTCTAATATTTGTTATAGAGGCAACAGAAATACATCATCTGTGAAAATTTCAACTGTCTATATCACGGTCAAGGAGAAGCCAGCCTGGCGACAGACGGACAGACAGACGGACGGACAGCGAAGTCTCAGAAATAGGGTCCCGTTTTTACCATTTGGGTACGGGACCCCAAAACAGCTGAAAACCTTATATGTATGTGAAAATTCTTATTTATTCATTCAAATTTCAATGAGATAAAAACATATATTTTATACTTGACCAAAAGATGTTCATCATTCGTGATGACAATGAAATTTTGCTCATAGGTGCATCAAATAAAACAATTCCATTGATGATGATCTTAAGATGCGAAAATAATTAATTTAAACAAACTGACATCCAGTTTGTAACATTTTCAGAGTAGTAGATTCAAAGGAACGAAATTAACTATAATTTAGACAGTTATCATACAATAATATGTATTATATTAAAAAGAGGTAGATATGGTATGAGCGCGCAAAAAGTGAAGACTCGAAACTGCCCGAAGTCGGGTAGTTTGTGATTAGTATGCGCCGAGCCGGTCGACGAGTAGCACGTACTACGCGTCCCGTGCGCCTCGCACAAAATGCCATCGTGTGTCTATAAAAGCTGTAAATACCATGACAATAAAGTGAATAAAAGTCAATTAATTTCATTCCACATGTTACAACATTTATTACTATCAGTCAAGTATTTTCTTAAAAATATATTTTTTAACAATAATTGCAAGAAAATAATTGACAGTTTATGAATGTGAATGTGAACTTTTTTGTGAATGTAATAAAGATGCATGCATTTCTGCCATAGAGTAAATAGTACCTACAGAAGCGAATGTTAGTTGTACGGAATTACAGACCGTTCACTTATTTTATATCTAGCTTTAAAGATATGTTGATAATATTGACGAAAATAATTCGATTATATCGTTCAATCAGTTAAATAAATATTCTTAAAATTAAAATATATAACTTCTTAAAATTGTTAAACTACAAAAGCATGAGTTGTGAGACGTTAAATAACTAGAACGAACTGAGGGCCTAACAGTAAAGTAACTGCTACTTTTATTTGATTTACTGGATTTTCTTTTACTGGATCGCAATAGTTCGCGAACAAAGAGGTGAAGCCGAATGGATGCCCTTAAAAAAATAGTAGAATTTGTAGCATACAATTTAAATCTACAGACAAATATACTTTTAATAAAGGTTACGCTCTTCTTAAAAAGATTTACTTAATATTTATTCGTTTTTTATGTTTTGATTGTTAAAATTCCTACGCGCCTAGATTTTAAAGCCTGTATTTAAGAATTTGTTGAATGTTGTTAATTTTCGTATAAATCGCCAATGTCTTTTCACAACATTTTGTTATAGTTTTTAACTTGTAAAAAAAAACGGTGATTTTAATTAAAACATAGTTATTTTTTTTCTATTATTATAATAGTGGACATAAAAAATCGAATATTCGAATATCAAATATTAAAATATTTGCAAACCCTTTGCATAATTATATCCTTTGCATAAAAAAAAGATCTTTTTTTAAGAAACGAACCAGGAAACGATCAGACGGATCACCTGATGGTGAGTGATTACCGCCGCCCATGGACACTCGCAACACCAGAGGATTTATACTTTTAACTCCTCTGGTGTTGCGACTTGCGTTCACAGTCACCTTGGGGATTTGAAGGACTGGGAACGCAAGTCCTCGCGTTATTTTACGCTGGCTTTCTGTGAGGCCGTGGTTTACCTGGTCGAGCTGACCCATTCATGCCGAAGCGTTGCTCTCCCCGTTGGAGTTATCGTTGAACATACGAAAAAAAAAATGCCGCCGAACGTATAACCATTACCCGCCTCCTTTTTTTGGAAGTCAGTTAAAAAGAGATTGAGAGGAGTTTTCCTAATCAGAAACAAATTCTGGAAAATAAGCTAACTTTAACAAACAACTTTTTGACGTTATATTTACACAAAGCTTGGTTTAAAAGGAGTATTTTGTTAAAAATACTTTTCTACATGTGTGCCGTCCTTTATTACTTTGCGGAATTTGTGCCACAACATCAATACTATTAAAAAGAGCAATAATACAAATGTGTTTTTAAATACCAGGTCGATTCCTGTTTGGGACATTATTAAAAAAAAAACTAAATATGTGCTTTTATCTAAATAATAGTAGGCATTCACGCCATTATTATCTAGATTAATATTACAGTAAATGGTTGTCAAACTACCGATTACACAAAAAAAATTAATTTAAAGCATGTCATCAAAGGAAAATAACTATGACATCTACGTAATAGAATTTATACGCATTTTTATCCTTCTGTGTCGTAATAATTCTATGCCAGAGATTACATACTTTAAATGTGGAAGCCTGTGTAATTGGTATTGACAAACACTAGTCATCTTTTTCTTTGCTATTGAATTAAGAATGCCATCCCTTTTACAGATTTTTGTTGTGTGAGTGAAATGTAACAATAATGAAAAAACGTCAATGCGTGTCGCGGCACAGAAATATTGTCGGTTTTGTAAGGATATAACGTATCTATGTAATAATTAATCAAAGGACAATTATAGTTTAATGGTTTCGCTCTGTCCGTTCGTCTGTCTGTTGCCCTCAAGTAGATGATTCAATGCCTACCCCTTTTGTTAATATCGGTTTTCGGGATTATAGCAAGTTAACCCCGGGATCCCGGAAAAATCCCGGGATTATTAGTATCTAAAAAAGAAAAAAAAGTGAGTAAACCATGTCATAATAAATTTTCCTATTATACAGGCTAGGGCTTCCCTATGAAGGAGAACCAGCCGTCGCCACTGCAGGGAGCAGGTTTTACTAACCCTTTAATTAAACAAAAATCTAAAAAAGCATTAGGGGGTTAGCACGAACCATTGACAACTACATATTCGTAACGTTATCGAAAGAGAATTGTATGAAAATTATTTTATGCGCCCATACAATTGACATTCGATAACGTTACGAATACGTAGTTGTCAATTGTTCCTGCTTGGGCTACTGCTAACCTCACAGTTAGTCCTTTTACGTACGGTACGGAAGATGACTTTGATATGTAATGAGCCCAGGGTGAATTCTCGTATTTAACTTAGACTTTCAACTTACCTTCAATTCATTATTTAAATTAATCATCCTGTTATCATAAATAGACCGAAGGTCGGTATTCTAATACACTATAATATGATTGAAAAATTGAAATTACATTAACTACAATTCTTCTTCTTCTTTTGAGTATGGCGGCCTCAGTGAGTTGCCAATGTCAGAGTGGTTTTATGAAGACTTTGCTCTAACTATTGCAGGTCCGGTGAAACAACAAGGGTATAATTACCTAATATTTTACAAAGCTGTTGAATCATCTAAAACAAACAAACATACCAGTGTTAGTAATAAAAACGTCACAATTTTATATTGTTAGTATGAATATATGTACATAAAATTTCAATAAAAGGAGTATTTACAAAACATAATAATGATTTAAAATTAATAGGGCGAGGATCGAGGTAGGAAGAGTCGTAAAGGGAGAGCTGGTTTCTTGGGCAATAGAAAAAAATGTGATCTAAGGTACCCTCGTCTAGGCCACACTCACAAAGAGAATTATCCTTGACCCTGATCTTTGCAAGGAAAGTGGGTGAGCAACAGTGACCAAGTCTAACTCAGCAGACTGTTGAGCATACTGGTTTGCTACACTGTAAATATTTAAAAAACCATGGTCTAACTGGTACACTACCTTGAATGTCAAAGTAATGTTTGCCTTTAATATTACTTGAGCTGGCCCACTCGGTGTTCCACCTGATAGTTAAGTGTTTTTTGGCTATGTAAAATAACGTTATTGAGATCACTTACTCAACTTTTAAGCGTCATCTACACGACAAAGAACGAATAAAATAACGTTTCGTTTACACTTCTACAAAGAACGGATTTATTGATTATACATTCCTTCAATATTTCTTTTTAAAAATGTAATATTTAATAATATAAATACCAAAAAAAGTTGATTTTCATTAATTTTTACGTATATATTAATATTTATTATTGTCGAGCATAATAATATCCATATTTTTTTAACAACTACGTAAAACGGAATGCGGATCATTGCCATTCGAAAAAAGTTCTTCTTCTTCTTAGTGATTCGCCAATGTGTTGTGTTGACGAAAACTCTGCCTTATGAGTGGGTTTTATGAATAAACAAGGGCACGGTGTACAGGAGAAAGTCTGTTGAATAATCTAAAACCTAGAACAGACAAATTTAGGGCCAGTACCACAGTATGTACATAAAGTTTCAGTAAAAGGAGTATTTACAAAACACAGAACAGATTTAAGGTTGATAGGGCGAGGAATTGTAGGAGGGAGGGATCATATAATGAGGATTGTTTTTTGGGCAGCGAAAAAAAAGTTCTGCTGTCATGTGTCAAATCAAGTAAATATAAATCAAATAGGTAATTCGTTTAATATAAATAAATAAATATATTTAAATAAAATCGAAAATATTTCTACAAATACTCGACACTGGCAGAATGGTGCAAAACGTTTGCAATCGCGATTACCAAAAAAAAAGAAGAATAAATATCAATCATGTATCAATATATCATCTTTTTTTATAACTTTATTTTGTGTTGAGTATGTAGTGTAAATTCTGAGTTTGTTTAATCATAAATATTTAGATTTTAATTTACATAATTGTAACACACCCAAAAACACCACAAATAATAATGTACTGTATCCCAATTCCCAAGCAAGGCGTTCTCAAGTCAAGGTTTGACTGTACCCACGAAACCGCGTCTCAAGTAACAGTTTGACAGCGATGACAGCGTACTTGAGTAACGAGTCTCGTTTATTAATACGTTCGCACTCACTTGATACGCCGTACCTACAGCTGTACTTAAGTAAGGTCTATTAATTAAAACAACGTCTTAAGTACTTTCTTGAGAATTGTCTTAGAGATAAGAACGCTTCATTAATACGGGCCTTAGTCTTAAGTTTTATTATGATTAGTTTATTCAAATTGTAACATGTGTTAATTCTAAAAAAATATTTTCTCGCTCCCGCAAACTTGTATATCTACAATCAATCTTCGATACAATAATAATTGCATCGCGGTGAAATTTGTTTGTATTGACGTTTGTTTGAAGTTAAGTAGAATACGATTTTGCTGTTTGATAGGGATCCGGCCTGTATCGAACAAGTATCGAAGCGGCATTATTGTTGGATTAAAACTCTGCTAGTCGACTAGTCGTACAATCGGTGTACAGTCGGGAACTCGAATGTTTAACATATCGGCAAACTTCTGACCTTGGTCAAGTTCCTAACTTCTGAAGTCCCGACAGCTAGCAACGCCTGTTGGCGAGACCACACCTATTAATGCCCGCTACACACCACAACGATAAAATTGCACAGTTCGGTCACAGCGGACGTTACTACATCTTCGACCGCCCGAATCGGCGCATGCACACAATATACTAAACATGTCTACTTTGACCGTACTGTGCAGTCTTATCGTTGTGATATGTAGCGGGCATAAGTGACTATGAAGACAGTTTAGTGCTAAGCATGAATTTTCCCTGACTGTACACCACACTGACCGGCACGTGTCGACTATGTATGCAATCTGCCGCGTGTGAATCACGAAGTCTCATGTCATGTCATGACTTGAGATAATTACCGTAATTTATTGTTTGCAAGAATTCATCTAAGCAAAACTAACAGTAGACATACACCATACTGCCTATCCTCCAATCCTACCGAATACCAATTGGATCAGTTCCATATTGACATAAACAGTATAAACTGTCATCACAGCTTCCGTGGTCTAGTAGTTAGAGCTTGGCTCTCGACTCGGTGGTCGTGGGTTCAATTCCCGCATTGGAACAACAAAAAAATTTGTTTCCAAGTTTGGTTAGGACAATGCAGGCTGATGACCTGATTTTCTGACAAGAAAGATGATTCATGCGTCGGATGGGCATGTAAAAAGTCGGACCTGCGCCTGATCTCCTGCCAGTCGTGTCGGTTATCCATCCCACTGGGTTATGACTTATAAGAGTAAAGGAAGGGCGAGTGATCTTGTGTACTGCGCACACACTTGGGCACTACAAATTACTCCTGCGTAACAAGCCTGGTTTCAATGAAACCGAAACGGCCACCGTCACCGAAATCGGTGTGGAGAGCTGTGATTAAACTGTCGTGCCCGTACTCGGTCAGTTATAACTTCTAGCCGATTCAATCGGCAGTCATGGTGCACGATAGGCAGTACGGTGTATGGCTAGTGATGGTAGCACTGAGAGTTTTTGTAACCATAAACTAGGACTTCTTGTAACACACATAGCTGGACTCTGGCTTCTATCTAATTTAGAGCAGGTGTTTGAGGCTAGCTGAAACCTTGCCCTATACTTCTTCTATTTCACTCCAGTCCTCGACTTGAGACTGCAGGACTGGCTGGTAAGAAGCGGGGCTAAATCAATATACAAATTTTTAAAAGTGATTTTTTTTTTCCAAAAATTATGTTTGCAGAAATTCGAAATTTTGATATGTAGTAGACAGTAGTTTAATGTTTAAGTAAGAGAACAAAAAGCCATTCCAATTAGTCGAGGCCTTAACCTTGCAATTCCAGTAAAAGTAAAAAAGTTAAAAAAAAAGTGTTTGAGGCATCTTGAATCCCTATTTCAAGATGCCTCAAACACTTTTTTTTGACCACATCTAAACTTAGTTTAATTAATATATTCAGATATATTGAGACATTACTACTTGTTAAATGTAAAAAATAATAATATTTGATGTGTAGTTTAGTAATTAGATACATCTAAAAAGTACAAAATAGTTTAAATGTTTCTTTGCTAAATTAGTAAACAAAACCTACATCATTAGTTTACTTACATCATATACAAAAACATTAATAATTATGGTAAGTATGAACTTAAACGCACAAATATCAGAGATATTTACAAATATGTTCCTGCGGCCGTATACTTCATACACTTTAACCTAGGTGTGACGTCACAGCTAGGTACGACTTTAGTATGGAGCGTTTTCACAAGACTTGCGAAATTTCGTATACAAATCGCTGTACCTTTGAAAATATTGACTTTTGATATACTGTTTCTTCTGAGAAGTTACTCGTATATTGTATTCATTTATGCAATAAAAACAAATCATGTAGCCTATTTTAGTAAGGTTTTATTTCTTATTAAAAATAATATTTAATAAAGATATATCATTTAGTGAGACTTTCCACCTGCCAGCTGACCTAGAAAAACAAGAATATGCTGACTATCAATTCATCTGTATTCTGTCATCTAACGGCGATTTTATTAACTACGATGTCCATACTCGTATCAACTAGGTCTGGAATACTAAGAAAGTTGAAAGAATCACATATCTTTATGTAGTCAAAGCAACACATGATTTTGATATGGCCTGTGCCATATGAGTTAAGTGATTTAGCCTGGCACCAAATCATAACTAAGCCCCTTATATTCTCATTCCCTATGTAGTCAATTCACTACAGATACCTGATATCTGTAGTGAATTGACTAGGGGTAAAGATAGCTTCACTGATGCATCACTCAATCCCGCTCTTACGAATGTCATTTGTGTATATATAAACACTGTGTTTATCAGATATGATGATGATAGAGATATGATAGATAGTGCTCCGAATTTTCCTCCCGTCCCGCCGGATTCCGGATCATTTAGTCCCAGCCTAACTCTTATCTAAAAATTCGCCATAATTATCACTTTTCAAGGGTCCATGTGCATTCTTTTCGGTCGGGCACTGTAACATTTGTGACATCCCCGTGTTGGCCGTGAGTGTCACGCGTTATCATGACGTTATCAGTGTTTGCCCGCCACTGTATACTACACAATGTCTGTTTACTGTCGGGTGTCGGCACACGGGCCATGGCCGTCGCGTGCGAGGATGTGCATCATATAATAAAGTACTAGCGCCCGCGACTCAGCCCGCGTGAATACAGTATCCCACGGGAACACTATTTTTTTCAGGACAAACAGTACTACTATACCAAATCTGTCATTCTTTTTAGTTTTTTAATTTATCAGAACTCCGAGCAAAGCTCGGTTGCCCAGATATTACTGTAATAAACAACCAATACGCAGATCGTATTAATTATTTATGCAGTTTGTGCAAATAAAAAGGTTATACATATTTGCGAAATCAATAAACTATTTTAGAAACAGAGATTTAGGTACTGTTTACAGATAAGATGCTGCACGCTCAATGATTTGTCAAACAGGTTTAATTAAAAAACTTATACGCTTGATAGGAACATAGTAATATTATCTCAGAGCGAGTGATCTTTTGTGGCCTCTAAATAATTGCGAATTTCTCAAGATAAAATTTACATATCATAAACACTGAAAGAATGCTATTTTATTCTCTACAAAGGAACAAATTAATATTCATAGTCAAGGAAAATGAACGTTTTTATCCCAACGGAGTAAGAAATAATGCAGAATTTAAAGTTGAAAATATTGTCCAAAACACCCAGAACAAGGTAAAATATATTAATTCAAAAATTTCTAATTTCGACCACGTTGCTATTCGATAATGTGTAATTGTCGAGGGCCGTTTTGTTCGGGCAGTTAGGCATACATTGAGCTTTTTGTATGGTTTGGCTTACATAAGGTATACTCACATAGTATCTACACTTCTCGACGACGCCGACGCGCGCGGCAAAGGTTTCGTTGGTGGCCTCGATCTCCAGCACGCGGCCGCGCAGGTCCAAGTGGTTCTTCTGGATGAAGTACACGTAGTCCACGCCGATCATCTGCAGGAGGAAACTTGTGAAGACTTGCGGAAATATTATGGGAGTTGTGGCGAAGCATGAATACAGGTATTTAGCAGATGTAAGCCCTCACTCAGCATCACTGGAAAAATTGCGAGTAGGAAATCTGGTGATAGTCTTTTATTTGAGTTATTTGGGTAGATCTTTGTAACTGGTTTCTCTAACGGCAAGGAAATGTCATCCATTAATCCTCTAGGGACGTAAATTTCTAGGCATACAACAATGGTCAGAGGCCCTAGCAGGAACATTTGACAGCGGCGTAAACGTAACGTTATCAATTTTTTATGGAAATTTGTATGGAGCTAGGCCTTCTGATGTCTGTGACAACTATTTATCTACTGTCAACCAGAATCATCAGTATTTCCTTACCTTCTTGAGCAGATACGGCGCCTCCACGTTGAGCTGGCAGCGGCGCGTGGTGTGGCGCTGCGAGTCGTCGGCGGACCAGCTGTCCTCCGTGATGGCGCACTCCAGCACCACCGGGATCTGCGCGCAGCTCGGAAACCGCCGCTCGTACGCCTAAAGACATGTAGGACGCTTAATAAACATCAGCTGGCCTTAAGCGAGATTGATAGCAGTGCTGCCAATTTATTTGCACCTACAAAAGAGCGTCCTCTTTCTAAAGATGTTGACGGGTTCATCAAAGTCGAGAGGAAGAAGCAGAAACCCGTCGTCCGCAATCATCGCGCACCCGGAGGACCCGAGCAGCCGTTGCGGTGTGAGACTCCCGCGACACCGCTGTACGTGTCCAGGCTGCATGAGTCTACGACGGTCGAGCAGGTCGACTATATCAGGAGCAGAACCAACTTCGCCTTGAGGGTCGAGCGTTTGGAAGTTTTTGTTCCTGTGTGGTAAGAGTTCCAACACATCATTTACCGACCTTCGAGAAGGAGGAGTTCTGGCCGATGTAGTCGTCTACAGAAGATTTAGAGGACGACTCCCGAACACTTCGCGCCCTACGTCGCAGACAATACGTGTTTAGTGTTAGTTTATTATAATATATAGTAATATGTATGTTAGTCTATAAGGTATTTATAATATGGGCCTGAAATAAACGGAATTTAATTTAATTTTTTTAGGGGTTCTCTTCCTTAATTTAGGGGGAAATGCTGTTTGTAACATTTATAGGAATGTTATCATACACAAATCACTTTAAATTTTCGGAGGATTTTCAAGTAGTTGCGATTTTGGGAGCTTTTGACTCGAGTTTGGGGAGAAATATTTTTGAGAGTTGGCAAGACCGACTGATAGATTTGGCAAGTGGGCCTAACGGCCACAGTCAACAGCAAGCAGCCCTTGGCAGATGGCAATCAGGAACTACCTAAATCTTAATGCCATCTTCACTTGAACAAAACCATTGGTTCAATATTTAAATTGGCAGCGCATATTACACTCATAAAATTTTTCAAGAGCATTCTATACATCGCTTTTTCTAAAGGATGTGTATTGTGTACGGGACAGTTCGGTTCGGTTAGAGAAACATTCCGCTCAAGTTGAGTAGATTCGTTAAGTACTCACGAAAAGCCCCTAATCTTAAATCCAATTCGTGTACACCTGTGAATGATGATGAAGGAAGGTATTGATCGTGGGGCCCTAACCAGCGACACGTCAGAGGAGCTTGTCAGGTCAGGACTTTTAAACTTTATAGATGGTAACTCTATCCGCACCGTCCGGTCCGTCCGCGCCATAAAAATGCGGCAAACAACAATGCATTTGTAGATTCGCTACAGACGATTCGCTACAGTACCTCTGCTGCAACACCTAATGGTATTAAGGAATAGTTTGCGAACAACTAAATGTATTTAAAAAGATAGAGTTTGCGAAACGCCGGATGAACTGAGAATTGAGCCATTGCATTTAAAGCACATCAACAATGTACAATTTCTTTTATGTTTGGATTTCAATTTACTTGTAAGCGTCTTGTTCGATTTCTGTCTTTATCTCGTGCAATGTTACAGAAACGGAGATGCCTTAACGTATGTTGTAATTTGCAGCGCACTAGCGCTGTTATACACGTGTAGTATACACGTGAAGTGAACTCGGCACGTGACAGTGGCAATTGCTGTGAGCCTGAAGTAGAGGATACTATTATGTACACCTTCATTTTAAATTGCTGCCGTGTGTACGATTTTAAGCTCGATTCTATTAGCGCAGAGTTCTATTTTCAGCGCTGTTTTGTCCGGTCGGAGAGACTCCGGATGATGTAGGACGAGCATTTAGGCTGGGACTAATGATCCGGATCCGAAAGGCCGGGGAAAATTCAGAGCACTGAAAATAGAACTCTGCGCTAATACAATAAAGTTGTAAATCGAAGTGTCGAGTGTCGAACTATCATATATGACATTGACAATTGACTCGACACTCATGTGTTCGATTCTCAGCTCTACGTATTGTATTAGCGCAGAGTTCTATTTTCAGTGCTCTGAACTTTCCCCGGATTCCGGATCATACAGTCCGAGCCTAAGCCGGTCCAGTTGACGTAAAAACCCTAACTTTCTTAATTTACTACCATATGTGTTTGTTCGTGAATGAATTATGCGCTTGAAACGTTTACGAAGTTATTAAGCTGTTTTTATAATTCGAAAGGTCAGCACCGATCCGCGTGATCAAATATGGACGCATGCGAACATTACACAAAATATATTTTGGTAAAATCAATTACGGATATTTTGGGCATATGATCTACTGCGTATGTAAAGAAATTTAGACAGAAAATAATTTAAAAATTTCGAATAAAATATCATATTATACAAAATTTCATTGCGCCCTCTAAGGCGCTGAGTTCATTAACCTCACAGAAACAGCTGACTTTAAACCGAAAGTAAAGTCTTTGTCTAAATAATAACAATTCAATCAGCTGTGTGAGGTCAAAGACCCCCGTAGCGCCGCAACAAGCGTAACGTAATTTTAATTAGTATTTTCATTTTCAAAAATTTTAAATATTTTTTCTGCCTTAACGTGTTTACATAGGCAGTAGATATAACGCCCAAAATATCCGTCATTGATTGTACCAAACCTTCTACATATAAAATTTAGGAGCACAGCAATTCACGGGTCATTTTTAGAGTTGATGTGGTCGTATTTTTTAACCAACTTCCAAAAAGAAGGTTCTCAATCTCAACTTTTTACAACGAAACGTGTTGCCTTCATTACTCCGTTCAGAATGAACTACTTTATTCTAAACGTAAACAATTAGGTTAAACTAGACCGAATTAATGTTTCACGATATTTCTTTACTACGCGGGTAAATAAGTGACATTTAAATTGGTAGCATTATATGGAGCTGTTGTTTCTTTGATCTGAACAAACTTTTTGATGTGTAACATCTTTCCTCTCGCTCTCTTGCAATTTGTGGAAGTGATTTCGTGAAATGGGACGGAAGTGTGTAACAGGAAGTCGCTGAAGCGCGCGCTATTTAAATTGACTAACGAGCACGCGGTGGTAGAGTTGGCCGGCAGATTAGAATAAAATATTAACTTTTATTTTCCACTTTAATAAGTATACTTATTAAAGTGGAAATAGTGCCAGAAGTCCTGTGTCATTACTGTGAAACATGAATTTCCACCAAGAACCTACAGTACAATCAATAACATATCTAAAATATTTCAGTATTTAGATTTTTAAAGTTTTGACGATGATTTCTGTCACTGCTTAATGGAAAAGTTCCCGTATTTTTTTATCATACATATTAGAAAATAGTACTAAACATTGTGTTTTTATAAAATATTTTCATTAAATGTTACACATCATATGCGAATACTGTAAGGCTCGCTGGTTTTTTTATATTATTTAATAATTTATTGCATAGTGCAAGTGCAATCTGCATACACAGATATTGATTTACTGTGTTACACTCGTAATTTTCAATTCCAAAAAAGGAGGTGGTAATGACGTTGTCAACGTGATGCTAATGATGATGACCTCGGTTTCGGGCGTTTGGTAAGAGCGACCTCCGGCTACCGCGGCGTAGCGAGTCCGCGAGTCGGATGTGAAACCGACCTGCGAGTTGCAACACCGCCCGCCGCCGGACCGTAAAGCCTGGCGTCGACTTCAGCAGAAACGCGTCGAATCGAAGCGAGTCGCATTTATTCCTGTACACGTCTATCTCTGACGAATCGAATCGAATTGATCATTCATCGCCAACTCTTCATCAATTTAAGTCGTTTTTGCGTCATGGACAGCTCGGATGAAGAGATGATTTTATTTCAAATACTTTTTGATGGAGAACAGGAGAATATAAGAAAAAGGAAACGGCGTGCTCCAAAATACTGGGGAGGTACCTACATGACATTTATATGAAAATAAATAACTATGGCGAATTTCATCATTTATATCCAGATTTGAAAAGGGATCCTATATTGTTGGACCAGTGATATTAATAACACTTCATTCATTATTATAGAAACGAAGATTTTATAAGTTTTTAAACGATACCTACCCAATAAAAAAAAATCGGTTGTCTGTAAAGTCGGTTTACTGACGATCGTTGAACGTGACAACGTCGTTTATAGTGCGCGCGGAACTAATTGGCCGCGCCTTAGGTAGGCGTGTCGCCGCCGCGAAGTCCGGCGCCGAACTGAGTAATAACATCAAGCGCCTCCGCGTCTCGGTCCCACCGCTCACATACCTAAGACGCGGCCAGCTGAGGTAACAGCAAATGCGTCATATTACGGTGGTAACGGATAAGTCATGTTAAGACGTTATAAGACGTTATCACGTCAAAATACGTTGGCGCGCATCCGCTTCTCCGCGTAGACTGAGGCGCGCCGAGTCGAATCGAATCGCGTCGGCGAAGAAATTCGCCTGTCGAGCAATTCGCGCGGTCTCTCGATTCGGCGCGCCGCGGCTCGTCGCTAATGAACGCAGTTTCATAGAAAATATATAGGAGGCGACTTTCTGCGATTCGATTCGACTGCTCGGCGAGCCTAGTGGACGCGAGCCTTAAATGGCGCTTAATTATCCGCGCTCACCTGCCAGTCTAGAGACGGTCAAACCCAGGGGCAGTCAACTTTGTATGAAATAAAAGGATTTGTATGAATTGGAATAAAAGGGAGCAGTTCGGTGCGACAAGAATGGCGATATTTCAATATATCGCTCTCTGTCCTACAGGGTTAATGCTACATAAAAGTTACCTATAAGGCACAACAGATGACACTACGCCACTTCTGCATCGCGCTATCGAAAACGCTAGACGTATGTTTAAGAGGCTAATTAAGAAATGCCTGAGGTCGTTGATCAGTTTTGTTGGAATATTAATTATATAATTATAACTATATAGTTATATTCATTAAATAATTTAAGAATATAACGTTTGAGGCGCAAATTTAACGATTAAATAAACTATAATTACATATCTTAAATTTGCCGCCAATGTCGGTTAAAAGTTTGATTAGGCAGCTCACTAGAGGCGCTAATCTTATCGCAATTTTTATTTATGATCTTGACATGCTTCTCCGCGAGTAATAGTATTATGTGGTTAAACAACTGAACAGATTGCTCTCAAAACACGTTGGGCGTTTATTACCCGCTTTTAAAAAAGTGTCTACCACAAACCAAAAATACAATTTTCATTCACACTTCAGTTCCTGTAATTATTTTACTTCAGATCCGGAAAACAGTAGATATTTAATATACTTTTAATCATATTTTATATGAATATTCGTTGAAACGAGTTAAAATGAATGATAATTTACCCCACCTCCTGCAGATATGCGACCTGTGTTGTCGTGATCCATGTGTAATTACGTTTGCATCTAGCCTAATTTACCCCACCTCCTGCAGATATGCGACCTGTGTCGTCGTGATCCATGTGTAATTGCGCTTGCATCTAGCCTAATTTACCCCACCCTCTGCAGATATGCGACCTGTGTCGTCGTGATCCATGTGTAATTACGTTTGCATCTAGCCTAATTTACCCCACCTCCTGCAGATATGCGACCTGTGTCGTCGTGATCCAGGTGTAATTACGCTTGCATCTAGCCTAATTTACCCCACCTCCTGCAGATATGTGACCTGTGTCGTCGTGATCCAGGTGTAATTACGCTTGCATCAAGCCTAATTTACCCCACCTCCTGCAGATATGCGACCTCAGTGGCGTGCACAGGATTATGACACTGGGTATGCGGCGAAGTACTCCGTCACAAAAACTTTTTCGTTTATAGATTTTTAGCATAGCTACAGCCAAGCGACGGATCTCTAAGTCGAAACCATGCCAACAGAGCAAGTCTTAGATGTACTACTATTCATGTACATCTTCTACGGCAACGCAGACAAAACAGCGATTGATCGTCGCGGCGGAAGAAATTCTAATAAGTAAAATAATAAGCATATTCATACTCACCAGTCAGTCAACTTCAATTTTCACATATTCAAGGTTCCGGTTACTTGAGATTACTATATCCCGATGTAAATTACTAAATAATATGCAAGGAAAACAATATAATTTAATCGTGTGTACACAACCACACAGCCAGTTATACGTTTCATAACTTTTAACATGAAATTTTCTAGTTACATTATTTTTTTGCTGGTTTATTTGTTGTAACTCGGGTACACACCTACCTTTAGACAGAATTTGAATCTTTTCACTGAATGACAACGAAACACAAAACGTTTCTTCTATTTAAACAAATAAAACCTTACTAAACAAAAATGCATAATGTGCATACGTCGATTTATTAGATTCGCGGCTTATTATTTTTACTCGGATTATAGGCAACGAATAATTTCCGACAAGCCAGTTCGGCGGTTTTCGGAAGCGATCGGATAGCCGAACCATGTCTGGTCAGTTTCATACATTGGAAAATGAAGTACATGCTCAGTACGTAAAGATGTCGCTACGAGTAAGCATTGTGAACCATGGAAAAGTAAATCACATTAAAAGCACAATTAAACCGCACTGTAACTTGTTTTGTTTTACGTCAGTGATTTATTTAGTTTTATTCTTCAAAATTTTCAATGATTACTGAATAAAATATGAATTTATAACGATATTTTATTCATACAACGCCATCTTTTTAAAAAATTGAATTGATAAAGTACAACGGCACTACGGGACTCTTCAAATTAAATATCGTCAATTCACGATAGATGGCGGCCTAGTTAAAACGACGACGCAACGCGCAGGCGGCGCTATGGGCGCTTGTTTAACAATTTATCTTTATAGCACAGAGATAATAATATACTACGTTAGTACGTAGATAATAATATACTTAGTTATGTTTGGTTATGTTCGTTCTCTGAAAATAGTGTCATTTATAATTTCCACGTAAAGTGCCATCTAGTAAGTTTTCTTAGTAAATAACATTATACTGACAATCATAGAACTCGTTGTAGTACCAAGCTCGCGCCACGGGCGCCCGCGCCGCGCGACTTAGTGTGGGGTCAAATCGACCAATGGGATTGTCCCTCTGTTGTACGTATTATATTATTATCTCTGTGGCCGAACCGAAGCCGAAGGCCATCGCCTGCCGCATGAGTTATCGCTATATAATCATGTCGATATTCATGGGTGTGTGCGTTTGCGAAGTACGAATATTACACATACATGCGATGATTTGTTCTGCACAAAGCAACCGCATGAGTTGCTATTTATAAAATATTAGGCGTTTTAAATTTATTATATTTTTTTAATTAATTTATTTACTATTAATTCAAGTCATCTAAAACGTACGAACGTTTTGTTAAAATATCTGTGAATGACAAGTAAAGCACTGCATTTCTGCCTACAAGGAGCGCACGCCCCTGTGCGACCTGTGTTTTCGTGATCCATGTGTAATTGCATCTAACCTAATTTTGTCTTCATCCCGTTCCTTAAAAGGGTTTCAAGGGACACTGGGAATTTTCTATGGAACAATTTGCTACGGCAACCGAAGACAAAATTGTTCAAAAGCAAATTGTTCCATAGAAAATCCCAAGTGTCCCTTGAAACCCTTTTAAGGAACGGGATGACGTGAACGTCTACATTATCTACTACTGTCTAAACTACACAAGCCAAACAGTCTGCAGAAATATCTCAGAATCGTTTTTATTTACTGGGGACAACCAACCACATCACTTTACTGGGGACAACCAACCACATCACTTTACTGGGGACAACCAACCACATCACTTTACTGGGGACAACCAACCACATCACACTAAAAGCAAAATCTCAGAATAATTGTTCAAATCATCAAATCAAAATCTCAGAATTAATTGCTGTTAAGTTTGTATAATTTTATAATTTATAGCTATTAGTGGAAACCTATTATTGGCTTAACTCTCAACTGTCTGCTTTCTACTTTTTATTTATAAGCTGTTGGTTCCCCGAATAAATAAATAAAAAAAAATCACCACCACCGGCTGGCCGGCTCTAACGTCATCACACATACCACCGGAAGAATAGACAAAATGACAGATTGACAGGGGAAACTGTCAGTTTGTCCATATTAACTGTCAGTATGTCCATACTTGTGTAGACAAAACGCATTTTTATGGTGGTCACGCTAAGCGCGCTAGACTAGGGTTTCCTCAAAGTGAGGAGAACAGGATAACCTCTAGTTTAACACGCTAACTTACAGCGGCTTGGGAAAATCATCTATTCAATAAGGTTCATATTCGCCTGCATACAACGAGGCAGTTTGCGTGCGGCTCGTTTGAAATTTTCCGCCTACATTTAATCAAATAGCTGCCTAAGTGGTCGTAATCGTATTATGCATTCCAGTGGCGTGTACTACTAATGTAAACAAACCCATTCACTTGACGTCAAGGTGAATTCATTAGTTATTGTTTTCATTCAAAAACTTAGTCATTACCAACAACTACATCTGCCCCGCTGACGCACAGGATTGCCAAGATCTCTCAGATGATTGCAAGATAAGACTTTAATTCACCGCTAGCCTATTGCAAGTCTAGACTACACATGCCTTTGACAATTGTTAGGGCCGATTCACACCGAAATGGCTGCGAAGCAGCCAGCAGCATAACTGTCATATAATTTTAAACTTCATCATCATTGGTATAAAATACATTTTCCGCTGATAAAAAGCTCACTCTTTGGATCTATTAGATATAGAAGTTATCTTTTGTAATATACATACCTCTATAGCATAAAATACGCTCGCTCAGCGCTCCGGTAGCCACGGTGTCGCGGTCGCGCACGAGTCGCGATCATGGCTCGCGAAGTGCCAGTCACTCGTGCACGAAGTGTACCGCACTATTATTATGTATCTCTACAACTATATTTAGCAGGTACTAGTATCGAGCAAAAAAGGGCATAAAATCACGTTTCTTGTATGACAGCCCTCCATAAATATGACTTAAATATTATTTTAATTATTCATTTATAAAGAGAATATATTATACTATTTATAATATTCTTATTTCAAGCGTCTACTTGTTGTCATTAATGAGATCACACAATAAACGGCAAAAATTCAAGTTTGTTGTATGGGGTAAATAAAAAAACGTTTTTTTTAGTATAATGTTTAGTTGCAATATCAGCAACAGAAATATCATCTGTGAAAACGACAGACACAGAGAGACAGTTTTTACTCTTTGGGTACCGAACAACTTATAGTCTATAAGTGTTAAGAAAGCAGTTAATCAGGCGTAATTACTTCCTTTTTAACGTTTGCCTTCTTAACGCATGAATAGGACGCGCCTGTGTCGTTCAGCGTGCTGTGCTGTGCTGTACGCAATGCAACGAATTTGTTAATGCTCTCGGCAATCATCGTTTTTTCTACGAAAATGACGGATGTATGGAAAACGACGACTTCTGAAAGACATTAGCAACGTGGTTGGTTTTACTGTACAAAGTATCTTTATAGGTATTAGGTATGTTTTTCTTACCTATTTGGTATGTAAATTCATTTGGGTTTTTAACAGTATATTTGTCGTATTATGTCACTTAATGAAGTTTCGAGGTGGCTTGAGTAATCTAATAGTTATATATTTTGTACCGTACTATTTATTTTAAAGAGAAATATTTTTTAAACTTGGCAACACCATCTTACTACCCTTTATATAAAATATGACATTTTTGAATATTTCAAATCGATATAAATTAAGTGTTTGAAGGTTTCATATAAAATGTCTTCTGAAAAAATTGGTTTTCGCAAAACATTGACAGTACAAAATTTGTAAACACTCTGTAAAGTATAATTGCACTAGTGTGAGTACTGTGAAAATGCCAAAATTACCGCTCGCCAACAGTGCCAACCGATCTGAATGCTGTGTAACGAATGAACTGAATACTTCTTCTCTCTGAATCATACAATTGGAGCGAGAGAAGCATATCTCTCTCGCTCCGTATTTCGCGCCAGTCGAGGTTGCGGCGTCATGCATGCGAATTGCCGCGCGTATTTGAGTCAGGAGCGGATCACCTATACGTGTATTATGGGCATGCCCACAACCCTAACAGCCTTGTGACTGCACATTTTGACGGTCTATTAATTTATAACCCAAATAGGTTTAGTAGGTTATTATTGAGGACCTTAGTCTTATCTGGTACTTCTTACTTGCTGGTCATTCTTATATCAGCGTTAACATACTTATTTACAGTAGTGGATTTAGTGTAAAGCGGACCTTTAGTCAGGCAGATTGAAGAGAGCGCATTCTGTCCATTAATTTTCAGCCTTTTTTTATTCATTAACCAACAGATTTAAGAAAAAATGTCTGTTTAAACCTATAGGAATTACTCCTTACGATGTAAGTAATATAATATATATTTTGTTAATGTTTTTTTTACAATTGAAGCATGTACATTTTTATTTAATTAATTTATCTTTGTTGATGTTAATTTGTTAAAGATATATTGAAGGCTTCCATTTTTTTCACAGCATAAAATCAATTTTTAATAGCTAAAAAAGCGAAAAACTTTCTAGCTTATTTCGCACGCTCGCTTTTAATTAACATATTATAAAGGAAATAATACAATACGTTTTTTAAAATTCTAATTAATATATTATGAAGGAAATAATAAAATCAAAATAAATTTTCGGGCCACATTCTCGTTTGAGAACTGGATCCGCGTCTGAATCCACCAAAGAGGTTCAATATGGCAATCTAGTACGATACGCGCGTTAGTAAAAAAATATGTGCATAGTTTCTGGACGCAATGTATGGGGGCCTAGTACCTCGACTCGCGCGTCGGCCTTAAGGCTCCCACAGACGAGAGCCCAGTCGTTTCAGTTAGAACTGACGTCAGTTCGGCCTGAACGGATTTGAGCACATACACGGAAAAAAATAGCATCCAACCCAACTAACGTCATTTCGGCCTGAACGGATTCGAGCACATACACGGAAAAATCGCATCAGTTCGATCTGGTTTTCCGCGAGCTACGGTCGTGTTTATTAATTGTATTTTTATTGCACTCGAATTTTATTACATAATACACCTCGAAAACTCACTACGCTTGTACACACTTATTGTATACACTGCCGCACGGCCGCGGCTCTGGCGAGTACTGAAGCGATTTGTCACACATGGTCCGTTCAGTCCATAATTAATGTTGCCAACTTAGTTAATTTACAGTTTTACTACTAAATAAAGTATTTTATTCCCTCCTTAGTATGTATTTAGTTGTGAGTAGTGTTTTAGTAGGTAAGAGCCAGAAAGTAATCATATGCAAAATGGCCTAGGTTAGGCACAAAAAAAACAATATTGACACCTTATCATAATAATACATTGTAGCATTCGTCCGTAATATTTCCTAGAATATTTTAATTTAACGGTAAAATTTTTAATAAAATTCAATCAATAATAAAATTTTAATATAACAAAACCTAAAACGCAGTGGTTTTTTTGGGGCTTTAGGGATTTCTAAGTTCGGTAGCTTTTTTTATAGTTTTCAGTATTCTATTAGTAGTTTCTAGTAGAAATTCGGAAAAACAGAGCAGGCAACACTGGAACGGATCGCTTCAGTATTCAGTCCATCCGGTTGACTCATGCGATCTCGAAATTGCACACAGACGATACGATTTTGCATCCGTTCAGGCCGAATTGAAGGAAAACTGGACCATATATGCGA
Organism: Phengaris alcon alcon; assembly: GCA_037179445.1. Lineage (NCBI taxonomy): Eukaryota > Metazoa > Arthropoda > Insecta > Lepidoptera > Lycaenidae > Phengaris > Phengaris alcon. The sequence continues at coordinate 159,360 of JAYRCH010000048.1, read as the reverse complement.
TTGATTAAGCGGTAAATACGCGCTTTCTGGACATAGTCTTAACCTTTGTACGCACGTCCACTTCCTGAGGCTGCTCCGGGTTCAGGGCGAATCGCTCGTCGAGTTTTTTAAACCTGTATGGTGGTGTGTGGCATTGCACGATTTTCCTCCCATTGTTGATTGTGTGGTGGTGGTGTTTGCACGATCTTGTTTCTGAGTGTACGCAGTGTGGGAGGAGGGAGGTGCTTTGCGCATGCTTATGCGTGCATTCACACATTTCCTTGCAGGTTGTGGGTATATGGTATGGATTTCAGCAAAGTAACGCCTAATTCTATTAACTATTTGACGCGACGAACAAACGAAGGTTTCTATGTGGCTAAACCATATTTTAGCCACATAGAAACCTTCGTTTTAATGAATTCAGTGATGATTTTATAATGAAGCAAGTTTAATCGAAGGTTCTAGAGGCCGAGAACAGTCGGTCGAGCCATTTGAACTAATGAACTAGGGCTGAGCCCGTCATTCATAAATAATAGTTGTGCGATAAAAAACATTTGGTGTTAAACTTCTAGATAAACTAATAAAATACTTCTTTAAACGAGACAATATTGTATATATATTAGGTCTTTACCTATGAAATTACCGTTTTGTATGAAAAAATTTAAACGATTTTTTTTCATGTATTTTTTATTTGTATTAATCGAAGTAATCACCCATGCAATCAATGCATCTTTGCCAACGCAGTGGCAGTTTATTGATGCCCTTCTTAAAGATATCAGCTGAACGGGAGGCAACAAATTCTTCAAAGGCATTTTGTACTGCCTCTCGGGTATTGAATTTTTTTCCCGCCAAGAAGTTATCCAAATTCTGGAAAAAGTAGTAGTCTGTAGGCGCAAGGTCTGGTGAGTAGGGCGGATGACGGAGAGCTTCCAACCCCAGTTCTTGCAACTTGGAGACCGTCTGCTGTGCAGTATGAGGTCGCGCGTTGTTGTGCAGGAGCAGCGGAGACGAGCGATTGACCAATGCTGGTTGGAGATGTACCAGCTTCTCCATCATTGTGTTCAGTTCTTCAAAGTACACATCTGCAGTAATGCTCACCCCGTTTGGTAAGAAGCTGTGATGAATCACACCGGCGCTAGACCACCAAACAGTGACCATCACTTTTCTAGGGGTAAGTTTTCGTTTAGGGCATTGTTTAGGTGCTGAACCAGGATCCAACCAACTTGCTGAACGCTTGCGGTTATCAAACAGAATCCATTTTTCATCGCAAGTAACAATGCGGTTCAAAATTCCTTCATTTGTGTGTCTGTTGAGCAGTGCAAGGCACGTCTCGACGCGTACTTCGCGCTGGCGATCATTAAGTTCGTGGGGCACCCATTTGTCAAGCTTTTTTACCTTGCCAATTTGACGCAAATGGACCAATATTGTTTTGACGCTAACGTCGAAATCTGCTGCTAATTCAGCCGTAGATTGTGTATCATCAGCTTCCACAATCGCCTTTAATTCGTCATTGTCGACCAAAGTCTTCGGACGACCGCGAGGTTCATTTTTCAGGTCGAAATTTCCAGAACGGAAGCGAGCAAACCAATAACAGGTGGTGCGTTGGTTTGTAGTGTTAGCACCGTAAACGTAGTTGATGTTGCGTGCCGCTTGTGCCGCGTTGCTGCCACGACGGTACTCATATTCCATAATTACTCGAATTTTTAACGTATCCATGATGACGAAAAAAATTGAAATGCAATGAAAATGTAACACTAATCAATAAACAAATGACTACTTTTGGAAAAAGAATTCCATGTTTTTAAAATAAAATTAATTTGAAATTAGAATTCTTAGCCAAACAAAAATTATTTTGATTTGAAACGGCCAGTACTGCAGAACGGCAATTTCATAGGTAAAGACCTATTATAATCGGTTAGTCGAAAACGCCTACAAGTATCAACATGAAATTTAGTATGCAGGCAGTTTTAAGGGAGAAAAATCAATCTAGCTAAGTCTTAAGGCCTTCACAGACGAGAGGCCGATCGTTTCAGTTAGAACGGACGTCAGTTCGGCCTGAACGGATTCGAGCACATACATGGAGATAATCGCAACCGACCGAACTGACGTCAGTTCGGCCCTTAGATTAATAACGCCTAGATAGTCTTCAAACAAACGCATCGTACAAAGTGAAGCAAGCAACAGATAGATATAGGCGTAAGCATTACATACCGACACGCACACAAACAAAAATTCAAAGTTGTGGAGTGTGTACTCTTAAAATTTGAATTATTTGTTTTCCTTAATATCGTGAGATGTTAAAATAAAACTTATATTTCATTTTAAACCATCTAAACACAATTTGTGAACTATTTATATTAAACTGATATTAAGGATTATCTTAATACTGGCAATACTTTAAAATGATACCTAGTTAAAAGTCATAAAATGTTATAAAACTTTGTCTTAGTTGCAACTATTAGTTTAGCCATGAAAATTTTGAAATAAATTTATTTTTACTAGTAACATTTTCACAATTCACAATAGGGCAGCAAGATGGCGACGTAATATGATTTTATTTTAAAATGTTTTAAATATTTGACTTAATACAAGTCAAATTGTTCGAACATAACATTTCATACTTACATATGAAATGATATGCCCGAAGCTTTTTTAATTCTTTTCCGATGCATTGTGACACCCAATAACGACACAAACGTCATAATGTTTTTAATAGTCGGAGATGTATGCACTAGCGCTTGACCTTGACAACTGACGGGTCGTTCGAACAAACTGAGTCGATATGGCTCAGTATGAGTTACTTCACTTTTCATGCGTGTAGTTAAACTAAGGTTCGGCCTGAACGGATTCGAGCACATACACGGAAAATTGCCGCGAGCTTCGGTCGTGTTTTTAGGGGAACCCTAACCCTAATACTTCAGGAACCCTTATAATTTTACTCTGCCTGTCCATCTGTCTGTCTGTCCGCCGCTCTCCTAGCTTCTGTAATAACTTTATGACAATAACTTTTGTAGGAATTCAAAGAAAACCTATTGCGCGTTGATAGTTACGGACATGTCTAAGGAGGGTTCCTTAGACATGTCGTGACATGCTCTTGGTCAGTTTAGGCTATTATTTTATTCATTAATTGTATTTTGCTGCAATTGTAATCACGACGAAACCGAATTATTGTGTCATACATTTTTCCCTTTAGTAATAAGTCTTTAGATTTATCAACCATAGTGGCTCTAAAGTTTTAAATACTTCAATGAACTTTAATAAATTTATTTAGACCACGTGCCATTTTTAGGGTTCCGTACCCAAAGGGTAAAAACGGGACCCTATTACTGAGACTTTGCTGTTCGTCCGTCTGTCGCCAGGCTGTATCTTAACCTTCTTATACCGTGGTAGCTCGACAGTCAAAATTTACACACATGTATGGTTTAGGTATTTCTATTGCCGTTATAACAACAAATACTAAAAACAATAATACAACAAACGTGATTTTTTCCATTTTGTACGGTACCCCTCTTGCCGACTCGCACTTGACCGGTTTTATTATACACTCGAATTTTATTACCGTTCAGTCCAATTTTATTGCCGTTCAGTCCATCCGTACAGGTCAGAATTAATGTTGCCAACTTAGTTGTTTTACAAAGTTTTACTACTAAATTTTGTTTTTTATTTCCTCCTTAGTAGGAATTTAGTTGTTAGTAGTGGTTTTGTAGAAAATAGCTAGACAGTAATCATAATATACAAAATGGCCTGCTTCTATGTGCTATTATGACACCTTATCATAATAGCACATAGTAGCACGCATCCGTAAGTCGCTTAAAACTACCGATTTAATTTCTATATACGTAATATTTCCTACTATATTTTTTTAATTTAACGGTTAAATATTAAAACTGAAAATGTATGTATGTTTTTAAACACAAAATCCCTAAAAGAAAACGACGCGAGCTTAGTAGTTACGCAAAAACAGAGTTGGCAACACTGGAACGAATAGCTTCAGTCCATACGGCCGACTGATGCGATCTCTAAATTACACACAGACGATACGATTTTGCCGTTCAGGCCGAACTGAAGGAAAACCGGACCGTGTATTAGTTAGGGGCCCCTTATCCCTGGGACACTGCGCATTTCTAGGCTATATTCGTTTTTTCCTCCTTCGTGCAACAATATATCAATAATTTCGACTCTTATTATGTCAGTCCGATTGGCAGTTTGGTATGCGTATGTTTATTTTTTGCTTTGTATGAATATTCGGAATGTGGTGGGTTCGACTCCCGGTTACATAAACATTTATGTATTCTTTTGAATTTTTTTTAAATTTCTCTGAACTCCCGAGCGAAGCTCGGTTACCCGGGTATTATTATACTATTTTATCTAGAACGGTAAGAGAACGGTAGACTTCATCTGTCTCTGTCCCATTCTTGCAAGATGTCGTAAACGATTCACACCAATTTACGTGGCCCACTCTACAAGGTCAAAAGTCTCGGGGCAACCAGCCCCGATGAACGCTAACCCCAACTGATAGAATTCACCTTTTTAGATTACTTTAGGGTAAGAAAAATCATCGAGAAACAAAAAGTCAAAATTAGTTAAGTACACATCAGGATATAGAGCCTTCTGGATACAAATTTTACCTTGAGACACGATTGTTGCAAATGAAAAATGCAAAAAAATTGTTTTATCATCCTCAGTTGTTTCGACTAGCAAACATCATTTATGTATCGCGGTATCCTACTAATATTATAAATGTGAAAGTCTGTGTCAAGGTGGATGGGTGGATGGATGAATGGATGTATGGACGTTTGTTACTCTTTCACGAAAAAACTACTGAACGGATTTCATGAAATTTGGTATTGTAGTAGTTTAAGCTCTGGATTAAAACAATAGGATACTTTCTATCCTGAAAAGGTAGTGTTCCCGTGGGATACTGTATGTACGCGGGCGGAGCCGCGGGCAACAGCTAGTCGGGTATAATCATCGCTTTATCACCTAAGTAAACAAACCCGCAGTTAGATAACAATAGAAAGTGGATCTGTGTGCCGAATGCTAATGTGAACCGAATTTGTTAGCCCGTTAGGCTGGGACTACATAATCCGGAATCCGGCGGGCCCGGGAAAATTCAGAGCATTGATAATAGAACTCTGCGCTAATACAATAGAGCTGAAAATCAAAGTGTCAAGTTTCAGAGTCAGATTTGACGAATCTACATTTCAGCTCTATCGTATTAGCGCACAGTTCTATTTACAGTGCTGTTTTTTGTGTCGCGAACTCGCAACCACTAAAAACGCTCGTGGGAACGTAACCTTAAGCTTTGATTTTAGTGCTTGTAAGGATGGTTTCCTACAGGAATGTTGATGTTGGATGTTCTCAAGACCAAAATAAATCTGAACTCAAGGACTGACAGCAGTGACCCGTTCAAAGTGTTTATTGTCATTAAAATATAGTTATACCGTTTGTAAGTGTACGGTCAGCGTTTATGCTAAACAAGTGTTAATGTACGACTCCGCTCGTACAGCGCTCCATCCATGTATACTGTATATATTCTGTTATATATGTATATATTCTTCCAAGTGTAGAGCGATAAGATTGAGATAGGGACAGTTCGCATTAGAACCTCTTGATAAGTCACATTATTATCATCACGTATCTCCCGCCCGCGCCAGCACGATTAACCCGACCACCATAGAAATGCGTTACATCTACACAAGACTGACAGATACTATGAACAAAACGACAGCTTCCCTTTGTCTATCTGTCGTTTTGTCTATTCTTCCGTAGAAAGGAACCATCGGTGGTTGGTGGTTATTCTAAGCATGCTAGAAGTTATAACAAGCATCAGCGAATGTAGTCGAACAAAGAGTGCTTTTACTGTACGACGCCACAGTAAATTTATGTACCTAATATAAAAAATATTTTATTCCGTGTAAATCTACTGAAATATTAATAGAAGATCAAAATATCAAAATCCCTACCACCGGTTCGCTGACCTTACCCACCAAGAGGAACCGACGTAAAAAAACTAGGTGGGGCCACATTTTATCAAAAAAGATGGAATTTTATTCTTTTAAAAACTTTGTTACAAATCAATTAAGACAAAGTACCTACAGAAATACGTACAGAGGCAGCCGTGCAGGGATGCGCCTGATTCCCAGGTACCTCTTACCTAACAAACCTAAACATTATAGGTTAAATTTAAATTGTATTAAATAATAAATTTAAATAATGAAATATATAATAATAATAATAATATAATATATAATAATAATATTATTATTATTATATTTATTAATATTAAAATATTATATTATATATTAATATTTAAATATTATGTTAAGGGCTTCTTAAATTACAGTCTACAACTGTCTCTGCTTGGCAGAATGACAAGCAAAAATTATGATTTGAGACCATCTTAACTTTAAGAAGCGATTGAGTATATGTGCGTTAGTAGATTATATAGAACTAAGTAGCAATGTAGTATGTACGAGTTCATAATATCTAACATAATAAGCTAATAACATTTACAAAGATATTGAAAAACCTCTTTAATATTTTTAATATTTTTATTAACCCTTTAATATTTTTAAATAATCTTAAAATTGTATTTACTCTAAAAACATATCCAGACTTTTCCTGAAAAACCCCGAGGAACCTGAATGTGGACAGAGTTCAACTTTCACCTTCTTGTTCTAGGGGTGACAACTTACACCTTACTTCTCATGTTTGGATAAAATAGACAACACACTGGCCTGAAAAATTACTACAACTTTTAAAAATATTTTTTTTGTTGAATTTGGAGATTTAAAATACAAAACGTTTTGTAGCCAATTTTATCAACTGAAATTAGTAGAAAGCTGATAAAAATTGCTCCAAACGATTTGTATTTTAAATCTCTAAATTCAATAGTTTAGAAAAATTGTAATTTTAAAAGTGTAGTACTCTGTATTTAGTTTTGCAGGGCTGTGAATTTGCCTTAAATTCGTCGTAAGTATGAGTGACATACATGGAATATATTTTGCTCATATTTTTAGCATACCATTAGCGGTTTGAAGGCAATATTGAATCAGCATTAAGCATGTGAATGGAGCCAAACACATACAATGTTTACTCCACAGCATATCTTATGAGCAGATAAAACAAAATATATTAATATTAGCATTCTAAATATAATGTATTACAGTTTCGCCAAAATAATATTAGTTGTTCGAACTCTTAGCGTCAGTTCACACTGATACGCGACGCGACTCGGCATTTTTAACATAATGCTTAAAAACTTGAACTTTATTCACTACACAAAAAGATACATGTTTCATTGCAAGAGTCGGATTTCGGAGCTGCACTGCTCTGCAGTGCTCAGAGCAGTGCCATTCTTGCTAGGAAACATGTGTCTCTTTGTGTAGTAAATAAATATCAATTTGTAGCCCCAAAAGAAAAAAAAGGGGTGTTATGAGTCTAACGTGTCTGTTTGCGTCATCATAGCTCCGAAATAGATGAACCAATTTTGAGCAATTTTTTTTTGTTTGAAAGCTGACATGATCGAGAGTGTTCCTAGTGTTCTTAATTGCTCAATCATTCAGGGGTCACTTAGATTTTTCAATTATGTTTATGAATCACTATTTTAAAAATGCCTTGCTGCATCACTTCTAGGTGTATACAAGCTGACACTTATTAGCTTATGATAGTTAGATAAGTGAGTCAAAGATCACTTTCCGCAACTGATAATTGTAGCCCTTGCTATCATTGCCAATTGAGATCTATTTTAATGAAACAAAAAAGACAAACATAGATTCTGCTTTTTGTATGTTTGTGAATTATCCACAATAATTTGCAATTTATTACTTGAAAGTTATATGTACTTACTTTGTGGTCCCTTCTATATATGTGCCTAATTTTACCAAAATCTGTCCAGTAGTTTCAGATCTTATTCAATGCAAACAAACATACACACAATCAAATATTTGTAAGATAAGAAGAGCAATGAGAAAGAGGTAAAAATTGTTTTATGAAAAATATTATAATTGGAAAAGTGTTTTACCTTATATATCTCAGAGTCGGACAAACATTATCCAGACTATCCTCTGATTTCCTTGTAAAATATTGCAATTGAAAAGTGCTTGAACTATTCAGTAGCATGTTATTTAAAACAGATAACAGCAGTTACTGTCATAAAATGTTGTCCTTCCACAGTTTTGTGTCCAATTCTTTTTACATAATATCTACTAGTATTAATAATAATAAGACATTTATTCAAAGAAAGTATATTGACTTGTGAGTTGTGTGTATCACCTTGGTTTTAATGTAAAGACTAAAGTTCACAAATACATACTAGTTCTTTGACATTGGATTAAACTGTTGTAATAAATGATCTAATACTGTAACACCTTAACTAAAAAGGATTTTGGAATCAATACAGATGTTACAGAATTATGATCAGAAGTTGTAGTAATTGTGATTTTACCACCATTAGGTGGCGTCACAGCTGTAGAAGAAAGCAATTAATTTAAAAAGTTGCTTGGTATTCATAAAGAAAGGACTGAAGGTCGTCATAATCGCCGAAGATCATTAAATTCAAAGGGCATTTTCAATCTCTGGTTTATATAAGTAACTTTTATTTGAACATTTGGTTTATTTTATTTAGGTAAGTACCTATGTAAAAGAGTGTTCATAATAAATAAAGGAAGTGGTAAAAGATTACATTTGTATAGCTGCTACGTAAGTACTACGTAGGTAAATGTTAAGTGTTATTAAAAAAACCAGTTTGTAAATCCATTGTACTTACAGCCATAACCATTTCGAAAGGATACTTATGTACCCTTATGGGGGACACGTACTCCTGCACCATGGTGACTATTTATGTTGAATCTTTTCTTTCAACACAACAGAGAATTGAGGATTCGTTTGGCTTATTCACACCAGAGTCATTGTGCACAAACAAGAACATAAATAATTGAACTAAATCAAATCCAAATGTATATGTGGTAGTGTCAATAAAACCAAAACATAACACAAAAGGAAACGAAGATGTAGACGAAACGCGCTATCGCTCGACAGCGAGCAACCCACAATTTGCAAAACAATTTACAAAATGGAGCAAAGGACTAGGAGTGAAATTTCTGTAGGCTGAAGTTAAGCGCGAATCATAGACAGGAGACAGCTGTCAACAGAATAGTAAATCCAATGCTGTCAAGAAAGTGACAACCATGTGACAGCTTATTGTTTTAATTTTGCAGATGTAGGTAAGGAATCGGTAAGGTTACAGTCGATGTGTACAAAACCAAATGCAAAACAGAGTTGATTTCAAAGATTTTACAACTAACTATAGCAAAATATTGTTAGTTTAGACCTACATGATGTGTATTTTAGTCAGTAATCAAATATTTAATATTACTTTTGACGAAAAAAAAATCTAACAAAAAATATTAGAACATAAAACTTAAATCAATATTTCTATAATGTTCGAAGCATTTTCGAATTAATTACATTTCTATCATAACGTCGTATGTATAGTTAAAACAATCCTAAGTTAGTTTTTATTGCTGGCAAAAAGATTCATGTTAAAACTTTTTTTACTCGTTGACCGTTGTTTGTACCGTTGATCTGTTGCTAACTTCAAGACAGTGAGTAAGCGAGCCTTCATTCTTCAACGAGTCAAACTCAAAGACAAGTTCAGAAAACGCGAATGTCGGCCGCAAAAAATTAGAAATTCTTTCTTGATTTTTTGTAAAATCCAGAGCAAAATTCCATCAAAATTGTGCGCGTTCGTGCCCGATGTCTAGTGCTGAAGTCGCAGATAATTCCGTTGACCCCCCGGCGAAAAAGCGGAAGCTAAATACAGGAGAAGCGAATTGCAAATCCTCAGCAATGGCGAACAATGGAACGCGTGTAGAAGATGAAATCGACGAGAGCTTGTACTCTCGGCAATTATACGTCCTCGGTCATGATGCAATGCGGCGCATGGCGAGATCGGACGTTCTGATCTCAGGGTTAGGAGGTTTGGGAGTAGAAATCGCTAAGAATGTGATATTAGGTGGCGTCAAGTCGGTGACACTTCACGATGACCGTACGTGCACGGTCGCAGACTTATCATCACAGTTCTACCTGACGGAGGAGGTGGTCGGGCAGAACAGGGCGCTGGCGTCGTGTGAGCAGCTCGCCGAACTGAACCACTATGTGCCGACCACTGCCTACACTGGTGCTCTAGACGAGGACTTTCTGCGGAAGTTCCGTGTGGTGGTGTTGACGGGTGCGTCTGCCGATGAGCAGGAGCGCATCGCTGCATTTACTCATGCTAACAATATTGCCCTGATCATAGCGGACACGAGGGGCCTGTTCTCGCAGGTGTTCTGTGACTTCGGTCCGGAGTTCACGGTTGTGGATGTGACTGGGGAGAATCCCGTGTCCGCCATGATCGCCGACATCACCCATGAGTACGAGGCTGTGGTCACCTGCCTCGACGACACCCGGCACGGCTTAGAGGATGGAGATTATGTTACCTTTAGTGAGGTATGTGTGGTGCTCGAAAGCTATTTATCTTCCTAACATTAAATTTAAGAATAAGAATTTAAAAATGAAATTAAGTATTTCTGTGATGAAACTTGATTAATTGGGTACCTACTTGACTGTAATTTTCTTATTACATGAATGAATAGCGCTCTGAAGCATAAGAAAGTTGTAAAAGGAATAGTATATTTAAAATCAATAGTTTTAAAGAAACTGCAGATTGTTTGAAGCATTTTTGTGAATTTTGTAAAAACTCCCCATGCAAAAGTCACTGCAATTGTGACATCACATTGCTCGTAAGTTGCACCAAATGAACTGTGCACAACCATGCACAGAATTTTAAATATCTGAAGATTGTGCATTTATGTTCGTACTTACCAGTTACCACAGTAAATCTTTTTGCATTAGATGTAAGTAAATTAAAATACCTACTTTTTTCACCAATTATGTAAAAAAATATTCCAACTTTTTTGTATCATTGCCAACAATGACGAACCTTTGGATTTTAGTATGCCTGATTTTGTAGCCTTTTAGTTTTCCTTGATTTTTTGTAATATAGATAGAGTTTAGCACAAAATGTATTTCTAGGAAAATATATTTTGTCACCGAATGCAAAATTGTGAGTATTTTCTCATTGTTGGTCTGATATTGGATTTATGATTAGATAATGGGTAACACTCTTATAATAGTAACTTTAAAGAAATTTTATTTGTTTAGAAATATGTACTTGAATCATACATGTTAGTTATCCTTGAAAAACCATTTAAAACAAAAGAAATTACAATTTCTTAGTAGTAATGCTAAGAAATTACAATTTCTTAGTAGTAATGCTAAGAAATATGTAATCTGCTTACAAATTGGATTAAGTATTAATAAGATGCAGTACACAAAGAATAACTATTATAATTGGCTTTATAATTACATTAAGTTTACCAAATGAAAATAAATAAGGGCCTCCATACAAAATGTCAAAATATTTTTGTAATCATAGAATAGACTACTTGTAATTTTTAATTATTTAAATAAATAGTGCTCGAAAATACAAGATGAATAGTATACAAAAAAAAAGGATTGTTTGAAGAACTCTTGTGAGTCTTGTGAAAATCTTATTCTTTTTACTTTCATCAAGTTTAAATACCAAATTATTTCTGAATGTTTAAAAAAACTAACCTTCACATGTAGGCAAATACCCAATTTGTGCTGTCAATTTTTTTTAATATTTTTTAATTAGTAGGATAACCTCTTTAGAGTAAGGTATTTTAATTATTTATTTATTATTATAATAATAATATCTATCTATGAATCCTTTTACACTACGTCAATCTGGCCCCAAGCTGGCTAAGTTCTTGAAGAACTTGTGTTATTGGTACAACTGAAAATTTATTTAATACTTTTATACTATACATATATTTAAGATACTTATTACATAATACACACCTATGACCCAGGAACACAGAAAACTGTGTTCCCTGGCGGAATTCGAACCTGCAACCTCTGGCTTGAGAGCCTGCGCTTAACCACTGAGCCACAGAGGTTGTCAATCAAAGAAAACATTGTCGGTATTAGAATGTTTAATATTTTACTTCATATTCATACAAGACTGTTAATGTAATTAATCATTGTTGCAATATGCTGAGTCATAGCATTAAGAGATTAGAGACAAAAAAATAATATTGTCCAGCTATGTACGCTTACCTACATACCGCGCCGCCTCCACTAGGATTTCTATAGATTTTGTCCCGCAGTACCAGTGGTGAAACATCACATGCATGTTTTAGGTATAAGCCATGTATGTAATAGAAAAATAGTAACGTATGGTGTTTCAGGTCCAAGGAATGACTGAACTCAATGGCTGTGAAGCAAGAAAAATTAAAGTATTAGGCCCTTACACATTTAGCATTGGAGACACAACAAATTTTTCAAAATACATTCGCGGAGGACTCGTCACACAAGTCAAGATGCCCAAGAAACTTAACTTCAAACCGTTGAAGGAATCATTAAAAGAACCCGAATTTCTTATAACTGATTTTGGCAAAATGGACTACCCACAGCAGTTACATGTGGCCTTCGCCGTTCTTCATAAATTTGAAAAGTCTGAAGGAAGGCTGCCAAAACCATGGAGTACTTCTGATGCAGATAAGTTCATGGGTGTTGTCCAAAGTGTTGTGCATTCTGGGGAATTAGTGAAAAAGGATGAATTTGAAATGAACAAGGAACTGATAGAAACTTTCTGTAAGGTATGTCAATAATTGTCTAAAATATAGCTGTCAGTGAAATTTTATTTATTGTTTTAGTTATGTCTGAAATATTCTGACAATCTACAGCAATATTTCATATATCTACATGTGGATAATCTGCTATATTGGGTGTTATAACACCTTTTGTTTTTGAGCATGACTCTTACACAAAATTACCTTTTTAGATATCTTCAGGGGACTTAAATCCAATGAATGCTGCAGTTGGTGGTGTTGTAGCTCAGGAGGTGATGAAGGCTTGCTCCGGCAAGTTCCATCCCATAGTCCAATGGTTGTATTTAGACGCCATTGAATGCCTTCCGAAAGACAGGTCTATCCTCACAGAAGAAGCCTGCCAACCCATTGGCACGAGATACGATGGACAGATTGCCGTGTTTGGTAAAGACTTCCAGAAGAAACTCGGATCTCTTAAGTACTTTATTGTTGGTAAGTAATTATTTAAAAGACTAATTTGTGTTTAAGAATCTTTGTTATTCTAAATTTATTATGGACCAATAGATAATTTTTGCAGTTATGCCCAAACTAATACATTATTGTCATAAACAAAAAAAACTATTTTTGTAAATGGATAACAAACAATACATACACATTTTAAATGATTATTGAAATGTTTACTATGTATACTAAAGTATTAATTTCATCATCATCAGCCTATCGCCGTCCACTGCTGAACATATGCCTCCCCAATGAGCGCGATCCATCCCAATCTTGGGTAGCACTCATCTATCGTGCCACAGGACGTCGTTTACCTAAGCGTGGTCTCCACACCAATACTTGTCTGCTCCATTGACCGTCCGTCCGTCTGCAGATATGGCCGGTCCTACTATTACTACTATTCTTCTACTCGCCTCCTTCTGCCAAACTTCTTCAAAGTTATGCCGCCCTATTTGATTAGTTTGGCTAAGATATACGTGTTCTTGCACAACTTCGAGGCTAGCGCCATTCATGACGACAGGAGAACGTGTTCATTATACATGACTTTGGTTTTGTTTAGGTTCACACCGAGACCCATCCGTCTTGAAGAATCGCTTAGGCTGTTCAGCATCTCTATCAGGTCCTGTAGAGATTCTGACATAATGACTATGTCATCCGCAAATTGCAAGTGTGAGATGTACTATGTTCAGTCCCCGTCTGTTCCAATCAATTGTCTTGAAAACATCCTCCAACGCATAAGTAAATAGTTTTGGAGATATAACATCTCCCTGTCTCACTCCTCAATTCAGTTGGATTGGTTTAGTACTGCATGGATTCCAGCACAGCCCAGGTCTCAATGGTTTCGAAGGCCTTCTCGTAGTCCACATACGCTAGGCAGAGAGGCTGATTATACTTCTCGGTTGATTATACTTCTGTATAATTTACCCTAGTGTGTGTATGTGGTCCACAGTGTTGTAGCCTTTGCGAAACCCAGCCGGTGATTGAAAGTTGTCAAACTTCTGGGCAAGACGATTCGAGATTAAATGGCTTTACCTAAGTTTAATTAATGGTATAAATAAATTTTCAGGTGCTGGTGCTATCGGCTGTGAGTTGCTGAAGAACTTTGCTATGATTGGAGTAGGTGCAGACGGTGGACAGGTGACCGTCACCGACATGGACTTCATCGAGAAGTCCAACCTTAACCGACAGTTCCTCTTCAGGCCTTACGATGTACAGAATCCCAAGTCCAGTACGGCAGCCAAGGTAAACACATTAGCCGTTGTCAATTTCTCAAATACATTTCACATACATCAAATTGATAAGTAAATTAACGTTTTGTAAAATCAATAATCTTCATCATTGAGGCCATTGACTATCAGCTGATTCATTCTTCTGTCTATTCATTTCATTCATTCTTCATCTAATTTTTTTACGTCATATTAAACAGTAATTAATTATGTGCCAAAATTTTCTTTTATTGATTTAAAAAAAACGTTATTACTATGGTAGTCTCTTTTTACGATCGCTTATTTTCTCTCATGTCATCGAGATTTGAATCTCAACAATGCTGTAAAAGTTTTTAATCTAAAAATCTCTTGGTGTTTATATTTTCATAGTTGTAGAAGTTATTGTATTGTATCTGCATAATAATTTTCCTTACCAAGGCCTTCTTCTATTTACCTCTCACAGTATGATAAATTTACCATTGTAAAGTGTTTAAAAACTTTGTTAACTTGTTATACATTATATATTATTATGTACATATGAATATAATCAAAACTATTATAATTTTGGCTGCTAAATATCTAATGGCGCTTGCCATTTTCACAGGTTTTACTGCCTTTGTCTTATGTAATACTGTGGTGCTGGCTGCTGCCAGCTGTGGACAATATCTTCGCCATGATGTGACTCCTGCATATTATACACATATACTATATTTTCTGTATCTTCTTTACAGGTGATCAAGCGTATGAATCCACTTATGAATGTGGTCGCTCAAGAGAACCGAGTCTGCCCGGAGACTGAGTCTGTATATGATGATACCTTCTTTGAGGAGCTGGACGGTGTGGCCAACGCGCTTGATAACGTTGACGCGCGTATTTACATGGACCGTCGCTGTGTGTACTACAGAAAACCGCTGCTAGAGAGTGGTACGCTTGGTACTAAGGGCAATACTCAGGTTAGTTCCTTTACACTAGAACATTGTCTACCTATATTACGTGACCATATTTTACTCCCCTCCCCCCATGGTGACCATGCCGAGACCCTCTTCCTTTTCACTTAGTACTAATGGCCGTCGCGCAAGATTTTGTTGTTGACTATGTGTCAAATACATAAACCCCCTCCCCCACCACCCGGTGACGAAGCGTAGTACTTTGTAGACCCCTCCTCCCCCCTCCTCCTAAACAGGTAACGTAATATGTTCCCTTACGTTAATTGTTTAATATTAAATATCTCAGTTATTAATAAAATAAGTCTCAAATCAGAAAATGGCGAAATGAAGAGAGGTACCAGGTAGGCAATGGCCACATGACAATGTTATAATAAGTCAACTGATGACATTTAGGCCCGTATTAATAAACCGTTCTCAAACTCGTTCTCAAGACCTTTCTTGGCTGAGACAGTCTCAAGTAACGATTAGCTTCTCAAGACGGTCTTTAATTCATAGTATGATCTCAAGATCGTCTCAGTTGATAATGTTATTGAGATCACTTACTCAACTTTTAAGCGTCATCTACATGACAAAGAATGAATAAAATAACGTTTCGTTTACACTTCTACAAGAAACGGATTTATTGATTATACATTCCTTCAATATTTCTTTTTAAAAGTGTAATATTTAATAATATAAATACCAAAAAAAGTTTAGTCTTTATTCTTTATATTGAAAAAACTGATTTTCATTAATTTTTACGTATATATTAATATTTATTATTGTCGAGCACAATAATATTTATTATTGTCGAGCACAATAATATTCATATTTTTTTAACAACTACTTAAAACGGAATGCGGATCATTCCATTGCCATGCCATTCGAAAAAAGTTCTTCTTCTTCTTTAAAGTGGCTCCTTAGTGATTCGCCAATGTGTTGTGTTGACGAAAACTCTGCCTTATGAGTGGGTTTTATGTATAAACGAGGGCATGGTGTACAGGAGAAAGTCTGTTGAATAATCTAAAACCTAGAACAGACAAATTTAGGGCCAGTACCACAGTATGTACATAAAGTTTCAGTAAATGGAGTATTTACAAAACACAGAACAGATTTAAGGTTGATAGGCGAGGAATTGTAACATCATATAATGAGGATTGTTTTTTGGGCAGCGAAAAAAAGTTCTGCTGTCAAGTGTCAAATCAAGTCAATTAATATAAATCAAATAGGCAATTCGTTTAATATAAATAAATAAATAAATATATTGAAATAAAATCGAAAATATTTCTACAAATACTCGACACTGGCAGAATGGTGCAAAACCTTTGCAATCGCGATTACCAAAAAAAAAAAGAAGAATAAGTATCAATCATGTATCAATATAGCATCTTTTTTTATAACTTTATTTTCTGTTGAGTATGTGGTGTAAATTCTGAGTTTGTTTAATCATAAATATTTAGATTTTAATTAACATAATAATTGTAACACACCCAAAAACACCACAAATAATAATGTACTGTAATGTATCCCAATTCCCAAGCAAGGCGTTCTCAAGTCAAGGTTTGACTGTACCCACGAAACCGCGTCTCAAGTAACAGTTTGACAGCAATGACAGCGTACTTGAGTAACGAGTCTCGTTTATTAATACGTTCGCACTCACTTGATACGCCGTAAAACAACGTCTTAAGTACTTTCTTGAGAATTGTCTTAGAGATAAGAACGCTTTATTAATACGGGCCTTAGACTAGAAAAATTACAAAATAAATGGTTTGGTTATTTTAATGAGTTATAGTTACATTGTTAAAAGAGCAAAATTATAAAAATAGCATTTGTTTTATTTGCATTTATGCATTGTATTACAGGTGGTGGTACCGTTCCTGACAGAGTCCTATAGCTCATCTCAGGACCCACCAGAAAAGAGCATCCCCATCTGTACCCTCAAGAACTTTCCCAACGCCATCGAGCACACGTTGCAATGGGCAAGAGACGAGTTCGAAGGTCTGTTTCGACAGGCGGCGGAGCATGCTGCGCAGTATCTAACAGATCCTACCTTCCTCGAGAGAACAATTCGTCTGCCCGGCTCGCAGCCGCTAGACGCGCTGGACAGCGTACGCCGCGCTATCGCCGACCGCCCCCGAGGGTTTGACGACTGCGTCCGATGGGCCCGAATGCACTGGGAGGCGCAATACAATAACCAAATCAAGCAGCTGCTGTTCAACTTCCCGCCAGGACAAACTACTGTAAGCGGTGCGCCGTTCTGGTCTGGGCCGAAACGTTGTCCGGAACCATTGACATTTGATGCAGAGGATCCGTTGCACCTGGACTACGTCGTGGCTGCGGCCAACCTGCGCGCGCACGTGTACGGCCTGCCGCCCTGCACCGACCGCGAGCGCATCGCCCGTGTAGCCGCTAGCATAGAGGTACATAGTACAAGTTACTGAATCGTTTTCAGTTTTTTTAATTATGTAAATACTCGTGCCTAAAACACAAGTGACACTATCCACACAGAATTCATCTATAAATATTGTTATTTAATAGGGCCGAGCCACTATTCTTATGAGACATAAATAAATCTATTATCATAAAATATTTCGTTAATGTGGTGGAATCGTGAAGTATCTGAGAGCTGTTTGGACCCGACGCGTACAAAGCGCCGTCTGGTGGCAGATGGGGTATCTAAAACAGTTCATGGAAGTTTTCGTTACTTTTTCTGCTACCAGCACGCGTAGTATGACCACCGTAGAAATGCGTTTTGTCTACACAAGAATAGACATACTGACAGATTGTATTCGGCTATTTTTCTGAAGAAAAAAGTTTCTACATTGATGACCACCGTAGAATTTTTTTAACTACTACTCTTACAGGCGGCGCTTCGTGTAGTAAGAAAAAAAAAATACTAATACAAAAATATAAAAATTTATATAATTATTACAATTACAATAATGAAAATTACATAAACAAAATATATATGTAATAGACTATGTGATTCTTTCAGGTACCTGAATTTAAGCCGAAGTCCGGCGTAAAAATCGCAGTGACGGACGCGCAGCTGCAACAGAACAACGACGACCTGGACGCCGACCGCGTCAAGTGCTTGGTGTCGGAGCTGCCACCGCCGGCCGAGCTGCGCGGCCTCGCCGTCACGCCGCTGGACTTTGAGAAAGACGATGACACCAACTTCCACATGGACTTCATCGTGGCCGCGTCAAACCTCCGCGCCGCCAACTACCGCATTCCGCATGCCGACCGCCACCGCTCCAAGCTCATCGCCGGCAAGATCATCCCCGCCATCGCCACCACCACCTCCGTCGTCGCCGGCCTCGTCGCCCTCGAGCTGTACAAGCTCGCCCAGGGCTTCAACACCCTCGAGGTCTTTAAGAACGGCTTCGTCAATCTAGCTCTACCCTTCTTCGGATTCTCGGAGCCGATCGCGGCGCCCATCAACACGTACTACGACAAGAAGTGGACCCTCTGGGACCGGTTCGAGGTGAAGGGCGAGATAACCCTCCAGGAGTTCATCGACTACTTCAAGAACGAGCACAAGCTCGAGATAACGATGCTGTCGCAGGGCGTGTGCATGCTGTACTCGTTCTTCATGCCCAAGGCGAAACGGCAGGAGAGGCTAAACCTGCCCATGTCGGAGGTGGTGGCGAAGGTGTCCAAGCGCAAGCTGGAGCCGCACGTGCGCGCGCTGGTCTTCGAGCTGTGCTGCAATGACGAGCACGACAACGACATCGAGGTGCCGTACGTGCGCTACACGCTGCCCTAACCGCCCCGCGCCCCGCCCGCGCGCTCCGCCCGCGCGCCCATGCGCCGCCGAGCACTTCCCGGTATTTAGGCCCTGTTCAGACATAGCGGAAACCGTGCGGGATAACCACACGCATCTCATTACAAAGGCGTCGTAAACACAAAACCGTGCGAAAATCGCAGTTTCTACTATGTCTTAACAGACTCTTGTCCTCGCTTAGGTGACGCGACTCGCGCGACAGTGTCACAGTGTCGCGTCACCCGCACGAGCACTCAGCGATGTTTGTATTTTAACGAAATGAGGGTATTTTAAAAAGTCGAAGTGAATTAGTCGATAGAGGTTTTATAAGCGGGGCGAGCCTCCGGATATAGTGTACAGAGACTTTGTGTTTTGTTTGTGCTTCGAACGTGCTTCATCTTATCGATAAATAATTCGTATATTTATATTCACTCACCGGCCGCACGCCGTCTTGCATTGATTTTACTTTATTTTATGTCGTTATATTAAATCAGAAGGGTATGTATATGAAGAAATAAATGAAAAATTATTCAAAATGTGATGTTTTATTTGTAAAAAAACATTAGTAAGTATCAAAAAATTATTTTTTCACTATACTCCTATTGTCTTATGTTAACATTACAAAGAGGCCACACGGCACACTTTGGCTGTTAATCTTAACTGTTGCATCATTTGGCATATATACACAAATACAGAGACCGTGGTTAACCTATTTATTAATTTCGTCGACTAGAAAATACCATCATTGTAATTAAATTATGCAACTATTTTTGTCACATGATAATTATACTTTGTTCAGTTATGCATTAGTAAAAACTTTGTATAATTTAAAAAATAAAAATGATAATTTATAAAAAGTGTTTAAAGGTGTTTATAAAAGTATCATTAATAAGAACATGCATTAAATACAATAATTTATTAAAATTAAGCACCATGTACGTCGTAGGCAGTTAAAAATATAGTATTTGTGACATTTTAATAATACTTTGTGCCCGCTAAAGATTAACAATAATTTGAGATCCGATACGCAAATACAAGCAGTTTTAAAATAAAAATTATGTACACCATAACTTAAAAAAAAAATTACAAAGTCATATCAAAGTTATTGACCAATCGTTTTATTCATATTGGAATTCATATGTGTATCTTAATATAATCAATTAATCAATCATAATTTTTATAAACTAAACTATCATCCAAAAATGTTTACACTTTATAAAATAACTGCTTTTTAATTCTGACAACACTTAAAAGGAATGCTATAATATTATATTGTAAAAAGTATTTATGAACTAAAATAAATACAAAACTGGTCATGGACGAATAATGTTACAGTTTTATAAAATATTTAACCGCTATACATAATAAGTTTTATAGCATAAATCTCATGATATAAAAGTTATACGAGGGACTAGTCGGCTAATTTACTTCAATGGTAATGCAATCATCATGTCACATGGATGGGCCATGTCATCCAAAGTAAATATTAACCCGCCGCCTTATTACTCAGACTGCTATTTAAGGGCCGGACATTCGGGCGATTGCAGTGCAGCCTATTGCAGCTTTAAGATGACGCATTGATCTAAGTCAAACCATCTCGAAATGGAACAAGTCGCTCGCGACGAAAAATATATTTAAATTGCGGACAAACTACAGTGTAAAATCTCCGTTTTTATTATAATTATAAACGTTGCTCAATAGTGTTATGCTGCAGCTTAACAAGAGCTCTACTGCTAAACAAATATAATATTGAAATTACTTGGAACCGAGAGTGCAAGCATGCACTTTTGTGTGGTCCCTACACTAAGATATCTTGAAACCTCTCATTAAATTTTATTTTCTTAGCTGTGGTAACTGGTGAGCAAAATAGGCATCCCCGCAACCAAAATCTCTCATCCTCATAATGCGGGCAGCCAATGAGTGTCATTGCCAACTCACAAGTTTTTATATAATAATATATAATATAATGAAGATATTGCATTACCATATTATACGTTTAATAGCCGAGTCGCCCCTGTTAGATAAAGGCACATGAGTGTAGTAAACCGCTATAGCTGTCAGCGCCACGGCCGCCGGCGCGGGCTCGGCACGTACCGCCGCGCCTTCTCGCCGCTAAAGCTCTCTGGAAATACATAGTATTTTAAATTAATGATATTTTTTGTCAATAAAGTTACCTAGTTATGAAACATCTAAAAACAATAAACATGCGTAAGTACAATATCGGCAAAGTTCCTGCTAGACCAGTATCTAGACATTTTCCTACTTTACTATTTAAATACTTTGAGACCTCATAGTGCACTATGAGGTCTCAAAGTATTTAAATACGTACGTTGAACGTACTTCAAGAAAAATAATATTACGCGGAACTATAGAGGGTAGAGGAAAGGAGGACTATGTCCATTGTCCATAAATGAAAAAGTGTCCGTAAATAAGCATTAAATAACAGTTCCAAAACTGTCCATAATGGCGCTTGAGTCATAATTGGGTGTGATATGAAGTTAGCAATGAGAGATAAAGTGAATTAGTTTAGTTAAACTCAACTAACTTCACTCCATCTCTTATTGCTAACTTCATATCATACCCTCTTCTGACTGGCCATTATGGACAGTTTTAGAACCGTATTTAACTACTTTTTTCGGACACTTTTGAGCTTTTCAGCCTTAGAGAGATAGTCATCCTTTCCTCTACCAGACGTTCGCGACTCGCTCAAGGACTAACGTTATTTGCCTACCGCTCGGCGTGTCTCTTACGAGACAATCGACAAAGGGCCGCCGCACGCCCGCCAGAGCACTCGCACCGCACGTTCCCGCACTTACGCTTCGAAACGCCATGTAATTATTGTGCAGTGGATGGCTACAGTGTAGTAGTTAAACCACTAAATTTAGTAGTTTTTGTAGGCATTGACCTTTTTAGTAGGCATTTAGTTCTTGGTAGATTTTTTTGTAGGAAACAGCCTCCAGCCAGAAAAATTAGCAAGAGCGTTCTTAAAAATATTAATTATTATAAAATAATAATAATTAATAATTTTAAAATTGCAATACTTACTTATTTTAGAATTTATTGGATTTCCTCTGCTTTGCTGTTTTCCATATGAAATTTACGCGATTTATTTATTTATCTTCAAGGTTAAAAATGTATAAATACTTTTATAACAAATTTTACTGACAAATAAATTACAATACTCCTCATAGGTACAACCCTGGCGTATTCGTGCGATGGCTCGTTTCGTTCGACTTATGGTACATTTTTTCGCTGCGAAAAGCAGATATTACTATTAAGATTTTGTAGGCAATTATAGCGTAGGTATTTTCGCTTATGTATGGGGGTGATGCATCTGTTACGTAGTAACTAATTTATTAATCTGTGCCTCTACATCCATACGCGAAACTGAATGGAATTTCTGTCAGGCCTGTTTGGAGTATATGACAACTTGATATTTCCGAAGATATAGAAAAAAGTTTACGGTGATTTTTTGCCTATCTGACGTCGAAATGGAAGCACAGACGTTACTTCGATTATAATTATCATACTAACGCCACCGGCAGCGGTGTTATCGAATTGAAAAACTGCAACGTGCAGCGCGGCTGTGGATTGATCCATTTTTAGGGTTAAGCGACATGACTGAACGAAACGAATTATGAATGAACGAAAAACTCTTTATTGCACCAAAAACAAATAGGACACACAGAACATAGAAGAACTAAACATAAATAAGGCATAAGCAAAAAAGGCTGTCTTATAGCTACAAGCAGCTTCTGCCAGACAACTTTTAGTCTGGACTCAACCTTCAGTGAGATGTGTGCAAATAGTAGACCTACAGGATTTACCGTAGCTGGACTGCGTCATGAGCGCGGGGCTCGTGCGCTGCGGGCGCGCGGGGAAGGCGCCGCTGTGGCTGGCCGACATCAGGTCCCTGCGCCGCACCACCACCATCACCGTACAAATGTTATGTTATATGTTAGCAACTGAGTTATATTTACTAAATATATTGAATCCTAGTAATATTATAAATGTGAAAGTTTGTGATGATGGATGGATGAATGGATGTTTGTTACTCTTTCACGCAAAAACTACTGAACGGATTTGGATGAAATTTTGGTACGGTAGTAGTTTAGGCTCTGGATTAAAACATAGGCTACTTTTTATCCCGAAAAAGAACAGTGATCCTTTGGGATACTGTTTTTACGCGGGCGGAGCCGCGGGCAACAGCTAGTTAAATATATTTGGATTCCGACCGTATCCAGAAAGGGCGAAACAAAACGTGGATAAATATCACGGCCTCACAGAAAACCAGCGTGAAATACCGGAGGCCCAAGGGGTTGGGGATTTTAAGGACCAGGAACGCAAGTGCGCAACACCAGAGGAGTTACAAATGGTGTTGCGAGTGTCCTTGGGCGGCGGTAATCGCTTACCATCAGGCGATTCATCTGCTCGTTTCCTAATCCATGTCATTTAAAAACAATCATAAGCATGTAGTGTCAGTCGACTGACGAGTCCCGAAGTCACTTGCGTGCAGCGTGATACCGTTCCGCTGCAAATTAGCCCTTTCAGGTTGTTGGGTTTTGCCTTAAAGGGGTTGGCCTTAGGCCTTAGGGTATTAAAGGTATGCTAAAAATGTGTTCATGTAACTAAATTA
This sequence comes from Phengaris alcon alcon, assembly GCA_037179445.1. Classification (NCBI taxonomy): domain Eukaryota; kingdom Metazoa; phylum Arthropoda; class Insecta; order Lepidoptera; family Lycaenidae; genus Phengaris; species Phengaris alcon. The sequence continues at coordinate 135,667 of JAYRCH010000048.1, read as the reverse complement.
AAATTTATGTTAAAATACATTAGTTTAGAAGCATTTAATAGTCTACATTTACAGTAGAGCACAATATGTACATTTCATAATATACATAATAATTTTAGGCCCAATTCTCTATTACTAGGGGAGTAAGTTAGTAGGAATAATCACCGGTCTTATAATAATTTCGTCGATTAAATATAAAAGTGTCATTTAATGTGAATAAAATACACTCGATGTAACTACATTGTAAATACATAAAGTGTATTTTATCCATACAAAAATATAGCTTTTGTCAGGCCACCCCTTTTCTAAAACTTACTTTCCGAAAATTTTGAAAAATGACACTTTTCTATTTAATCGACGATTTATTCACGAGTTGTGGTTTATATATTATAATAGCCGGAAATAATTAAAACCGATATAATAACAATCATATTGGTATACTGACAATCCTCTATACCTCGTCGTAATATCCAGATCTTCCTTATAAGCAATGTCGTTATAAAAGGTATTTCCCGATAAGCAAAAGCCTATATTATAATTTACTCACGTGGGCCTGTATCGCCTGACGGGCGCGAACGGGCGCGCCGCCGCCGCTTTTCGACGGCTGCGGTCGGCCGCGATGAGCGCGCACCGCTCCGCCGGCGTGCTCGCTACGAACGTGTCGTGCAACGTGTAGCACGCTGCCGTTATCTGCAATACACGGTTAAAATCATGAGCGTTAAGTTAGAATAGAAAGACTCAAAGGGATATTTTTAAGGCTATGTTATTTAACAACACAATATTTGAGTCTTAAGAATTTAATGGTGCATTACGTGGAAGGCCTCGGAAATGATTTAGTCGAATCCCGTCAAGAATAGTTCTTCAAGTTTTTGTATACCAACAGTTACTACAATCGCAATACTTCCGGCCGAATACTGAAACGATAGTTAAATTAAGTGACGGTTAAGTCACATGCTGTGTTTGTCATTTCGGCTAACAGAGCCAGCAACAGCCTATGAATAGGAGGGCTTTTAATTCAGATTCGACCGTTAGTTACCCTATCCAACTACCTTCACCAAACCACTATATTAAAAGCTACATCTAGCGGCATAAAACAAAACATTAGTGGCGTACTTTTAAAAGTGACATCTAGGGGCTACAAAGTGAATATACATAAGTTCTTTCAAAGTGTTATATCTAGCGGCGATGACATCCCCTACCTGCTGTATAAGCCGCCTGTGGAGGTCCACATCAGCGCCCCATATGCCCCTGCCGTCCTGGTGCAGTTGCAACGCCAGCACCAGTGTATCCCGGATCGTCTGGACGGTGGTCTGGACACGCTCCGTGCGCATGAGCCGCCGCACCAGGTAGCCTTTGGCGTACGCGACGATTTTGGTTGCCGCTGTTCGCTGGTGAGGCATTAGCAGATAGGACGACGATTCACAAATCGTCGTCATGTTGAAGAAAAGGCAAAGGATGACATTTCAAAGGTAGGCGAAGGTTATGGCTATTTTAATTGCGACAGATATCTCCAGGTAGAGCGAGGTTTTGGGATAGAGTCTAATGTCTATCCAATAGACATTTTAAAGAAAGGCCAAGGAAGACAGACTTTGAAATAGGACAAAGGGATATTTTAAGATAGAAACAGGAATTTATATTCCAAAATTTTTAAGAACGGTTGTGGATATTTGAGAGGTAGGAAAGAAGGACAAGAGTACAAGTATCAAAATATGTTCGAAGACAAGTTAAAATTTCGCAGGCAATAAATATATTACAAAATAATCTAATATATATAAAACAGAAAACGAGGTTTCTAAAAGAAAAGCATATACGACTTTAATGACTATTGACATAAATTACTATTTGAAACATTACTTTTACATTGTAACACTATTTATTGTATTATTTATGATACATCTAAATTTGAACATCGCACAAAAGTTGAGAATTATATTTGTTTGTGGATTTATAACTTACCTCTTGCGGCGTTGGGTTGCGTCGGACATTCTGTTTCGTTCTCGAACCGTAGATACGTTTTAGAGAGTCCTGTAGAGTCTCCTCCATGCTTTTCACAGCCCTCTCACTAGACCTATAGGAGGCGTTAGCCACCGGCGCCGACAACGGACTCTCCATGCTCCGTTTTATACAGGTATTGGTTAACGTGCTGTTAGGACGAGAGGAGTTCTCGCTATGATCTGAAGGGAAGGTGACGTTGAGGTCCGCTAGAGTATCATTTGTTCGGTCAGTCAGGATCACATCGTAGTCGCGATCAGATGATGCGCTTGTATCGTACACGAGTTTTCGAGATATATTCGGGTTTGGAGTGTTAGGGGAGTGCGTGCGAGTTAAACTGCCTTCTAGGGAGAGAGTAGATGGTTTCTCTTGAGGGATTTGCTTTTTTAAAGTATCTGACATGTTTCTGGATTTCTTGAGAATTTGATCGCACTGATTCAGGCAGTTGTTTGTCTCTGTTAACGTCGCTATAACGGGACTGTCTGGTTCTGTCTTCTGGGTAATTAACTGGCTTAAGCTTACTGGTCCCCTGTCCACATCCTTTTCCACCCACGCCTCTTTGACTTCGTTCGGCGACTTCGGACATATCGTCTTCAGTTGGGTGAACAGTAGATTGTTCTGTTCCTCAAACAGTTGCTGGAGTAGCATCTGTTCTCTCTTCTGTTTCTCGACTAAATTCGCCATTTGTACCAGCTGCTGTTTCTGTACTTTCTCGTATAGCTCCCTGACTTTTGTTGCTGGGTCTTCAGATTCTGAATTCGGTGTCTGCTTGGCCTTTTCTGTCTTCTTTTGGACATCATTTTGCTGTGGTGAAGGTTTAGGATTTTGAGATGAACATCTAACAGGGCTTGCCAGTTTTGTTGGCCTCTGCGTTGGATCAGACCTCACCGAGGCTTTTGGTGTGTTGCTTTTAGACTTATCCATGGGCTTTAACTTAGATGGTGTATTAGATTGTGGTTTCTTTGGCGTAGTTTTGGAATTGATATTTGAATTTGGACCGGTGTGCTTGAGATGCTTCTCCTTTACTTTTTCCTTCAATTCTAAGGCCATGGAAGACCATTTAATTTTAGCTGTCTCTAGATCCCAACTTCTTCTTTTCTTATTCATGCAGCTGACATTAGACAAGGATTCACTCATAGATATGGATTTGACATCAACTCCTCGGTTCAGAGATTGAACCTCCAAATGTGCGAGGAGCATGGGACTAGGTTTTAGTAAAGTATAAGATCTTTGGCGAAGCAAAGGCGCAATTTGGATTTCCTTTGTACTCTCTTTGTGCAAGTCAGTCAGGGACCCTGTAAAGCTTTTAGAGCCAAGGGAAGTAGGCCCATCTTCTAAATGAAAATTTGGAAGTGGATCAGAAAAGGCTCCTTTGTTTATACTAACACTTACAGTAAATTTATCTTGTGTATTTGATTTACAAGTATCATTTAAAGCAACATTGTTACTATCATTGACACAATCATAGTCTCTCTCAGGCAGATCATATGGGGTTTGAGACGTGTTGTTGCTATCAAGTAAGTTCCTTGCTGTGTCGTTAATACTTAAGCTTAAGTCGATCACTAATTTGGAAGATGCTTTGGAAGAGAAACATTCGGACATGTTACTTAAAGTTGGTGAATTATTGTCATCATTTGACATATTTAGTTTGTAATCTTCGTAGCCATTTTCAATGTTTGAATCAAGATTAGAAGATTTGTTTTGATTTTTGTAGCTACTGGACTCCCTAACTGATGGTATTTCATAGTTTTGATCCGATTCTGGAAGTTCTGGAGCATCAGTTTCATCTTCAGAGGTGTTGATATCACTTTCTAGAGTAAGAGATTTTGAGGTCTGTATTCTCTTCTCAACCTCGAGAGCAAGAAACTTGTAGTTTCTCATTTCTTCGTGGCATTCCTTGGACAGCTAAAGTAGTAAATAAATAAAAATTATAGAAACAATTATTCAAGAGACAAACTAAAAAAATACTATTAAAAATGGCCACTTTTGAATCTTTCAAATATTAGGAATATCAATCTTATATTATTATTTCAGTCCTTTTTTTTAGTTATTTCTTACTATTGAAATATAAGCAAAATACACATATTATTTATTAGTAAAAACTAAAAATATGCAACTTACAACAGGCGGCAGCAGGGGGACTCCGTTTAGCTTCATACACGATATGTACCTGTCCGACTGTCTCAGGGACTTCACATCCCACGGGTCATTCATCTTGCTACTTTCATTAGCTGAGAAAGTAATAAAAAGTAAAAATAAGTGGTAAGTACATTTACAATGTAGTCCTCTGGTTGTAGCGAAAATATTCCGGCTACGTATCACTGATATAATCTAAGCACTTACGGAAATTATTAAAATTCGCTCACGATGTTGTCATGCATTACGTCAGCACTTTAGCTTTTACTATAATATACTCCATTACATTAAATCATGTACTTTGCTAACTATTGTATAGGTTTTTCTAGAAGCAAACAATTTTATATCAATTATTTACCTTTTTAATCTGGCTACTCTTTATAGTGGCTAGTTCCTGATAGACTTTTTAAAATATAAAAAGCAATAGAAGATCACAAACCCTTGATATCACTTATACAGTTTTAATATAATCGTTGAATTTTTAACACTGAAGGTAAATTTGAATTGATAATGTTAATTCACAGTTTATTATTTTTTGACAAAATAGTTTATCTACCAAACAAATTGTAAATTTGTGAGCATTGTAGACAAAATAATATGTCAGAACTGAAGTTTAGACCTTGACAGTTGACAGTGATAGAGTAGCATATACTATAGACATGGAATAGACCACGGACGAAGAATATAATGATAATTATTATTAATCTGAAAATATTGAAAATAAATCGATAAAATCAATTTATGTAACGCCAAATGTAAATAAATATACCATTTTAAGTATTTACAATATAAACAATTATAATTTATAGCGCCCCAAGACGGCCAAACTGTGAGTAGATGTCCCAAGAAATTCACCCATACAACTGACAAGACCCGCAACGGAGAAAAACGAGATAACCCCGGGAAGCCAAATGCTGTTTTTGGTGAAAAGCGAGCCCAGGAACTGTCAAAAGTAAATAAAGAAATGTTCCGATCTCACGTTCAATCCTTCATTTCCCAATAAAAGGAGCATATAGTCCACGGCCTTTTTATCTTTGTTAAGCTTAACGCTTTGTTAGTTAAGCAGTTTTTTTAAACAAAGTTTTCGTTTATAGTTTATTTTATTATATAAGTCATCGTTTATAGTTTAGCCTTACCAAACCAATGTCAAGCAGCCAGGACGCAGAGACCTCCACCAATATTTCGACCGTGTCCTTGAGAAATCTGCTGCAATGCTCACACTGTTCCCGATATTTTTAAAGCCAGTGGGGCTTGAACATTCATTTAAGCAAATGCCACAAACAGATTCCCACCCTCATTCCTCCAATAATCACTCAACTTCCGAACCCCATCTATCAAACTTTCTGGCAAGAAATATCAAAATTTAAACGTTTTGTACCAACTCTAAAACGGATCCATAGGGGTGTTAGAGTGACCGTAGCCCAGAAGCTTGCCGAGACAACACGCCACACAGTCCTGGAGAACTCAAGGCAATGATGGGGAAGATCAGCTCAACAATGCCTCCCTCACTTCAAGAATCAACAAGAACTGTGCTTCGGGCAAAACTGTGGTTCAAATTTTTCTTCGCATTCCTCGGCCAAATATAACCACGTGAAAACTGTAGAAAATATAATAAGTGAGGGAGATATTAAGGGTGCAGCGCAGCTTCTTTTTTCCAATGACATAGTCGCCCCCCGCTGCCCAAAACCCTTCATCGTCCTGCATAAGCACACATCCATCATAATACAATCCTTTCACAGCTTCCGATGACCCATTACCACCACTACAAACGTCGACAGACAAAGTACGCGGAGCCGTCATGTCTTTTTTCCGGGTTCAGCGGACCAATCAAGGCGATGATGTGTTTCTGAAGGTAGACGTCAAAAACGCTTTCAACTCAGTTGATCAAGGCACCATGTTGGCCCAAATAAAATCTAAAGCACCTGCCATTTTACCATTCATGCTCCAGTGTTACAACAACCCCACCAATCTTATTTATAAAGATCACCTCTTCTCATCCGAAGTTGGCTGCCAACAGCGCGACCCTCTAGGTCCAGCAATTTTTAGCCTTGCCATACACCCGGATATCGAGCTTCTAAATTCAAAAGCGATGCACCTACTGTACTATCCGACTTTCGCACTCTGATCTGCGAGTTCTAAAAATAGGTCTGGAGCTGAACATAAGGAAGTGCGAGCTTTTTGTGCCGGACAGTTGTGAGGATAGAAACGCGATTATATCCAGCTTTAAAGAAATAGCTCCACCTTTTGGGTTCACCTATTTTAGACGAGCTTCTCCCGGACTTCAGACCGCCTCCTCATAATTAACCGTCACATGGCCTTCACCTTACACCGTTAATGCATTTTCGTACAAAAATTTACGTATTCCTTGCTGGTGTTGCTAATTGTGGAAGTTCCCTCAACTTCTCAAACAGTTTGATGACACCTTAAGACTCTCATTAAGGCTCTCCAAGATTTTAAACATAAACTTCGATGACCGCGCATGAACTCAGGTAACGTTTCCAGTTAGGTTCCGTAGCCTGGGTGTTCGAAAACCTTCTGAGATATCGCTTCCAGCCTTTTTGTCCTCAGTCGACGACAACCATAGATTTATCTCCCTAATACTAGAGCATCCTTGCTACTCCAATATAGTTCCCTTTCTGGACGAGGCCAAGGATGTCTGGAGCGCAACTAGTGCTTGTAGCTGACAATAATTTTTCCCAAAGGCTCTGGGACGAGCCACTCTGCAGACTGGTACGGAATAATCTTCTTAATACGTCCTTCAGTCCTGTGGAGCAGGCTCGCCTCTTAGCTGCGGAGAAGTGGGAATCGGGCCTTTGGCTACAAGCATCACCCAATACGAGCACATTGCTGGATCGAACAGCTTCCCCGCGTCTTAGCACTTCGAACGTCTGAACGACCTCATCCGGGCTCTTGTCACCGCCGGAGTGCCAGCTGTGCTGGAACCCTCTGGTTTGGTTACCCTCTCCTTAGCCTTCTACTCTGCCTGATGGGGATGACCTGAGAGATTTCTTTTTTTTGTAGCTTTTTAAGTATTGTATTAATAATTTTCTATTTAGTACTTTTATAGTTTGTAAATAATTTAAATAGTTAGCTATAGGTAGATTAACATTATAATTTATTCTATTGTTTAATAATTATAATTTACTTACATCTGAGGACTAGACCACTAGCTTTTTTATACATTATGAATTGATGCAAATAAATAGGCATAACTTGGTAGGTATATCTATTTATTTAAAGTTACTCCAACTCTTCCAAAGCATCTTCCAAATTAATGATCGAGTTAAGCTTAAGTATTAACGACACAGCAAGGAACTTACTCGATAGTAACAACACGTTTCAAACTCCAAATGATTTGCCTGAGAGAGACTGTGATTGTGTCAATGATGGTAACAATGTTGCTTTATGCTACATAGGTATGAAGTCATGGAAAACAGTCCATTTAGATTTTTACCTCTGACAGGACCCTTATGCCATCGATGATCGACCTAAAGATCACTCTCATAGAAACTACAAGGTAAAATTTGTATATTTTTTTTATTACATATTATGAAATTCAAGAAAAAAAAATTAGTTTTTTTTTTCTTACCACTAAAAAAAATTTCTACACGAGTTCTTCCATAAATTTGTGTTGTTCCGGTTCTAAATGTGTAATATTGGTAGAATATTTAACCATTAAATATTCGATAAAGTGCACAAGTGTGGGCAAGTGCCAAGTGGTACAAATTCAAAAAACATGCTATTGTGTGTTTTCCTCCAAAACTCCCTAGGAACTTTCAGTAAAGCTTCTACCACTTTACTGAATTGACTGACTTGACTCATTGACCTCACTGACTATTTATTTGGCCTTTGACTGGACTTTGGACTTGACGATTTAGAAATACGTTGAAAATTGAAACGAACATTCTATTTCCCGCCTTTTTCACTTGACACTGACAAATAGTTAAAAACCGACGCCATTATTTAATAATATAAAAAAGACTCAACGCTATGGATCATGGAGATATTTCATTTTGAGTTTTGCCGGGGAATTCAATGGGTGACGTTGTGGATTTTGCATGTTTACTTTCATTTTGTGTTAATGTGTAATATTTATATTCGGTTCTTAATGTGTAATATTGGTAGGATATTAACCATTAAATATTCGTTAACGTGCCCAAGTGTGGGCAAGTCGTATAACTTCTAAAAACGTGCTATTTTGAGTCCCTCCAAAACTCCCTAGGAACTTTCAGTAAAGCTTCCACCACTTTACTGAAACGACTGACTAGTAGTAGTAGTATTTATCATCTATGGACTGACATGACTCACGGACTGCACTGACTATTTATTTGGACTTTGACTAGACTTTAGACTTGACGATTTAGGAATACGGTGTTGAAACATTAAACGCGAGTTCTATTTCCCGCCTTTTTAACTTGACACTGGCAAATAGTTATAAGCCATTTATAAATTTAAAAAAAATCATTTTGACGTTTCGATTTTGATTTTTGAATTTTATTTGTGCTCATGGCAAAAATTACTAGGAAATATTGCAAAAATAATGTTTTCCTAGTAATTTACAGTAATATTCTATTTTAAAATGAAAACAAACGGCTACATTAATTGAAGTTTTATTGACATGTAAATTACAATTATACAAAAATGTTCACAACCGCTTCAAGTTCGGCGGCGAAACAAGCTATATTTTATTTCTTACTGTCTGGTGTTGTCTTTGTTACTTCATTATTCTCGAGCAAGTTTTTGGGATACACCACAGAACTATGGGCTCTTACCTACTGGGGCCCGGCGTTATACTTTTGCTTATTTAACTTTGTTTTGAGGTACTCTTTGAAGGGGTTTGCTTATGATGTAAGTAAAGCTTGCTACATTTCCCGTATTATTTATATTAGCATTAAGACTTAAATAAACTTGATCCATTCCTCTTTACAGGTTGCAGTTCGATCCGCTTTTCTTGGCTTGGTGTTTGCCATTGGACTGTATGTCTCAACATTCAACAGCGGGTACTACATATTTGGGTTGTACGCTATGGTGTTTTCGATGTTTCACTTCTCGGAGTTTATGTCGGTGGCTCTTACGAACCCTCGGACACTTACAGTGGATTCTTTTATCCTGAACCACAGTGTCCAGTACTGGCTGGCAGCCACCGCAAGCTGGACTGAAGCTTGTCTTGAGTTCTATTTGTGTCCCAGTGAGTATCAAATGTCAATTTAGCATTGTTAATATTGTAATGGTTAACTTGAAGTGTTCTCTAGCCGTAGCTTAGTCAGAATACTATACCATTATAATATAAACATTCTATAATATGATACCAACCTTTGTGGCTCAGTGATTGAGCATGTTGGTGTTCAAGCCGGGGGTCGCAGGTTTGAATTCCGCCTACGGAATAAAAACTTTTTCTGTGTTCCTGGGTCGTGGATGTGTATTAAATATATGTATATTGTATAATACAATAAAAATCTTAAATATATGTAACGGGTGATTCATATGGAGGTAGGTTTTGAAATATAAAAAAAATAGTAAAAACCAATTTATCAGGTAATTTCTATTATTATACAAAATATATATTCTTTAAATTTATTTTTTAATGATTATTTGATTCAATTGTTGGCTGTTACTCCGGTTAATAGAATCCATTCTGCAGTTCCAATTTTTGATGACTCGTCCGACCATTTCGATTGGTATTTGGCGAATAACGCTAGTGATGTTGGCTTCCAGTTACTCAATCGTACCGGCTTATCCATATAGACTTTGGACTTTACATAGACCCAAAGGAAAAAGTCTAGGGCTGTGATATCACTCCGAAGTGTGAAATTAATTGTTCACCAAATTGTTCACCCAATAAAGCCATGGTTCACGTGCTTTGTGGCAAGTGGCGCCGTCTTGTTGGTACCAAATGTCCTGGAGTTCACTGGGCTTCAATTTCATGAAACAAATAGTCTGTTATATAACTAGTAATTAATGTAACTGTCACCATTGACAGTTACATTCTGGCCGGCCTCGTTTTTGAAGAAATATGGACCGATGATCCCACCGGCCCATAAACCACACCAAACCGTTGTTTTGTCTGGATGTAATGGCAGCTCTTGAATCTCCCCAGGTTGCTCTTCGGACCAAATACGACAATTTTGTTTGTTGACATATCCATTAAGCCAGGAATGTGCCTCATCACTAAACAAAATTTTTGTCGAAAATGATAGATTTTCTTGTTTTTCAACAGCCCAAAGACTGAATCAGTGACGGTAGGTCAGTTGGCTTCAATTCTTGCACCAATTGAATTTTGTATGGTTTTAAGCCAAGATCCTTACGTAAAATACGTCAAGTTGTTGCATACGACAAGCCAAGTTGTTGCGAACGGCGTCGGATCGACTCTTCGCGGTCATCGCATACACTCTCAGCTACCGCAGCAATATTTTCTTTACTACGTGCTGGATTTGGTTGTGTATTAACTAATAATGTAAAGTAGCTTTCAAAATTGATGGTATAGCGAATTGTGCGTTCGGTAGGCCGATTATGTGGAACATAAGTTTCTCTAAGTGCACGAACACATTCCTCGCAGAACGCTGTTTTGCAAAATACAGCTGAATAATTAGATGCTGTGCAGGGCTAAGGTCTTTCCATAGTGAAATGTCAAACTATACGAAAAAACTACAATACTAAACTAAACTAAAACTATACCATAAAAAGTTATCACGACTCTGGCTTCCATAGACAAAAAAGTACCTCTAAATGAATCACCCATTAATAATAATATAAAAGTATTTTATTTTTTATTTTATTTTATTAAATAATGTACAGTTACAGACATTAGAGTATACATATTATTTCAGATTACATGAATATAAACTAACATCCTATAACAACTATACACATCATTAAGAAAACTATAACAGTTTTATATATTAATTAATCATAATAAAAAGCACTCCTAACACATAAAAATAAATACCTATGAGACTTTCTGATCTCAAAATCATGAGGAAACCCGCAGATGGTTGGCCCCAGACGTATTGACCATTCATTCCTCTGGACTAGGCTGACTATGTTGTCAGAATGCCGTATGTGCTTGGGCAACCATACGAATTTTAAAAACCAACTGTCCCAGGCACTACAGTATTTCAAGAGTGGTTACTTCGCTCGGAGAATACTGTATAAATCATCCAATAACAGATGAAAAGGCCTAAGTTTAAACCTTCATTTATGATTTTATGAGGAGTACATAAATCAGAGATCTTTCTGCGCCTCTCAAGACTCACCAAGTCGAACCTATTAACCAAGTCTAGCCTCATATAAAGGCACTTTTCGTCTAATCTCACACCTAGCACACAGAGATCTTAAAATCGACATTGAATTGACTCAATCCTGTCTGTGTGAGTGTGATAGATGGGAGACAGGTCGATGAACAATATTCAATAATAGATCTCACCAAGGCAGCATACAATACAATCCAAGTCTTGGTGCTTTGAAATGGTCTGGCAGTCCGAATGACAAATTATAGCATTTTACTCGCTTTACTGCAAATGAAATCATAATGGTGTCTGAATGATAGTGCTGAGTCGAACATGATACCTAAGTCCCGCACTATTTTCACACGGGCAATTGAGGTTTCACCAATTTTATAGTTAAAAGGTATCGTATTTTTATTTTTGGTAAAGGATATTACTTGACATTTCTTATATTCAGTGACATGTGATTACTTTTGCACCAATCAATTACAGTATTGATATCTTCTTGCAGAATCACACAATCGTTCATATTATTGATACGGCCAAAAATTTTATGTCGTCAGCAAATACCAAACTATCTCTAATAATCATACACAACAGATCATTTATAAATAAAAGAAATAACAATGGACCAAGATTGGAGTCCTAAGGCACTCCGGATGTAACTGCAATAGGAACAGTCAAAACCTCTCAAAGCAACAATCAAACAAAAAAACAGCCATCAATGAAGATTACCATGTATGCCTAAGTACTGAGCCATTTCAAGTAGAATATCATGGTTAACTCTATCGAAAGCTTTCGAAAAGTCTGTATAAACGTAATCTGTCTGCACATGTTCGTTAAAATAATTACAAATGTACGTCATATATATAATAAATTTTTATGTAGACCAATTGGATACAAATCCATGCTGTCTGGAACTTAAAATACACCTGATACGGTTATATAATATATGCTCATGAACAAGACTCTAAAATCCTAGAAAACCAACTAAGTATACTAATAGGACGATAAATTGCAACTGCATCCCTGTCTCCATTCTTGTGTATTGGTGTAATTATTGCTATTTTACATAAGGATGGAAAGCAGTCTTCATGTAATGATTTATTGTAAATGATTGTCAAAGGTAATGCCAAAGTCGGGGCACAGAATTTTATAAAAATGTGAGGTATGCCATCTAGACCAGCTCCCTTAGATAAGTCTATGGTCTTTAATTTTTTAAGAACATCACAAGTCTGTATTTCCTAACTAACTATTGTTATATTGGAAAGCACAAGAAATAGTTTGTAGTTGACTACTGTGTTGTTATCATAAACTGAAGAAAAACTATCAGCAAACAAGTTAACAATATCCTCCCCATTCTCAGCTGTTCGATCTTGATAATGCATTTTACCTGGAATGCCATGAGCTACCCTTTTTGATTTAGTGTAACGCTAAAAAGATTTAATATTGGAAGCCAGATCATTCTCAACTTGCGCAATATATGTCTTAAAGCAATCATTCATCATATGTTTCACTCTAGATCTTAACATGGAGAAGGTATCATAATAGCGGGGGTTACCGAATTGTTTGTATCGCTGATGATACCTATCTTTAACTCGAATAAGTTTTTAAGGCCTTGAGAGAACCAGAAAGGGTATTTAGCACCTTTTGCCTTGATTTTAGGTGTGTGCTTTTCAAGTATAATGTAAAGCTTGTCGTGAAAAAGATGAACGAAATCATCACAAACAAGAGATGAAGCATGACTTTCCCAATCAATAAGACGAAGATCATTGTTACATTCAATAAAGTTAGCTTTACGGAAACAAATTTTCTCAAATAAAGGATTTAATGGCAAGGGTTTAGATAAAGATGCCTTTAATCTAAGTTCTAAGGGGGGGTGATGTGCGTCTGGAGGAGTGATAGGTGTTGCAGGCATGATTGTATATAATTCACTATCTATAATAACCAGATCCAGTAACCTATTATTTGAATTAAGTATATTATTTTGACGTGCAGGTGTGTTATGTATTAGGTTATAAATGGCCTTAGATTTATCACAGGTAAAGTTTAATGGGCAGCCTGACTCCTCTTACTAAGTAATATCTCTTAAATTGAAATCGCCTACAATGCACGTCATATGGTTGCTTTGAGTGGTATTTAAAATATTAACGCAAGTATCTGCAAACTTATCACTGCCACTGTATTAAATATACTTCCCGTTTTCTGGTCCCAGTAACACAAGTTCTTCAAGTACTTAGCACGGGCCAGATTGGCGTGGTGTGAAGTGTCCGTAGATATTATTATATCATTAACCAATTTAAAGTCAACCTTGTTTCTAGGTCTTAAGTCATGTTCCTGGTTAACATATCTGGGTGTGGTGATGTGTGTTGGTGGGGAATTTATGAGGAAGTCAGCCATGTTCACTGCTAAGACCAATTTCAATCATCATGTGAGTTTCATTTTATCTGTAACATAAAATATAACTTTAGTATGAGAGTCTGTTTATTGCTAGGTATAAACGATGATAATAATGAAAATTGCATTAATAGACACCAAAACAATGAAGCCTTCTTATTAGATTAGATCTTTCTAATTAGAATTTCTAGTTGTGACTAATATTAAGACAAGTCATATGAGAACTCCCGAGGTCACTTACAGGTGCAAACAGTAAAGAGACCAGACCACCAGCTGGTGACGGGTGGTGTGTACGCCCTGTGCAGGCATCCCAGTTATGTGGGCTGGTTCTACTGGTCTATTGGAACGCAAGTAAGTAAACATGAATCATTATTATTTATGAAATCAACCAGGCAACAAGCAGCCGGATCGCCACACCACATATTTTTGTGATTTGGCTGCTTTGTTTCTTGAAATGATTGTAGTAGTGCAGGTAAGGAAAACGACAATTGAATTTTCCATACCAGTTATTCACTTGACATTTAAATATTTATATATGCGTTCAGTTTACCTGTTTAGTATTTTTATCAATTTTATGTATTTTTAAAAGCATTATTAAAAAAAAATAGCTTTCTGCACACCTTCATCCACATAAACTTTAACTGTACCAAATATCATATTCTTCTTCGCACAATGCTCGTTAAACTGTACTCAATGTTTTTGTTTCACACATTAATATAAATATAATATTATAGATAATATTTGTTGCAGGTGTTATTAATAAACCCACTATGCATAGTGATATATGCACTCGTGTCATGGTCCTTCTTCCGAGAGAGGATTGTAGCAGAGGAGATGTTCCTAATCTCGTTTTTTGGAGACAAGTATTACGAGTACATGGACAAAGTTGGCACTGGTCTGCCGTTTATCAAAGGTTACGAACCCGAGGCTGATGTCAGCATGTGATGTTTGTAAGACTGGTTTTTGTGACCATAGATTATAGAAAAAAGAATAGACCTTGTCTATCTATGATTTGCTGGAATAAGAAGCAAACCTTTGGAAGCTGTAAAAGAAATTTCATTCTGGATACTTATGATATTTTATCTTTAGAATTCAGAATAAATTTTTTTAATGAAAAAGTACCTTTTGAACTGCATCATATTTCTGTATAGATATTAGACATTGTTCTATACATTATTGTATAATTGTTTATAGTTTGATATAAAAACCGTAAAGAAAACCCTAGCTTGTACCTCATAATAATACAAAGTAAAACATAAAAAATATTATGAAACAAAACTTTACCAACTCTCTGTTATGAATTATTGTATGATAAAAATAATAATAAATATATTATTACGTTAATTCTTTTGCCAAATTATTGTACATAATACAAGGAAGCACATTATACTTATAACAAAACCATAATGTAAATAGTTATATTTACATTTTAACCTTTATATAGGTTCTTACCTAACTTAACTTCTAAAAAAATACTAGTTGTAGCTGCATTAAGTTGTGCTCAAAATTAACACTGACATATTATTTGAGTGGGTTAATGAATGTGTTTATGTATTATTGTATCATAAGATGCTTTACTAAACTAGTCAATAATTTATAAACAACCTGAATAACATTTACTAATTCAATTAATCAAAGAGCATTTTATTAAATAGTGTCAAATCTTAATAAGCAGTATAATTTTATAAAGGCAGAAAAAACTCGAACTGTGAAATAATGTTTGCGTTTGCAAAAGTAACACTATATAAACTAAGTTTAACTTAACTGACCAATGAGGTCCGTTTACACTTTACCGATTCCATAACTCTTAATTGCCACAGCTACTGGTAGATGTCGCTGCCAAAGAAATAAATTAAAAAACTTTACATAAAATAATTATTAGTTAAAATAGATTAAACCTCTATCTCACTTCCAATTTCCAAAGTAACAAATGTTTTTCATAAAACTAGTTACATTGCTGAATGAGGATCAATCACTTAGTAGCAAATCTTATGTTTACTAAGTACATCTCATGTGTATTAACTTACTGAGCATTTTATTTTTTAAGTTATTAAAATCCGTCAAGAAATGGTGGCTTTATTAAAGTTTTTCTGAACGGCTAGTTTGAAACGCGTGGTTCCGCTGAATTGGTTACGATGACGTCATCTGTCGGGATCAGTGCGACAACGGCTTTTTTGTACTCGTATTTCATAGGTAATACATAAGTATTAATTCTTCGATTCTTGACGCTTGTGCCTCCCGTGCCTTGTTTTTGTTTACGTTAAATATTTTAGTTGTCTTTAGACCGTTTAGAGAGGAGGCGACGACGACAGATGACGTCACAGCGACTCGCTTCAAATTTTTTTAACAGTATTTACTGGTTTTTGTCGCTATAAGTCTGCATACCCCACAAAATAACACGACTAATCCTCATTATAGCAAAACGAAATACTTAGTCCTCGAATTCGAAAAAAAAATTATCTAGTGGGCACTACTCACTAGATGGATCTTTTTGGATTCTGCGCCAGATAAACTTAGTTTAGATAGAGTTTATGTAAAATCTTCATAAATCGGGTATAAGTCCTGTGGTGTTGGAGGCGAGGGCGGCGATTATCACCGTCAGGTGATCTGCCGCTGTATCATCAGCCTTTATTGCGTGTTATTTGTGCTAGATGTATTTTTTTGTATCAAACATTTTGACTCATGTTCTAATAAACGATTCCTAAAAACTAAACAATGAATTTTATTACTTGAATTCAATCTGTTGTAGTACAATAATGTATAATTCATGGCGTATGTTTATGAATATAATTAAAATCCCAATAAGGAGGTCGAATCATTTATAATTTACTAAGGTATAAATGTTTTGACCTCCTGACCAAGAATCCCAGAACACGTTCAAAATCTTTCCATTAATAAATTTAAAAAGTAGTTAAAGAACGTTTGTGTGCTATAGTTTATTACAGCGTCAATGATTTTATTCACTAGGGGAATAGGATGGCCACCTGCACGGCAGCTTCTATGTACTATATGTATCTGACTTTTGTTATTATTATATAGACTAAGTTTACATAACATTGTAAAAATACATATTTTTTCAAAGAACAATTTTCCATCTTTTTGCTAAAAGATGGCCCCGTGCGAGTTTCTTACGCCGGTTCTTCTCGCCGGGTTGGTTCCTGAACCGGCGGTAGGCATCACGTAGGGACAATTCCACAAGCGTTGCTTTGTAACCTGTATGAAAACAAAACTTTTTTTGAATAAAGAAAAACACATGAAAATTATTATTACTCGCTATAATAGTAACTTGAAAATCAACGGTATGTCTCGTGTACAGTGTACTCGAGTCCAGTAATTTAATACGTATCTATGTATATCAATGTCTCCCAAGTCCAGTGGTAAGAACGGCGTTTGAGGTTCAATCCCCAACCCTGCGGCAATGTCGCAATACAAACAGAACAAAGGAAAGCAATTACCTAAATTAAAGTGTAAAAAATACTTTGAAAATCTTATAGGTTAAAAATACAACCAATTTGAATAGTAACAAGACTAATACTAGTTGGTTGTATGACTTCTGCGCTATTTTTATTTCGCAAGAGTACTTCACGTACAGTGTAGAGTTTCCACTATCCGCCGCGAGATGGCATTGAGACGAACTATGTAATTTGTACGTAATTTTAAACTGGTTTTGACTTCGCTTTCAGGGTACAGGGCGTGGCGCTGGATTTATTTTAGGGTAATTGAATTGAACAATTGACACCATATGGACATCTGGGAAGAGTCTTGCCAATGCCACGTGTAGAAAATGAACATTTTTATTTTATTTCCAAAACTTAACAGGCTCTTTTCGGAAAGTCAACAGAAAAAGCTACCACCGGTTCAACCCTAACCCGCCGAGAACAAGAACAACAACCGTAAGAAACTCGCAGTGAAAGTGTATGTGAAATAAAGTGAGTACCTATGTTATTAAAACATGTATTTATCAACAACGTCATACGGTCCACGAAAGTGAACTTTTTATGCAAATCTTCCTGTTGATACGCGATATTCGGTTAGTATTCAGTTATTATTTAACCATTTGAGGTAACTATAATCACTAGAAATTATTAGTTAAGTAAATGAACTGATGCAGTCGAAAATGATGCAACACAAGTATCATATAGCAGCTCAAAACGTGTCCACAAATATTTCTGTAATTTTGTCTAATAGCACCATTAAAGTACCTACTGAGTACTGTGTAGGTACTTACTATGTAATTTGCCACTAAACACTGCCTATGTAGGTATGTCAAAGACATTTGGTGATTTGTCACCAAGAATCATCAAAAATCTACGATAATATAGCGCTACATAATAATAATAGCTCCCCGATTTCGGTGACGGTGGCCGCTTTCATTGAAACCAGACCAGCTACGTAGGAGTTATTTTTGTAAAGCCCAAGTGTGTGCGTAATACACAAGAACGCTCTCTCTTCCTTTACTCTCGTAACACAGTGAACGGATGACCGATACGACTGACGATAGATGATGCGGGACTATTTACATGCCCATCCGACGCGTGGATCATGAAAAGCGGGGATCGAACCCACGACCTCCATAGTCGAGAGCTAAGCTCTAAATTATTAGACCATGGTCCATGGATGCGTCAAATCGTCAGGTGCTACATAGTTTAATATAAGTATATATACATAAACCTACACTAAAGTACCATCACAATCTGCGCAGAAACTTAAAAAGTAACAAATGGAAGCGCTTTTTGCTGGTATATTTGTACAAACATTTACAGAAAACTTACTGTTGCGGCCCTATTGCCTAAATCGCATTCGGTTTCAAGTGCTGACTACTGTGACGTCACGTCTGACGTCGCGGAGTGAAATTGCGGTGATGCCCGATGAAAGTCGCTGCAGACGGGCGACGGCCAAGTTCGCGCCAGTGTGTGTCGCGCCATGGGACAGACATGTCGCTCCGCCGCGTGCTGAGTGCGGTGCGCGGCGCGCGCGCGGCGCTCGCGCGGGGGACCCTAGCAGCGGTCCTCAAGTCTCTTCTATCCCTGGTCATTATCTGCTGCCTCGCCGTCTCCTCCCCCCAGTCTGCGTCAGCCAAGCCCTTCACTCTGAGCTTCCCGAGCTGGTCGCTGGCGGGGCTGGTGGGGCGCGAGGCAGGGCGGAGGCCGGGGGTGAAGCCCTACACGGGGCGGCGCGTAGGCAACGACACGCTGCGGATGATCTACCACCACGACCAGACGGTGGCCGTGGTGGAGCTGGGCGAGGACAAGCTGCTGCTCAACTGCGAGCTCATCGAGACCAAGTGAGTACTGTCCTTATGCGGGAGATGAGCGATTACCCAATGTGTGGAGTGCAGATGCAAATCACGGTCTAGGACTCTAATGTTCGAAAGTCGAACTAAACAATTCAATAATCATCATCATCAGCCTATTGCCGTCGACTGCTGAACGTAGGCCTCGCCCAATTCAACCTAGAGTATCATAACTAACTATGAAACTTAATTTCACAACAACGAATAAATTTTTGTAACGAATAAAAAAAGAAAAACCACTTCAAGAACATTTTCAAGAGTTTTCCAATTTCCAACCGGATAAGCAATATTAGTCCACGATATTTCTTGCGTGGACTTGTGCAGTGTACTTTTCCATTAAAAAAGGGTATTTAGTCTTGACAGACGGACTGACAACAAAGTGATCTTGCAAGGATTCAATTTGTTCGTTTTGTAGCAAGGAAACCTAAAAAGTTACTCATTATTGTTTTAAGCTTATTTTAAAAATTATTTTTCACTTTTTGGTTCGATGCGCTTTAAAAGCGTGTTTTTTAGTTTTTTTAAACTATACTTATTTCATCTCTTCACAACTCTCCGAGATACGAGGGGATCACACTTTTTCCTGAAATCGGAGCCTACACTGGAGCGAACGAAAAAACATTACCAATGTAAAAATGTTAAATCACGGCAAATAATAATTAGTTTGTCGCGATTCTCCGACTTCCATAACATATTCCTAGAATTTTGAATGCTTACTTTGAACCCAACCGTAGAACTTCCTGCGACCAATTAAGTATTTTTGGGAAAAAACCATCGATATACCTACATAATATTTCTATGATCGATATATACATATTGTGAAATCTTTCGAAGGTCACCAAAATAATGCAAACAGCAAAGATATTATTTCCTCAATTTACTTCGCGTCGTAACCAAAAGCACAGATTAGTAAATAGTTACTCCGTAACCGCCCTTTACCAAGTATTTAGTAATAGGTATTAAATGTAGTGCCTTTACTAAAGGGGTTTTCAATAGGGACGCTCGAACTTTGACATAGGCCACAGCGGCTACCTTGATAAAGTTAGAGCTGTAAAACTGTGTATGAATTTACATAATATTATATATTAGCTAATGGCCGCGGCTCCGCCCACGTAAATATACAATCGGGTATCCCGCGGGAATACTGTAATTTTCCGGGATAAAAAGTAGCCTATGTTTTAACCTTTTTTTACTACTACCATACCAAATTTCATCAAAATCCGTTCAGTAGTTTTTGCGTGATGAGTAACAAACATCCATCCATCCTTACAAACTTTCACATTTATAATATTAGTAGGATTTAGTCATGACAATTTATAACGTGTAGATAACATCATCTCCCGCGGTGGCGACATCAACTGGGGCCTTACGATTTCGATTTACGAGTCTGGGGCCTTACTCCCGAAACTGGTAAGATTTCGATTCACGATTCTATGATCCGATGTCGATTTTGATTCGGTTTCGATCCTGATGCGTACTCCGAACAAAATTGAAATCGAGATCGCGTTGAGATCGTGTCTTATCAGCATCGTTAGCTGTATTCGGTTGCTGACGGACGTCCACAGTGTAAACAAGTTACAGCTGAGTAGCGTAGTCTATGGCTAAGATTGATAAAAATATGTAAAAATTATATATTTTTCACTTTAAATGACATTTTGTGTATGTTCATTCAAATGAATCAGCCTTAATCTCATGCAATGGTAGGTATTTAAACGTTATTTTTCTAAAATAAAACTGTGACAGTAAGTTTTAGTTTCGAAATTCCTGTTTATAATCTTTGACATTCTGTCAAATGTCATAGTAATTTTTTGTTAGCAAAACTCAAGTGTTGTGCACAAAACACATTCAATAACAACAATAACCGCTCATAAATAGGTAATTGGTAGTATTGTAAAAATATAATATAGTAATATAATAATAATATATATGGACCTTCACACCACGTCAATCTAGCCCCGTGATAAGTATCCGAAGAACTTGTGTTACAGGTACCAGAAAACGGGAAGTATATTTAATATTTTATACTATACATATATTTGAGATTTTTACTATATTTTAAACATATTTAATACACATCCATGACCCAGGAACACAGAAAAACTTTTTATTCCTTCAGCGGGATTCGAACCCGCGACCCCCGACAGAGGTCGTCATAAGGTAGTTAATTGTTAATTTTGGTGAAAACATAAGTGGTATATTTAATGTAAATGATATAATATTAAATTCGTGTTTAGTTTTTACATTAGGAAACCCGAACATAGTATTGTTAGTATGCTCGGGCTTACTAAATGTAAAAACTCTATGTCTATGTCTAAACTACACACACCGGCATATTTAGCGGAACATAAAATAAAGGTTTGATATCAGTATCATATAAGGTTGCTGGCTGGTTTATACGTCATTTAATTTAAAAAGAAATATTTTCAAATTAAGACAACAACTGAACATCACATTTTATGCAATTGTTTTAATTTTATTCAAATACACCTTATCTGGAGCGAACTTCGAGTATTTCTTCCTTCTGAGTTTGATTTAAAATTTCATTGAAATACTGTTTTTTGTTAGTTTTTTTAATCGCGCATCTTTTTGGAGTTGAGGACTGAATTATGCCTGACTTACCCCCATGCCAGGGCACTCGAAATGCGAAGAAATGGTCAAACCTAAAGAGTGATATCCAGAGATCTTCGTCGACCAGTTTCAACGATCAACGATTCAACGGTTCAGAGAGACCGGTACTTATGTGAGAAGAGCAGGACAAGGCAGAAAAAGGCGCACTTCGAGTAGGGATGATCGTTTCATTCGGCTTCGTGTACGTAGGAAGCCCCGTTTGACGGCCGTCCAAGCTCGACATGAGCAGTGCGGGGTGTAACCGTAAGTGAGCGTACGGTACGAAGAAGGTACGAAGAAGCTGGCTTGGGTTCATTTGTGCTCGCAAAGGCTCCAAGGCTCGAGGTAAATCATCGTAGAAACAGGTTAATTTTTGCTCAGGAACATCGACTTTGGAACGCGGACCAATGAAGTAAGGTATTGTTTAGTTATGAGTGCAGAATTCTCTTAAATCAAATTGACGGTAGTAAAGAATATACAGACGCAAAGGAGAACGATACATTCAGACAAATTTTGAAACTACAGTTGCATACGGTGATGGATCAATAATGGTTTGGGCGGGCATTTGTTTGGGAGCTCGCACAGACTCGGTAGTGATTGACAGAGGGAGTCTGACTGCAGACCGCTATATCAGAGAAGTTTTAGAAGAAAATGTCGTACCATTTGCCCCATATATCGGTGACGATTTTGTTTTTATACAGGATAATGCTCGGCCGCATGCCGCTCGGGTAACTTAAGCTTATCTTAATGATATGAATATCACTGTTATGGAGTGGCCGACGAGATCACCGGATATGAACCCAATAGAGCACGTTTGGGACTTGCTGAAAAGAAAGTTAAGTCCAGAATTCCAGCTCCTGCCAACGTGGGTGAACTGCGAATCGCCGTAGTTGAGGAATGGCGGAGACTATCCCAGGAGACCATCGATAACATCATTCTCAGTATGCCTAGACGATTAGAAACTTTAATAAGAGCACGTGGAGGAAATACGCGATATTAATAACCATTTTTCTAATTTAATTAATTGTTATTTTAATATTAATTTTCACTTTACCCGGTTACATGAAAAGTTCAAAAATGTACAATTTTTCACTAATAACCTTTACTCGCAAAATCTGTTCATAATGTGAACTCATTTTAAGTAAAACAAATGAAACTTTAAATAACAAAAGAAGCGTAGTAAGTAGATTTTAAAATAAAACCATATTTTTTTAATTATGGATTTTTTTTTTGTGTTCCGCTAAATATTCCGGTGTGTTTATGTCAACATACAACTTTTTATTCACTTTGTATATTCAAAGACAGATTGAGACAAACGAAGTCTTCTTTATAAAATTCTTCTTTATGAAATATGATACGTTAATATAGATCATATTATGTAGACTTCATTTGTCTCAGTCCCTGTCTTAAGTGAGAATATAATACATGAATTAGCGGCCAAATGTGTAAACAAATGCGTAAAGGGTTTTAAATAACTTTACACAGAACGCTGATATAATTTCAGTGAGTCGGTTTCTTCATATGTGTAGTTAAATCTGCGACTCATATGTCAAATAAATCATTTTTAAGGCATAATTGCATCGAAATTCCTCACAATCCATATATCAATAATATTAAATAATGCTGCAATACTACAGTAAAAATCACGTAATTTAGTTCAAATACACTAAAAGAAGCAAACTCGATACTGTAAATGAGACCTCTTTAGCTATCATGTAATTTGACGATTGTTTTCGATCCTGCCATTCGATTCTCAGTCGATTGATTTCGTCGGGAGTACCAAAAGTTACGATCTAACGAACTTCTCGATCCAGGTTAGTTACAAATTGAGCCACCGCACGATCGTGCGCTAGTGTATGTGTCGGGAGTATCAAAAGCTATTGAGATCGAACTGATTCGATTCTCGATCGTAAGTAAGGGGGCTGGTCACCGAAATCTAACAGGGCTTCGCGTGACCAGTTGATGCCACCATTACTTTCTGTGGACCCATCACCTATGTGAAACCTCAAGTCTACGCAGAGAAACCACAGTCGTTAATTGATGCCTTAAAAACCAACATAACTCGAGTTCCTCGTGAAATTGAGCCCTATTTATGCGAAAGTGTCGTCTAAAATTGCTCTACAGCGAAGTTGCGGCTTCCATTTGGCTAAAATTATTTTCCTTCGTATATTATATTGAATATCCTTTACAATATTAGTATAATTATAAGTATATTTCACTTCAACAGGCAACAGCTAGTTTTATTTCATTTCAAAGTTCGAGCGCTCCTAATGAAACAACCTTTACTGGCACTCTAGTGTCATGGTCAGTAACATCGCGTGACCAGCCAGCATCAGTAAAATAACACGAGACAAAACAACGCAATCGTTGCTCATTAACATAATCAACAAACATTACAATTTACAGTCACCAATCACTAGACTTACTAGTTACTTTAACTCGATACGATCATTTGTTTTAACGGTCTTTCTATCAACAAGCTGTAGGCTAGCGTGGATTACATCCTAAGCCTCCTCAGTCCTCACATTAAGGAAAAAGCGAACATTGGAGACATTATGGTGATGTAGGGATGCTAGATGTCCCGCATTTCCTGGGACGCCCCGTATTTTAGGAATTATTTAAAACGTCCAGCCGCGCCGCGCCCGGGACAAACGCTGTCCTGTAAATCGAGCAATCTAGGCTAAAAAAAAAGTACTAAGTATTCACTCACGCACACAATACTCGCAAAATAGCATACGCATAAATATGAGCTCGGGGTTAGGGCGCCCTAAAACTAATAAAAATATTATGCTTAAACTTGTTCAACCATCAGAAAAATATCAAAAATTTGTCACTAATTAATTTTGCTTTCTTTGTCCCGCGTAAAAAACTGAAATCCCGTATTTTTTGGCCTATATTGGCCTATATATAAACGTTTGTCCCTTATAGGCTGAAAAAAATCTAGCAATCCTAGTGATGGTGAATAATTATTTGCTAACGCCTGTGGACAACCACCCTGCTCTCAAAGAGCGAGCGTCAAAAGTTTAATATACCATATAATAAAAACTATAAGAGAGTCAAGTTGCATGACGACAGACAAACTTGAAACATACGAGCAGTTCGCAAGTGTATAATAAGGTCCATTGTATAGCAATGACAATTCGCGGAAGGCGGTCAGTGGTCACATCGAAAACATTTCGCTCTTGCAAACGTAAAGATGGTGTGTTGTTTCTTCAAAGTATGTTCTTTCCTATATCTCTCAGACTTCAGATCCAATTCATAAAATTCCAATACCTATAATGTCACCAATTTATATGACACTTATTAGTTATTTTCCGTATGGTGCAATAAATAAACACATTAATTTTGTCAAATTTAATGTTTTTATTGTGCTTACAAGAATAAATTGCTCAATTGTTTTAGCATAGTAGGTATTTATTGTTACAAGCTCGTCAAAGCACCGTTTAACTTCAAACTCTACTAATACTCTCTCGTCTGTACTTTAATCTCATATTACATACGTTAGATCCTGTTGTACAATCTACTGAAAGGAGTCAGATGTCATATTTGCATGTCTCTACACTGTCGCGGTCGGTATATATAAGGTTCGGTAAAATCAATTGCGGATATTTTGGGCATATGATCTACTGCTTATGTATAGACGTTTAGGCAGAAAAATAACTGTTGTATGTACTCGAAAAAAATAATCTTCCATTATATGGGCCAGTTTGCGTTGAGCGCAGCTTCACCCATACATGAGATGATTTTTTTACTTTGAGTATGACAATATTTTCAGTAGATCATATACCCAAAATATCCGTAGTTGATTTTACCAAACCTTATATTATAGTAAGCAGCAACAAAACTACAAAATTTCCAGCTCTGGATGAAGCAGACACTTATTAGAAGATTGAGAAACATTTCTAGTAATTACACAGCTAAGTGCTAAACAGATTAAAATCTCTGAGTAATATTCTATGATTCTATCGGCCGAATACTGAAACGCTAATCAAAATTCAGAGCCCTCCTATTCGAAGGCTGTCGCTGTCTCTGCTGCCGAAATGACAAGGACAGCGATGTGACTGGAGCGTCACTGAATTTAACTATCGTTTCAGTATTCAGTCGTAAATATTTCAATTATCTAAATAGGCTACTTGACCTTGTTTTTATTTATGTCCTAAACGCATCATAATTGTTTCATTACAGAAAAAAAATACATTATTTTGAATGCTAAAATCCTAAAAAAAAAAAATAATTAAAAATAAACTTTTTAATAACCGCCGAAAACACTATTCGCCATGTTGGTTGATGGATTATCTGTGCTGTGACGTTATACTAGTATTATTTGTAATCTGTGCTATAGTCCGTAGTAGTAAAATGGCGGTGTTACGTTCCGTTGGACGTTTTGACATAAATAACTTTTTAAGATGTTATGAACTATTTATTTACAGAAACGTTCCGTTTCACTTCTACATATTATGTGTTTAGTGTGTTTGTGTCGTCACCCTTGCCGGAAGTTATTTCAAGGTGTTTTCATCAGTAGACATTAATAAACGAAAATACATAGTTTTAAATCAACTTTATTTATCAATCATGAGTTTTTAATTTATGATATCGCTAGAATACGATTTCCTAAGCCAAGTAGCTACTAAAGGAAATACTCCTTCATTGTATGAAACAAAATATGTGTCGAGTAGCCTATTGCAGATCTCACAATATACAATCTTTACATAGGTACTACATAGAGTTCGCAATGTTGCAGTGGCGGGCGTAAAGCTCAGAAAACATCTCGCTTGTGACCTATATTCTAAAGCTGTATACATATGCATAGCCTCTACACATTCCACGTGAAAATAATTGTGCCGTGCAGCTCTACCCTGCTTGCTTTTGAAAAGCTACATTAGAGTAAACATCATCATCGGTCATCGAACGTCCTCGATTATGGAGCTCGCGTGTCTCCTTTATGTAAGGAGGAAAATAGTTGGCATACTGTGTTATCAAATTCAATCTAAATATAAACAAAAAGATGAGATTCGACCAAATTAATGTGACTTTTCATTACTTTAATGCACGGTAAATCCTACTTCTATTATAAATGTGTAAGTTTGTGAGGACGGATGGGTGGATGAATGTTTGTTACTCTTTCACGCAAAAATTTATGAGGACGATGATCACGCAAAGATGAAATTTTGGTATGGTAGTAGTTTGAGCTCTGAATAATTAACTCATAGGCTATTTTTTATTTGGAAATACATACATACATATTACATAGGTACATAGACTGCCAAAGTCACTACCCTTCCCTTTGGCTTCGCCGTATTCGGGTAAAACGTGTTCCGCGGGATACTGTATTTACGCGGGCGGAGCCGTGCCAAAAGCTACCTACTAACTACGTAATAACTTAATAAGTGACATTTTATTTGGTGCCAATTCGTTTTTTGTTATACTTATTTGACACGTTAAAATTGAATTCGATCTGAATATAGTCCAAACGGCAGTGTTGTAACTAAACATGATGTTGCAAAATAGACGGATCACTAAACCGTCATTTTAACCGACTTCCAATAAAGTAGGCGGTTACTCGTTCGGCTGTATATATGTATGTATAGATAACGACAACCCCGTTGTCTGTGGAGTGTGGACCGATTTTCAAAATTATTTTTTTGCTGTATAGGGTACAATCCCAATTTGATACCAAAGTGGTAACCTGATGATGGGATCCATGATCCATGAGGAATCGAAAGAACTCCTCGAAATTTATATGGACACATATATAGTGATTTTGACTTTTTCTGAAGATACCCAAGCATATGCTACCAAAAAGTAATATTTTGCACCAAGGTATACCTACCCTGGATCAAAAAGTACTGAACATAACTCCTCAGTCTTTAAAGATACACGTTTGGAAATTTTGGCGTTGTTTTAAGTACTGCAAGCATATGCCATTATGTAACTTACAGTAATCATCATCATTATCTTATATACAATACCTAATGGAAGCTTAGCGCGAATTCAATTATACATTCGAACGCTTCTTTTAAACTTACTTAAAATTGTTATTAAAAATATAATAAATATGACTAAAAAGGGAACTCTCTACTCAATCTTCATAATTTTGAAGTTGGAACCAGCCAACTGAACGTGAGTTCTGTAAAATATTGTTTTATCGGGATATTGTTTGGGCTGGTACCGACCTCAAAATAATGAAGATTAAGTAGAGAAATAGTTAAAATTCTAGCCGAATTTAAAAGGGGAATTATTTATTAAATAAGATTTATTTCATACTTTTTTGGGCATTTTTACTTTAGAAGTCGGTTTAATTTTTTTTAATTGTTCAATAACGATGGATCTTTAGTTCTATGAAATTTTACCTAAAATCAATTTTTCATAGCAGTCAAAAAGGTTTGAGGAATACAATTACGCGAACGTGCGTTTCGTGTTTTGATCCGTCATTTTCATCTTAATAAATCATAAAGTTATTTTCCACTGAAGATTAAGTTAAATGTTAAATGTCTAACTGTAGCATTAATACAAATTAACATCTTTACAATATTCAAAGATTTCTCCTTGAATTACGTATTACATACTAGTTTTTATTATAATCATGTTAAAGCACCCGCACATTTAATTTAATGATTACATTATTATGAAACACAAGATGCTGCCCGCCACTTTGTACGCGCAAAAAGGAATAACACGAGAACCGTACATTTTGCTACAATAAAAAGTATTCTATGTGTTAATCCGGAGTCTAAACTACTACTACACCAAATTTCGACAAAATCCGTCCTGTAGTTACTGCGTGAAAGAGTAACAAACATCTACACATACATACATTCAAACTATCGCGTTTATAATATTAGTCAGGAAGTATACATCGTTTAACGGACGATCTCAAACGTTACTTAATAATTAGAGAACCCTCAATCACAATTCAAATCAGTCACTCGCTATCCTGTGGGCCTCAAATGTTCCTGACATAACGATAACGTGACAGCGACGTCGTTTACGTTGCTGTCACGTTATCGTTATCGACGATATCGAATGAGAATTGTTTGAAAATCTGTCAAAATAATGACAACGCCCATACAATTTCATTCGTTATCGTTACGTTTACGCCGCCGTCGAATGTTTCTGCTAGGGCCGCTAGTCTTCCACTAGCTAATAGCTATATGACCTAGACTTGTTAAGTTGTTACCCAATCTATTCATTTATAACCACGTATCGTTAGCCGGTGAAGGACGCTCCTCTGAATTATTTATACGTACGTGTAGCAATATGTAGCCAATATGTGGGGTATAATAAATAAAGAAAAAAAGGAAAATTTCCCAAGCACAATGAGGCTGACCATGTTTTTTTCTATACATGCACTCTATGCACTCATGCATTCACTAGGTCACTTTAACCTAGAAAAAATACATGAACATTTGCATTTTTACTTTTTTTATACTCGCTAAATAAAAACTACATAGTATAACGTACGTAATCTAGACTTTACTGACAAGGAGATTTTAGTGCAATATTAGCATGTGTTAAAAAGTTCGAAAAAAAATGTATGGGATTTGACATATGGCATCGCAAGCGACATGGCACTTAGCGTCCATCTATTCATATTAAATCCATCCAATCCATACATTTTTGATTTCAAACTTCGCCGTCGAAAATATCGAATAAATCTTGACTAAAGACAAAAACTTCGAAATCAAAAATGTATGGGATTTGACATAAGGCATCGCAAGCGCCATGTCACTTAGCGATGCATTTTTTTTCGAACTTCGCCGTCGAAATTATCAAATGCATCTCGACTAAAGGCCCAGATTCGTCTAGTAAACGCAAGAGAGTCGAGTTGGTGTCCAAATGTGACATTGTTCTTGAAGTGGTGGCAAGTGTGTCACTTTCTGAAGATGCTATAAACAGTAGCGGCGTTATTGGGCTTAGTTTGGCGACCGCCCGGTGCGCCGGATAAAAAGCTCCCTCGCTCAAAAAACACTGAATACTAGTATCTATTACAATTATCCACCTTCGTCATTTTTATCTAATCTTTTCAGTGTGAAATCATTGTATTTGGGGGGGTAGAAATCGCCCAAGGCGCTGGTAATGCTTACACCGGCACTGTCTATAAAATCCATTTCTTCTTCCGAATCTAATCCCAGAGTGTTAAGAGGTAGATCTGAGAGATCATGTTACATATTATATCAAACGTGGGAGAGCCATGCTTCGGCACGGATAAGCTTGCTGTTCTGCAAAGCTGTGAACAAAAAAGAGCACGGATGTGGGTTTTGTTTTGCTGAGTATGTGCGGTTACCGGTTAAACCCAAGGGGGGTGGGAATTTTAAGGACCAGGAACGCAAGTGTGTAAAACCAGAGGAGTTACAACTTACAAGTGTGTATGCGATCCGTCTGCTCGTTTCTTGGTTCATTTCATAAAAAAATAAAATCACATTCTTCGTGAAAGAGCAATATCGCGTGTGTTTGGATCACAACATGGCAACACCGACGTGGTTCGTCACGCGACGTGCGCTGATCAGCTGGTCAATTGTTTCTGACGCCTTTCGCTTAGCTCCAGTCAACCATCATTTCTTTCACGTATGCATCAATCAATCAATGCATCTCTATTTGTTGAAAGTTCAATGAAACAAATAAAAATATACAGCCTTAATCCTGTTTGTATAATAATACGGCCATAACGCGTTCTCAACATTTTTGTAAAGCAAAACTCTACAGTCTTCGCATATACTTAATCTGAGCTTAACTCTAATCTCTATGCAGTTTCAAATATTTTCCTTACATTTTTGAAGTATATAAATACATAATTTTGAAGTAAGCTGGTGGTTTTTACCCAATTCTCGTACTTACACTTTCAATTTACTTTCATTGAATTTTAAATTAATCGACAGCATCGTGCATAGTAGTTTTCTAACTGCACGTTTAACATTCGTTCATCGTTTGACGTTTGACGTGACGTTGACGTTTATGAGAATACCATTTTGCTCATATTCTGCAACAGCAAAATTAACAAACACTTTCACGAGATCGAGACTGTGTCGAATCTTTTTATTGTTAGATTGAAATAGCAGAACCGACCTTCTGACATATTGCAATTCTGCGTTACCTTGAGAATTGAAGACATGACTCGCATACAGATCACTGAGAAATCAAGTAATGAGACTATTAATATGCTGTGGAGTCTGTGGACTGTGGTCAGCACTCAGCAGGGCTCGTGATTAGTAATCACGAGCCCTGCTACTACCTAAGGCTGGAACTATATGATCAGAAATCCGGCGGGTCCGGCAAAATTCAGAGCACGGAAAATAGAAGTCTGCGCTAATACAATAGAGCTGAAAATCGAACACACGAGTGTCAATTCAAATGTCAATGTCAAATCTGACAACTCGACACTCATGTGTTCGATTTTCAACTCTATTGTATTAGCGCAGAGTTCTATTATCAGTACCCTGAATTTTCCCGGCCTTACGGATTCCGGACAATATAATCGCAGCCTAATAGTGCTGATATCGTTTAACATCAACACTAAAAAGTCGTTGTAGTGTAAGGAAAACTAGCAACCCCGTAGGTTGGCAATCTTGGCAGATATGAAGCTCGTGAACTTCCATACCTGGCATATCTGAAACGTTATTTTGTACAATTCTCTTTGCGACGCGATTAAATTTGACAGTACCAACGCCAGCCTTGCGTTAAATCCTACTACTATAAGGCTGGGGCTATATGATCCGGAATTGTCATTTGACTTCACACTTGTGTGTTCGATTTTCAGCTCTATTGTTTTAGCGCAGAGTTCTATTTTCAATGCTCTGAATTTTCCCCGGCCCGCCGGATTCCGGATCATATACTCCCAGCCTAATAAATGTAAAAGTTTGTGAAGATGGATAGATGGATGGATGTATGTTGCTCTTTCATGCAAAAACTACTGGACAGATTTTGATGAAATTTCGTGTGGTAGTAGTTTAGGCTCTGGATTAAAACAGGCTTTTTATCCCCAAAAAGTACAGAGTTCCCGTGGGATACTTTATTTACGCGACCGGAGCCGTGTATAATAATATGAAAATATTCCATAGTTGTAAGCACACGAAGTCACAGGTCACAACAATGTATGTAATACCTACACCAGACACCTATAGGTATAGTTTGAACGGTAAGACGTAAGGTGCTGGAGTACAATTGGGCGATCAGCACCATTGTATGTGGTCATTGTTAGCGAATGAGCGCCCGGTCTCTCCGCCTAGAAATACTTTACGATCGAAAGGAAATTTCTAGAAAATCTACCGGGAGATACCGGATCAGTCGGATCCCATTATGGGTTCTCATTTTAATTTAGTACCTAAGTAAAATGTAAAAGTGTAAGGGCCTGAGGCTAGAGTCAAGATGCATTCGATAATTTCGACGCCGAAGTTCGAAAACAAAATGTATGGGATTTGACAAAAGGCATCGCAAGCGACATGTCACTTAGCGATGACTTATGTCACTTAACGATGACTTATGTCAAATCCCATACATTTTTTAAATTCTTATTATCGAATGCATCTCGACTAAAGGCCCTGTTTCACAATCGTCTAATAAGTGACGATATGAATAGCTTATCCGGAAATTTTTGAATATTAAAAGAACGGTACGAAAATATGTTAGTAAATCTACTTTAACTAACACAATGTTACGACTATATTGCACTTCTAGTGTTTCAGAAGCCATTTTTCACGTTTTCTACCACCACCGGAATACAATTAATAGAAAATAAAATAATATTTTGTACACATCTTGCAAACGTGTTAGTCTGAGCATACTTCAAATATTCACGAAGGGTTCCGTACAAAGAGGTATGTTTTTGATGTTGTATATTATTCTCACATTATCGGACGCGATAAGCGATATCGTAAAGCATAATGTGAAAATACTCTAATATTTCGCGATACGCAGAACTAATAATAGATAATCTCAGGAGGAACCAGGAGGTCGGAGTTCCTGATAAACCATCAGCAGCAGTTAATGTCATCATGGCCAAACTATTTACAACCTCCACATAATGTAACTAACCTTAACCTTGAAGAAACTGTAACGTGTAAATTGGTTAAGGAACGTATTGTAACTTGCAAGTCGACATAACTTTGCACACGGTAATTATAACATGAATAAATTGAACAAATAATAATATATTTGGCCTTTAGGGATGGTTGTTTATTGAATGCGAAGATGAAAGGACCTTGGCTTTTAATAAAGACAGTAGACATCCACGATATCTACAGAAAGTAAAGGTAGAGAATTGCTTGCAGTAAGTAATTGACCCAAAAAGTTATGCGTAGTCTGGTTTTTAGGGTTCCGTAATACATAAGGAACCCTTATAGTTTCGCTCTCTCCGTCCGTCTGTCTGTCTGTCTGTCCGCGCTTCTAGCTTCTGTAATTAGGAATATAAATTGATGAAATTTTGGTATAGTTATAACTAGATTGTGTATAGATCTCGGTTTTAGCATCATAAAATAATAATAATTTTATATTTTACGGGTGGCTCCCCATACATGTGAAGTGGGGATGAATAATATATTTTCATCCTACCCCATCGTGTGGGGTATCGTTGAATAGGTCTTTTAAAATAAAGGCAAGTTTTTCATACATGATTTTTTTCAAAGTCCACCATTTACGAGTAATCGGCCTCCAAAGTGGTTTATAAGTTGGTCCCCCCCCCCCTGGTATTTTAAAAATATGAGACTTAGAAACTTGCAATTTTTTTGCCATGCTGATAGATCATGCTAAAAACTCTTTAGGAAAATTATTTTGAACGAAATCGGACGGTACACATGCTCTTGGTAAGGTTTTTTTTTACATCAGCAAACTGGCCTGGATTTAGTGTATTGAAAGGCAAGGCAGGCAAGGTCTGCGGACTTAAAAACTGCAATGTTTTCATCTTGGGTAGATTTTTGTAAAGTCTAATTCAAAAATTACTTATATAAATAGGAAAGATTTGCTTGTTTGCATTGAATAGGCTCTGAAACTACAGGACCGCTTTAGGTGAAATTAGGCACAGATGTAGAGTAGATAGACCATGGGAAAGGAGATATATGCTACTTTTCATTGCGGCTAAATGTACGGTTCCTGCAGGATTTCCTTTTGCATGCACTAAGTCGCGGTTGACACGTAGTCAACTTAAAATTGTCCTTTAAAATCAAAGGTCTTCCCAGCTGATCGAATACTTACCAAACAAATAGATTTTCGCACGATATGTAAGGGAAAGTTCGAGAAGTCTACTCTTCGCTGAATCATATCGGCTCTAAAATCGTCTTCTAGAAGCGCGTAGAAGGCGGGAGGGCGCGGGCTGCGCGGGTCGCGGCCCGCGGCTCGCGCGTCACGCCCCAATCATTGAACAATTGCTGCGGAATCTGCGCAAACATCGCCTTATGCAACACGGACACAACTTATTATTAGTTCTTTGTGCATTACCTAAAGATGATACGAAAACGTATAAATGATAAGGAAGGGGTATGACGTACATTTGACAGAACAAATATTCATACAAGAAAAAGTCACGTCATCTTGATTTCACCATACCTCAAATGTCAGCCATCTTGATTTTCACCTTACCTCAAATGTCAAAATGGCCCCAAACAACCCCCAAAAGTGGGGACATTTAAGTGGGACTGGGGATTCTTTTTGTCACGACATGCCTCTCCTATAATAATATGTCGTACGTACGTCGGAAACGGAAAAGTGAACAAAAAAAAACATCGCCTTACGCAACACGGACACATCCAGATATTACGTACCACTTATTTGTGTACGGGACAGTGCTAGTAAAACAACTTTTGGCCTACCAAACTTTACGTATGCTCGATTCGATGATCGATCAAAAATTTTACCTTATTGTCAACAAAAAATGTATTCGACCACATTAATGCGCCATTGTAATTCTTATTGCACGGTAAATAAGCGACATTTAAATTGGTGGCATTACTTAGTGGTTGTTTATAAAAAACATTAAATTAGAACTGGACAGACATCTATCTGTATTTACATCAGAGCGGAATACGAGTATGCGATGTTTTTTTAATGTTAGGAAACATCTATTATATAATCCTCTAAGTTCTAACAGTCAACACATAAAAGTAGGTCAATCTCTCTTGAATGAAACCCGTTTTGATTCATAATTTTTACAACTCTATTTAAACTGATGTAAAGTTATTGACCATATTCTAAAATATTCATTTATTATAAGAAATAATCAGCGCCTATTTTTTCTCAATAACTTTCGCTTTTATATTTTCATTTAGTGTCACACATCATCATTAGGCATAATAAAAACAAGTAAATCGATCCCTAGAAATGTTTGCCTTTACGAATAGGTAGAACACGACGTAGAGTACGTATGGTAGAGAATATTTTAGAAAGTGGTCGGGCTGCAGAGCTAAGTAAAGAAAACTACGATTTTCGGGGTGTCAGGGCAAAATCTAATAACCAAGATTACGGCTTAAACCTCGAGATATATCGCGATTTAAAAAAACGCCATTTAGGACAGCTTTAATGAGAAATCATGATCGTGGTACATCCTCCTCTAACGAATCCACTTCTTGGGATCTCCCTTCAAACCGCTAGATTTTATTCATCTATATCAAGTCCAGAGATTAGGCCTAAAACTTTTTCACCAACATCCCTTTCGAGTGAGAGATTCGACAGCCGCGAGGCGCGAGCCGTCCGCGTCAGTTAGATATTGCGCAAAGCAGACGCGCAATAGGGGATGGGAGGGGATGCTGACGCGCCCAGCTATGTGCATTGTGCAACTCATAATTTGACGACTTAATTAAATTGCCGGAATGAAGATTAGTATGCTATTACAATTAATTGTTTAATCCTACGGCTAGAATTGACAAAATAACAGGGATAAGGGCAGAACTAGATGAAAGCAACCTAAGACGCGCAGACAAGCGAGTGTGGCCAAGGGACTGCTGCTTTTTTTTATCACAAAAAGAAGAGATAAAGACCTGGTAGATCATACTATATGAAATATGCAGATGTATTTGATTAAAAAAATAATAAGATAAGCGGTCGACCGACAATCAATAATTATAAATCGTGTAGCTGTTACTTGCTAGGTCCACATAAATACCGTGAACCGAGTACCGATTTATGCCAGCTACTTGCACACCACAACGATAAAACTGCACATTTCGGTCACAGTAGACGTATACAGTACTGCATCCTCATACTAGACCGCACGAATAGGCGCACGCACACATACTGTGACCGAACTGTTCAGTTGGTGTCTGTAGAATGTAGCGGGCATATTGTACGACTGGTCAATGGGGGACTTCCCCGCTGGCTGGCAGTGGGCTGATGATGCCGAGTGCTATCCTACGACTAGTTTTTAGAGACCATTCGATTTTCTTAGCTTTGGATGATGTTGACCTACATTATCGTCCTTACTTCACGTTGCATAACGCGTCCCGCGAAACTCTGACACGTGAGTCGTGAGGCGCGGGTCAACTGTCAGGGTTGCCGCTAACAACATCATGTGTCAGATAATAAATTGACATATGATGTTTGTTGGTAACCAAAACCAATCGCAAAAAATACAACAGCTGAAAACAAAACACTTCACGAAAATACCATTGTGTTTATTCAGAACCACTTCGAGTCCAAGGACTCCTGGTGTAGGGTGCAGCCGGAAGTAACTATGTACAGAAATCCTGTGGCAAAATATTACATACCTTCATTCTTTCACGTTAAAATGCGGTCGCGGAGGACGTAGAATTTCGTACATTTACTAATTGCTACTTTTTTAATGTTCTCCAATGATCCTACTTTTTAACCGACTTCCGCAAAAAGGTGGCAGTTATACGTTCGGCTGTATGTATATATATATGTATATATATATATATATATATATATATATATATATATATATATATATATATATATATATATATATATATATATATATATATATATATATATATATATATACATATATATATACTCCGCCGTCTGTGGACCGATTTTCAAAATTAGTGTTCAGGGCCCCACACTATTCTTTATGTATATAAATGAACTTCCAGAATTAAATATACCTAACATAGATATTATCTGCTATGCAGACGACTCTGTTATTCTCATTCACGACACTTCCTGGTCAAATTGTATAGTCGCTGCTGAAGCCTGCTTAGCCAAGATAGGTGGCTGGTTGGAGAGAAATCTACTAACTCTAAATACAGATAAAACTAAAATGATATTCTTTCACAAAACTGCGCATCTGCTCCGAACTTGAACCACCGTCTGAACTACAAATGGGTAATCAAAACACTGTAGCTAATCAAAACACAAATCGTCACTGCAAATGAATAGAAAATGTAAAATCAATCAAATATCTAGGGGTAATGTTAGACAAAAATCTAAAAATTTCAGACCACATTCACTTAGTCACCAAAAGAACCAGAAATCTAATTCATATTATGAAAATAAAAAATAAAAAAATAAAATAAAAATAAAAATGTTTATTTTCGGACAACTTATAGATCCATTAAAATTAAAAATAAAATAAAATAAAAATAAAATGTTAGTATAGTCTTATATCTAGTTGTGTTAGTACTCATATTTAACTAAAGACTTCGTAATATTAACTAAGTTGCCAACAATCGGGACAGCTCCCGCCATCGGCTATCTCCTTCAGAAGACCGTCACTGCTGCCTCTTATGCGATGTAGCAATGACGCGGCTTTTTTGCGTAAGATGGCGCTAAAGCTATCTACGTCAGCGTGAGCGAACATAGATGAGGCGCTGCAAAAACAGTCATTATTATACTGGACCCGCAAGGCGCTGTACGATTTTTGCGTGTACATGACCCACAGACTGCTCGAGTAAAATGAAGTGCAATATGCTTTAAAAAGCGTCACTTTAACTGCAATGGAGCATCGAGCAAACCTGCGTGCCAACATATTCGCTCTTACCGAAATCGCCCTGCGTTCCCTCTCCATGTCAACATCATCTTTTAAATCTTCAGTCACATAATGACCCAGATATTTAAATTGATTACCCCTTTTTAAAGGCTTATCATATAGATTTATTGGAGGTATGATATTTGGACACTTATTACCAGCTTTAAACACCATGTATTCACTCTTTGCGACATTATACACAAGTCCATGGATACCTGCATAAGATTCGCAGATTTTTAAAAGTTTTCTGAGCGCGCTTACCGAGGGGGCCAGCAGTACCATGTCATCTGCGTAACTTACATTATTCACACATACGTGGCCAATGTGACAACCAATATGTATGCTGCTGAGCTCCTCGATCAGCTCATTTACGTACAGGTTGAAGAGGTTTGGCGAGGTTAACCCCCCTGTCTCACCCCACACTCCATGAAGAGCCTAAAAAACATAGCTGCTAAAAGCCTATTAACTTCCGTATATACAGCTCTCTGCCAATAAATAATTTCATATTGCATACTTGCTTGGGGCGGAGCAGCTAAATCACTAATGTTTACCATTGAAAGAGCACAACGTTCAGTTTTAAAAGTGATGTTAAATAAGCCGTTTCGCTTCCCGACTGTTCAACTATACCATGATGCTAAAGTTATGAGTGTGAGGATACTTTTTATACTTAAAATAACCGCAAAGGTACACAAGATGGTTCTTAACTGCGAATCCTATGAGAACATGTGAACATGAGAACACGATGCACCAGCCTATTGCCAATACTTCCTTTATTAAAAGATTCCGTACTCACATAGGGCCTTTTATTTATAATAGAATCATAAAATCCCTGGACATAAAAAGATGCACAGTACCCAAAACCATAAAACTAGTCAAAAACCTCCTCACAGTTAGAATCCATACTTCCCAGATAACGTTTCGATTTCACCTGCCACCACCTGTGATGCCACCTGCATGGTTTTTGCCTAGCGTAGGAGCTCAGGATGTCATGAATATATGTAACTGTTGTTTTGTAAACTTAGACCAGTGTGGGTTAAGCGGATAACATTCATGTATTGTTTTACTCTTTCTCTTTTTTGTTTCTCACTTCTTTCTTCTCACGCCCCCACTTTGTGGAGGCTTCCTCAAGCTCCCCGATCCCAAGAATATTTCTAGGTCTCGGGACGCACTAGCTTTATTCTGAGAGATACCTGTTACTTTGCCATCATACCGTAAACTGTACTCAAGATGCAAACAAATGTAAATGTAAAACAAGCCTGCCTTTCACTTTTTTAAACTTGGACTAATTTGTGTGAATTGTGTCTTATGCCACCTGCGTGACAGGCTCTGCCTAGTGCACGGGCATAGCAAAAAAAAATCTCTGTATGTAATTTTTTTTGGAAATAAAAATCATTTCATTTCAGTGATTTTGCCTGTTACTGTAATAACACAAGCATAGGTATACTTTGGATTCAAAATCACTGAATAGAAAGAACTCCTCAGTCTTTAAAGAAACGCGTTTGGAAATTTCGGCATTGTTTAAAGAAATGCAAGCATATGCCACTATGTAACTTACAGTAATCATCATCATCTTATTTACAATACCTAGTGGAAGCTTGGAGCGTATTCAATGATATATTCGATCGTTTATTTTAAACGTTCTAAAAATGTATTAATAATAATTAAACAAATATCACTAAAAAGAGAAAAATTATAATTTTTTAACAAAAAAATCGGTTGTGTGTAAAGTCGGTTTACTGACGATACGAGGGCTGCACTAAAAGTATCGGGAATGCAATATTTCCACTGTTCCTGTCATATTAAAATCTTTTTAATTTAAAACTCCTTGGTTTTAAAAATCGAATACCGGTTATTTATTTAAAAAAAGATTCTCGGTCTTGTCACAAGGTCTTGTCAAACTTGTTTGGTCGTTGAGAAAATGGAATTGACTCGAGAAAATTCTAGAGCGATGATTTATTATGACTTTCGAAGTGGTTTAACACAAAAACAGTGTGTTGACCGGATGATTTCTGCATTTGGTGATGAAGCCCCATCCAAAACCACAATTTATCGCTGGTTTGCTGAATTTCAACGTGGACGTGTCAAGCTCAGTGATGATCCCCGTCAAGGTCGTACAAAAACTGCAGTCACCCAAGAAAACGTTGATGCTGTGCGTAAGCTGATTGAGGAAGATCGACATGTGACATACCGCGAAATTCAGGCAACTTTAGACATTGGCATGAGTCAAATACAAATAATCTTGCATGAACAATTAGGTGTAAAAAAGTTGTTTTCCCGATGGATACCGCATTTGCTCTGTGAAGAGCAAAAAGCGGCTCGCGTTACTTGGTGCGTCAGAACTCTCGAAGGATTCCACGCAGGATCCTCAAATACTGTATACAACATCGTATCAGGTGACGAATCCTGGATATACGCGTACGAACCCGAAACAAAAAACCAGTCACGAGTTTGGGTGTTCGAAAATAAGTTAAAGCCAACAAAAATTGTTCGTTCACGGAGTGTTGCAAAAAAAAATGGTGGCCACGTTTGACTCCAAAACCGGCCATGTTGCGACTATTCTCTTGAGGGACAAAGAACGGTTAATGCAGAATGGTATGCTAACATTTGTTTGCCACAGGTCGTTTCTGAACTCCGTAAAGAGAACTGCAACCGCCGCATCATCCTCCATCACGACAATGCAAGTTCTCACACCGCGCACAGAACAAAAGAGTTTTTAGAGCAAGAAATCATAGAATTATTAGACCATCCGCCGTACAGCCCCGACCTAAGCCCTAATGATTTCTATACTTTCCCTAAAATAAAGAATAAATTGCGTGGTCAGAGATTTTCATCACCTGAAGAAGCTGTGGACGCCTACAAAACAGCCATTTTGGAGACCCCAACTTCCGAATGGAATGGTTGCTTCAATGATTGGTTCCATCGTATGGAAAAATGTGTCAAATTTCGCGGAGAATACTTCGAAAAGCAATAAATACATTTTTAAATAGTAATGTTGTGTCACTTCCTTGATTCCCGAAATTTTCAGTGCCGCCCTCGTAGTTGAACGTGACAACGTCATAAGAAATGGAACGCCTCAGAGCGAGGTAACGCCGCATGAGTCATGTTTAGCGAGGTAACACCGGTAACGCCGCATGAGTCATGTTTTTTTGTGCGTGCAGCCGGCTCCATCGAATTATAAGACGTTGTCACGTCAAAATTAAACCAACTTCCAAAGTAAAAATACACAAAAAAGTAAGAAATAAATCTTATTTTCTAAGTAATTACCCTTTTAAATTCGGCAAAAATTTCAACTTAATTTTGAAGTCGGTACCAGCAAATTTGAACGTGAGTTCCATAAAATATTGTATGGTATCGTATATATACAACAGCTGAAATGACTACAAGTGGCCTTCGGCCTGACCGAGCATACCACCTCGCTCGGCCGGAGATCTCCCTTTGGGGCTTTTCACTATTCCCACAGTGGCATATTGTGCAATGGGCCACTTACACGCTACCTGGGTCTTTTTACCCTGTACCCTCTGGCCTTTATATAAAAATGTCTGCTTCTTTCTGTTCAGATCAACAAAAATCTTTATATCTTTATAAATAAAGTGGAAAAGTGTATAAAAAGTTGTGTGATATTATTATGAACATGAATTTCCACCAAGAGCCAACAGGACACTCAATCAGTTATACAAATTAACGTGACATTGTATTTCTTTATTGCACGGTATACGGTATATAAGTGATAATTAAATTTCTAGCATCACAACGAGCTGTTGTTTCTTTGTTAACGTTTTGATTTGCAATTCGGGCCTGAAATTGAAGGGAATATCGTCACTCGTCAGGGACAGCCCTACCGCGGGTGCTCGTACAATACGCTCGTCATCTCGTTTGTTGCGGAACGTGGAGGATCACGTGAGTGTCACGTGGTAACTAGGAGCTACAGACTACAGCTACACAAACAGACATACAGAAACCCCAATTCTCGTAATTAACTTACACTTTCATTTTACTTTTAATTAATTGTAATTTGTAAATGTATCGTCTTGATATCGTAAACTGAATTTTGGAGTTTGGACCAATCAAAACGGGTTTATCTTATAATAATAATATCTATGGACGCTTCACACCACGTCAGTGTGGTCCCGTGGTAAGTTCTCGAAGAACTTTTGTTACGGGTACCAGACAACGGAAATATATTTAATACTTTTTATACTACACATATATTTAAGGTTTTTG
Source organism: Phengaris alcon alcon (assembly GCA_037179445.1). Lineage (NCBI taxonomy): Eukaryota > Metazoa > Arthropoda > Insecta > Lepidoptera > Lycaenidae > Phengaris > Phengaris alcon. The sequence goes on along the minus strand of JAYRCH010000048.1, from coordinate 93,912 downwards.
TTATATTATACACATATTTAACACGTGGTACATCCATGACCCAGCAACACAGAAAAACTTTTTGTTCTTTCGGCGGGATTCGAACCCGCTTGAGCACCAACACGGTCGGTTTGACGTTTATGACAATACCACAGGGGCGTGCGCTCCATATAGGCAGAAATGCAGTGCTATACTTGTCATTCACAGATATTTTAATAAAACGTTCGTACGTTTTAGATCACTTTAATAATTAATTAATAGTAAATAAATTAATTTAAAAAATATAATAACTTAAAAACGCCTAGTATTTTATAAATAGCAACTCATCTCATGCCGGTGCGTGCTGCAGGACAAATCATCGCATGTATGTGTAATTTTCATACTTCGCAAACGCACACACCCATGAATATCGACATGATTATGTAGCGGAAAGTCCCGCGGCAAGCTATCCGATCGCTTCCGAAAACCGTCGAACTGGCTTGACGGAAATTATTCGTTGCCTATAATCCGAGTAAAAATAATAGACGGAAATCTAATAAATCACGTATGCACATTATGCATTTTTGTTTAGTAAGGTTTTATTTGTTTAAATAGAAGAAACGTTTTGTATTTCGCGGGGGCCATATTGCATATTTCATCTGATAAGCATTGTTTACAATTTAATCGCTCCAGTTTATTTATAGTTTTCTTAAAAGATTTTCCATTTTAACATTTGAAAGTGTGTACATTTAACAGTTTATTACTGAGTTTCTATAATAATTGTAGTGATTTGCTTTTACTAGTGCGTTTGTTGATTTTTTTTAAATGTTATTTGAATGTGAGGTTTGTGTTGAAAATGTGTGTTTATTAAAAATTAAAAATAACAAGTTCTCACAATTGTCATTCAGTGAAAAGATTCAAATTCTGTCTAAAGGTAGGTGTGTACCCGAGTTACAACAATTAAACCAGCAAAAAAATAATGTAACTCGAAAATTTCATGTTAAAAGTTATGAAACGTATAACTGGCTGTATGGTTGTGTACACGATTAAATTATATTGTTTTCCTTGCATATTATTTAGTAATTTACTTCGGGATATAGTAATCTCAACTAACCGGTACCTTGAATATGTGAAAATTGAAGCTGACTGACTGGTGAGTAGTTATAATATTTTAAAAAATGCTTATTATTTTACTTATTAGAATTTCTTCCGCCGCGACGATCGATCGCTGTTTTGTGTGCGTTGCCGTAGATGTACATGAATAGTAGTACATCTAAGACTTGCTCTGTTGGCATGGATTCGACTTAGAGATACGTCGCTTGGCTGTAGCTATGCTAAAAATCTATAAATGAAAAAGTTTTTGTGACTGAGTACTTCGCCGCATACCCAGTGTCATAATCCTGTGCACGCCACTGCTGAATACCATTTTGCAGTTTTAACATATCGGGACTGGATCGTAATTGTATTATTGCAGGATTTAATTAGCAGATTCGACCTTCAGATTACAGAGCAAATATATTTAGCCAATATTGAATAGTTTGCTAACATTTGAAGATTTTAAGAAAATATTAACCGATTATTATTAGTGACCGATTAGTTTAACTTGGCCTCCCTGTTGTATATTACATAAGGATAAGCAAAATAAATTACTGATATTTTGGGCATAATATGATCTACTTCATTATGTACAGACGTTTAGGCTGAAAAATAATTACAAAGATCGATACATCGATCATATGCGGTTTTACAGTACTTTAAAAGTTATTATATAAAAAATCGGTTGTCAGTAAAGTCGGTTTACTGACGATAGTTGAAAGTGACAACGTCATAAGAAATGGAACGCCTCAGAGCGAGGTAACGCCGCATGAGTCATATTTAGCGAGGTAACGCCGGTAACGCCGCCTAGTCATGTTTTTTCGTGCGTGCAGCCGGCTCCATCGAATTATAAGACGTTGTCACGTCAAAAATATATAATATTTTTAGGACTTGGGAATAAAAATTTATGAATCTCCGAATACCTATCAGAGAATTCATATGCAAAATACGTTCTTATCTGTGGTAATGATGGTTATAATATCATATAGTCTATGGATAGCATGCTGCTGTTGTGGCCCAATAGATAGATTTATTTTTAATTGAAGTATAAAGTTATTTACTTTTTCTATAGTTCAGCAGTTTAGTTATATGAAAAAAAAAATACTTTGGTGTGAAATAGATCCCTCTATAGTATTAATATTAAATTTATACATTCAAAAATAATAATTATGTTCTTGGTTTTCGTAACGTGAAAGCGACATCTATCAATTATCTGTTAGCATATTGCGTTTCTAAACAAACTAGTTATTAATTTCATTACGTAATTGACATCACAACTAATAGATGTCGCTTTGCCGCAAACTGCTACTGGGGATTTCCCCAGTAGCAGTTTATTAAACAATAGGTTAGGTTATATTTAATCAATTATCTTTTGTCCCCCGAGATTGATGTATAATATTATTGCTTTTTCTGTTCCTATGTTCAGAAAGCACAAATTACAATAAATTACTTTTTGTGGACACGTATTTCAATTACCAGACAGTAAATGTCTCCTTTCGAAAAAAATATAGACTAAATAATATTACATTGCGCTCTCTAAGGCGCTGAGGTTATTACCCTCACAGAAACAGATGATTTTAAGAGGGAGCAAAGATTTTGCCTAAATAACATCAATATAATCAGCTGTAAATGAGCTTAATTTTTTTTCTAATTTTTTATTACTTTCGGCCTAAACCTCTTATACGTACTTAACATAAGTCAAAATATCCGTTATTGATTTTCAACAACCCTATAATAAAATATGGAGGTTAATTTTGCTGCAGTAACTTTTTTAACTTTGCACACAGCTGCACAGTGCTCTCGGCAAAACACTTTCAGTTTCAATGCACTGCAAAACTGTACATCTCAGCTGTACATAATGTATGTCTGCAGTACTCCGCACTGTAATAGATGAACGGTGTTTAATTTTACTGGCGAAATTTTGTGGACTAAATTGTGGTGTGAAATTGGAATCGTTTAATGCATTTTATGTTCTTGTTAGGCAAACTTTTTTGTGACGCAAATACAACTGGTTAAAAATTCCACTGGTTACCAACATAACTTTTTAAAAGACTAGATGTATTCTCTGAACCTAGATTCCCAAAGGTTGTCGAACAGGGTGTAGGTATGTATGTTGAAAACATTGACATTCAACGGTATTCGAAAGTTAGTGGATACGAAGCAGGCATTTTTAAAACGTCAAGGTAGCCATTTTATTTTTAACCGACTTCCGAAATAGGAGGCGGTTTTACGTTGGACACATATAGTGATTTCGACTTTTTCTGAAGTAGTCTAAGCCTTGGTGCAAAATCTTACTTTTTGGTAGCATATACCCTGGATACAAAAGTACTGAACAGAACTCTCGAATCGTAATATATACATGTTTGGGGATTTCGGGGATGAATTTAAAAGAGGAATTATTTAGATAAGTTTTATTTTATACTTTTTGCGCATTTTTACATTGGAAGTCGGTTTTAAGTACTTTGGAAGACGGTTTTAATTTTTTATTTGCCAAATCACAAGGTTGTATTAATTACCAAGTAAAAAGCAGCCTTGGATAATCAAACTTGGCATTAGTTCAGATGTCTTAACGCCTTAGTCGTAACTCGTAAGACTAGATTCGGTAACGCACTGCCCGGTGCCGTAGTACCCTTGAGCCAGATTTGTTGTGCAAGCAGTCAACCAACTTGTCTTTATTATCTAAATAACTCGCGCCTAAAGGATATTTGTAATATACCAAATACCAAATAAAAAGTGTTCGGTTCAAGGTGGGATGTGGTGGGATCATATACAGGTGTCCGGTGGATCGTCAATCCGTAAAAAGAGATGTCCGGGTCTAGGTCCGGGTCCGGTGAAGACTTATTATTTGAACCCACCCATTGTATGACCGACATTGCACCGTCTTTTTGAGATAATCGACATTTTGTATTTTTGTTCAAAAGTGAGTAACGGGCTGTTTGGATCAATATATGTATTTTCAATCGTGAAAATTTTAATTACCTCGTAATAACATAAGTATAATTAACTAAAGCGCAATTTAAACCTAAAAAATATTGATCTTTTATTTACTTAACTAAAAAAAACTCTATAATCTTAATTACACTTTAAAGTTTCTGCGATGTGCATGCACCTGCACCAGAATGAAAAATGATATTTGTCACTTTTTTGAAATCAAATCTAAGATTGATCCCGCTCGCACTCTGAACCAAACCCTGGATCCTCATTGCTCAGCCTACTCCAAAATCCGCTCCTGACGATGATACCTCGATGACGTTGATTTTGGAGTTTGAAAGTATTAACTCTTTCGAAACTAAACAGTATTTTCCACTGGACACACGCTGGCCAAGGTTGTATAGCCGATAATCGGTATTGATTCCGATATTGTTGACACTGTCATTGGTCCTCTATAAATAAACGACTTACATAATTAATTACAAGTGCAACATTACCTCATAGCTGATACCTAACATGAAGGTAATTTTTGAAAAAAAATACGATTATTTTTGGTAATTCCCGCATTTAAGAACTAAGCCCTCGTCCCCACGAGATTTTTCTTGTGGTTGGAACGTCGCGAAGCCTTAATAATATAATAACTATAGATAGAAAATCCCGCCGTAATTGTACATTTTTTCTTGATAAAAAGTAGCATATTCCCCGTCTACTCTATCTGGGGCCCGATTCTCATGCAATGGATATGCCACATCAACCATTTCATGTCACATTATGTTTTAACTGAAAAACAACAAAGCTATTAAAGTAATATGCCACAAAACCGTTATTCATAGGAAAATAAAATGTGCCAAATAAGTAAAAAGCTAATTACATATTATCGATTATATTTTCTATCAGTAATTAATTAACTGGACGGAAAATGGCGCTTCTCCAGGCGTAAGGAATGATTTGTAAATCAGAGCTTGCTCTGTGTTTACTATGGCTATTGGCTATGTTACTTCTTGGTTCATGTGGTATAGCTACTCCAGACTCCAGTGCATGTATAGAGTAAGGCCCACAGTAGTGAGTTTGTAGGGTTCCGTAGTTTACATTTCGGAACCCTTATGTTTTCGTCATGTCCGTCCGTCTGTCTTCTGTTTACCGTCCAAACAGTTAGTGATAGAAAGATGAAATTTTGCATGGATACGTGTATTTACTACTTCTAAAAAGTGCTAAAATAAAATCACGAAAAATATTTTTAAGTAGCTTATGTTCTTTTCTCCTGGTCTACTCTATATTTGTGCAAAATTTCATCAAAATCGGTCCAGTAGTTTCGAAGCCTATTCAATACAAACAAACAAACTTTTCCTCTTTATAATATTATAGTAGGTATATGGCGGACTTAATGACCTGATAAACAATAGCAGTGTAAAAGCTGATGATGATGCCTATGGCTTTGTTAATAAGTTACGAGAAGGCCTACGGAGTGGCTTTCCAGTATCGCGTTGCAGGCACAAGAGCCGTTTCGCTCCAAACCCGATCCAAGTGGCAACTTTTCCACTTCGCATCAGCATGAGCATCGTATAAAACAATAAAATGGCCACAGTCAAGTTTTGCCGAGAGCTTCTTTTTATATATTTCTTTTAAGAGCGATTAAGCCGTAGCTATTTTAATAAAGTTTAGACTTTAGATCTTAATAGTCACAGTAGGAAATAGAGAAACCTTAAACTTTTGATGGGACAATTGGCTATATTTTTAGGAGACCAGCACGGCTTAGCATGGCGATCCGAAGAAATAATTTTAAAGAAGAAATATTCTACCCAAAATAATTCGTTGCACAATAGTTCTTAATCCATGGTAACAAGGTCGTCAATAGAAGTCAACATTTCTAAACAGCTATATTTTGAAAAAAGCAGCCGGGAAAGCTGCTGTCAATAATTATTATTTTTAAACAAAGAATTGAACCGAATGTTTTATCAGGACGTTGTTCGGGCAGGTACCGAACAACATCCATCAACGTTAAAAATTTTGAAGATTGAGTAGAGAAATAGTTAAAATTTTATCCAATTTTAAAAGGGGAATGCTATACCTTTTGGATTCGTCTGTAACTACTTATCAGCTTTATAGACTGTAGTCTATAATACTGTGTATATTGTCCGTACAATAGCATTCCGTTGACTTTTTAAAAATCACTTGCATAATTATCTACCTCCCTGCATTCTCCTTGTAACTCACGTCGTATGTGCAAGAACTCTACTAACTACTATGTAAGTCAGTTTTAGAATCTGGGTCGTTGCAAAATGGTTCACATCTTGGCAACGGTCTTTTCGCTGGTCTCTAGGGCTTTCTTTGTGCAGCCCACTGAACCATATGCCTACTCGTATAGTTAGCACCCACTGATTTCACTTGTTTGTTTAGAGAGCGTTCACAGTTCGTGCTAGTGTGATGTGGGGTGTGTCTTGTATGTAAATAGTATAGAACATAGGTGTTACATGGTATTGCATAGTTACTTGTGTTTACATGAATATTTCATATATATATATATATATATATTTTATTAATCAATTATTTAAAAAATATATATGTATATGTCTGTGTCTGTAGTCTGTACTCTGTCACCAGGCTGTAGCCTGTATCTCATGCTCCGTGATAGCTAAACAGTAGACGCTCAGATCAAGTAATTAATACCAAAGTGGTGACCTGATGATGGAATCCCAACCCAAAGGTTGTCGAACAGGGTATAGGTATGAATGTTGAAAACATTCACATTCAACGGTATTCGAAAGTTAGTGGATACGAAGCAGGCATTTTTAAAACGTCAAGGTAGCCATTTTATATTTAAGATACATGTTTGGGGATTTCGGCGTTGTTAAAAGAACTGCAAGCATATGCCACTATGTCAATTACGGTAATCATCATCATCAACACCATCGACACACCATACATCATCATATTATAATAATAATAATATCAATGGACGCTTTCAGACCACGTCAATCTTGTCCCGTGGTATGTTCTCGAAGGACTTCTGTTACGGGTACCAGACAACGGAAATATATTTAATACTTTTTATTTTATACTTATATTTATGATTTTTATTATATAATACACATCCATGACCCAGGAACACAGAAAACTTTTTGTCGCCTGGCGGGATTCGAACCCGCGGCATTAGCGCCAACGCGCTAGCCACTGAGCCACAGAGGTCGTCTAATTATGATGGTATAATAGGTACCTACTTATCATAGTATTTTACACCGATACGGATATTTTTGAACATTAGTCATTACTTTGCCGTATGTATATATTATTTTGTTGTTGTAGAGGTTATAATTCGAAATTTGTCCCTTAGTCACCAAAGAGGAGACCTGATCTATAGATCCCCATCTATGATAAATCGAGGGAACTCGTCGAAATTTATATGGACACATATACTGATTTCGACTTTTTCTGAAGTATTCCAAGCATATCGATACCAGAAGTATCAATTAATGTAAGGGACAAAACACTGTTTTTCAGGAGAGCCAAAAAACGATTTTATTTTTTTAAATCTCTCTATAACTTTTTACTGTTGCTTCCAATTTCAATTGTGTTTAGAACAAAGTTTCTTAGAATTTTCTCTTCTTTCATGCTATAAAGTAAATATTTTGGAATACCAAACGGCTTAAAATATAGCATGTCCCTTACATTAAAAAAATATGTTTAGTTGTCCCTTAAGTTACTAATATTTTATGTGTAAAGGGTGAAGCATACCGTAAGCAGCAAAATAAATAGAAAATTATACGAAATTCTATTGTAAAGAACTCTTATAGTATTGCAGTTCAATGTAACTATAGATTTTCTACTAAAATTATAGTATTTTGATACCATCAAAATAGGTTCATTGCATGATTAATGTTAGTTTATCACAGATTTAAATGAAATTTAGGGATACAAAAATAAAACGATTTATTGTTAATATTTTTTATTTATTTTTAACGCGGATAAAGAAAAAATGTTTCTGAGACTTAATCAACAGTCTTATTTATTAAATAATGGAATGAATGTACTGGAAACAAAAGAAAAATGAAAAAATATGAATTGACTGAAAAAAATTTAAAAAATAATACAAATGATATGAACATTAATGTAATGTATATGTATATATATATATATATATATATAAATAATAATTAGGAATGGACAGATTATGATGATATAACGATTAGTAAGTAAATTAAAATATTTAAATGGTAAAATTGAAAGGGTTGAAATAACTTCTTCTATTTGGTAGTTATCATCATCAGCTGTCATCACATCTTCATCGTCGTCAGTTTCAATGAGGGTATCTTTAACTGGCGATTTATTCGGCAGGTTTAAATATTCAACGTGAAATCTTTTTGGTATTATACCGGTTTCACATAATTTTTTGAGATCATTGTATTTCGGAATGGAAATTGGAAGCCTCTCTTTATATAGAGATGGTAAATTGTCTGTGTTCCATTGACTTAATATGTCATTGCTAGTACTTTCAGTTGCAGATTCATTATTGCTGTCTATATTTTTTGTAATTTTACCGCTAGCAGCACTTCTTTTCCTAACCCCTTTACCCTTTCTTCTTGCGTTAGAATTCTTTGGAAGTAATTCTTTGGAGAGCTCTATTTCGTAAGTATCACCAGTCTCTATTTAACTTCAATTTTCGTCAAAGCATTTTTTTTAAATGTGCACACTCTTATGTTTTTCATAGGCAGATCTTTATTTTTAAGAGTAGCTTGAGTGAATACAGAATCTGCCAGACCCTGAAAGTTAATGAAATCTGTATGTTCTAAGACACTTACGTTATATGGTTGAGGCCGTTTTCTAGCACTCTCTATGAAACTTGGCCATTGCGAAGGTGCTGAAAACAATTAGCTTTCTTACTCCCCTCTCAATAACAGCATGCATGCTGTCAACTGGCATATATGTGTGTCCAGCTAGAAGGTAATTAATCTGAATAACTTTCAGATTTTTAGATTGTTCCAGGAAATATTTGATCATTGAAAATATAACTTTATTCTTATTTTGCCCCGTGCAATTGTCACAGTATAATAATACTGTGTTCACTGCTCTGTTATCGAGTTCTTTTAAGTAGTTATACAGACATGTTGCTATTTCACAACTTCCTCTTTTACCATCAGCCTCACCCCATATGTAACAGTATCCGTTCTGCGTTCCACTCTCATATACTGTAAAATTGAACACAGCATACTTTCTGGAATAATACAACTGCATACTTTCACCGTACGGTGTCGATAAAACTTTTTGAAGATCGAAACTAGATACAACAAACGTGCTATCGCGTTTTTTATTTTGATGAATATGAAAGCGTTTATAGGTGGCTTCTTTTTCCAATAAATGAGCTTGTAACTGTTCATTAGTAGTCATATCCGGATTATTTTCGTTTTTAGTACAAACGAGACATTTGTCCTTCTTGGGAACATGAAATGCATAGTTATACTCTTTAAACATACTTGTAAATAATTTTTCGCTCAAATAGTTTTCGGACCTTTCGTTACAATATTTAATGTACAACCTGTACAAGTTCGATAAGTTCTTAAATTGCTCTGGTAGATACAATTTCGAAGATTTTTTTCTACTGTAGTGAGAAGGTAAAGCCGGTAATGCTTCTATGTATTTTTTTGCGTTAAGTTTTGTATTCTCGTCATATTTATTTGGTGCTGTACGTGTTCGACTATCTTCACAGGATAGTCCTTCTTTTGTATGGTTTAATGAATACAAAACGTAAGTTTGGCTTATATCGAGAGTCTTCAGTATAAATTGTTGGCAAACCTGCCTCCGTCCTTCGTCTTCGTTTATATAGTACTCATATGTTAAAGAACGTCTACTAACTGCGTTTTTAGTCTTCTGACGTTTTACACTGATTGGTCTGGAACATTGGACAATCCAGTCCCGTTTTTTTTCGTCATTAAGTGCCCAAAAATAATCAAATATACATTTCCTCCTTTCTTCTGAAATTTCGTAACATTTCCTACTACATTTACCCTCTTTACATGGATTTTCTTGTAACTTTCGGGCTTCTTTCACATTACCAGATATTGTCTCGTAGGATAAACCTTTTTCTTTAAGCTGTTTTCGTGACTTACGTTTATTTTCAGGTTTTTTTTGTTTCTTGGGTACGATTTCTATTTGGTTTGTTTTTGTATTACTTTTTTTTGACTTGGTTTTCTTTCTTTTTCTATTTTTCTCATGACCTTCTGAATCACCTGAAGATTCTTCTTTGTCTGACCAAAGATTAGAACTTCCCGAAGAAAAGTCTTTATCCTCGCTATCTGTTAAAAAATCCATACAAGATTTCATGAATCGTGATGTTAAACGACGTTTTTTGTTTGAATTAACTTCAGTTACGACTTCCTTAAGAGATACGTTGTTATCGATTTCGCTTGATGTCAAATCATTACAAGAAGCATTAAAATTTGTGTCCAAAACATCATCATGATGTAGGCCTTCAACCATCATAGTGTCTTTGTTTGTAGTATCAATTGCTATTACATCTGTAAGTATTGTTGGAGATAAGAAAGTTTCACGACTTCCATTTTCCTCTTGCGATGATGTTTCGAGAAACATTGAGCAATCAGCGGAGTTCTCTGTTGTCTCTGTTGGCTTATGCATGACGTCTATATAATCATTAGCCAATGATAGTGGCTGTATATTCTCGAGTTCTTCGCCTGTATCATTTAACTTACGTAATGAATGTGCGATCACAAAGGCATCACAATTGGATGCATCAGTTTCTGTTTCAACGTTTAGAGGTGCTTCAATCGGGTCATTCATAACATCGGATAATACGTTTAAAGGATTTTCAATGACTTGACTGCATGGGTAATTATTAGTGTTTTCAGTAGTACTAGTTAAACTTTCATTAGGTTTATTAAAAAAAGAATGCGTTCGACACAATGAAATAGTTGATGTGTTTATGATTTCCATGTCATTTTCAACAGAACACACGGAGTCATTACTGCTATTAACAATAACGTTAGGTCTATTTGAACTTCTTGTGATAAACTGTGTTTCTGAATCTACATCACTATTTTCTATAAAGCTTTCTGAAGAATCTTTTTTGTTTTGAGTAGACCTAAAAAGGAAACATGAATACGATTAGTACAGTATTAGATTTGAGACTTAAGGTAGACTTATTGTATGGGTCAACTCGAGTAGAAATCCGTCAACACTTTAACGTAAGGGACATAACAACTATAGACTTACATTGTTTATAACGTAAAGATCAATTATTATTCTTATAAATCTTCAAAAAATATTTCATTATAAACAGAATATTATATTTATAAAATTTAATTAATTTTTATTTACACTATTAATTAGAACGACTAAAATAAGCTTACTTTGATGAACGCTTAAATTAATGTAAAGTAAAAGAAAGTAACGAATGTCCCTTACCTCAATTTGTTGTAAACTTTAAATAATGCTAAATGAATAGTGTAAACAAAATCTAGGTATTAATACGCATTGTTAAAACCATTAAAATAATGCATAAATCACTATTGCGTAAAAAGCATTTGATGACCAAAATTGTTGCTTAACCAACGACCTTTAAGCATCCTTGGTCGGGAGCGCATCTCTCGACCAAAGACGAACAGTGGTTTGTTGAATCCGATCTTGTAGTAGGCGCTTTAGGACGTATGCAGAAAGAAAGTCGGCAGCCTGGGCCGCACTACCAGTGCCTATCGGAATCGGCCGGCGCGGGTAATCTGCGCAAGTCATAAGTACAAACTGATGACGAGTTTCTATACCTTCAATGCACAAAACCAGTACCTAAAAGCACCGAACGTCTCCGACACATTCATAAGCGCGGGAAGATCGACACAAGCTACCAACTTTCTTTCTGTTATATACGGCCTTACTTATCCCTTTTTATCGGTACAGAGCGAGAACTAGTTTGTACAGGATTACGCAAATAAATGTCTAAAACTTCAACCAATTAACCTATTCTCTAAATAATTAACAAGATCGTTACATAATGCTCAGTACACAAAAAGTATTGTCATCGTAAAATTGTAAATAATACATACCTTTCTATAGTTATCTTCATGTTCATTAATTTTTCCCTTCGGGCAAGTAGATAACTTAACTTATCAGTGATATTACTATTGTTTTCACACATTATTTATTTAAATTACTTGTAGAACACTTTATTACATTAAAACATCACTTAATCCAAATATTAGCGTTGATAGTTGTAGACGTAACAATAACAATCTTGAACTGCGCGCGAGCCGCGAACACGTTACGTCGTCGCGTCGCTGTCTTACCCCTCCCCTGATACACCCGCAACGTCTTTACGCTAGTCGCGCGCGCCGCCGCGCCGGAGGGATAACCATTAGGAGAATCAATTAATTAATGTAAGTACTCGGTATTTTAGCAACAATCTCACAAATAAATAAAGTAAAGCAAATACGAATTTGATTTCAAGTTATTACATAATCGGCATATTGTAGTAAGGAGCTGAAATTAATGATAGTTTTGTGAGATAATAATGTAAGAGAATAATTTAAAAAAAAACTATAATCATGAATTAAAGTAAGGGACATGTTATTTAAATCAACTGATTTGTGGTTTAAGGTAAGGGTGTAAATTATTAAACACTATTACTTACTTTATTTTTCAGAGAAAAAAAAATGTAATTGTCTGTTACATCAATTTTTCTGTCACAAATCGTTTTACTCAGGCCAAAAATTTTTACTGTAAGGGATTTTTTTTAAACGATAGAATTTTTTAAATAATATCATTCGATAGAGCAGAAAATTCTGAATCCAATGATATATATAACTCATTTTCGCCCATAAATGTCCCTTACGTTAATTGATACTTCTGGTATCGATATGCTACCAAAAAGTAAGCTTTTGTACCAAGGTATACCCTGGATCCAAAAGTACTGAACAGAACTCCTGAGTCCTTATAGATATATGTTTGGGGATTCCGGCGTTGTTGAAGGAACTACAAGCATATGCCATCATACCTGCACTTACAGTAAATTTACCAGCAAATTTGAACGTGAGTTCTATGAAATACTACTTATAGGACATTGTTTGGGCTGGTACAGTTATAAAACTACAATTATGCACACAGAAGCATCACGCGGGTGGAATTAACAATTTGCATATGCATCGCGCGGATCGGTTTTACTTTCGGACAGAGGAAGTAGTACTTCCTCGCGTGCGCTGACTCGGTTGCGACGGCGACTTTCCGTATTCCTGACACGAGAACTTAGAATACTAGGAGCTGCAATGAAAATTCTGGACTGTCTCACATCTACACTAAATATATTATAAAGAGGCAGAGTTTGTGAGGGGATCATGTCGGGATCTTTTTCAGTGGAACCGATTTTGAAAATCACCAATTAAGAAAGGAATAATTTACTAATTGAAAACATCATATTTGTTAATCCAACGCGGGGATCGAAGTTCGAACCCACCCACGATCCCCGGAGTCGAGAGACAAGCTCTAAACCATTGGACCACGGAGGTGTCAGTATAGCATAAAAGTGAGTAAGCTCTCACCTCCCTTGGGCCCACAGTCCAATAGACTATATTGTCCGGAATCCGGAAGGCCGGGGAAAATGCAGTGCATTGAAATTAGTACTCTGCGCTAATACAATAGAGCTGAAAGTCGAACACATGAGTGTCGAGTTGTCAGATTTGATATCGACATTCCAGATCATGTAGTCCCAGCCTTATTTTTCTGTGAGGCTCTCCGATAGGAAGCTTTGACGTGAGCGCGATATAATAAGCTTAGCTTTTTTACGTATGACACAATGCACTTTTACTTTAAAGTGTTTTAGTCGTGAATGAGTCGCTCGCCATAAAAACAACTTTTTATAAGATTTCTCGCGGTTGTGAAACTGTTTGTGATAACATCGCGCGGATGAAAGTGAGGTGAACATTACGTAACGACCTTGACATCTGGTGCAGCTCTGTGATAATAGTCAATAAAATAATTATTGTAACAGGATAGTGGATGGGCTGTAAGACCACAGATACGAACTGTAAGACTCATGGAACAAAGTCATTCATTTTTTATTTACGCGAAAAAAAGCCTTACTCCAACCAATTTTAGGATACATTATATAAACTAGTGTAGAATTTAAATCTTAGTCAGCTTTAAATTTTTGTAATAAGCAGCTGCTTCGATGTATTTATGGGCCCGTCGATTGGCGATTTCGTTGAATCTCCATTCTCCAAAGCGACTTATGTAGAAATTTCGCTTCTATTATTAGCTTCTATATTTTTTTAAGTGAAATTTAACTATGACGTATTCATATTAAAGTTCTGCATTCGAATTCAAATTCCAATTTTTTTGTTGTTCTCAAGTTTGTAATTTTTTTAACATAATTTAGTCTCCTTGCCGCCGTGATTTGGACCTCATTCACACGAGAGTGGTCGTGACAAAAAAAAGATTAAATGACTACCGTACCAAACATCAAAATCCGTTAAATAGTTTTTGCGTGACAGGCTAACAAATACATCCATCTTCACAAACTTTCACATTTATAATATGTACAACTAACAATGTTAATCTTACTGTACCTACAGTAAGATTAACATTGTTAGTGTCGTTGGCTTCACGTTACCTAAAATTGGAAAATTGTTTGTTTAGCGACGACGAGGACACGCTGCGACTGCTGGCGCGGCTGGCCGTCATCAACCGCCCGCTCGCCGTCTCCTTCCCGCAGATGATGCGGCTCATGGCGCAGTGCCAGCGGGTGAGCCTTATTGTCTACAGTTCCCAGTACCGAACTGAACATAATCAAATCCAAACCCACCACTGAAAACTGCATCAATCGGTAAAGTATAACTTGGCAAAAAAGAGTATGACTCGGTGACAGCAGGAACAAAACATTTTCGACTGGTATAAAATAATACAATCTTTTACCAGTCGAAAAAGTTTTAGGTCCTGCTGACTGCTGTCACCGCGTCACAAACCCTTTTTTTGCCAAGCTGTACTTCTGGAGATAAATAAAGAGAAACCCTCTTACCCCGAACGCATATGGCATATACCGTCTCCGTACTGTCGCCGGTATATTGAGCAGCCAACGGGTCACAATCGCTACTGTTCCTCTAGAGTCTAGGCCTAGCGCTCTATGCAAGCTGGATGCAGGCGACAGTCAGTCGAACATAATATCACAGCGTATGCGAGCGGGAACACTAAGCACCTACAATTTACAAATGTCCATAATCTATCTTCTGGCCACCTCAGCTCGGCTGCAATCAATCACAATCACTGTGTTCAAATCCAATTTAATCTAGACGTAAACAAAAATATTGAATTGGATCAAATTGATGTGTCATTGTTTACTTTATTGTTCTGTAAATAAGTGACATTATAGTGTGCTATTGCCTATTTGTTCACGTTTATATTCAATTGGCTGAATATAAACCCTGAATATAAAGAAAATAAATGAAGGCCCTGTAGCAACTGCGTGGGTACAAGCTTGGCCATGATATTACAGGTGGAAGGAGTGCAGTCTCGCTCGGGCGAGGCGCGGCGAGAGGCGGCGCAGGCGCGGCTGCGGGCTGGTGGCGCCAATGCCGGCCTGCTGGGCGGCAGCCCGCTGTCGCTGCTTCAGGGCATTATACCAGGTATACCAAACAACTATACTCACTCTCCTTATCAGACTATTGGATTAACCAGTGAAGACAAAGGCATTGATTAACACCTAGGTACATACAACTTTAAAATTTTGACATCATAAAGTATCAAAATCATAAGAATAATTGAAGAAGGGATAGTCGGAATATGTAAATCCTGAAATATTAAAGTCGCGATAAGAAGTAAAATGTCAAAAATTCACGCGTACAATCCAAGTTTGTACCTACAATCATTACTATAATTATAAATTTTAATTGCTGAGTGGAGTTAATGTGAATTGCTATGTGTGTTAGTGTGAAGGCGTCAATCAATTTAGATTTTTTAAACATTTCACTGTCGTTTTAACGCGACTATAGACCGTCTGACTTTTCCAACGCATCAGACTAAGACAGCAACGTTGTTTAAGTTATCCGTTGTGTAAATCTTTTTATTAGTAAGGGGGATAATATACAAGTTTACCTAAATAACTAAGTTTATTTTATTTTTAAGTTTGTCTAATTGATCTCTGGATCACCAAAGCTACATTTGATACATGTCCATTATCATTTCCAGGTACAAAGTGGTGTGGCACGGGTGACATCGCGGCGGACTACCACGACCTGGGTGCGGCGCGCGTGCTGGACCGCTGCTGCCGCACGCACGACCTCTGCCCGACCAAGGTGCGCGCCTTCTCGCGCCGGTACAACCTCACCAACAACTCGCTGTACAGCAAGTCGCACTGCGCCTGCGACGACATGCTCTTCGACTGCCTCAAGGCCACCAACACCAGCGCCGCGCAGCTCATGGGCCACATCTATTTTAACATAGTGCAGGTGCCGTGTCTGGCGGACGTGCCCACGGGACGGAAATTCCGCGACGCGAAGCAGGGCTTCTAACGACATCTATCGCGAGGTAAAGGAACTAGTGTAACAGCGCCATCTTTTGTGGTTTTAGACTGCAATCGTATCGTTACTGTTTGGCTTTATTTTTATTATGTAAATTCTCTTGAAGTATGCAGGTAATACTAGTGAATATTCCGTCGAATACCACGTAACGATCACACATTTATCATGACACTTATTGTAAATACTTAGATCATATATTTTGTCGATGTTAGAAAGTAGTGTATTTTGTACACGGTCGTAGCGTTCGTATTGTTTGCAAGAAACGTAATTTGCATTTAAAATATGTTGGTGTTTTGTTGATGTGTAAAGATTGTCTCGGATGACGTAATTTATTGTTAAAGTAATTAAAACTATGTATCTGTGATATGTCTGTGCCTTGAAGTTCATGTACTAGATGGCGCTGAAACGATTAATTATTATATTATTTTGTAATTCGAAAATTGTGTTTTAAAATTAAACGGTTTAATAAACGAATAGTTTAAGATATTATTATTTATTAAATTTATTTTTTAAACGTTGTTTTATTATCACATCATAATCCTAATTGTGGGGTTAAAAAATCATTTACTATTAATATTTTTAGTTCAGTAAAATAGTTGTTACATAGTTTAAATAAATATATAATAATAATAAAAAAATGGTAATTTAATGTTAAGTTTCATTTCTATGTTCTAACATTCCAAAGTGCGAAGGAATTCACCTATTCACTGACTAAGGCCTGAGTGACTTTTGACTATGAGTTTTTAACTAGCAATAGGTTCTCGACTTTATAGTTCCTTACTTAATTAACTTAACCCTCAGAATTTTAAGGTATTCTTGATATAAGATTTAACCCTACGATCCCTACGTTATATTTGATCACGAAGTCAATTATGATTCTTACTTAATACATTGATATTTAAATTAAATTTATTATTAGCTAATATGGAATCAGAGGGTAATGAATCAAATTACGTTTAATTTTCAGTGGCTATAATAGTACTCACAGGAACATTGGGTACAGTACAGGTAGTCCATTCCTATCGGATTCACTTACCACTTACATTTTGAAGGCCCTCATCCAAATTCCTACCTATTATACAGGCTAGGGCTTCCGTATGAAGGAGAACCAGCTTTCGCCAAAACTATGTACTTATATAATATTTTAGTAAAACGATGCCCGTCTTTTAGATCATCCATGTAATAAAACAATCTTTACCAAAACTACACCAATATTAAATGACTTAAATGATTTAAAAAACCATAACCCGACTACGCAAATTATATAGCCAATGTTACCCGGGCTATTTTTACGAATATTTTGACACCTCATTCATTATGATGGATCAGTAGTTTAGATGCTACGGAGGAACACTTAACATACATTATATGTAGGTACTATATACAATAAGTGTTCCTCCGTGGTACATACATACAAAGCCTGCCAAAAAAAACATTCTGCTGCCAGGTCTATGTTGCGTAATGCGTAGACTTTCACATTGCACAACAAGCCAAACAAATTATTATAATACACTACGTTTACAGTCTTTTAAGTATAGGCATAGTTATTTAATTTAATTAGATTTTTTTTTTTAAATATTAGCCAGTAGTTATTACTTTATATACTACTTGTGTACCCATTGAAAATATCCAGAAAAATTTCTGTAGAAAAGTGTAAAAATAAGCAATAAACTTTTTAACAAATACTTTTTTTAAATAAACAAACAACAGACAATTCTCTTCTATAAAAACTTTAGACCGCCTTCTCCAAATTAACTGTCACATGGCTTTTACTTTAATTGGTCTCAGTAGGTAGTAATACATATCATTCCGATATGAGTTCGATATTGCTGTTCCAAAATTGATGTATGTCTTGTCGCTACTACTGTAACTACCTGGCACAACGGATAGCCATTGCTATCCAACGAGGCAATGCTATCAGTTTGCTAGGTACTCTGCCAGGTGGGGACGACGTGGTGAAGTTTTTCTATTTATAGATATTTTTAGAGATATCTATAATCTATCTATCTATCCAATTCTATTTAAAAAATATAGAATAGCCTATTGGTATTCTATATTTTTTTCAAATATATTTTAAAATGTTCGTATCGATTCGTTAGTCAACTAGTATTTTTATTTCCTGGAAATAATATCTCTTTAGGCAAAGTAAAAATGATTAAAATTAAACGATAAATATTTGCGCCAAAACGACAGCCACCATTATCGTGACGTCATAAGAACAGAAACAAATAAATTTCATATGTGCGTGTGTAGTTCATGAACTTTAGATATAACTTTCGCTGTTGTTTATTCGCTTTGATGCTCTTATGACGTCAGTTACAAGAAAAATATGGCGGCTGGCTTTTTAGGTCACTTGACATACAGATAATAAAACTACAGTACTATTTTACAATATATATTTTATTATATTATACACATATTTAATACACATCCATGACCCAGGAACACGGAAAAACTTTTTGTTCCTTCGGCGGGATTCAAAACTGCGACCCCCGGCTTGAGCACCAACGCATTAAACCACTGAGCTAGAGTCGCCTTTTTAACTTGACACTGGCAATGGCTTTATTGAGCCCAAGCCCTTCCACCATAATATATTAAGAAAAACCAACAAACTGCCAATGTCAATAGTCAACTGTTTGTCATGTTTGCGAAATGTCAAATTTCAAGAAATAATTTTTTTATCGTCTGATTTCTATTTTACAAAAGATTATTGCTAAAAACTATACTCATCGATGAGTAATTGGTGCTTTTTTGTAAAATGTTGACGAATTATTTGATATAGCCACAAAGTTTATGCTGAAATGGCTGCGATGGACGGACAGACGAAGATGTCCAGCGAGCCGACTGTGACAAACGGTATGTTTTTACAGTTTCTTTATGTGCTAATTATATCAACAGAGATTTCTGAAGTATTTCTGTTTTAAATAGAGGATCGGGGCGAGGGCAGGCAATCGTCGAAGACACGAAATCTCGAGGAGGAATTTAATGCACAAAGGGCAAAAATGAAAGAGCTTTTTTTACAAAAAGAAGGTTTGTAATAGATGTTTCAGTCCATTGATTTGATAATATGCTGAATTCAGTTCCGTCAAGGGCGATAAAAAGTTACTAACTCATACACAAATGCATTAAAATCATAATTAAAATCATTTATATGACTTAAATAGTAAGTAAAATATTATATTATATTATTACTTACATATTAGGTACGGTATTTAAGTGTATTTTGCATACTTTTTTTTTATATTAAATCTAAAGAAATAGACAGGAAGTGGTTTGGTTACTTATAAAAATGAATGTAGCATGAAGTTTTCGTACCTACAGTAATTATAACTTTTTATATATAATAAGTCAATGATTTTATATTATTTTTATTATTCAAAATTCTTAGTATTGTATTTTAAAAAGTTATAAATTATTTTACATTTTTAATAATCAAAAATCATGGGAGAATCAGACTTGGCCTGGTTGTGTTTGAAAAGCTTATTTTGTATTTTGCTATTTATTGGATTTATAATGCTTCATAGCGTTTTTATAAATAAGTTGAATGTCGTTATTCTTTTTTTAACATCAAACATATGCTTAACCATACTGACATAAGGCATTAATTCAATTACCAATTCTATTTAAAAAAATATTACAACAAATCAGAACATGACATTCATTTCTCATCACAAAATATTGTTCACTACTTACATAAAGTATAAAATTCAAATGCTATTGACATTACAGAGGACTTCCGCCTCATGGTGTTGGAGAAGGAGCAGCTCGACTCGGAGGTGCTCAGCCTGCGGGCCGAGCTGCAGCAGCTGCAGACCCTCAGCGAGAACCAGAAGTCTGAGATACAGAGTCTACAGCTACTAGTCAATGGTAATACCAAAGCCGCACATAACATTTTATAGAAGTAATTAAACTGTGCAAACCAAAAAGTGCAGATTTATCTATTGTTATTATTATGATGAATGATAGTTTGCAACTATTTAGGTACACAACTGGTAACATGGTTTCCACGTTTTATAGCTATGATAAAAGTATATGTGTGTAACTAAGTGATATGTGTGTGAGCCACATCAACAAAATTAATAGACACTCGCTAATGTAATTTACACAACTCTATAATAGCCCGAGAGCTTTGAAAATGTAGAGCAGGCATTTGAGGCAAGATGAAACCTTGTCCTAACTTTTTTCCAATATACTTTTTCACAGGAATGGCAAGGTTAAAGCCATGGCATGTGCATGTGCAAATTGCATGGCTTTTTTTCCCAAACTTCTTAAACATTAGGGGCCCCATACACGGTCCGGTTTTTTTTCGTCACCGGATTCGTTCCAGTGTTGCCAACTCTGTTTTTGCGAAACTACTAAACTCGCGACGTTTTCTACTAAAGAGTACCAATAACTATAAAAAAGCTACTAAACTTAGGAATCCCTAAAAGTTTTTTTAGGGATTTTGTGTTTACTATTTAGTTTTAATATTTAACCGTTAAATAAAAAAAATAAAGTAGGAAATAATATGTATATAGAAATTTTATCGGTAGTTTTAAGCGACTTATGGATGCGTGCTACTATGTGCTATTATGATAAGATGACATAATAGCACATAGAAGCAGGCCATTCTGTATATTATGATTACTGTCTAGCTATTTTCAACAAAACCACTACTAACAACTAAATTCCTACTAATGAGGGAATAAAATACAAAATTTAGTAGTAAAACTTTGTAAAACAACTAAGTTGGCAACATTCATTCTGACCTGTACGGATGGACTAAACGGCAATAAAATTGGACTGAACGGTAATAAAATTCAAGTGTAAAATAAAACCGGTCAAGTGCGAGTCGGCAAGAGGGGTTCCGTACAAAACGGAAAAAATCACGTTTGTTGTATGTGAGCCTCAAATTTTTATTTTATTCTGTTTTTAGTATTTGTTGTCATAACGGTAATAGAAATACCTACACCATACATGTTTGAAAATTTTATCTGTCGAGCTATCACGGTATAAGAAGGTATATAGAATACATATACATACAATGTATGTAGAATACAGCCTGGCGACAGACGGACAAACAGCAAAGTCTCAGTAATAGGGTTTTACCTTTTGGGTACGGAACCCTAAAAATGGCACGTGGCAAAATCTAAAGACTATTACTATAAAACAAAGAGAAAATTCGGTTTCGTCGATAGTGCGATTAGAATTGCCGCAAAATACAATTAAGAAATAAAATAATAGCCTAAACCAGTAATTCCTAAAGTGGTCCAGGTGGACCCCCAGGGGTCCACGGAGCTCCGACGGGGGTCATCGGGGGCGTGACAAAAAATCTGGTCGTGACAAAAAGGGTCTACAATCGTAAGCAGGGGTAGATGAAAATTAATTTGGTTTCGATAGTGAAGAACTAAAATGTTGGCTTGTTATTTTAAATAATATGATACCTAAATTAAACCTTCTCAATAAGACAATTTATAAATAAATTGAGAAAAACATGGATAGTTCCGAACTGGGAGTCGAACCCAGACCATGTGGGTATCGCACTGAGTACTTCACCAATATAAATACACTTCATAATACACTAACTTAAATACACTAACACTTCACCAATATAAATACGAATGTCAAGGATAAACGTTACTCATTTGTTTCCGAAATTTCATAAAGAAAAGTGAATCGATATTAGTGATTACCAGTATCGGAAAAGTAAGTACCTACCTGCCTACTTGTATACCTACCTACTTGCCTATATAATTTAATATCGCGTCACTAATGCTAAAAGGGCGCATTCTTCAACATTTTGTATTAAAACTTGAATTTTTTTATTTATTATTTACAGGTAGGTTATTGATACGAAACATGACCGAATCTTAAAAAGAAGTGTCGTCAGTACAGTGTTGAATATTTAAAATTTGGTTTTCTTCCATCACAGGCAGATAAATGTTTGCCAACATGCCTTTTTTGCAACAAAGTTTTGAGCAATGACTCTATGAAACCATCAAAGCTGGAAAACCACCGAAGAAGGTGTCATCCTGATAAAATAGGTAAAGATTTAAAATATTTTCAAACATTAAAGGAAAAATATGAAAAGAGACCCACCATGCACAGTATGTTCACTTCAACATCTGAAAGCAAAAGAAATGATGGCTTGCGGGCATCTTACAATATCTCATTACTTATAGCAAAATCTGGAAAACCGTACACCATTGGAGAACAGTTAATTTTACCTGCTGTTGAAGAGGTTTTAAAAACTGTTCTGCACAAATCTTCATTTGACATACTCAAAAGAATTCCTTTGAATAACAACACTGTACAAAGACATATTGATGAAATGAGCTCTGATGTTGAAAGTTTCTTGTGTGATTATCTGCAAACAACTCATTTTGCTATTCAACTGGACGAGTCAACTTTACCTGGCAATGAAGCATTAATATTGGCATATGTTCGATTTGTTATGGGCGAAGAAATTCATGAAGAGCTACTATTCGCGAAAACTTTGAAGACGGACACTAAAGGTCAATCAATATTTAATGTCCTGAGTGATGTTTTTAAAGAAAAATTGATTCCATTTACAAACGTTATTTCGGTGGCAACAGAATGAACTCCTGCCATGGTTGGGCGATATCGTGGGTTTATAGGCCATCTTAAAAGAATTATACCAGAGGTAACTGCAATTTACTGTGTTATCCACCGACAACATCTAGTAGCGAAAAAATTTAGTGATAGATTGCACCAATCGCTTTAATTTGTGATTAATGCAGTTAACAAAATTAGAAGCAATGCATTGAATACGCGCTTATTTGCACAATTGTGCGATGAAAATGATGAAAACTTCCAACGATTGCTGTTACATACCGAAGTACGCTGGTTGTCGAAAGGTGCATGTTTATTATGTTATTTTATTCACGTTTTGACTCAGTATTAGAATTTCTGGAAAGTAAAGATCCTGATTATTAAAAAAACCTAATCAATTTTAAAACAGATATCGCGTATTTGACAGATTTGTTCAAAAAATTTAATGACCTCAACTTACAATTACAAGGGGACAGCCTTAATTTAATAAAAACAAAGAGTGTAATTTCAGCTTTTATTGGTAAATTGAAATTTATGAAGGAAAATATTGGTCGGCGCGAATTTTCACAGTTTTCAAACTTATCGCAGGTAGAATGCCTTGATGAAGATATTCAGACATACGTTCAACATATGATTGCCCTGCATGATGATTTTAAAATCAGATTTGAAGACATTCTGTCGATGGAAGTACCACCATCGCTCATAAATCCATTTGATGAAACGGAAGTGAAGAATGTAATATTACAAGAGGAGCTACTTGAGCTTAGCACTAATGAGGAGCTGAAAGTGACATTTAAAAGAGGGCATCAAAAATTTTGACTGCAGGCAGAAATACCTGAAAAATATCCTGGACTGTGGGGAATCGCGCAAAAGCTTCTGATAGCGTTTCCCTCGTCATATATCGTCGAAAAAAGTTTTAGTGCCGTTACAAACTTATTAACAAAAAAAAGGAACAGATTGAATATCACAGAACGGGCAGATTTGCGGTTATTCCTTACAAAACTCAAGCCAAATATTGATAATTTGCTGTCAATCCATCAAATACATCCATCTCATTAAAATTATATATTTTTTTGTAATTACCATTGTAGAAGTTACATTACGTTATAAATAAGTGTTTAATTTTGATTATATTACGACTGTTAAAACAATAATAATTATTAGTGTAATAATTTATTTATTTGAATATATAATATATGTAAATAATAAACTAAGTTTTTATTTAAAGTAGTGTTATGTGCTAGATATTTAAATATTTTTAGAAGAAATTATTTTGAAGTCTTATTGAGATTGTCAAATTATATTGAAATGGGAAAATGTTAAAAGCAAAGAATATAAAGATGTACAAAAGATTTTAATTTAATACCATACTGGAGGAATAACAATAAACATAATTGTCGTTTCTCGTATTTACAGATATGATAATATGTTATTTAATGTAGTTTTTAATTTGTTTAAAAGTAATGTTTTTGACAGAGAAACAAAATAGTTTATTTTTCCTCCAAGATATTATACCTACAACACAAGGAAATATACTATATTTCTTTTTACCACTCCGAATGGGACGTTTTCTAAATAAAATTTGTGAGAATTGATTGGTCCTTGTGCTGAGTCACTGTAGATTTCAAAAAAGTAAAGTTGGATGGGGACACTTTTTCGATTGGCCCACTTTGCTTTTTTGACATCCACTCACAATGAATTAAAATTTAATTGAAAATTTGTTTAGTCTACCTACTTTATTATCAAATAATTAACCCTATCAAGCAATCAATTCTAACCTTTTTTTTTTCGAAAACTGTTAATTCGTCGTTGAAACTCAACCACAACACAAGTTTCCATAGATAGATAGATCTAATCTTCATTTTCGTTCGTTTCGTTCATTTTTCGAAATTTAGAAATTGGTAGTAATGTAGAATGTAGATGCAGGGGGTCCACCGGATCCAGCAAAACTTTGAAAGTGGTCTATGAAACAAAAGAGTCTGGGAACCACTGGCCTAAACTGACCAAGAGCATGTCACGACATGTCTAAGGAGGGTTCGTAAGTATCAACGCGCAATAGGTTTTCCTTGAATTACTACAAAAGTTATTGTCATAAAGTTATTACAGAAGCTAGGAGAGCGGCGGACAGACAGACAGACGGACGGGCAGAGTGAAATTATAAGGGTTCCTTAAGTATTACGGAACCCTAAAAACGACCGAAGCTCGCGGCAATTTTCCGTGTATGTGTTCGAATCCGTTCAGGCCGAACCTTAGATTAAAACGCCTAGAAACCGAGTACGCGCATGAAAAGTGAAGTATATCATACTGAGCCATATCGGCTCAGTTTGTTCGAACAACCCGTCAGTTGTCAAGGTCAAGCGCTAGTGCATACATCTCCGACTAGTTAAAAACATTATGACGGTTTGTGTCGTTATAGTAATCGTCGTTATAGTAAAAGTCGGTATAGTAAGATAATCCTTAATATATTCCTTAATATTAGTTTAATATAAATAAAGTTCACAAATTGTGTTTAGATGGTTTGAAATGAAATATAAGTTATATTTTTACATCTCACGATATTAAAAAAACAAATACAATATTTCCAATTTTAAAGTACACACTCCACAACTTTAAAGTTTTGTTTGTGTGCGTGTCGGTATGTAATGTTTACGCCTACATCTGTCTGTTGCTTGCTTCACTTTGTACGATGTGTTTATTTGAAGACTATCTTCTTAAGTTATTAATCTAAGGGCCGAACTGACGGCAGTTCGGTCGGATGCGGTTTTCTCCGTGTATGTGCTCGAATTCGTTCTGGCTGAACTGACGTCAGTTCTAACTGAAACGATCGGCCTCTCGTCTGTGGAGGCCTTTAAACTACAACATATCAAAATTTCAAATTACCTCAAACAAATTTTTTGGAATGAAAATCAGTTTTCAAAAATTTGTACATTGACTTAGCCCCGCTTCTGACCAGCCAGACCTGCAGTCTCGTGTTGAGGTACAATAGGAGAAGGTTTCAGATTGCCTCAAACACCTGCTCTAAATTTTCTAGTGGCTTTTCAGCTATAATGTCTCTTTTGGCATCAATCAATGGTGTTCAATCTATTGTTGTTTGTTACATCTGTAAATAAAACACATTTAAGGAACATTTGAACATTTCTACCTTCTACCATCATGTCTTGAAATCTAAATACTTCACAAAATATATTTTTATATTTTAGAATATATTATAAGATAAGAAAATTTGTTGAGTACAAACTTTTAGCAGGATAGTGAAATGGATATAGAACTACTGGCCCCTGGGTTTTAGCTCCATATAATATTACACATGCTACTAACAAGCATTAATTAATAATCTTATCAATATTTTTAATGATCATAATTATTTGTAATTCAGATTTCAGAGTACTGACTTTATTATTAGTTTCATTTGATTAATAACTTTTGGTTTTAGTAACAAGTTTTCATAATAATATTATAAAGTAAAAACCTGATAAGTTTTCTTCTTTGTCATCTAAAATGTTACCATATTTTTGTACATGGGGTACCCAAGGTAAGAAAATATTTATTCCTTTTATTTAATATATATGAGGCAATGATATTTGTGAGTTGTGACATATATTGTTGCCTCGACAATAACTCAACTTAAATGATTTGGGGGATTATCGCCGCACGATGAAAATTTACCGTGTAAATGACAATTCGGCTAGGTCGCAAAGCGTTTTGGCCAATTAAATCGGTGAGCCGATTTGTCAAGCGACGCTCCGTACGGAACCATGTAAAATACATGGTTCACGGGTCTGGTATACTCACTTACACGTCGAAACACAATGTTAGCCGGTTTTCTGCGATACCATGGTGTCGCTTCTGTGGAGCTCACAGTATCTAGAGAGTCGCATGTTTAATAGAAACGGTGGAGGCGTCGTCGTCGGGCACGGAGGAGGTGCGGCGGCTGCGGGCCAAGAATATGGAGCTGGAGCAGCAGCTCGCGCAGCTTAAGCAGCAGCAACAGGTACGTTCGAACAAGTTGCCGCTTGACCGGGCATACTCACGTCTAAACACGGACTTCAACCACGTCTGCAATCGATGCGGTCGCGTTCGTATGTTTAAATATTTTGAGGCGTCCTAGTGCAAAGTAAAATGTTTAGAAATCGGCCGCGCAGGAACTTTATACATTATAGTGAACTATATTTTTCCTTTTATGATTCTGTGTGCTGAATAACAAAACTGTTCGTTTTTGTAACGTACAAATAAATTTTGACATGATAAGAACAAGATTTATCGAGACAATTTACCAAGCAGTTTTATATTTTTTCTTGCGTTTTAAATATGGCAAGATAAAAATTATTAGCCATATTCATTAAGATGTCCTTATAATATGCCTAAATTCATAACAAGTTAATCACTTACTCGGACTCAATTGAGGTCAATGTCATTAAATAACTATCAAACAGTACTATTGGAAGTTGTGTGCGTCAAACTGACCTGGAAATGATCAAATATACATTGTTGCTAGGTTAGCACAGTGAAAGAAGCCATACAATCTTTATTCAATGAAAAATGTAACTTACTCAAATCAATGCTTTCAATACCTTTAATATATAGTTTGTGCAGATTTCTAAACAGCTACATTTCTTATATTGGAGTAGAGTTTTGAGTCTTTTATCTATTCTATTTATTTACTGACTATATAGTTATTGCCCGCGGCTTCTCCCGCGTGGAATAGTGTTCTTGGAGAAAAAACTTCTTCAGTAAATAACTCTACTTACTTCAATATACATCTGTATACAATATTGAATGTTTCGTATAATAGGATTTCGTACATAATGAGTAAAAACGGGACCCTATCACATCGACCTCGGCCGGTCCAACCGCTATGTCCCTGCTTCGTAAATAAGCCATTATTTCTCGTAAAAAGTAAAGGATAAATAATGGTTGCTGTGGGTTATCCCCAAGAGATAGACATATACAATCGCGGACTTTTTTGTAGACCTTTTTAAGGTGTACAATAGTACATTATTTTCATGTATCTCGTAGGGTTCAGCCAGTTTGCAATGTAAGCGCAAAAAAATGTGTTTATTTACGACATTAGAAACCTCTTAAATTATCAGTTATACTCTACTATATTATGCATGATAAATACATATAAACCTTCCTCTTGAATCACTATCTATTTAAAAAAACCCGCATCAAAATCAATTGCGTAGTTTTAAAGATCTAAGCATGCATAGGGACAGACAAAAAAGGGACTTTGTTTTATACTATATAATGATGTATATACTCACACACCCTTCCCGTAAGTGCAAGCAATGTTTTGTCCCAATCGATTTATACGCTTTAATGCGAAAAATCTAAAACAAATACTTTTCATGTATAACGATATTGAAAACGGCTCCCCGTTGATGTTGATGTCATAAACAGTAAAATGTGGCATTTTCTACAAAACGTGAGGCGGAGCTCAAGACAAGAGACATAGACAAGCTATTGATGGCCGGAACTAATTACCATATATAACATGACTCTTTATCTGTACCGGCATAGTTATTCCTGAAATAGTGAATATTAACAGTTTCTTGACACTTACTCGCTGATATAGTTTGTTTTATACCTAGTCATTGTTTATAAGAAAGAAAAAAAACTGATATTGTTTTTTACTTTTTTTATTATTTTAACTTACTATATATTGTTTCTCCCTCAGTGTCTGAATTTTGCTCTTACGTGTTGTAATAAAAGTGAAATTGTTAATACATTAGTGTACCAATTTGGTGTACCCCAAGGGTAGTCTCTGGGCCAGCTATTATTCCTAGTGTTTGAATGCAATTTGGCGTGCTTCAAGACTAACCACTGGGATAGATAACATCTTTCTTTGCACTTCCTAACGTATACTAAGCAATGCATGCGACGGCGCGCATTTTCCAGGACCTGTCGCTGGTGCCGGCGACTTTCGTCCGCTCCATCGCGCGGAAACTCGGCGCGGATACTGACACCGAACAGACTGTAAAGAAGGTAAGTTCCTTATAATATATTATGTAGTGAAAAGTGCTAAGTAAATAGCCGATTGTCACTTGAAAATTCTTGAAGTACAGACAATCATTATTTTATTTAAGTTAAATTATTTAATTACAAAATTTGCCAAAGTAGAGAAGTTATATACAAGACGAGGATCGAATACGGGACGAATCCTTTCGCCTATGATTTCCTTTCGCCTTTTTTATCTTGTGAATCGCTAGTAAAACTTATGATGTGACTATAAATTTATTTTGATTAGGATTCCGTTCATTAAACGCCGGCATCCAATTCAATTCAACAAATTTATTTCCATATAGGTCAATAATACCACTTACGGAATTGTCCCCACGTGATAGCCACCACCCGTTCGGGAACTGACCCGGCGAGAAGAACCGTATTTTATTTTGCAATGAAATGTATGAATAACAGCTTGCCAATTAATTGAGCGCAACGTCGACCCAGATGGCTGAACGTACGTGGGGTCATTTAGTTATTTGCATATTGATGATATTACTATGTTTGGTTGGGGTTACCATGAGCTCACAAATTATGTACCACTACTTTGACTGAAATATATGAGTTCTGATTAGATGTATGAAAGTACAATAAAATACGAAAATGAATATAAGGAAAGTTTTATTTATAACTGGCGACCCGCCCCGGCTACGCGCGGCCGCGATACATAATAATATAATATAGTATAAACCTTCCACTTGAATCATCTGGCTAACTTTCAATACGTCAAGCCGATGAGTGATTCACGTTTTAATAACTATCGGTCTAGGTACTCATGTCACTTTAATAACTATCAGTCTACTCATGTCACTTTAATAACTATAGGTCTACTCATGTCACTTTAATAACTATCGGTCTACTCATTTCATTGGATGCCGGCGTATATTGAACGGTCTTGGCGTTGAATTGACTGACGATTTTAATCAGATGGCTGCGACATATCTATAATTATTTTTAATGACTAAATGATGTGATTTATTTATTATATAATTGGTTATGATTTGAAAATAATCCTGAAGTATTGAGTGTATTGTATACCTATATCTATTTTAATTTCGATTTTTTATCTGTTGCTTGAGTTGAATTATATGTTAACTAACTTCACACACCTTGCATTTCAACAATTTAATCGCCATTACGATGGCATGAATGATTTATCTATATTATAAGTCATTTTGTAAGACCTTATTTGTACAACATTCTTGCTATAAACGTGATCGATTTATGCATAAATTATACTCTCTGCAGACGGACAACGAGACCGAGCTGCTGCGGTCTATTATCTCGCCGCTGGAGCTCGAGATCGCCGCGCTCAAGGACAAGCTGCGGGAGACGGACGCGCAGCTGCAGGAGGCCAGGGTGAGTGCTAATGACCTCATCGTGGCGGAGACCGAGCTGCTGCAGTCCATGATCTCGACGCTGGAGCTGCTCTGCTCTGCCGCGCTCAAGGATAAGCTGCGGTAGACATAATTATGATCTTAACATGGAGGCCCTTCACCGCCCGCATGGTCTCACAGTCCTCAATTAGCGTTATGTATAAACTGTACTCTGTATATAATAGTTTTGATATTATTTATTATACGTTCTGAAACTAAGAAATCAACTAAAATTAAATAATGAATATTTTTTGCAGAAATCGCAAGCGGCAAATATCAACACAACGGTAAACAGTTCCACAGAGAAGAAAAGCGATTCAGGTACCGAACCACTGTCGTTCAGGTCACACGCTACAACCTATCTGTATGTTATTATATATATCGCTGCCCCGCACGTACATTGGCGTTGATTGCCGGCATGCAATGTTTTACAAAAGTGATTACGGAAATTTCGGGCACATGATTTACTGCTTATGTAAGTTTAGGCAAATAAATAATGATGAAACTAGAAAACGTTTTGAGATCAGCTGTGTAAGGTCAATGGCCTTCTCAGTCTCTTAGAGAGTATGTATTGCCATCTCTTTTTAACACCGCTGTCCTTGTTTTACGCGGACGATTAATTCTAGATTCGTTTTCTGTCACTGTTATTTTAAGTTCCCGAAGCTTCCGTAATTACTTTAGCGGAACGTTTTAATATATATTGCCAGGGTCTATTTATATTGCTTGGCTCTATTGGCATATAATTATCATCACTTTGTGTAGTTACAGATGCGCGGGCGTGCGACATGTGCGCCAATTACGAGCGGCAGCTGGTGGCGGAGCAGGCGCGCGCCGACGACGCCCGCGAGCGCGTCACGCACCTCGAGCACTCGCTCAAGCTGGTCAGTACTTCCTGTGTGTGTTTGTATATTTGTGCGTACGAGCGTGCGTGTGTGTGTGTATGTGTGTGTCTGTGGTTAGTATCTGTTGAGCTAATCGTACTGATTGTGTAATGGACACGGCCGTCTTACGTGTCTAGTACGTGAATACGTTTATGCAACACAGTACTTATAAACTTAATAATAGTCCAAATCTCGAAATTTGAAACGATTCTCATCCACCGTATATGCCTCGTCACAATATTCAAAGAAGTTAATATGGTGCAGGCGAGCGAGGAGCTGGAGGGAGTGCGGTCGGCGCAGGACGAGACCGTACGCGCTTGGGGCGCGGAGCGGGCGGCAGGCGCGGAGCGGCTGACGGAGCTGGAGGCGGCGGTGATGGCGGCGCGGGAGGCGGTGACGCAGCGCGTCGCCGCCGCCGCCGCTGCAGACAAGCGCGCGCTCACTGCCGTCACCGCGCTCACCGTCGACCGCGAGACGCTGCAGCGCCGCCTCGACAGGTGCGTGATAACTGATGACACCGACTCGACACATGACACGAAAACTTGCAAACTAATTAAAGACTAACCCCCTTACTAATAAAAATATTTACACAATTGATAAGCAATACAATGTTTTGTCCTTGTCTGTCAAGCTACTTTTACCACGTATCAGATAAGGACAAAACATTGTATTGCTTATCCACTGTTTAAATATTTTTTTAGTAAGGCGGTTATTTTTAATATTAAAAAAAACAAACATATGTTCTGATATTATTATGAATTGTATTGTAAATAGGTTCTGGTATAATCAGATGATTTTGATTACACAAATATATACATAGAATTAAATTTTTCGTAGTAGTATTGGTATTTATAATAATTAATACAATGTCTGACTACTACTATGAGATTCGGTCTGACCGAGCATACCAACCTTTGGGACTGCCACTAATTCCACAATGTGAATTAAATATAACCATTTATTTTCATTTTCAATTAATAGTAAATAGTAGTATATATTTTGTTTGTCTTGCGCGCATGTAACAATTTTAATAAAATCTGTAAATCTGTGGACTTAGATTTATTCACAACTGGCACAGCGACAGCTAAGCGATTACTTTACCAATATTTGCTCCAGTAACGTAGTGCTGACTTTATCTTTGTACTTTATCTAGGTACTTCAAAATTAAAATGGGTCTAAATAAGTTTTTTAACTTTTATCCTAAATGTACTATTGCTATATATAAGCTAACCACTTGAGAGTTGATTGTACACTTGTGACTGTTTCTTTCTTTATAATTTATAAACTGTGTCAAATTAGCATGTATTAGTGTACACTATGTTTAACTCCTGTTAAACCTATTCAGTTTCTACATGTGAGGACCTGTAATTGGCTTTCTAATGATTAGAATAGTTTTATATTGTTATTACCGATAGCTGTTGGTCTTCCTAACAAAATAAAATAAAAAATAAAATATTCGTTTCAGTCTAGAAAGAGACAACGAGATGCTGATCGGCCAATACTTAAAGAAGGCTGAGGAAATGCAGAACGAGGTCATCAACTTGCCGAACGACGTCGAGGTGAGACAGAGATGGTTATAGTGGTCGCAGTAGTCACATAAAACTAATAATTTGACGCTCGCAAATCGCGTACATATATATATATATATATATATATATATATATATATATATATATATATATATATATATATATATATATATATATATATATATATATATATATATATATATATATATATATATATATATATATATATATATATATATATATATATATATATAGTATTTAATTCGTGAAAATGTGATGTCCGTATGTGAATATGACGAACACAATGATTTGATTGTCTTGTTGTTACCAAAGTCTAAGAGGAAAGTAGGCTATGTTTAGATGATATTAATTATGATTATGTTTATGCCAGGAGCTGCAAGAACAGTGCCTGCGGCTACGGGAACAGCTCATCATGAGCGCGCTGGGGAGGGAGCGCGCGGCGGACGGCGAGCAGGCCTTGCGCGCGCAGCTGCAAGCGCAGGCCGAGGCCAAGTTGCGACTGGATGACACGCACGCCCGCACCGCCGCGCAGCTGCGAGTCGTAAGGTAACGCAGATTTTTATTTATTATATAAACTATACATATGATAGTTGTAAAGTTAGCAGCGTTAAACCCGACACGAGATTGTCGCGATGTCATGTGTATATTTAACCATAAAAGTGTCTAATATTATAATATTGA
The DNA here is from genome assembly GCA_037179445.1 of Phengaris alcon alcon. NCBI lineage: Eukaryota > Metazoa > Arthropoda > Insecta > Lepidoptera > Lycaenidae > Phengaris > Phengaris alcon. Next base: position 60,379 of record JAYRCH010000048.1, on the reverse strand, counting down.
AATAACAATTTAATATAAACTAGGTAAGTAAGTAGTCGAGCGCATTTGTGTGACATTGAAACAGCGCCCCTAGTGGCAAACAATGGTAACTAATTCGATGCCATACAAATTGTAGTTAACTTCTACACGTAAACGCTATTAACTCGCACCCGTTAATTTCTCTAATCACTAAAATGCTGAATTTCGTATCTAAAATAATGTTGTTCTTTTATTGACTGATATTATCTACTGAGATTCCAGGCCCGCCAGACTCTCCTTATATTCTTATTGATAAAACGTATATCATATTGTAGTATTAGAGTGTACAATGAACGTGTGCATACTAGTTAATACCCGCTAGTTTTTGACGTGGGCTAATTTTTAGATACAGGATATCTAGATAGATTTTTAAGATATCTAGTAGTGTTGATTAACTATTGTTGCATATTTACTAGCATAGTAAATTTTGCTAGTATACTAGCAAAGAGTTTACTCCGAAAGAGCTTTTTGCCTCCGATACAGACATTTATACTCCGAGATTATATCTAAATCTAAACAAAGAGAAGAAAAGGACACAAATGCTACCAATTTAAATGTCACTCGTTTGCCGTGCAATGAAGAAATACAATGACACATTAATTTAATCGTTTTCCATCTTTCACATTTACGTAAAATTTGATTTGAACGGAGTATACAGCCAATACAACGCAAATGCTCTTTTCTGTGAGGCCACAGTATCACCTGGCCTGACTGTTAGAGTAAACTACTTTGTACGCAGCGAGGAGCTGGAGCGGCTGCAGACGGAGCGCGGGCAGATGGCGGAGCTGGCCGACAAGCTGCGCAGCTCCACCGAGATGGTCGAGGGTCTGCTCGCCGACAAGGTACTGCCCATTGTTACGGGTGAAATTAAAAATAAAAGAGAAATTTCCCGTGACAATATATATTTAAAAAAGTAAGGGTCGTAGGCAGAAGGCCGTACGTATCTGGTTTAGCTTCTTGGGTGTCTGTGGGTATCGAAGGGGCTTTAAACCACGTGGGAACTTAGTTGAGTCCAGGAGCACGTGGTGAGGGTTAACTGGGGCTGCAACTTCTGGTAGCGTCTCTCTGTCACCGCTACGTCCGATCGTCGTCGATAGATCGTCCAAGGGGGCGGTGCAGCCTGATTCCAAATCCAGTTGTCCAGTCCGGAATATCTAGCGGCCTCAGAAATCCGGTTGTGGGCAAATAGCCAATAGTCCTTGTATAAGGGTGCCTTTATCCCGGTATATAGGTCCCTGGAAAATTCATGATACCGTGTGGGTAGGAGTCCCGTCACACAGCGTGATCTTAACCCCAAACGATCTTTTGATCGTGCTGTGTGATGCACGGGCTGTGTGACCATTACAAAAAAGGTAGGCAAAAATAAAAAGATAAGATGATATTAAGGACAATTAGTATGATACAAACATCCTAACATTTTAACAATGCTAGATCGGAAAGATGAAACTACAAATTGAGCACGTGGCCAATCAAATTTTTCTTTTAACAACTAATTTTACCAAGGTGATATTTTACATGAAAGATAATGTGTTTTAATTACAAGCGTGATTTACCAAATATTCACAACACAGATATTATACGAAACTACTCACCGTGGACACGGGGTTAAAATATAAATATTATAACGACTACATCTTGAGTCTATAGAAAATTTTATTGAAAAAGGAAACGTCATTCGAAGAAGTCATCAAATCCTCCGTCGTCTTTTTTAAACTTTTGACAATTATGAGACTAAAGCGTAAAGAGAAAAAGTCCACAAATCAAAATAAAGTATATGTACAGGACTGTATAAATTCACAGGGGTTCAACCGCCGGCTCAGATTAGACTCGAAGATAGCAAGGTTACACCGATTTGGGCAGAGCCGGGGCGATAATAAAACACTTATTTGAGGAGAACCTTTTTTCACTTTTTCGATTCGCTTACCTGGCTCATGGCAATGCCGTATAGAGAGCCCCGCCCGTACGCCTCTTTCGGGCCGATCTTCCATTTCATTTTTACCTCTCTATACGGCTGTTTTCCATAATTTTCCCCATTTTCCATGAGCCAGGTGAAGCAAAACGCGTTGTGTGAAATACTTTATTATCATAACCAGACATATAAACCCTTATATACTAAACATCTTATTCTATATAAAAGTTATTTACATTTTAAGGTTCAACTTATATGAAATGTTGTACATTTTTACCACTGTTTTCGTAATAATTTCTTAACCATTTATTATATAACCTTAAGCGCTATACTACACGTTATGTACTACGTTTATTTATGTAAATCAAAAGAAGCTACGTTAAAATTAGCTTTAGTTAAAAATATATAATCAAAATAACCCGCACTTGATAAAACACCATTTTAACACTATTTTTCCACACTGATGCCATATAAATCTATACATATAGTCACTGAGTGTTCACTATTATAGTTTTACGTACCGTTTTAATTACACGTTTATTGTTCACATTAAAATTCACTCATGTTTTCCGTTACGAGGCCGCTGTCCTTAACAGTATATTATATTAATAATCAATATATTATGTAATATAATAATACAAATCTACTGTATTTTCATTATTATTCCAAAATTAAATTATTATTTTTGAAGATTAAAGACAGAAGTAAAATCGATCTATGAATCAAATATTAAAGCAAGGCTAACGCCGTTTTAGTAAGGACGTGCGCCGATAGATGGCGCTTTAAGCCTCTGAAAATGACTAAATAATTTAAGTATAAAAAATCATAGATGACGCAAGTAACGCCGAAATAATTGATTTTACGGGAAGGAAATGTAACTATGTTACACCATATCTGGCCTCGTATGTATTTCATCAAATATAAGGTTGTTCGAAATCAATTTCGGATATTTTGGGCATATTATAATCTATTGCTAACGTTTAGGCAGAAAAATTATTAAAAAATCGAAAAAATGTCAGTACGCTCTTTACGGCGCTGTTGAGGTCATTGACCTCACACATCGGATTGTAATAATGTTATTTACAGTCTTTGCTTTACCTTTAAATCAGCTCTGTGAGGTCAATGGCCTCGGCGGCAATGGTCCGTTTTGTTGCTAGACGTTTTTTCTCCCTAAACGTCTTTATGTAAGCAGTAAATCATTTGGCCTAATTTTCGTTAAATACGTAGTCGGTAATAACACGTCAATTTACATCTGCAGAAGCGTCTCCAGAACGAGGTGATGGAGGTGCGGGCGCGCATTTCGACACTGCAGCAGGAGCTGGACAACAGCGAGGCGGTGCAGCAGGACTTCGTGCGCCTGTCGCAGTCGCTGCAGGTGGAGCTCGAGCGCGTGCGCGCTCCCGACGGCGACGTGCGCTGGCAGCACGACGACGACGTCAACGAGTGCACCGCCTGCCGCACGGCCCTCACACACCACAAGAAGAAGGTAATACTACTCTTAACTATTGCCCGCGGCTCCGCTTACATAAAGTATCCCACGGGAACACTACTAATTGTAGATAAAATGTAGTCTATGTGTTATTCCAGAGCTTAAATTATCACCATACCGAATTTCCCTCCCAACCTAAAATCATGTACTTGCGGCCGCAGGTGCACTGCCGTCACTGCGGGCGCATCTTCTGCGGTGCGTGCGTGTCGCTCGAGGTGCCGAGCGGCCCGCGCGGCGTGCCAGCGCGCGTGTGCTCCGTGTGCTACACGCTGCTGCGGCCGCAAGCCCCGCCCTACTTCAGCACCGCGCCGCCGCACGTACCCGACTAGCGCAGCCCCGCGCTGCCGTGACGTCATAAACCAGTAGTGGGATCCCGAAGCCGAAGGCTTAATACAAAAAATATCCCGAAGAATTGATTACCTCTTGGAAGTTAAATATAGCTTCAGTCTGAAGGTTTGTGTCAAGTTTCGGATGGATCGCGTTTGACAAGATTCTACTACTAAGATAACGTAATTTAAATATGATAAAGACGTGGCCAATTGCAATTATTTATTTATAATCGAAAGTCACAGCCTTTTCCTATCACGCGGGCTGCCACACGCGTGCTGGTCTCGTCCGCACGCGGGTGATAGGGTGTTCCAGTCCGCGTGCGTGCTGCCCGCGTGATAGGCAAAAGCATGTATGAAATGATATGCGAAACCCACACGCGCGTGGCCACCGACATGATAGGAAAACGACCCTTACGTGACACGCAAAAAGCGACATCTATCGATCTACTCCAAGCTTATAACATCGGAATTTGTTTTGATCCCGCTACCTGTATGTGTAAACAGAGTATGTGTCTCTTGTTTTATTTGTTAAAAAAACAACGGTGAAGTGATAGGTGCTTGTCGGTGTGTGTGGGTTAAAGGAGTCACAGTGAGGTCCGCAGAGACTAGCAACGATTGTTTTTAAGTGCTTATTTATTTTATTTAAATGCGTCAAAATTATAATATAATAAAATTAGTGTTGAGTAATGTATATATATTATATGTGTTCAAAACAAGATATTATTAGAATCAAATTATTGCCGAGGTGCTTTTTAAATATGTTTATATTTACACCTATAAAATGTGTGACAGAAGCCAGCTGTTCCTGTCAATATGTAGTCGGATTATTTTACATTAATTATTTTTATAAATGTATGTTTATTCAGAACTCACGATTTCATCCAATTGTTACTTGAATATGTGTGGCAACAACAAGTGTTACTTGAATATGTGTGGCAACAACAAGTGATAACTTCTTGATGTTTTAAATTTCGTTCAATTTTCGTTATTGTAATAAAACTAACAACAAATGAATATTGTAATTAATAGTTAAAGCAATGTGAATAGGTAATATTAGTTAATAACTGATACTATTGCTTTTTAAAATGAGTTGGTCTTTACTGGAGAAATGAATTATAAACATTATTATACCTTAGGTACAGAAAACTTCAGTCAAGTGGAAGTTGCTATCGTAGTGTTAAAAACCGGTACTAGAATAAGTATTTGCTATTATCTGTATGTTGATATAGTTCCCATTTATAGAATGTTATTTAATGTTTTATCTAATGAGCTTACGGTCGTGTGAAGCATCTCTAAACTAAAATTTACTTTATTTTTTATTTGGCAGCTCAAATATTTTCATGTTACCTAATTATATATCATAAGGGCGCGTTTACAAATTTGACATAAATTGGCTGACCGATAAGGTCGATTTTGCGTCCAAATGAAACCAAATCTTACAAAAGTAACAATTGTCACAGATAGGAAACTCTTTATCTGCAAAATGGTTAAACAACATTTTTAAAAATTATGGTTATTGGAATAGCAAAAATAATTTTCCAGAACTTCTTCTTCACCCAAAATTAACAAAAAGAAGTCGTGTTTAGGATAATTTTTGCTTTTATGTAATTATTTAATATATTCAAAAATACCCAACCATAGCGGATAAAATTACTTTCAAATTGGTTAAAAATAATCCAACAATATTAAAATTTTATATGGAATAAACATAAAAAAAGTCTCGTCAAATTTTTGCTATTATGCATAAAGAATCTTAATACGTAGCAATAAGGTTTATTTTATTTGGTCACTATCGGGATTTATTGCACAAAAAATGTCTAAAGATTTGTCATTCCATACTTGGGAACCTGTCAAACAACTTTTCGTAAACGCGTCCTTAATTCATTATTATAATTCAAATTTATTTTCTTTACAAAAAAAAATATTGACAGTAATGTCAAATTTATAATTTCAGTCAGTACCTAAAAGGACAGCGTGTCTTCCGTCTCTACTAACTGACAAGAAAGGAAAGAGAGGTAAAGTGCATACATGGTCACTTTACTGAGGTTATAATATAGTTTCCGAAAAGTACATTTAAATCTCATTAAACTATTAAAAATCAGAGCCCTCGTTTTTTTTCCATATTTAGTTTGGTGATGGTTCACATATTTGTTTAAAATGTAAATAAATATAGTATGTAGGTGTAGGTGTAGGTAGGACAATACGCTCTTTTGTTGTCAGCAGGGCGAGCGAGTGATGATTATCAGATAAGTAGGAAGGTTTAAACCTCGAGTCGGCCCAGTCAAATGAACTAGATTGTATGTTGAGATCTCACTTTGGTGCTTTATAAACTATACGATATTTTATATTCTCTGCTATTAGCAAATCTATTGACATTGAAAAAAATTCCCAAGGAACGCACTTGTGACTCCCCTGGTGTTGCGAGTGTGCGTGCGCGGCGGTAATCGCTACCGCTTCATAAAAAATATATATTTCCGTAGACCTCGAGCCTCATCAGTAGGTTCATTCTATGTATAATTTTGATTATATCTTGCTAAAGAAACGGGTCGACGGCGTGGTGAGTTAATTATAATATTATTATATTGTGAAATACAGAGGTTTATTGTAAATAAATAGCTCCACAGTACTTTAGCATTTTTAAACTCTCCTGTACTTCTTAGCAATTATTATTACAATGGGTGCGAATTTTTTTCTGAGAAAAAAGTTTTTGGCGCATGTGCAAAACTTCTGCGCATAATTTTTCGAATGTCAAAAATTTCGGCGCATTTACTAAACATGCGCGCGCACATCTTCATGTACATACGCAAAAAAAAAACCCCAAAGAGCGCAGCCAATGGGTTGTTTTCCAGCAATTTCCATCGTATCGGCGGGATGTTCGTTATAGGAAAGTAATATCATATCTAAAATGTATATTTACATAAAACGAGGAAACGTTTTCATTAACGTAATTTTTAAAACACGTTAAATAAGCAAAAAGTATGGATTCTCAAAACTAAAAAAAGGAAACGACCTTATTGTAAGCTTTATATATACTCGTATATATTTTTCTTCACATTGGTGTGGGGTTTAAAAAAGACACTTCATACCAAAACTTAAAATATATATTATTACACGTTAAATTATACCAAGAATGTCATGTTATAAATGAAATTATCTAAATGTATATAAATATAAACAAAACCCATCTCTTTATACCAGAGGCAGAATTTTGTCTACATTCAGGTCATATTAAAAATACTAATTATTGGTAAGAAACTTAATAAATACTTGGCGTTTAGTCATTGTAGTTCTCCAGACTCAGTGTGATGACGTCACTGACCAGGCAGTCCGCCGGCTGCAAGAAAACATTAGTCGATATTTCAAATTATAAATGAAAAAATGGGGCTTATAATTTTATGAATTATTATTTTGTGAGCTAGTCTCAAATTGCAACGGTCAGGGATAAAAATGACGTATTATCATTTAGATAGAATTTCGTATTTATAAGAAGAAGAGCTGAAAAGAAAACTGTTCTGGATTTCTGTTTGGCAGCAGTATTCTTTTACCAAATGCGATCGTCTTTCAATTATAAAACAGCACCGCTTTTGCCAATATACGCTTAGATATTAAACTGTACCGGTAGGCGGCCCATAGTCACCGCTTGACAGGAATGCATTTCTGACAAGCGCTGACTATGGCGCCCACCGCTACCGCCCGCCGCGCCGCTCGTCGCAAATTTTGAGACAATGGCCTTAAAACGGTGTTTTCGACAATGGACAAAAATGCGGGTAAAAAGCTTGTCCTACTACTATTATAAATGTGAAAGTTTGTGAGAATGGATGTATGGACGTTTGTTACGCTTTCACGCAAAAACTACTGAGCTAATTTCGAAGAAATTTGGTATAGTAGTAGTTCAGGCTCTGGCTTAAAACATAGGCTACTTTAGATCCCGGAAAAGTACAGTATTCTCGTGCGATATCCGATACTATATTTACGCGGGCGGAGCCACCGGGAAAAGCTAGTCTATCATAAATAACGTACCTCTGAGCATATGCCAACTAATGCGTCTGCGCATCCGTAGAACTCTTCTTTAAGCGAGATCACGATCGTCTGCAGACTGCCCTTCTTGGACCTGATGAAGGAGGCCACTTTCCCGATGTTGGTGTTGTCCAGCGCCGCGTCTATCTCGTCGAGCAGGAAGAACGGCGCGGGCTGGTCAATACAAAAAATTGTTAATCAAAATTAAGATGTGAATAATTAATGTTAAAAATAAAGTAAACAGTTTGTTATTAAAATAAATTTTAGCATCTGCGAAACAATTTCAAGCGAGCCTCTAATACAAGTTTTTTTTATGTAAACCACATGGAAACAATGCTCAATATGGACAGCTATAATGTTTCCAATTTAAATTCCACATATTCACCGCGCAGTAATGATATAATATTAGGAAGGGGGGTTACATTACATTGAATCGGAACGGAGTATACGTAACTTCAACTCATTTACCCTAACAATAAATAGCTAACACATATTAATTGTAACTACTTAATTCAGATAAAAACACATGCTATTTACACATTTTTATAGACAATTTACAAGTTTTTACCTGATAGCTGTGAATGGCGAACAGCAGAGCGAGGGCCGCGACCGTCTTCTCCCCTCCGCTGAGGTTGGACATGGGCTGGAAGCGCTTGCCGGGCGCCACGCAGTTGTAGTTCACGCCGTCTAGATACGGCTCCTCCGGGTTCTCGGGGCCGAGGAAGGCCTGGGCGGACTGGTTCATTGCCAGCGCCTGTGATTAGTGAATGACTCGGAAGTGGTTAGGCTGCATAGTCTTACTTCTTAGGCAATTTTTAGATATAAATTTCTAATTATTCTACTTATAATTTAGTAAACATTTTTAAGTGTTTTTGTTTTTAATTCAAAATGTGCAAAAAGCAAAATGCACCTTTTACTTATGTTGAAATTGCTTCTTCGATCTTAAATGTCTGTCAGTGCATTTTACCTTGTAAATGGCATCAATTTCGTTGGCCACGTGCTCGAAGCAGTCCATAAACTTGTCGTGGCGCTCCTTCTTTACCTGAAAATATTGCACAATTTACTCTACAGTGTTTTTGTCTTCCGAGACGGACGGAGAACATTCCCCGCGCGGGTAGAGAGGGGAAGGGATGTTTCATTTCTTATCAACTGTTACACCACTCACATGACCACTAAACATAGAAATACAGAAGAAATTATTTATCAATCCCAAATCGGTCTTCTATTCGTAACTCCTGATAAATTTTAAATTACGGGTCAGTAAATATGGCCTAACTCGAAATCTGGGGGTCTGAAAAGGACACTTTAGATGTTTCGTCTAGATGTTTAGAGTTTAGATGTTTTTTCCATGCAAAAATCGTGAAATGGTAAAATGGCTGCATGATTAATCTGATTTCATGATATTGGAAAACATGAATTTTGACAGTTTTCAATAGAAATGCGTAAATTGGAGCACATAATATGAGTTGAAAAAAATATACGAAACACCTAATGTGGCCTTCTTAGACCCCCTGTGGTTTCTCCTAGATTCTGCACCTGCAATCGCTAAAACTACGAGTGCTTACGTCTTCCTTATCGGAACTCATGATCTTCCACAGTAATAACACACAGGACTTCTGGCACTGTTTCCACTTTAATAAGTATTTTACATTAATTTCAATATATTACACGACCGGTTTCGACAAAGTGATCGATCGATCGATCGATTCATGATCTTGTCTACACAAAATGTTTTGTTTCAATCAAATACATTTTCTATAGCTGGAGACAGCTTGTGTATCTGTGTAATGTTTCGAAAAAACATGAGCAGGAGACGCGCCTTAACTATCTCGGTTCATGAGATACAGCACGGTGACGGACGGACGGACAGCGAAGTCTTAGTAATCGGGTCGCGTTTTACCCTTTGGGTACACAACAAATTATACCACCGTCGATTTCGGCTACATGACTTGCGATGATGGGATAGCTGGTGGTGGGCTGGGGGGCTGATGTTGACGAGCTCACCTTCTCGAAGGCGAGTTTGGCCTTGTGCGCGCGCTTGCGGGCCGTCACGAACGCCTCGTTGGTCGCGTTCACCTTCTCGCGCACCTCGTTCAGCTTCTGCATCGCCTGTGGACACAAGTGTGCGGGAGTGGAGTGTATGCACGTGCGGTTGGAATTTGTGACGGTCAACTACACAAGTTTTCATTATTAAGTGTACAAATATTCTGCGTATTGTATACTTGCAAAGGACATTATAATTCTCTAGATTGTGTGGTAGTTTTATTTTTATTTTGAATAATATCTCTTTAATTTTATTTATTGATATGCATGTACGTGTTTGCATGCATGCGTATAGTTGTGTACGTAAAATGTGCTTGTGTGTATATGAGCGCACATACCCGCATATTCGGCGCCTGTATCTTGTCCACGGTATTCTGCAGCGAATTAATCGCCTTCTGGAGCTTGTCCGCTTTGCGCTTGACTTCGTCAGGCTCCTCCAGCTCCTTGAACGACTCGCTGAGATCGCGGTAGTCCACACGTATGCGAGACTCGCGCTGGTACTGCTGTGTGGTGGACATGGACGAGGGTTCCGATCCGTCGTCCGCCGTGTCGTCCAAACTGCCCTCGAGAAGCGGGATTATTATGTCGTCGATCTGTAATCACAAAGAATCTCTTAGTGCTATTATATAATATTTAGTTACTATTCAATACAGATATAATCCTTACTGATACTATAAATGTGAATGTGAGTTTGCTTGTGTGGTTGCTACGCTGCACACAAAAACTTAACCCATCATTATGAAATTTTGCACAGATATAGAGAAAACCACGGGGGAGGGCACAGGCTTTTTATTTTATTTCTGTCGCGGGAAAATGTACGGTTCCCGTGGGATACTAAAAACCCTAGTAAAGATTTTTAGCTGCAATAACAGTTTTTTACTTTTTACCATAAAAGTGCCACCGGCAATCGGCAGCGCACTACACGTTTATGCCTGCTGCTGTCCGTCCGCCCGTGCTCCATTGCTAGAGTAGAATACTGTACCTTGCACTGTCTGAGGATGTTGTGCCGGTCGCTGCGGCGGCTCTCGATGCGCGCCTCGATGCTGGCCATCTGTTTCTGCACGTTCTGAATGTCCTTCTGTATGGTGGCCACGTCCTTGCGCGCCGACGCCACGTCCGCCTCCGCGCGCTCGTGCGCCGCGCGTGCCGCCGCCCGGTCCGCCTTCAGTGCGTCCGCGCGACGCAGCTCGCGGTCCACCTAGAGATAAAACAATCATTAACATTAGTATTTTATAGCGTAAAAATATGGGAATCTCATAACCAATACATATGAGATTCTCTATTTTGTCAGATATAGTTAACCCAAAAGTTTACAAGTTTACAAGTTTACTACAGATTGAAGTTTTGTTGTTGGAAATTTAATCAAACCATCCCTTTACCTACGTAAGGAGATCTCTATCGTTTAAATTTCAAATGGAATACTGAAAAGTAACGGTAAGCATCTAATAACTGAGCTAGACTACCAGAGTTCACACCCATTAGCACATTACTAGAGGCCTGGTGTCTTTTAGGTGGGTTTAGGCTGGATGGGGGGGGACTGGGGGTAAACTGACCTCCGCGCGTTGCTTGGCCTCGGCCTGTCTGGAGGCCTCGAGTTCGTCCTCGCCGTCCTGCACGGTGCGCTCCCAGCGCGTGACGTTCTTCTGCGTGTCGCGCGAGCGCTCGAACTCGAGGTTGGAGGCGATGCGGTCGATCTGCGCGTCGTAGTCCATGCGGCGCTTGGCGCGCTCCTGCTGCGCACGCAGCTCGCGCTCCTCGTACTGGCGGATGTTGGTGACGCCGATGTCACGGCAGAAGGCGCGGAACACGACGTCCTCCACCGTGTTCATGCTCTCCTTCACCTCCTGAATGCGCGCGTCGCGAGAGCGGATCGTGCGCTCGATCTCCTCAATTTGCGGCTATAAACAACAAGTACATAGTACTTAGTTAAATTATGTTACAACAGCTTCTGCCCGCTGCTTCGCTCGCGTGAAACTATATGGGCGGGGGTTCCAGCGAGTCCCATCGGTCGTCGTCACGCTTCGCGCCGTCGACATTTTCGAATTTATTTTTCTTTTAATTTTACGATATCTCCTAAGATGTTCATTTAAACTGTGTAGCTCTGGGCTATTATAATGTACATGAAATGCATAATGTGACCAACGTAATGTTGTAATACCACAATTCTACGTGATCATTTTTTTTAACTTAATAGTTGAAACTTATAGCTATCCATAAAATATATACAAGTGCCGTATCTGTCAAATTTACTTAAAAATGGCGCCGTACCGATGGTTGACAATTCATGTCAGATTATACACAGAACAATGGAAATTGCTTAATAGTTTCTAATGACACGAGTTACTTTGGATTGATTGGACTTACATTTAATTATTCTTTTTACTTTATATAGCTGTTTATAACCTACACTCACCCCAAACATCTCCATCTTGCGCTCCAGCTCCGCTATCTCGTTGTCCAGAGTCTTGATTTGCTTCAGCTGAAAACAAAATATTATTTACTTTTATGTGCACGATCAGATTCTTACAAATAAAACGCAAAACTTTAAAGACGATTATTTAAAAAGAAATACCGCATAGGGTTCAGTACGAAACCGAGAAAACGGTCCTCCGCCTAAACAAAATGTGTGTATTTTATGACCACAATAATAAGTCTCAGTACGTCCTGCTCGGAGCTATTTTGTCTCAACTAATATTATAAAGAGGAAAGATTTTAATGTTTGTTTGCATTGAACAGGGTCAAAAACTAATGGACCTATTTTGATGAAATTTGGGACAGATATCGAGTAGCACACGGGGAAGGACACAGGCTATATTTACCGCGACAAAATATAAAAAGTCGCGGGGAACATCTAATGTGGCAATCAATCAATCAATCAAGGCGTGACTCCTACTCATGTTTTTTCGAAACATTACACAAAAAACATGAAACAAAAAAATACGTGTGGCACTCGGGGACTGCCGCGGTAAAGCCATTGCATAAGTAAGTCTACACGCATACGTCTAGTCGCACGCACACAAGCACCGTGCCGAAGTCTGCCGAACTGAAACGACGTTAGACGATGCACGGCTTTCAACGCCGCACCGCGCGCTGTGCCGGTCGGAGTGGGGGTTGTTAGGTTAGGTTAGGTTATTTTCGTTACGGAATTTCTTGCTTCGGTCGCCGCGCTCAAAGCCCGCGATAAAAGCTATGCAATAGCTTAAAACATTTGTTTTCATACACAAGGTGTCTCCAGCTATAGAAAATGGTTTTGTTTGAAACAAAACATTTTGTGTAGACAAGAACAGATGCAGAATCTAGGAGAAAACACAGGGGGTCTAAAAAGGCCACTTTAGGTGTTTCATATATTTTTTAAAGTCATATTATGTGCTCCATTTTACGCATTTCTATTGAAAACTGTCAAAATTAATGTTTTCCAATATAATGAAATCAGATTAATCATGTAGCCATTTTAACATTTCACGATTTTTGTATGGAAAACAATATTTGAAACAATATAAAACATCTAAAGTGGCCTTTTTAGACCCCCAGATTTCGAGTTAGGTCATATTTAATGACCAGTAATTTTAGTATTTATCAGGAGTTACGAATAGAAGACCGATTTGGAATTGATAAATAATTTCTTCCGTATTTCTATGTTTAATGGTCATGTGAGTGGTGTAACAGTTGATAAGAAATGAAACATTCCTTCCCCTCTCTACCCGGGGAATGTTTTCCGTCTCGGAAGACAAAAACATTGTGTATTCCTACGCAAATGTGTATAGCCACGACCCAATGTTTCGATGTTTTGTGTAATGTTTCGAAAAAAACACGCGCAGGAGTCGCGCCTTAAAACACTCACAGTGGTGTCGCGATCGGAGAGCGCGTACTTGAGGCGCGACTCGAGGCCGCGGATCTGCGAGTCCACGGTGGTGAGCTCCGACTCCTTGCGCGACTTCTTCATCGACTCGCGCAGCTCCTCCGTCAGTTTCTCCTGTTAACAGTCACCAACAATTTACTGACTGATACAACATTGCTGTAAAGATTATGTAAGTTGCCTTGCCAATACTTTTTCAACTTATTTAATAAAAAAGTGTATTCATACTGTTCAGATTCAATTTTATATTTATGTAAACAAAAAGACATAAGTGCACTATAATGCTTCCAACCTGTTTACCGTGCAACAAAGAAATACAATGACACATCAAATTCTTATCAGAGTACATTTATATCTGCAAAAACTTAGTTAAGCTAAATAGTAAATGTTATAAAACAAGCGCTAAACCTGCCGACATTTTATGAAATATAAACCTTTATTTGCCAACAAATAATTTATTTAATATAGGATATTACATCGACTTCTTAACACTCAATCCCATTATTTATGCAAACGAGTAATACTACCTTCTTGGCCTTGAGCTGCGACAGGTGCTTCTCGTCCCAGCGCTTGGCCTTGCGCGCCAGGTCCAGCGAGCCGCCCGAGATGATGCCCGACTTCTGGTAGAACGTGCCGTCCAACGCCAGGGCCTGCAGAGTTGAATTGGCTTGTTGTAGAAAAGAACGTGTGGAAATTTACCTTGCTTTATAATACGTATAGGCCATATTAATAAAAATATTTACACCACGAATACGCTAATCCATTAATCTGAAATGTTGGAAAAGCCACTTGACAGATAAAGACAGCAACTTTGCCGGTTAAAGTTTGTGGTATCATAGAAATTGGCTTGGTCTACACTAATATATATTATCAAGAGGATAAAATAGGTCTTTACCTATGAAACTTGCCGTTGTGCAGTAACTGGCCATTTCAAATAAAAATAATTTTTGTTTGGCTAAGAATTCTAATTTCAAATTAATTTTATTTTAAAAACAAGGAATTCTATTTTCCTAAAGTAGTCATTTGTTTATTGATTAATGTTACATTTTCATCGCATTTCAAACTTTTTCGTCATCATGGATACGTTAAAAATTCGAGTAATTATGGAATATGAGTACCGTCGTGGCAGCAACGCGGCACAAGCGGCACGCAACATCAACGACGTTTACGGAGCTAACACTACAAACCAACGCACCACCTGTTATTGGTTTGCTCGCTTCCGTTCTGGAAATTTCGACCTGAAAAATGAACCTCGCGGTCGTCCGAAGACTTTGGTCGACAATGACGAATTAAAGACGAATTAAATTGTGGAAGCTGATGATACACAATCTACGGCTGAATTAGCAGCAGCTTTCGACGTTAGCGTCAAAACAATGTTGGTCCATTTGCGTCAAATTGGCAAGGTAAAAAAGCTTGACAAATGGGTGCCCCACGAACTCAATGATCGCCAGCGCGAAGTACGCGTCGAGACGTGCCTTGCACTGCTCAACAGACACACAAATGAAGGAATTTTGAACCGCATTGTTACCTGCGATGAAAAATGGATTCTGTTTGATAACCGCAAGCGCTCAGCAAGTTGGTTGGATCCTGGTTCAGCACCTAAACAATGCCCTAAACGAAAACTTACCCCTAGAAAAGTGATGGTCACTGTTTGGTGACCTTACCAAACGCACAGCTTCTTACCAAACGGGGTGAGCATTACTGCAGATGTGTACTGTGAAGAACTGAACACAATGATGGAGAACCTGGCACATCTCCAACCAGCATTGGTCAATCGCTCGTCTCCGCTGCTCCTGCACGACAACGTGCGACCTCATACTACACAGCAGACGGTCTCCAAGTTGCAAGAACTGGGGTTGGAAGCTCTACGTCATCTGCCCTACTCACCAGACCTTGCGCCTAGAGACTACAACTTTTTCCATAATTTGGATAACTTCTTGGCGGGAAAAAACTTCAATACCCGAGAGGCAGTACAAAATGCCTTTGAAGAATTTGTTGCCTCCCTTCCAGCTGATTTCTTTAAGAAGGCCATCAATAAACTGCCACTGCGTTGGCAAAGATGCATTGATTGCATGGGTGATTACTTCGATTAATACAAATAAAAAATACATTAAAAAAATTAGTTTAAATTTTTTCATACAAAACGGCAATTTCATAGGTAAAGACCTAATATTTGTTTCCATTGAATAAGCGCTGTGAAACTACTGAACCAATTTTGAAGAACTTTGACACAGATACAGATTAGACCATGTGGACCGACATAGGTTTTTAGTTGCGGTAAAATGTACAGTTTCCGCCAGATTTCCCTTTGCGCGTACGAAGTCCCGAGAAACATCTATAGCAAATGAAATAGTAAATGAAATATTGTTCTGTTGATATTCTAATTTGATAAATGAGCTATAAATAATCAATAGGATGTACGAAAAAACGCCACTTTATCATCTCATAAATGTGCAATTATATTTGCGTGCACGCAATAAGCGTCTGCGTGTACGCAGCTAGCGTATGCCTGCACGCGGCTGTCCTTTCACAGGTTTGCGTGTACATTTGCGTGCATACAATAAGCGTCTGCGTGTACGCAGCTAGCGTATGCCTGCACGCGGCTGTCCTTTCACAGGTTTGCGTGTACATTTGCGTGCATACAATAAGCGCGACGCGTACGTACGTCGTAGCGGCTGTTCTTGTTGCGGTCGAGGTCGTAGGCGACGCGCGAGGCGTCCTCCGGCGTCTCGCACACGAGCGCGTTGTTGGTGACGAACAGCACGGCGCGGTGGATCGCCGCCGGCTCGAAGCGCAGCACGTCGAACAGCAGCTTTACGTTCTTAGGCTCTTTTATGTCCCTACACGCAATAAAGTAAGGGTGACACGTTCGCATTGAACCAATATGAAATGACACTAAGGGCCTGTATCACAATCGCCTAATGAGTGACAAATAGCATAACTGGAAGTTTTGTCGCTGTTTTATACTGAGCGACAGAGACAAGACTTCCGAATAAGCTACTTGTCACTCATCAGTAGGCGATTGTGAAACAGGCCCTAATTGTTACATCTCTGTCTGAAAAGCGAGTCTCGCTTCTACACGAAATCAAATTGGCAATATTAAATTTTATTTGGATTAACTTGCAGTACTTTACATTTATATCTTTTCAGAATAAGTAAGTGCCCGCATGTAACACAACATTATATGGTCTCGAATGTCACATCAACTAACATATCTACTAGCTCACCTAAGCCGCTCGCGCAGCGGCTTGGCCTGGATGTAGTCGAGCGGCAGGAAGGTCTCGGGCTCCAGCATGCGCTCCTTCAGCACCTGGATGCAGCGGCGCGCCGTCTTCTCCGTGTCCACCACGATCGCCTCCATGTACTTGCCGAGAACCTGTATTATGATAAACTTAGAACTGTCGCTTTTTCGTTTTGTCGAGTTTGAAATCTGACAATGGTGCTAAGAAGCACTTTGCGATTGGTCCATACGATCGGCGTCGACCACTACCGCTCGTTTAGCACAACTATCGACCTTATATCACTATATAATTCTGTAAACTCAACATTACAATAAACATTTTTAACGGTTCCTTAAGTTCAGATATATTTTGAGCTTAAGAACATCTCAACAGCAACATACCTGTAGGAAACCACTTATTAAGAAAATCAAAACGTCGAAGCCTAAACAGATATGTTGATGATATTATGTCGAACGCCAAATAATTTAATTTAATTGGTATAGGTATTTTAATTGACAGAAAGTATGTTTTTTATCTACATATTATTTACATAGCCCGCCGCGAAGTACGGCCGCGTGGTTATGAATAGCATTTAAGTATTTTATAAGATAATCAGGTCAAAATTTAAGTTCACTTATTAATTATTATATAGTTATATAGGTAATATTTTTAGAACAAGAATCAAATACTGATAATGCTCATTGAATATCTATTTTTGTTTTGCAGACATCTTGTATTTAATCCGATTGTTTTTAGAATCATTATTTTAATGGATTTGTTACTAATATTTAAGGCCGCTAACTTAGTAGAGAAATCGTCAGAAACTGCATGGACTATATGTCAAAGTCTGTACCAAGTAGCTCCTCGAGTAAGCATTAAATCTCTGATTGCGGCCGTTAGTAAGTGAAACTGATTTTCTTATTGTCAAGTGTTTCAATTATAATCTGGCGGTATTTGGCTGAACATAAATGTAATACAATTTACGATAAATAAATGCTCGTTTGGTCTTGCTGACCTTGGTGATGGCCACATTGTACCGCTTGTGCGTGGGCTGGCACATGTTGATCATGCGGTCGTACACGCCGGGGATGTCGCGCTTGAAGCTCTCCACGATCTCCTGCTTCTTGCGGCGGCGCGCCTCCTCGTGCTTGTCCACGCGCGCGTCTCCCAGCTGCCCCGCCACCTCCTCCAGCGCCGACTGCAGCGAAGCCGCGCGCCCGCGGCAGGAGCCCACGTCCGCCTGCACGGGATGACACGTTATTTCTTGTTCATTACTAAAGTCCAGTCGCTATACTGTATTTCAAAGTCGACGATAATTTATTGCCACTATGCACACAGTATGCCACGATTGACTACGGATAAAAATACTTTATTTAAAAAATTGTTTGTCTTAACTATTATTATAATTATATACAATTACCTGGACCGACAGACGTTGTTCTGTATAGACCGTTCGAAGTTATTTTACCTATGTACGAGTATCTACGACAGTTGTCCCTAAGTCGTCGGCATAAAGGTCCTCCTGTCGGAGGTCAAATAACTCTAAACGCCCTGTAGAGATATTTGACAGTCTATTGACACCGGAATTGAAGGGGCCCATCGATTTGCAATGGATCGTTACGATCAAGAGAGTTTTTAAATTCGGGACACCTGACAACTGTCTTTGACACGAAAAGGGCTGTCTGGTGACTGAAAAATAATCGAAAATTCTTATGGACCGTTTTAGATACTACTTCCGCCACCAGATGACGATTTGTGTGCGTTGGGTCTGCCCCCTAGCGGCAGCGGTTGCGGTTACGACGATGGTCGCGAACGCCGTACTCGGTCGTATATACCATCGCGATATCGTAAACTTATTACGTAAAGCGTAAAAAGGTCTAAATTGTAAAGTCTGACACATTTAAACACATTAAACAGAGAACCTAAATACTCGTAATTAACTTACACTTTCATTTTACCTTTATTGAATTATAAATGAATCGTCTCGATAACATAAACTGAAGTTGGTGTTTGGACCAATCAAAAAGGATTTGACGTCGGTTCGACGTTAAATTATGATAGTACCATTTTGCAGTTTCAACATAGCGGACATGGATCGTAACTGTATTATTGCAGTTTAATTAGCTGAAACGACCTTCAGATTACAAGTTATACCTGCAGCTCGGCGCGCAGTCGCCTCTGCTCCTCCAGCGCCTGCTCGGAGCTCTTGATGTGCTCGTTCAGTTTCTCCACGCGTTTCATGGCCTCGTTGCGCTCGTGGCCCTGCAAGCATATCGTCATATTATTTTTCAAATTCAAATCTTTCTTTAATGGACTATAATTAATACGATTAAGGATGTTACTATGATTGACAAAAACAAAAAGCAACAATGTGTTGTCATTTTTACAAGTTTCGCAAGCTATACAAGTTCTTGAATACTTCTAAAATCCTGTCTAAATACGACGAATTAGCGTTTGTCGTAACAAGGATAACGATATTTTCTTGAAGTAACGGACATTTGTACTATTTTCGGTTAACACGACTAACACCCATATACATATCGGCGCCCAGTTTATGGGTAAATAATATTTCTTTTGTAAATCCTACTACTATTATAAATGTGAAAGTTTGTGAGGTTCGATGGATGGATGGGTGGATAGATGGATGGATGGATGGATGAATGTTTGTTACTCTTTTACGCAAAAACAACAACGGATGTTGATGAACTTTGGTATGGTAGTAGTTTAAGCTCTGGAATAACACGTAGGCTACTTTTTATCCAAAAAAATACAGTGTTCCCGTAGGCTACTGTAATTACGCAGGCGAACCGCGGGCAAAAGAGAGTTCCATATATTCTTCCAACCTACCTTCTGCCGATGCTTGTTCTCGAGCTCGCCTTTCCTCCTCAACTCATTGTCCAGCCTATCCTGGTCCGACTTCTGCTCTCTATTCACGCTGTCCAGCTCCTGCAGGTACCGCGCGGCGGACCGCGACGCCTCCATCTTGAGCTCCTCGTATTCCCGTATCTGGGCCTCCTCGAGGTGCACGTCCGCCCGCCCGCCCGCACCGCCCGCCCCCGCCGTGCCCTCCCACGCCGCCTTCGCCTCCTCTACCACGCGAAGCTCGTCCTCCAGCTTCCTGCGAGGAAAATTACATTACATGGTGGAATACTTTCCTTTTTTATGAAGCAGTTTACGTTCTAAATAATTAAATAAATTAATGTAGTAAACACACCGGCATATTTAGCGGAACACAAAAAAAGGTCCATAATTAAAAAAATATGGTTTTATTTTAAAATCTACTTACTACACTTCTTTTGTTATTTAAAGTTTCATTTGTTTTACTTAAAATGAGATCACATTAAGAACAGATTTTGCGAGAAAAGGCTATTTGTGAAAAATGGTACATTTTTGAACTTTTCATGTAACCGGGAAACTTGAAAATTAATATTAAAATAACAATTAATTGAATTATAAAAATGGTGATTAATATCGCGTATTTCCTCCACGTGCTCTTATTAAAGTTTCTACCCGTCTAGGTATACTGAGAATGATGTTATCGATGGTCTCCTGGGATAGTCTCCGCCATTCCTCAACTATGGCGATTCGCAGTTCATCCACGTTGGCAGGAGCTGGAATTCTGGACTTAACTTTTCTTTTCAGCAAGTCCCAAACATGCTCTATTGGGTTCATATCCGGTGATGTCGCCGGCCACTCCATAACAGTGATATTCATATCATTAAGATAAGCTTGAGTTACCCGAGCGGTATGCGGCCGAGCATTATCCTGCATAAAAACAAAATCGTCACCGATATATGGGGCAAACGGTACGACATTTTCTTCTAAAACTTCTCTGATATAGCGGTCTGCAGTCAGACTCCCTCTGTCAATCACTACCAAGTCTGTGCGAGCTCCCAAACAAATGCCCGCCCAAACCATTATTGATCCACCACCGTATGCAACTGTAGTTTCAAAATTTGTCTGAATGTATCGTTCAACGTCCTTTGCGTCTGTATATTCTTTGCCTGCCGTCAATTTGATTTAAGAGAATTCTGCACTCATCACTAAACAATACCTTACTCCATTGGTCCGCGTTCCAAAGTCGATGTTCCTGAGCAAAAGTTAACCTGTTTCTACGATGATTTACCTCGAGCCTTGGAGCCTTGGGCCTTGGCGGGCACAAATGAACCCAATCCAGCTTCTTCGAACCTTCTTCGTACCGTACTCTCACTTACGGTTACACCCCGCACTGCTTCTAACTCATGTCGGGCTTGGACGGCCGTCAAACGGGGGTTCCTACGTACACGAAGCCGAATGAAACGATCATCCCTACTCGAAGTGCGTCTTTTTCTGCCTTGTCCTGTTCTTCTCACAAAAGTACCGGTCTCCCTGAACCATTGGATACTGCGATGGATCGTTGAAACTGGTCGACGAAGATCTCTGGATATCACTCTGTAGGTTTGACCATTTCTTCGCATTTCGAGTGCCCTGGCAATCTCCGTTGGGGCTAAGTCAGGCATAATTCAGTCCTCAACTCCAAAATATCTTTTTGGAGTTGAGGACTGAATTATGCCTGACTATTAAAAAGGCGATTAAAAAAAAAATAACAAAAAACAGTATTTCAATGAAATTTTAAATCAAACTCAGAAGGAAGAAATACTCGAATTTCGCTCCAGATAAGGTGTATTTGAATAAAATTAAAACGATTGCATAAAATGTGATGTTCAGTTGTTTTCTTAATTTGAAAATATTTCTTTTTAAATTAAATGACGTACAAACCAGCCAGCAACCTTATATGATACTGATATCAAACCTTTATTTTATGTTCCGCTAAATATGCCGGTGTGTGTAGTTAATAAAAACTATTTTGATAAAACTTTTGTTTGTTACTAAATGATTTTTTTTAAAAATCGGCAAACGAACAGACATACTTTTTTAATGAAATGGACTAGAACAAAAAGCAGCATACACTCTGAACAATATCGAACGTGTCCGCTGATAGGCGCGCAGTTAAACAGCCAATACCAAAACGACGCCAAGCGCAAACGCGTTAGATGGATAATAAGTATGCACACTTAGGGTCAGTCACACCGCGAAGATGATCCACTCACTTGATGTCGGCCTGATGCGCCTCGTGCGCCTTGCGCGCCTGCTCCAGTGTCTTGATAGCGCTTTCCAGCTTCTTCTGCGTGTGCGTCACGCGCTCCTTCGCCTTGATAAATGTTGGACGCTTCTTGGACACCTCCGCTTCCTACAAAACAACATTACGTGAGCAGAGTAAACGTCGCAGAAGTGAAACATCGTTCGTCATTTAAAGACTAAAATTGCGTCGCTTGTATCGTGACGCGACCTTGAAATTTCACTCTCAACGCGCCTAAAAGAGTATTACTTGAAGACAGTCGTGAGTTTTCACAGAAGCTTGACAGACAGTTATAGGCTAATTTCATTGCTTTTTGGTTGTCAGTGTGCGCGTGACATATAAAAATGTTACTCTCATATTTTTCCCAACAAGGTTAAGGTATAATTCAATAGCAATTTTGATATTTAAATGCACTGTTAAAACTACATACACGGTTTTGATTAACAGAAATAATACATTAAGTAATTAATTACATGTGTACACATTGTTTCGGGGTGTAGGGGGTTTCATGCGACTTGTCCTAGTTGTATAATTGTAGAGATGGCAACCCTAATTTGACATGTACTGACCACTTCGCGGATATCCTGCTCTATCCTGGCAAGTTCGCGCTGTGCAGTTCCCGCCTCCTTCTTCTTCTCTTTCAACGCATCCTCGGCTTTTTGCCGCTTCTTCTCGATCTTGGCCAGCTCCGACTGCTTGTGCTGCAGCTCCTCCTCGTTGTTCTGGATGTCCTTCTCGTTGTGGTATAGGTGGAACAACTGTAGCTCCACTTTTTGCTGTTGCTACGAATTGTGAAAAAAAAATATGAGTCCACATTAGTAAATAAAGCAGATGGATGAAGGGCACGGCAAGACCAAAAAAGTTACATAAGCCAAAAGTAAAGGAGAGCTGTGTGCCGAGTGCGAGTCTTTGTCACAACTCACCGTGAAGAAAATAATTTGTATGGAATTGAATTAGTTATCGAAACAACAACCCAAGGACAAACAGTTGGGGTGTTGTTTCAATGCCATATAAATTGTAGTTACCTTCTTCACGACGAGTGACAAAAACTCGCTTGAGAATTCGAAATGAATTTCGCTATTGAGAATACTAGCTGAGGATACAGAAAAACGATGGAAAAGCTGGAAAAATACGAATATACAAAACAATAACATTATATAATTAAGCTGAAATTACCAGTTCCTCCTTAAGTCGAGTGTATTTCTCAGCTTCTTCCTTCTCAAACTTAGCTTCTTTCCTCTCGGCGGCCACTCCCTTTTTCTTCTGGTAGGAGAACTGTGCCTCCTCATCGGCCCGGTTCACTTCAGCCCGGCACGCCTCATATTGCTCTTTGAGCACTCCAGACCTGCAATTAAACTTTATACTTTCGTGGGCTCGATTCCCGCATTGGAACAACAAAAAATGTTGTTTGGTATATAATAACTCCTGCATAGCACCTGCACCTGGTTTCAATGAAACCGTCCACCGTTATCAAAACCGGTGTGGGTAGCTATTATAATTATTAATAAATAGGACACTTTATTGTTTTTACTTTTTTTTTACTCTGTAATTGATTTTGAAAAACCTTAAATACAATAAATCTCTGTTTTATTATTTATAAGGTAGTGCCTGCAACTTAGTTTGCGCAAACTTCTATCTTTTAATGGAAACGGAACCCTAAGATAGAAATATCCAAAGTTACACCTTATAACATCAGCTATCTGCCAGTGAAAGTCCGGTCAAAATCAATTCTGCCATTTCAGATTAGCCAGAACAAACACAGACAAAAATTTTAAAAGATTGATTTTTTGTGTAGGTATTATATGGTATATTATTTAAAATATATTTATTTGTATCAATGTAGAGATTTAAAATTTTTATTTAATAAAGACTTTATGTATTTGCATTAATCAGTGAAACATCACCCGCTAATTTCTTCAAAAAGTGCAGTCCTTTCTTTAGGATTTTTCATGGCAATGCTCTCCACAGCACCTTGGAACACCAGGAAGTTTTTAGCCTTCACATTGATGCCCAATTTCTCTAGCTCTGATAAGTACTGGCTTGTAGGCACGGACTGAAAAAATTATTTATTAAGAACCATACATTAATATAACTATTATATTGTGACATATTTTCATATTTTGTGGAACGATCAAATATGGAAATATCATTAAATTTTGGTTTTAACATTTCTTCAAAAGATATAATAGTGTCAATAAAAAGGCAATCTTCTATTGTATTAAATTCTTATGTCACAGTATTTATTAGAAAACTCCAGCTCCCCCAAAACGGATTGACTAATTTTTATGAAATTTTGCAGATGTATTTGGTATGTATGAGAATAGGTTGTAACTTGTAAACTATTTCTCTTACCCATAAAGGTGTTTACCCTTTTTTTTTTATGATTTGGCATTGAAAAATACATAACACTGAATTTTCACCCTTCTAACACCTACCCCTTTGTTTAATAGTGATATTAGTACTGTAATAATCATCAGCTCTCAGTGTTTAATAACACCTACCCACATCACCAGGTGTAGGTGTAGTTTATAGGTCTACTGTGTTACGATTCAATGTGGGTGTAGGTAGTCAGTGAAGAGTTAGTAGCATGTGTAGTTGATGGTATACAAACTGTTGGTGTATATAATATGCGGTTCTTTTATTTAATCCAGTTCATAGTTAAGACAGAGGAATGTATGTATCTATAAGATTTAATGGTTTTGGTCTGTATATGGGGAAAATTGTACAGAAATACATACTTGCCCATTAATCTTATGGTCAGATGATTGACCAATAACAGACCTCTGAAATTGCTTCTCTGTCATGTCTTCTAGTATAAATGTTGCCGTAACCGATGCGCTAAAACATACATACAAGGTTTTTGTACAAAAACTATGTATGACATTCATGGTATTAGTTATATATAAAGTTAACATTTACCATCTCGCGACAGGTTTGTTGATGGAGGCGCCATGAATCAGATCGCTTAGACGCTTCACACGTAGTAAAGACGTTTTCTCTCCCATAACAAAACTCACGGCGTCCATGAAGTTAGATTTACCTATTCAAAAGTTGGTATTTTACAATTCTGGGCGGAAATATGAATTTGTATAAAGGCAATTATGCTAAATCTTACCTGAACCATTGGGTCCTACAACAGCCGTAAATGATTTTAGGGGTCCTATGCGATGGTGTCCCTTGTAGGATTTAAAGTTTTCCATATCGATATACTTCAAAAACGCAGGCATTTTGACAACGGGAATATTCCAAACTGTAAAACAAAATGAATAATACCTCACAGGTCAAAAAATGTATTCAGTAAATTAGTGCATCGCGCCAAATTTATCGTCAACAAGAAACAGCGAAAACCACGAAAACACGATAAAAGTCAAAAACAATGGTGAATTGACATTGACATTAGATTGTTTTTTTTTATAAATATGGCATCGGCATATAACCATTTGCTAATGTCAGTTACAAAAGGCGGGAAATAGAATATTAGTTTCTATTTTCAACACCGTATTCCTAAATTGTCAAGTCTAAGTCTAGTCTCGTCTTTTTTTGATAGGCTACAAGCATGCCACAAGTCACAACCAAAGAGAATGTAACACTACGTTTAGTCACAACTTATGCACCGTACTCACCATCCAGCCTGCAAATCTAATACCGCGGCCTTGATGCGGGCTCGTAGGCAAAGAATTTAAATGATTGACATTAATGACACTAATGACGGCCATTAGCACCAATTCTTCTCGCCGGGCTAGTTCCCGAACAGATGGTAGGCATCATGTATATCGACGTTCAGAAAGTGTATAAAAATACCAACTTTAAATAAAAAAATTTGACTTTGTAATTTTTGCCTACGAGGCGCGGCCTTGGGCTTACAGGCTGGATGGTGAGTATAGCCCATAATACTACCTTTGGTTTTCTACTTTTTGAATTGATTTTTAAAAAATGTCTACGACTTCTCATTTACTACTGTATAAGCGCCATACTCATGGCCTAGCCTGCAAACCAGCACCGGTACTAATGGCCGTCATAAATGGCAAAAATTTTAATGATTGACACTGTAGGAAGAGTGCCCCAAAGGGAGATCTCCGACCGAGCGAGATGGTGTGCTCGGTCAGGCCGAAGCCTACTTGTATGCAATTCAGATGTCGTATATATAGTGCCGATCTCAGAAAACTTCGATAGCGCGATTCAGTATTGTGGCGCTAATTGGTCCGCCACAACACAATCATTAAAATTTTTGCCTACAAGTCCGCTCCAAAGACGCGTCATTGGATTCGCAGGCTGGACCGTGAGTATGGCGCTTGTAAACCGTACCTACCGTAACCTACCGTATTATCCGTTTACTCCGTAAAAATACACAAACATTTTACTCAAGTAGGTAAATGATAAAACTGGTTAAAATTATGAAAAATTTAAAAATTGCAGTTTTAAACATTGACAAACGTGAACGTTAATTGAAAACTGTAAAGTGAAGAAGAATAAATTAGAAAACCAAGATTTGCTAGTCGCCATATAAAAAAAAAAACAAGATTTCATTTTTTAATATTTAACTGGTAAATGGAAATGAAAGAGCTCGAACATAAATTGAACACATAAATCTTGTTTATGTCCTAATGTATGCTTGTCTTAGGAGAATTAAGACAGAATTGAGTATTTTAACTAACCTTAGGATGGTGTTATAGATTCAATAATAATGAACAGCGATCAAAGTCCTGGAAGTCCAGTAGACCTCAGTGATCGTGAACAAGCAGTACTCATGGATCCCATTGACCGTGCTCGAGCGCGATTCCCCTATTGCATTGTTTGGACCCCTATACCTGTGCTAACGTGAGTTTGATAAGCCTGTCATAAAATTTCTTGATATTTCTCACTGATGACTTTAAAGCTTCTTCTTCATCCACAGGTGGATCTTTCCATTCCTAGGCCACATGGGAATATGCATGTCCAACGGAGTCATCAGAGACTTCGCCGGCCCCTACTATGTTTCTGAAGATTTGATGGCATTTGGAAACCCCACCAAGTACTGGCAACTATCTCCACATCAAGCTAACAATGGTCAGGCAGGATGGGACGCGGCGGTCGCAGAAGCCTCAGAGATATATAAAAAGAGAATGGTAAATGAGGGTTTTTTCAAGGTTTAAACATTAGTTAATCAATTTAAACCTTAAAATACTCGAGATCTAATTTTGACCTTAAAAAATAGACATTTTTGATTGAAAATTGAATATCACAAATTTAATGCTCTGAGCATTCTATTATAAGCAAAATTACAGATTTGTCAAGGATTCTCTTCGAAATATTATGTTAATTCATTGTATTGATTACAGCACATAATATTCTATGACAACTGCCACTCCCATGTGGCCACAGCCCTGAACATCATGAGTTACAATGGCTGCAAGAACTGGAATATGGTCAAATTAGCCCTATACATGATACCCTTCTCCAAATATGTTAGGTAAATTGTAACAATTTGTTTCTTGTATATTATTTTTACTTATAAGTTTGAATGGCATTGAAATATTTAAATTTATTTCCAGTTTTGGAGGTTTTGTCAAGACATGGTTACCATTTGTAATTATTGTTGCATTCATATGCGGATTGGCTGCTGCAATCTAAGACAACTTTACACTGCATGAAAAGAAAAGTATTTGTTAAGATATTTGTAAATATTAGGGAACATTTTCATGTCAAGTGTAAGTTATAAAGTACATATTTTATGTAAGAATGGATATCTATTTTAATTTATTGTAGATGGCTGTATTGTCATTGGTTGTATGGGTATTCGTGTGGTGGTTGTTTTTTTTTTTTTTTTTTTATCAATTTATTTCACGAGGCTGACATAGATGCCAAGTGCACCATAAGATAGTGCACTTGGCATCTATGTCAGCCTCATAGTTTTATTCAAATTAATAAAGACATAATAAGGTATTCAAGTGCGACCCTTCACAGATAAAATATATTTAACAAAAGAGAGGCGTTGCCAAAATAATATTAATTTGTTCCCCGAACAAATTCTTCGGGAACATCCGGCTTCTGAGGTCACGATTTCGGCCACAATCCGCCAACAAATGCATCAGGTCTTCCGTAACACCACAGTGAACACACTGAGGGGACTCCTTTTTCCCAATCATATGATCATATAAACCTATTGAGTGGAACATGGCCAGAACGCAACCTCATAGCCACAACCAAACTATTTCTGGAAATATTAACGTCTTCAAACCATGGGTTCAGACGTGGCTCATTATTCAAAGTCCTGTACCAGATACCCTTGGAGGTTGAACAATCAATAAAAACTTTCCTCCACCTATCGATACAAATATGTTTAGCTACTTGAAAAATCTCTGTGTAGTATGGTTGTATATGAGTGAACATATCCCGGCCATCACAGATTGCTTCCTTGGCCAGCCGATCGGCAATCTCGTTGCCTCTCACGTCGATATGGGAGGGTGTCCATTGCAGTCTAACGCAAGATGTCTTATCCAAATCATTTAGAATTTTAAGAACTTCATATGCAATGGGTACACCTCTTGCCCCCGAGACGCAACGAGTAAGATGCTGGAGCACGGACATTGAGTCAGATAAAACAACAACGCTATTTAAACTGTTAACCTGTGCATATCGAAGTGCTTCCAGTATTACTAAAAGCTCAGCTCGCATGATAGAAATGTTTCCCCCAAGTTTTAATTTGGAAGAAACATTTCTTGGCACATCAACGAAGGCGGCACCAACACCCCCATCACATGTAGATCCATCGGTGAACAACCTGTGGTAGCCGGGATATGTGATATCCAAATCCTTTACAGTGAGAAATCTTAATACCGAAATATCAAAATTACGCTTGGCATGTGTTACTCCGTCGACTCGGGAGTCTCAGAATATTTATAATATCAATATAAGACAACCATACTTCCAAATGGTTGTTTTGTGTTTATAAAAGATAATGATAATAATATGTTAAAAGTCCATAGAAAACAGAATATTCACTTTAAGTTAATTATATTGGATGTGCAATTTACTTTTTATCTCACTTAGGCAATACCAAAGACAGAGTCTAATAAGTGTCATAATAAATTAAATATTGGTAGTGCTTAATTCTCTTAAAATAATTATCATTCCTGTCTTGTCTAAAGTCTGATATCACTACATTTAGATCATCATTTCAAACTATCCATTGCACACATTAAAATTATGTATGAAACTTGTTCAAAGACTGTCTTACTATTATTTAGCAGTTGTCATAAACTTAGGAGAATATTTGATTCTATTTAATATTGGGTGCATACTGATTACTGCATTCCCAGTTCTCTTATGTAGATAAGTCATAACCCATAGTCTATTATATGTATGATAGTTGAAATTATTCTAGTTCTAATAAATGTTTGGACATAAATTATAATCTAAATTCTATAAAAAAACATTAAATATGCTATGTGCAACATTGTAACTTCAGAAATTTAAATCTTTGTTAATTGTTTTTTTTTCTTAATTTTAGATATTTTGTACAAAAATCCCTTTTATTATTGTCTTGAAGACAAGTTTGCGAGTGTTTTCTTGGTATATGATGTATTATACACTAAAATAATAAAAGAAACCTTAAAAAGTTATTTTTCTTAAAATATCTGGAGCCTGAAAACAGAGTCATAATATTTTAAAAGATGGCAATTTAATAAACACCTTGTTTATAATATTTAAAATAAAAATTATGAAGAAATCAAACCAAAATTAAAAACCTTTATACTCTTCTCACATTTATTGAATACTATAACAACATTTTAATACAATCATAGTTATTACTTATCACTGCATAATATTAGGATACAAATCCTACTTCCTACTTATATTATAAATGTGAAAGGTTTTGAGGATGGATGGATGTTTGTTACTCTTTCACGCAAAAACTACTGAGCGGATTTCGATGAAATTTGGTATGGTAGAAGTTTAGGCTCTGGATTAAAACATAGGCTACTTTTTATCCCGAAAAAGTAGGTAGTGTTCCTTCGGGATACTGTATTTAAGCGGGCGGAGCCGCGGGTATCAGCTAGTACAAATTAAAGCTTATTTCCATAAGATACAAAGAAATTCCAATTAATAAGTAACTATTTATCACATACTTTGTACAAGTCTCAATTTAATGTGAACATTTAGCTTTGATATCTGAAAAAATTGTATATTTTTGCTGATATCTTTAAAAGCCTTAAGGCCGCCAGTCAAGAGGCCGATCGTTTCAGTTAGAACTGACGTCAGTTCGGCCTGAACGGATTCAAGCACAGACACGCGAAAAAATCGCATCCGACCGAACTGACGTCAGTTCGGCCTTTAGATTAATAACGCCTGGATAGTCTTCAAACAAACGCAACTTATATTTCATTTTAAACCATCTAAACGCGATTTGTAAACATTATATTTTATATTAAACTGGTATTGAGGAATATATTATGGATTACCATAATACTGAAAATACTTTAAATTGACAGTTAAAAAATCAGAAAATATTAAAAAACTTTGTCTTAATTGCAACAGCTATTAGTTTAGCCATGAAAATTTTGAAATAAATTTCTTATTACTAGTAACATTTTCACAATTCACAATAGGGCAGCAAGATGGCGACAAAATATAATTTTATTTTAAAATGTTTTAAATATTTGGCTTAATACAAGTCAAGTTGTACTTACATATGAAATGTTATGTCCCAAGCTTTTTTAATTCTTTTCCGATGCATTGTGACACCCTATAACGACACAAACTGAGTCGATATGGCTCAGTATGATTTGCTTCACTTTTCATGCGCGTACCCGGTTTCTAGGCTTTTTAATCTAAGGTTCGGCCTGAATGAATGCGAGCACATACACGGAAAATAGCTTCTGGTTTGTCGTGAGCTTCTTCGTGTTTTTAGTGTTCCGTAATACTTAAGGAACCCTTATAGTTTCGCTCTGTCCATCCGTCTGTTTGTCTGCTCTCCTAGCTTCTGTAATAACTTTACGACAATAACTTTTGAAGTAATTCAAAGAAAACCTATTGCGCGTTGATAGTTAACCGTCCTTAGAAATGTCGTGACATGCTCTTGGTTAGGTTATTATTTTATTTATTAATTGTATTTCGCTGTAACTGTAGTCACGGTATGGACGAATCCGAATTATTTTGCCATACATTTTTCCAGTGATAATTGTTATAGACATCATTTCTCTTTGTTTTATAGTAATAGACTTTAGATTTTATCAACCATAGTGGCTCTAAAGTTTCAAATACTGCAACGAACTCTAATAAATATTCTTTCGAACATGTTGCCATTTTTAGGGTTCCGTACCCAAAGGGTAAAAATGGGACCCTAGTACTGAAACTTTGCTGTCCGTCCGTCTGTCACCAGGCTGTATCTTAACCTTCTTATACCGTGATAGCTCGACAGTTGAAATTTTCACAAATGATGTACTTAGGTATTTCTATTGCCGTTATAACAACAAATACTAAAAACAGAATAAAATAAAAATTTGAGGTTCCCATACAACAAACATGATTTTTTACGTTTTGTACAGAATCCCTCTTGCCGACTCGCACTTGACCGATTTTATTTTACACTCGAATTTTATTACAGTTCAGTCCAATTTTATTACCGTTCAGTCCATCCGTACAGGTCAGAATTAGTGTTGCCAACTTAGTTGTTTTACAAAGTTTTACTAATTTAGTATTTTAGTCACTCTCTAGAGGAATTTAGTTGTTAGTAGTGTAAAAAATAGCCAGACAGTAATCATAATATGCAAAATACTACCATTTTGCATATACTATTATGACACCTTATCATAATAGCACATAGTAGCACACGTCCATAAGTCGCTTAAGACTACCATTAACTACACTACTATTTAACTTCTTTATTATGTAATATTTCCTACTATATTTTTATTTTTTTACAGTAAAATTATCATATTTTCAATATATTAAAACTGAAAATGCAGTGGTTTTTTAGGGATTTCTATGTTTAGTACCTTTTTTTATAGTTATCTGTACTCTTTTAGTAGAAAACAAAAACACAAAAACAGAGTTGGCAACACAGGAGCGAATCGCTTCAGTCCATCCGGCAGACTGATGCGATCTCGACAATACTATTTTGCATCCGTTCAGGCTGAACTGAAGAAAAAGCGGACCGTGTATGGCCCCTTACTGGCAAGTATATCACATTTTCAATAATATTATCTATACATTTTCTTCTTCTTCTTTTAATTTTGGCATATGACCGCCATTTTTGGCGATATTCTGGCTATAATTATCTATATATTTTAACAATCTTTATTGACACTCTTCTCCAAGCTGAAGTCATAGTCATAGTTGTTAACTCTCTGTTTGTTCATGAGGAACGTCAGAACATCACCAATCTCCACAACATACACATCTTTCCTCAGTGATAGCTGCAAGTCTCGGGACAACGAGAATGGAACCCCTTGTAAGTAGTGGAACGTTTGGTCTATTCTCACATTAGACGACGGCAGAGGGGGTGCGGGTGCTGGCCTTCTTGAGTACGGTGTGCCGCCCATGCTGGGATATAAACCACCCCCAGGCGGGGCCGGCTCCACGACGACGAAGCCGTCGTCGGGCCTTGGTCCTGGAATAGGAGCTGTCTCATCTTCTACTGGTGAAGCCCTCTTCTTACCGAAGAAAGATGAAAACATGTTTGTGTCAGCATAAACTGTTTAATGGAACGCACACAACTTTCGATACTTTCGGTATCTGTTTGAACCTTTTTAAAACAACGAAATTGCAATTTGATTTGCAAACAAAAATTTATGATTCAGAATTTCTGGTTAATTGTCACAATAAAATTCATTTGTCATTTGTCAAATCACATTTCATTTTTTTTTTTTTTTTATTTAAGGCATTAGTTACAAACTATGAGCCACACCATCACATTTCACAAATGTATATACATATTTTTTATTATTTACAAAAATGGCGTCGGCTTAAAACCATTTGCCAGTGTCAAGTTAAAAAGGCGGGAAATAGAACTTTCGTTTCAATTTTCAGTACCGTATTCCTAAATCGTCAAGTCTAAAGTCTAGTCAAAGTCCAAATAGATAACCAATGCAATCAATGAGTCAAGTCAGTCGATTCAGTAAAATGGTAGAAGCTTTACTGAAAGTTTCTGAGTTTTGGAGGAACACAAAATAGCACGTTTTTTTAAGTTGTACCACTTGCCCACACATGTGCACGTTAACGAATATTTTAAATTGCAGTATAGCATTAAACCATTGCTAGTGTCAAATTAAAAAGGCGTTAAAATCTCAACGCCAGTTTATGGTTCCCTAAAGGGTAAAAACGGGAAGATATCACTGAGACTACACTGTCTGTATGTCTGTCCATCTATCAGTCTGTCACCAGGCTGTATATTCTCCTCTTATTAGAGTTTACTCAAATACCAATGATTCTCCTTAAACGCCTTACTTACAGTCCAGCCTTACCGTCCAGCCTGCAAATACACTACCGCGGCCTTGTGGCGGACTTGCAGGTAAAAATTAATAAGTATAAAGTGACATAAGCTCCATACTCACAGCCCATCCAACAAATCCAGCACCGGTAATAATAGTCGTAATAAATATAATTTAATAAAAATAATAAAAACTAAAGTCAATAGTGGAAAAAAAAAAAAAAAAAGTAATTTGGTTCCAAAAAACTCATTGAGGCTACCCGAGACCCCAGAGCCGGCACCTACCTGGCCCAGAGAATAAGTATCGCAATCCAGCGAGGAAACTCTTTGAGCCTTCTAGGTACTCTGCCTGGTGGGGACGACCTGGGAGATTTCTTTGTTTTGTAGCAAGTTTTGGAGTAGTTATTATTTTTTTTAGTACTTACCTACTTTTATGGTACAATTGATTTTGTTATCATAACTAGTTTTTAATTCTTCTTTTTTAATATTGTAATGTGAACCTTATGTTTTTACCAATAAATTAAAAATATAGTGGCAATAATTTATAATTTTTGCCTACAAGTCCGCGGCCTTGGTCAGTATGTCTAGTCTGTGAGTATGTCCCTTTATGTCGGCTATTGCTACCAGTGTTGGATTTGCTGACTGGACCGTGAGTATGACGTTTTAAAGCGCCTTACTTACCGTCCAGCCTGGAAATCCAAGGCCACTTAATGCAGGCAAAAATTAAAAATTATAGACACTTTTGACGCTTGTGAGTTGTGACGGCTATCATTACCGGTGCTAGCAAGTTACAAGTACGCTTCAAGGCCGTGAAATTGGATTTGCAGGCTGGACATTGAGTATGACGCATAATGACTGTATAGGTGCTAGATTTGCATTTACAAAAATTTGACACATCCTTCTTCCAATTCAATTTCAAGTCGCTCGACCAGCGTTTTCCTTGAAAAACAACAATGCTATATTGCAATATCTCACGTTTGTGTGCTATGTCAGTAGTGCCATGTGAAGTTAGAACAAGGAGTAGGAATTTTGCGACATGTCTTCACGTCAAAATCTCATCAAAACATTTGTATCTGTGATTTGTATCAAATTGTTATGAAAGAAAATTTACGTGTATTTTAAATTACTATAGTTTATGTATGTGTTAATTAATTTATAAGCAAAGTAATGTTTTTTATATGAAAAATGACTACATTTGTAATAAGTGTATGTGGATAAACCGGTTCGTAGTTCCTGGAATTCCAGCTGTACAAAAACGGGTTAGTACATTTGGTAATTTTCCCTCCTTTCAATATAAATTTTTGCATTAGCTATTAGCATATGGGTTGAGTAGGTCATATTACCATAGTTTTTACAGTTTTTTACATAATGTTGGTTCTTAATACTTATGTTTCATTTCTCTTTTCACATGGAGTTTTTTCATAATAAAATTTATCAAAACAAGATGTTGACCTTCGCACCGATTCTTTCGTTTCCAGTCTAAAAATATAACTCTATCTGCCAAGTTAAATTGCTTAATAACTTATGAATTAAAATTCATAACATTTTAATTCTTAAGACTTGAAAAAACTAATTCTATTACAAAACTGTACACACCATTCGTGACAAGTTGAATAATTAGTGACCAAAACTTCCAAGTGTTGAATTGTTAAATGGTTTGGCAAATACTTGTTGTATGTAAATTTTTCAGGGTGTATGTTTCAAAAATATTAAGCAATAACATACGCTGATCCAAAAAATCCTCAATCAGACAGTCAATAATTTAGATAGAAACTATTTCTATCTAAATTATTGACTTCATTAATAAAAGTTTCCCAATGAAGCTTTAGGTCACAATTTATGACTGTTTTTAAGATATTTTTTTAGATTTCATAAGTACTTATTTGGCATGTTTAGTTTCCAAAATGTTATAAAAATCTCATTTAATGTAATCCACCAAAACAAGGGTTTGTCATTTAGATGTATGCTAAAGGTAGCATTCCGATCTGAACAATTAAAGCAACGCATGACTGTCCAGTGAACTAATAATAATAATAACTTTTATTTCTGGCTGCAGTGGCCGTTAATGAATTGGAACCCTAATTCTCATATTTAACTTAGACTTTCAATTAATTATTCTTGGTTTGACATTAATGAGAATAATATTTCGCTGTTTTAACATATTCCGACTGCATTGAAACTGTATTATAGTAAGATTTAATTAGCAGAATGGACCACAGCTTCTCAGGCCCCGCCCAACGGTCGCGGTTGCCAAGATTGGAATGCTACCATAAGAGATTATCTATGCAAATATGATTAGCAGTTGTTTAGCATTACACAGCTGCTCAGATAAGATAACAGAATTGTACTCAAGTTTATTAACTTCTGTTATTGATATTAATTGATTACCCGTCACCATTCTTTACATGGATTACTATAATTTTCTGGTGCAGACATATAGCTTAAGTTTTGTTTTTGGGTTTCTTTCTTTGGGTCCTTTGGCAATTATGCTATTTCTATGAAATGACAATGACAGACGAAGAATGAAATACTAAGTTTTCCAAAAAAAACATCACAAGTATGTAGTTGTAAAGTATGTTTTTGTTATTCCTTTCTAAATTAAATATTTTTCTTTGCAGATTACCCTTTTCCAAAATGTCGGATGACACTGAAGAAGCACCTTTAAATCTAGGTAAGTTTGATATTTTTATTTTAAGAAATGTTTTTTACATACAAGAAAAATGAATTAAATACAGAACTGCTTAAAACAACTTAACAATATTCATGCGGGTTAAAGAGTAATGTAAATTCAAATTTAATACTGTTCAAAATTTTAAATTGAAATGTTCTGAATTAAAAAAACTTGAACGTTAAAAATAATAATCTTATTACGTTTCGGTAACTATAAGGTAGCAATAATCTCACAGACGTAAGAACTCTATTCTCTATTGAACATTCCAACCAGTGTCCGAACAGAAGTGGCCATCATTCTTAATACAAATAGTGTTTGTGTTTTATGTTTAGGATCATATTTCTGCTGTTAGGTGTCTTATTTTGTTTGTTTATAAATATTTAAAGAATTTATTATTCAAAAAAAATCAACAATATTAAATTTTTTTTGGGAAAAAACAAGTCTGCTCAAAATTTTCACGATACACGCCCGCGGCCGTGCGGGCGTGTATCGTGTACAAGCGTAGTAAGTTTTCGCGGTGTTTAATTATTACACAATTATTAAACACGACCGTAGCTCGTGGCAAACCAGAACGAACTGATGCGATTTGGCCGTGTGTTATATTATACACTGGCGGACACATAAACTGCATCATAGTGCAAGAACAAATTCAATCAAATTTTATAACGAAATATGCAAACTTTTTATTGGTATTGGAAAATAAAGGCTGGTTTAAAAACACAAAAACTAAATCAAATTTAAATATGGTACTGTCACAAAAGAAAGAAAATATTCTATAGAAGAAATCTTGTCAATTTACTAAAGATTAACTCGTTGTTACGTTAATGTTGTGATTGATGGTTTTTTTTTTTTGTTTTGTTACATGTTGAATTATCATTACTAATTGTTTAATTGCTAGTCTGTTTTAATTTTAAACACGTTTTTCTCTCACGAATATGGACGTATCGTCCGAAAAAGCTGCACAAATTGTTGCTCTAGTGCAGCAAGGCTTAGACCAACGAACAATTGCTGCAGATTTAAATGTAAACAAGTCTACGGTTTCCCGAGTTTACAGAAGGTTTATGGAGACAGGTTCATTCAAAAGAAGACGTGGAACCGGCAGAACTCGGGTGACAACGTCTCGTAACGACAGGTTTATTGTGACAACTTCCTTGCGAAATCGGTTTTTAACTTCTATAAGCTATAAAAAATGAGCTCCACCAGGTACGTGACGTAGCAGTTAGTACACGAACCATAAGAAGAAGGCTAAAAGAGCGTGATATCACACCTTTCAGATCCGCAAATGGACCAAAATTGTCTGCAGCTCACAGGCAAGCTCAACTGAGACTCGTGAACACTTAAATTGGACTGAAGAGCAATGGGCTTCCGTATTATTCACTGATGAGTGAATGACACGGTGCTGATGGTCGCAGACTAGTCTACCGTAAACGAGGAGAGCGATATGCTCAAAATTGCATTGAGGAGAGGGGGAGAGGGATTTGGAGGCGGGTCTTGTATGGTTTGGGGCGGCATATCGATGGATGCTCTAACTGAACTTGTGTTTATTGACGCAGACACACATGGCCGTGGTAACCGTGGTTTAACATCACACCGCTATATAACGGAGATATTGGAGCATCATGTGGTACCTTTTAGCGGATTTATAGACGAAAACTTCTTTCCGATGCAGAACAATGCTCGTCCGCACGCAGCGAGACAAGTTGAGCACTACTTTACTCAGGTTGAGATTCGTTCCATGGATTGGCCAGCACGTAGCCCGGACCTCAATCCGGTAGAACACGTGTGGGACAACCTAAAAAGAGCTGTATTTACAAGAAATCCGGTCCCAACAACGGTTGCGGAGCTCAGAGTTGCATTGTCACAAGAATGGGACTATACTCCGCAAGATCTTTTAAAAACACTGATCAGGTCGATGCGAAACCGACATGAATCAGTTATTAGGGCTAGAGGAGGTAATACACCTAATGAAAAACAAAAAAAAACTTTTTCTTTTCTTAGTATTGTAAAATTTTCATAATAAAGCCGTTTTTGTTCTAATCGCTGTTTCATTCCAAAAAGCTGTAAAGCAAAAAGAGTAATTTGATTCTTTTAGTGAAAAAAGTTGACCTATACACTCATGAATTGATTTTTTATCAGATTAAGTACCAGTCTTAGCATTAACATTGAAATAAATTAAAATAGTTTGCACTTTCACTAATTATATATCATTGAAAGTTATCTTGCACTATGATGCATGTCCGCCAGTATACGAGGGCTGCACTAAAAGTATCGGGAATGGAATATTTCCACTGTTCCTGTCATATTAAAATCTTTTTAATTTAAAACTTCTTGGTTTTAAAAATCGAATACCGTTTATTTATTTAAAAAAAGATTCTCGGTCTTGTCACAAGGTCTTGTCAAACTTGTTTAGTCGTTGAGAAAATGGAATTGACTCGAGAAAATTCTAGAGCGATGATTTATTATGACTTTCGAAGTGGTTTAACACAAAAACAGTGTGTTGACCGGATGATTTCTGCATTTGGTGATGAAGCCCCATCCAAAACCACAATTGATCGCTGGTTTGCTGAATTTCAACGTGGACGTGTCAAGCTCAGTGATGATCCCCGTCAAGGTCGTCCAAAAACTGCAGTCACCCAAGAAAACGTTGATGCTGTGCGTAAGTTGATTGAGGAAGATCGACATGTGACATACCGCGAAATTCAGGCAACTTTAGACATTGGCATGAGTCAAATACAAATAATCTTGCATGAACAATTAGGTGTAAAAAAGTTGTTTTCCCGATGGATACCGCATTTGGTCTGTGAAGAGCAAAAAGCGGCTCGCGTTACTTGGTGCGTCAGAACTCTCGAAAGATTCCACGCAGGATCCTCAAATGCTGTATACAACATCGTATCAGGTGACGAATCCTGGATATACGCGTACGAACCCGAAACAAAAAACCAGTCACGAGTTTGGGTGTTCGAAAATGAGTTAAAGCCAACAAAAATTGTTCGTTCACGGAGTGTTGCAAAAAAAATGGTGGCCACGTTTGTCTCCAAAACCGGCCATGTTGCGACTATTCCTCTTGAGGGACAAAGAACGGTTAATGCAGAATGGTATGCTAACATTTGTTTGCCACAGGTCGTTTCTGAACTCCGTAAAGAGAACTGCAACCGCCGCATCATCCTCCATCACGACAATGCGAGTTCTCACACCGCGCACAGAACAAAAGAGTTTTTAGAGCAAGAAATCATAGAATTATTAGACCATCCGCCGTACAGCCCCGACCTAAGCCCTAATGATTTCTATACTTTCCCTAAAATAAAGAATAAATTGCGTGGTCAGAGATTTTCATCACCTGAAGAAGCTGTGGACGCCTACAAAACGGCCATTTTGGAGACCCCAACTTCCGAATGGAATGGTTGCTTCAATGATTGGTTCCATCGTATGGAAAAATGTGTTAAATTTCGCGGAGAATACTTCGAAAAGCAATAAATACATTTTTAAATAGTAATGTTGTGTCACTTCCTTGATTCCCGAAATTTTCAGTGCCGCCCTCGTATAATACATATTATTTGTAAAAAATTGTACATATAAAATATTAAAGAAATGTGGTAATTTTTTTACAACTTCATAACTGTGTGGTTGTATATGAGTGTAAAAACTAAATTTTAATAAAATAAATGGAGAAAGAATATTTAGATGTTTTATAGCGTCGGGAGTAGGGCTTTTTATTGTGATTTGCCTACGGGAACATGTAACCCATACTGCGTGACCTGTTTAGGGGGGAGGAGGGGGAGGAGGGTTAAGGATTTTGTCACTCATCATGTGATAGAATTATCGACTACAAATAAATCCTTACTTAATATTATACCCAAACGCGAAAGTTTGTATGTATGTTTAATCTTTCATGTGATAACTACTTAACGGATTTTGATGAAATCTGGTATGGTAGTTTATCTAGTATTAACACATAGGCTACTTTTTTGCAGTATATTAGTATTTATTGAGTATGTACGAGGACCTCGATAGGGCAAGCGGTTAAAATTTTGTAAAAAAATATCGCCATTTATAAGTTACACAACCCTTTAAGCATCATATTGCGTCGATTTTTTTGTGAGGGCGTTGTATTACTCCAATGAAGTCCGTTAGTACTGACCGCTGATGCATGGACCTCCTACAATATTCGAGATACATCGTGCATCGCTTTTGAGTTGTGATAAACCTCCGGAGTTCCTGGCACGGCTCAAAACTATCGGGCAACGGCGAATACCCAAAAGTAGTAGTGTATAAGTTGTTACATATGTCTGTCGATTAAGGGTTGTTTTGTCGCTGCTTACTTTATATCGAGCGATAGAGACTTAAAATGCAAATAGGCTATCTGACACTTGTCAGTATATTGTGAAACGGGCGATAACTCTTTTCTCTGTTTACTTTATTTTCAAATTTAATGTAATGTGGCTAGCGTAGTGGAGTGCCCAATTTTAATAAATAAACGTATTATTATTAAAAACACGTCTCGAATTGAGATGTTTTTATATGTCACACGGTGACTTTCGGCCGAATACTGAAACGATAATTAAAGCTAAGAGCCCTCCTAGTCACCGGCTGTCGCGGTATCTGCTATCCGAAATGACAAGGACAGCATGTGACTTGAGCGTCACTTAATATAGCTATCGTTTCAGTATTCGGCCGTTTGTCATTATGCCAAGCAGAATCAGAGGCAGCCTGATCTTTGAGGGCCCTCAACTTTAAGTGACATTTCAGTATTCGGCCGTACGCGAGCCGCCGCCTGCCAGGTATCCCGGAGTACGTAGGGTTGCCGGGGGCTCGTCCGCGATCGATGCCGGCCGCGGCAAGGCCATGGCCGAGCTGGCGGTATCGATTCTATATAAATAGCGGTAGCCCTAGTGCGCCCGCGCCCCCCTGCGCTCCCCGCTCTCTCCGCCTCCCCTCCCCCTCGCCCGGTTCGACGCCCCCTTGACCTTACCACCTTCCACGTGTCGCCGCTGCCTTATGCTTTTCGATAATTCTTTGTTTACGTGTGGTAATGGTGTATACAGAAGCGTAAATTAAGTAAGCTTATCGCAAGAGGTTCCCTGGACTCTCGGTATCCAGGCGCATACAAATTTTTGTGAATATCTGCTACTAGTCTATAGAATAATATGGCTAATTGAAAGGTAGGTTATACATTTACCTTGGTCCTAGGCGTTGGCATTTTTCCAGAACCGAGTCCAGATATCTCAAATGCCTAACCAATAGATGTGTAGTGTCAATAACTAAATAATATAAGACTCATAGAGTCTCTGTCATTATATTATGTATTAAAATATGTAAAAAGTGTGTTAAGTTGGTCGGACTTGTACTTCTACTCATTAATGAATCTATGGGAATAAATATGATGATATTATTATCTATGGAAATAAAATTGATAGGATTGTTGATGCATAAGGGGCCCCAGTCCAGTTTTCCTTCAGTTCGGCCTGAACGGATGCAAAATCGTATCGTCTGTGTGCAATTTCGAGATCGCATAAGTCGGCCGGTTGGACTGAAGCGATTCGTTCCAGTGTTGCCAGCTCTGTTCTTGTGAAACTACTAAACTCGCGTCGATTTCTACTAAAAGAATACTGAAAACTATCAAAAAAGCTACTCAACTTAGGAATCCCTAAAGCCCCTAAAAACCACTGCATTTTAGTTTTTGTTATATTCAAATTTTATTTATTGAATTATATTATCAATTTTATCGTTAAATTAAAATATAGTAGGAAAAATTACGTATATAGTAATTAAACGCGTAGTTTTAACAAAATTTTGGACAAATGCTACGCTGTATTATTAATTTATTATGAAATGTGAATTTTTTTTGTGCCTAACCTAGGCCATTTTTTATATGATTACTGTCTGGCTCTTTCCTACTAAAACACTCCTTATAACTAAATTCCTACTAAGGAGGGAATAAAATTTTTAACTGACGTCAGTTTTAACAGAAACGATCGGCCTCTCGTCTGTGGGGTCCTTTAAGGGTGAGTTCATACCGCGACGAGACGTGACGCGGCGCTGCATTTTAAGATAGCTATTCTAAATTGAACTTTATTCAATACACAAGAAGATACGTTTTTTCTTCTTCTTTTATGCATGGTGGCCTCAGTGAGTTACCAATGGCAGTGGTTTTGTACAGTATCTAAGTACGGTCATTATTCAAATTTAATAGAATAGTAATTAGCTAGCAGTGCCACGAATTGATTTTTAAACATAATATTTTAGCGAATATAATATAGCGAATAGCGAAAGTTTGTATGTATGTTTAATCTTTCATGTGATAACTACTTAACGGATTCTGATGAAATCTGGTATGGTAGTTTATCAAGAATTAACACATAGGCTACTTTTTATCGCATTATATTAGATTTTACTAATGGTACAGTTCCTGGTAGATTTATTTTTGAGTGTACCAAGTCGCGGGAAACCTCAAAATAAAATACAGTTGACACGGCCGTGCAGTGTCCACACCACGTGTTCAAAGCGAAGCCACTCGATAGGCATCGACCACGGCAGAGGCGCTTGATCATCTTCTTCTCTTCTTGTATTACAAATTTATTGATTAAAATAAAATAAGTATTTATAAATTACAAATTTCGCTTCGATGGATCGTCTGATGGCGAGCGTCTAAGCGATTTCCGCTGCTTATGAATACCCGCTACACCAAAGGAATTGCGGCGTGCGATAGATAATATTGTGGTCCCAGTCTTTGCAAACCCTTTCCCCTCTTAAGGTATATGCCCTATGGCAGGGACGGCGAAGCTATGGCACGCGTGCCATCAATGGTACCGCGACACAATATTTTGGGCACATCACTGATCACGTCATATATTATGAGACAAACCTAACGTAATATGTTATTTGACATCTATTGTGCAACGTCAGAAATTACACTAATTTTACTTTCATTTTAATTACACAATGACGCTATTTTCAGTCAGGGTTTAAAGTTTGAACAGATTTAAATCTTCCTGTTAAATAGGAAAACATGCTACAACAGAAATTATAATATTATTTAGTACCGATGTTGTGTTTTAGCAGGTTGATTTTATGGTATTTTTCCGAAGTTCGCCGTTTTTCAGTGTTTTAGTTTGAACAGATTTCAACATGTAAAATTAGAACATAATAATATCTATGGGCGCTTCACACCACGACAATCTGGCCCCGTGATAAGTATCCGATGAACTTGTGTTACAGGTATCAGAAAACGGGAAGTATATTTAATACTTTTATACTATACGCCTATTTAAATTTTTTATTATATTATACACATATTTAATACACATCCATGACCTAGGAGCACAGAAAACTTTTCGTTCTTTCCCCGGCTTGAGCACCAACGCGCTGAACCACTGAGCCACAGAGGTCGCCAAAAATAGACAGCTATCAGCGTCAACACTTCCTTACTTTGTTAGAAAGACGTACAATATTGACAAAGTCCCTGCGCAAACAGTTTCTAAACTTTTTTCTTTGCACTAAGACCCCTTTAAAATATTTAAACAGAAAGTAAGTGACCGCAACGACTGCAGACGTGGTTGAACTACGTACATACATGTGTAAACATGAGTATATTGAGGGTATATTAACAGTAGGTGTTGGTATATTTCCGTGCGCAAGATTTAAAGTCGCTGTTAAGCGATTTTCATCTAATGCCTGGTCGAGCGGCAACTTGTTCGATAGTACAGTACATAAAACAAGTGGATAGTGGATACCTACAGCTAAGCCTGTAGTTCCTTGATGTTTCGGCACTATAGAGCCTTTTGTTATCCACCAGTTTATCTCCCCCTCTTTTTAATATAATACATCTATGAAGCCAGCCATTTATCTAACCAGATCGAAAAAAATAAGTGTATCGAGCGGCGAAGTTTTTTGATTTAGTTACTAGATGTTGCCAGCGATTCGTGCGCGCCAAAGCTGATCTCGCGGAAACCGTACATTTTCCGTTCCGTAGAGATACATTATAGAGTAGACCTCTATATCTGTGCCTAATTTCCTCTAAATCGGTCCAGTAGTTTCGTAGCCTATTCGATGCAAACAAACAAACAAACAAACTTTTCGTCTTTATAATATTAGTATGTATATTTAGTAGGTAAGTTGAGACATTTTTTGGCCTTTCAATGTTTATTTATTTTCGTAACTTGTAACAGGTTTTGCAAGACGAGGCGGATAAAATGTTACCTAAATGAAAATTTTACGAAGAAAAAGTTTCGTAACATTACGAAATGCCACGCCTCTGAACTTCGAGCTTGCGGGTCTTCTGTGTTTATGTCGACACCCGCCAGTCGCATTGAATAACACGAAGTCCTACGACGCTCCTAATGAAACTCTTTCTCGATTCTAACGAATACTTGGAAACTCATCGAAACTAAACTGTAAATGTACCCAATTGGTACAAAAAACGGGACCCTATTAATGAGACTTCGCTGTCTGTCCCTCCGTCCGTTCGTCTGTCGGTATGTCTGTCACCAGACTGTATCTCATGAACCGTGATAGCTAGCAGTGGCATGGGGTTCCTGTAACTCCGTTCCTTTCGGCTTCACTTACCACTTACCTTTGACCCTCATCCAAATCCCTACCTGTTCAGATTAGGGCTTCCCTATGAAGGGGAACCAGCCGACACAGACGATGTATTTCTATTGCCGCTATAAGAACAAATACCACGCAACAACAACTAACGTGATTTATTAACACTAGTGCTTGATGTTAGGTTTAATGGTTGTATAGATAATGATACGGAAGTCGGAACGTTTCGTGCGCGAGTCCCGACTTGCACTTGGCCGATTTTCCGTGAATTTGGCTGGCTCTAGA
Source organism: Phengaris alcon alcon (assembly GCA_037179445.1). Taxonomy (NCBI): domain Eukaryota; kingdom Metazoa; phylum Arthropoda; class Insecta; order Lepidoptera; family Lycaenidae; genus Phengaris; species Phengaris alcon. Next base: position 15,471 of record JAYRCH010000048.1, on the reverse strand, counting down.
TTTTGATATCTATTTAATTATTAAGGTTCGGTATTATTTTAGACCATAAGTAGATAATTGCCAATTTTCTATTCTTGGAAGGATAGCTGATGCCTCAGCGGGCGCGTCGGTCGGTTCTCAGAAGTTATTATTCCACCACACCGCAGCTCCTTATGTACATAGTTCATACCACCTCAGATAGGTAATGTTCTCGGAAGGCTTATTGACGTAAAAAACACCAAAAATGGTGTCACGAATTTTCCTTGATATATGTACTTCCATTCGTACGTCAATTTGTTATTGAATTTAGGAAACAAATACTCTGAAATCAGTATGTTATACTCCTTACATATGGAATTGGCGTTTTGTCGTACTGTCCACTTTGATCTCAAATATATCTTCTTTGATTAGGTATTCCAATTTCAAATTTATACCAGTATTTATTTATTCATGCATTTGTGTTTCGAAAACCGTAATTCATTTGTTTTTTCCTCTTTTGATTTATTCTTTGCGCCACTCTGTTTACAAAATGGAAAACTTAAAATATCGTATTATTTTCGAGTACGAGTTCCACCGTGGCACCAGTGCTGCAGAAACGGCTCGAAGGATTAATGATGTGTATGGCGGCGGTGTCGCAAAAGAAAACACAGTGCGTTTTTGGTTCCAACGTTTTCGTTCTGGATATTTCGATTTACGGAACAAGCCCCGTGGACGGCCGAAGATCAAAGTTGATAATGAAGAATTGAAGGTTATTGTGGAAGCGGATTCATCGCAAGCCACATCCGAGTTAGCTGCAGGCTGCGGTGTTAGTGATAAAACTGTTTTAATCTACTTGAAGCAAATTGGGAAGGTGAAAAAGCTTGAAAGGTGCGTGAAGCTCATGAATTGAGTGCAGCAAACCGACAAACGCGCGTCGACTGCTGCATTACATTACTCAACCGGTACAATAATTAAGGGATTTTAAATCGAATCATTACCTGTGATGAAAAGTGGATCCAGTACGATAATCGGAAACGCTCATCGCAATAGCTGAACCCTGGCGAACCAACCAAAGCCTGCCCAAGCGAAATTTGACTCAAAAAAAGTTACTTGTGAGCGTTTGGTGGACTAGTGCCGGTGTCGTTCACTACAGCTTTCTTAAACCTGGCCAGACGACTACGGCAGATGTCTATTGCCAGCAACTGCAAATCACTATGGAAAAGCTAGCTGCTAAACAACCGAGGTTGGTCATTCGTTCTAGACCACTGCTGCATCAGGACTATGCTAGACCACACACTGCACAACAGACGAGTACCAAATTAGAGGAGCTTCAATTGGAATTGGAAAGGGATTTTAAATCGAATCATTACCTGTGATGAAAAGTGGACCCTGTACGATAGTCGGAAACGCTCATCGCAATGGCTGAACCCTGGCGAACCAGCCAAAGCCTGCCTCAAGGGAAAATTGACTCTGATGGAAAAGCTAGCTGCTAAACAACCGAGGTTGGTCATTCGCTCTAGGCCACTGCTGCTTCAGGACAACGCTAGACCACACACTGCACAACAGACGGGTACCAAATTAGAGGAGCTTCAATTGGAATGTCTAAGACATCGGTACTCCCCGAACCTTGCTCCAACAGATTACCATATTTTTCGTAATTTGGATAACTTCTTGCAAGGGAATAAATTCAACTCCGATGGGGCAGTCCAAAGCGCCTTCAAATATTTTATTGATTCCTGTCCGAATGGTTTTTTTAGTATAGGAATCAATGAACTACCTATATATATAGCAGTGGTATATACTTTGATTAAATAAATATATTATGTATAAAAAATTGACTTTATGTTCCTCCTTTACAAAACGCCAATTTCATATGTAATGACCTAATATTATGGTTATCATCGGATAAGATGAGACTTCCATGGTTCACGAAATGTGTACAGCCAAAGCTGCAATATAAATTGAAGGGAGCATGGGCTTACTTTTACAATTAAATCTAAGGATGTTTAATTCAACAATCCCTAATAAGAAATACTTAGAGAATACCCCCAGCACAGGAGGCGAGAAGAGCAGAGATCGTACCCGGGACGATCGTAGCGAGAGAGTGTTGTGACTGCGGTTGTTTGGATACGGAAGGTCAAGGCCGCGGGCAGCCGGGAGAGGTTCCGACCGCCCCCCCCCCCCCCCCCCCCCCCCCTGGGCGTGGCTCACTATAAATAGATTGAGCGCCTCAGTTTGTCAACACACGCCCACGGCGGGTCCCGAGCGGCGTGCGGGGCGGGGTAGGTGGCAGCGGTGGGAGGGGGCGGGGGACGGAATACACCTCCTTCTTGGAAAATTTGAAGTTTGCTATGTATTTTCTCGGAAAATGATTTAATGTTGCAGCTTAACCGATGAATACTTTTTAGTTAATTACCGAAACACGTGTACGCGTATTTGGGATGGAGTTAAAGTAAAGTGATAAATTATTATTATAATTACATTTTTATTTTGACATAAGACATCCTTTTTGGAATTGCTTTTTAATTAACTAATAGATACCCAGGCAGCACCTAGTTCGTTGGTATCGTATCGTATAATATCGTATAATCGTAAAAACAACGAATCATATCCTAATAAATTGTATATTTTTAAACAATGTAAAATATATTTGTATTTTCATACTCCTAGCTGCTCCTCTATTATATTAAATTTTCTAAGTATCAATACTTACACCTTACTCAAACATCTAGGCAAATTTGATTATAAAAAAAAAACTTAAAGTGATCAGCAAAATATGGGTATTGCATTTTCCGCGTATGTAGGACGGCCCTCATCCCTCCGGCAGTGCTAACTAGATCATGTCATACACCAACAGTCACCACCCCGGCGACTCCTGGCCGCTGTAAACTCATCAAATTGTTACACTTTCAAATAATTTTTTCTACCTTTTGTCTATTTTAACATAGTTTCCCAGTTTGACCGAATCATTAGTGTGTTATTTTCTAGATAATTCCGTTACGTCTATCCTTACATAGATAATCAATTTGCCTGCGAAGTTCTTATCACGTAAAATTATTTTGTCAAATATTAAAAGGAGATTTTGCCGAATATTTCTAATAGCAATACTTAATTTATTATGTCTACGCCTTAAATCTAAAAATAGCATCAACCCTCGCACTTATATAATGTTGTTGGGAGGCTGTGTTCCACCCCGACCGGCCGCGGGCCGCTCCGGCTACAGTCAACGCTCAGACACCGCACCTAGCGGACGTCTGACTCTGCTCCGCTTTCTACGATGTAATTCTGACTACCCGCATTCTAAAGTGTAGATTGTATGGTCACATTTTTTTAAACATTTACTTGAGTGAGTGTACGTATTGATAAAGTAAACAAAATGTCAGTGAAAGGGAAAGCTGCTCCAGCAACAGGTAAATTATAATAAGTACAGTATAGCGTGTGTTCACTTTAGAAACGTCATCTCGTCTTTAAGTTCTGTTGTGATACATTATGGTACATCTGTCTGACTAATCCCTACGTTCGGTAGAGCTTGTTCTGCTAAGTCTCCAGATGAATTAGTTTTCGCAATGTTTGCAACTGCACCAAAGTAGTATGAATATTGTACAATGCATCATATATTTTATTGGTATTTTATCTTCCATTTCATGTTAATTCTTGAGTTATAATAAAATATACTTATTATTTACATCGCTATTACATCTACTGTCTGTCCGCGTATAGACACAAGTAGATGTTGCCCGTCAAGTCGTATGTGTAAAGAAACTGTCGCGGCCACTGGGCATTTTACCGGGATAAAAGTAGCCTATGTATCTGTGTGCCAACTGTCATCAAAATCCATTCAGCTGTTTACTTAGGCGTGAAATACTTTCATCATGCGGGATTATATTTTTACGAATTAATCAACTTAAATTTTCCATAATATATCGCTTAGTAGGTAGCTTCAATTTCCTCTTATCACCGCTCAGTAATATATTAAATTGTTTGCCATGTTGTTCTTAAGCGCTCTGAAAACTATCAAATTTGATTGGCTTTATTTGTCAATTTTTACATTTTTTTCAAACAGATCAAACCGAGGATCAAACAAAAGACACTGGCGAACCCGGTCCGATTTTACTAAAATATGTGGTTTTATAGTACTTAAAAAGTTATTGTATAAAAAGTTATGAATCTCCAAATATCAGAGAATTCATATACAAAATACGTACTTATCATGTGGTGATCGTTGTCATCATATCTGTATAGTATAGACTATAACCAAAGGGTTATCATGCTGTAAATTGTTATTTGAGGCGGAAAAGCTCCATCTAGTGGCCCTTATTGATAGATTTTTTTTATTGGAGTATAAAGTTATTTTCTATTTCTATAGTTCAACAGTTTAGTACTAGTGTTATAAAAAAAAACGTTACTTGGGTTGTGAAATAGATCCCTCTATACTATTTATATTTAGACCAAGAAAAAGAATTATTATGTTTTTGGTTTTCGTAACGTGTAAGTGACATCTATCATTAATCTCAATATTTTTTGTGGCCACGTATTGTAATTTCCAGGCAGTAAATGTGCCATACATTGAGACTTGCCGGTCTCCTTTGTCAAACATTTGCCAGATTCGCTTTACTCGGATTGACAAACACCATAGTTGACGTTCAAATATGTTTGTCAAATCCATTCACAAATCCAGAATTTCATCAAACAACACAATACGTCAAAATACGATCTAATTATTTCTTTGAATTTAAAGATTGTCAAAAATTAATTTAATCGTTTTCCGGGCGCTAAACTCGTAGAAAAATTGTCAAACCCTTCAAACAAAGACGCATATTATCAAATTATTTGACAAACACGTAAATTTTGTCAAATAATTTGATCGTTTTCCGCGCGCTTTATGCTTTACATTGTCATAATCTGATAGCGCGGGAGCGTTATCGCCAAGTATTAAGCGGCCGTAACTATACGAGTAAATGTCTATAATAAAAGTTTCAAGTTCCCAAAAAAAAGAAAACTTGTAGAAACATATAATTATTGTTTTTGCAAAAATTTTTTTGGGAAACTTAGTAGCACTGCTTAGTGAAATTAGGAATAGGTAGGAAATTAGCAAAAAATAGATAGGTAAAAATAGTACTATCTACCCCGACGGAAACAGAGGGGTATAGGGAGTATAAGTTTGACGTGTCTGTGTGTGTGTGTGTCGGTGGCATCGTAATTCCCAACGGATGAACCGATGTTGATCTAGTTTATTTAACAGCTGACATCGAGAGTGTTCTTAGGTACAATTCATCATCATCAGCTCCGCTCACTGCTTGACAAAATCACCGCTTCCGATTACGGTCTGCTATTTTCGCTATTTTATACGCGATTGAACTAAATACATTTGATCATGACTTATAAATAAAGATGATTGCTAAGTTGCGGAGGACGGTTGTCGCCTCTGCCGTGTGCGGCGAGTGGCGAGTGGCGACGAATCACTCCACAGTCCACACGTAAACTTGTAATCTAGTCATCTCTGATTTGATCTCGTGACAAACCTATAACCTACAATTGCTAATGTTTAATGTTGAAAAAAGAAAATGTAGCTAAAATATACAGCGGCTATATGCACCCAAAGAACACCTATGGTCAGTAGATCATAGCTGTGGAGGAACTGTCGTCCTTTGCTTTACCGATTTCGCCAGATAACAAGGAATCTTACTTTTACCCGTTTAAAAAAATCTAGTAAGACGATCTGCAAAGATAATCCTAACTCGGTATCAATAACTGCAAAAGACATTTGAGTCTTTTCCTCAAAACATTTGAAACTTGAAACCTAAGGTTATCGACGTAGTGCATTTGCATTTATAAACTAGCTGACCCGACAGACTTGACAATTGGAACAAATAAATAACTGCACCTGCAACTTACATCTACCAACCTACCCACTAACACCAAAAACTACACCTAGTACATACACCTACACTTATGAATTACACCTATTTTCTACACCTACAACCAACACCTACATCCAACAATAACAATCCACTGGGGCCAGCCGATTTAACATTTTTGAAATGAAGGAAAGCAAAAAAAAAATCCTGAAATAAAACTGTTGCATTCGAACAAAATTTCTGATCGCATCGATTATAATAATGAGTTGCGAATTTACGCTACCGAATGTAGGAACAGTTATAGTATGAAAATTTTTTTCACACTTTATTTCACAAATTATTTCATGATCAAAATTAGCCAAATATATCCAGCAGTTCTCGAGAGTGAGACAAGTTATATAAGAAAAATAAGAAGATAAACTTTCTTGTTAATTGAAAAGTGACTAAAAATAGAAATTCAAAATTCAAAAATTATGATCAACATTTCTTTACCAATGCTTATGGGTGGTTAAATAAAAAATATTTTTTATCGGTTCGCTAACCTAGATTACTCCTAATTACTAGTGTCTATTAACCCACAGAAGCTACTTACATAATACAAACATAGACAACTACAGAGCTCAATTGATAATAATGCGAAGCTCTGAACCAATCTTGCCTACATTTTGGGAGGATGCCAAACCGAAACTTAATATTTTTATAGATAATGTTGTTACATGTGTAAACAAAGATGAGTAACTGACACACGGACAAGTGGTCCTCCAGCTGACGTCCTACAGTCGTGGTCTATTTAGAAATTGCCGTGTCACGGTTGACTCACTGGGAAGTCCGTCTTCCGAATCTGCGTCAGAACGCCACCAATATAGTGCCAGTTGTCATTGATTCGAATGTGGTTTGTAACGTGATCGTATTGTCCCCGACTTTTAACCGCAACGAGTTTAGTGAACTATTGTGAGTTGCAAAGGGTTTTTCTATATGACCCAGAAGGGCTTTAAACAAAGAGTCTTCTCAAAAGTGTTCGGTTAGTTTGATTCTTGGGCTATATCTGGTCCCCTCGTATACGGTTCTAGGATCTTATTTGTTCAAAAATATTTTTATTTGATTAAACTTCAGCTTTTTTGAGTAGACATACGAGAAAATCGAAACGAATATTATTACCAGCGTTCTACATCCACATAATATGATGATGCCAGATTTTTTGACCTGTTTTATGAGTCCTCACTCCTCCGCTAACTAAAAGGATTTAAATTAATCATTTCGAAATTGCAATATTAACATTGTTATGCACATCTCAGATCCGCCTTCCGTACTGCAATTAAATTAAGTAAAATTATTTTCGTAATGTGTGTACTGTTGTTTACGTATACTGTATAATTTTATTTCGTTGCATTTGCAATAAAAAGGCAATACCTGCTTCTGCTGCTGCTGCTGCTCATTTGCCCTTCACAAAGGCGCAAAAAAATACATTAAGGTAATAAAAACATTGACTACTCATTATAATGGACTTAAATAATTAATAAAGTTAAATAATAATCACAAGAGCAGGTATTTTCAAATAATGTATTATCTAAAAAAACAAAAAACAAGGCCAGGTAAATTATATTATAATTAAAATCCGACAGCTTTTTTACATGGCTGCGCATGTAGATTTAGGGTTTAAACATAATATAATGATTTATTGCTTAGAAAAAATCAGTTTAAAAATCACAGCGTCCTTACAGGTACACCAAAGTTTTGTTACTCTCGTCTAATAAAGTCACAAATTATTGTTTGATGGTGTTAAACTTAAAGACTTTTTAGTCTATTCTAAATTATCTAGTGACCAGTGTTTGTTTTTTTTTTTATTTGCACCGGTTTAAATTGTTGTTTACTTCGTCTCTATTTATAAATACTGTTCACTCGTTGGAGACAATTTCTATTCTATTTATTTCAATTCAAACACCTCGTTGTATCGGGTGGCGGGTCTATTGCAGACTAGGCACTAGGCACTAGCTGTACGTGTGCGTGTAGCATGATATGTAAAATCTATGATTAGACCGCCTCCGTCTCCTGCGCTTCCGTCTGTGTCGGTGTTTTGTTTTGGAGTCTGCTGGCGCCGGTGACTGGCCATCGCTGTCGGCTAATTATATCTGATACTCTATATTATTACTCACCTATGTCGCCACCTTACATCAGCTCAGTCGGACTGATGTTGATGCATACGTCTACTTACATATGCTGACGCTGGTTTTCCACAGGGGCAGGCGCCAGGCAGTGTTCATACAACTTTTTGATTCGTACCGATATTGTCAGTTCTAGATAATCTCCAAAATGTCACCTTTTTTCGAGGTTGCATAGAATTAGGGCTTAGTCGGAAAATACTTTCCTTTTGCAACTAGAAACTGAACCCCAATTCTCGTAATTAACTTACACATTCATTTTAAATTTTTAAATATTGAATTATAAATGAATCGTCTCGATATCATAAACAGAGTTTTGGAGGTTGGACCAATGAATTTTGCTGTTTTATCGTATAGGAACTGGATTGTAATTCTATTATTGCAGGATTTCATCGGCAGAATCGACCTTCTGATTTCATAATTGTCAATTCTTTTTTCTTATTTAAGAGCTACCTACGCATTTGTCGGTGAAGCTTTCTCCCTATCCTTAAACAATTCAATTGCTATACAAGCAGATATTAACAGCTATTCAACTGTTTTACCCGACTCCGGCGAAGCCTAAAGGAAGCGTAATGATTTTGGCATTCTATGTATGTATGTATGTATGTTTGTTCCATCGTAGCGTCTACTTGCCCGATTTTAATAATTAAGGTGTCAATAGATTCGTAATGATGCCGCGGGTAATATAGGTTATAAAAAGCTTAGTTTCTCGAATCGCAATGGCAAATTTGACACAAAATTAGGAATTAGACCGATTTTAGTGGTCTTAGTGAGAAAATAGTCATTTATCACACTTTAGAAGTCATTTTGTACTGGACGAAAATGATGTTTTATTTCCATACAGGTTACAAAGCAACGCTTATGGAATTGTCCCTACGTGATGCCAACCACCGGTTCGGGAACCAACCCGGCGAGAAGAACCGGCGTAAGAAACTCGCACGGGGCCATCTTTTAGCAAAAAGATGGAAAGTTGTTATTAAAAAATATATATTTTTACAATATGTAAACTTAGTCTATATAATATTAACAAAAGTCAGATACACATAGTACATAGAAGCAGGTGGCCATCCTATTCCTCTAGTGTGCGATCGTCAATAAAATCACAGACCCTGTAATAAGTTTTAGCACAAAAACGTTAATAAATTTAAAAAAGTAGAAAGGCTTTGAACGTGTTCTGGGATTCTGTTGTATAGGCGTATACATTGACCTGATCACCGGTATAATTATGTTTTCATACTCTTCGTTTCGTATTCGAATTTTAAACTTTAAACAGATTTATTCACTTTTATGGCCATTTAAAAAAACAACCACAAATTATCGAATTGCTAGAGGCAGAAATGGCACAAACTTACTAATAATCTCCCTAGAGAATAACTCTCCACACGCAAAAATTCAGCGCCTTTAAAAAAAAAATCCATTCTAATTATTTATTTTACGTTATGATTAGTTTCTCGAAGTTGTATTTATGTCGTAAATATTAGAGCGATTAGAGGAGAGCAATAAAGCAAAAATATGTAGTGATATATTATTATGTATATAAAAAACAAGGAAGATAAGAAATATATTAATTTGTAATGAGATTTGAACCTAGACGCTACGCTTTGCCCCAGGCTGGCAAAAAACAGCTAGGCTATGAAGCACGTTACAAAATTTTCGAAATTACGCTTTTGTATATTATGGAGTATAGACACATCACTTTGACGTAATTCGCGCGAAGTACCCCGCAGGCGGAGGCGGCGCGTCTTCACTCATCTCCTTCACCCCCTTGAATACTTCATAGTTGGCGATTTACCTCGCCTTAAAATCGGTTAATCGGTTCATCCGTTTTTAAATAGAAATAGCATATTAAATAAATTATTAGTACTTTTATTACATATTCGTTCGATAGATGTCACCAATCCAGATATTGTCTCACTGTCTAAAGATTTTAAGGAATTTAAGAACACTGTTTTGCAACTTTTATCAAGACTGAAGAATGATGTTGACTCCCTTTCTCTAAAGCTTGATCGACATGAAATGGTGATGCGCAGGAAAGTCCTACTCTTTCACTATATACGATAAATGACACCAATCCAGATATTGTCTCACTGTCTAAAGATTTTAAGGAATTTAAGAACACAGTTTTGCAACTTTTATCAAGACTGAAGAATGATGTTGACTCCCTTTCTCTAAAGCTTGATCGACATGAAATGGTGATGCGCAGGAAAGTCCTACTCTTTCACGGTATTCCTGAGAAACATAATGAAAAGCAGTATGACCTCATCCATCAAGTGTTGTCAGATAGGATGAAGTTAGGTGATATTAATAATGACTGCATTCAAGCTTGTCATCGTCTTGGGTTCTCAACATCATCTAAGGCCAGACCTATTTTAGTGCGGTTTAAAACATTTGAAGATAGACAAATTGTGTGGGACACTAAAACTTCTTTAAAAGGCACTAACATTACACTATCAGAGTTTCTGACCAAAGAAAGGCATAGAGTTTTCACTACAGCTCGCAAGCACTTTGGTATTAAGAACTGTTGGTCGAGTGATGGCAAAATTAATATCATCCTCCCGGATAAGAGCCGCCGCAAAGTGGAATCCAATACATCCCTGGAGAAGCTTATGTCCCAGTTCCCAGCAAGCTGTGAGGAGGCAGAGGCTCATGCGCAGGACCTCAGAGCTGGAAGAACCGTAAGACAAACCCGGCGTCGTCATTAATGAATAACGTACAAAATTTGTTCATGTCTATTGGTTTGTCATTCGATTCTTATAGCGCATTGTAAGTTTGGTGTTTTGGTTTTCGATTCACGTCTTGTAGGTATGTTCAAAATTATTTAAATTCAAAATTTTTACTGTTTATACGCCAATACTCCAGTTTTTATAAATTTTAATGTCAATCATTCTTATCTAATTCTTATTTATCTTTTCTCTTGATACCCAGACATTTGTCAATTGTCAGATGTGCTATGACAGATATTTTCTTCTTCAACTTTTTTTGTTTTAGTTTTATTTTTTATTATGTCAATTTGCCAAAGTGATGTGTTTTTTTTTTTCTTTCATTAGATAAATAATTTCTCTTTATCTCTTGAAATCCTAATATTGTTTGTTCTAGTGCTCAAATATATAAATAGTGTTTGTTACGAGTACCTAGTGAGTTCTTTAGTCAACGTCAAAGATTTTAAGTATTAACATAGTAGTAATTAGTCATTTTAGTTTTATTTCTTAGTTTTAATAATATTTATTTTATTTTATCATTTTATATACTTAATTATATATATAGATATATATTATATTTTTGTAAAGTAAATTTTATAATTTTTACTTATTTATTATACAGGGTTTAGTATGGATGACCTCGATAGGAGTTTTTTTTCTTGTTCTTCGTCGTCTAGCTTTAAAAGTGCAAACAATTCATCACACTCTTCACCTTTTACTTTGTGTGATCAACTTACTAATATTTTCTGTAATTACAGTGCAAACCTTAACATAGCACACATTAATGCCCAAAGCATCCCCAGTCATTATCCTGATCTCCTTGCTTCCTTCAGCGCCGCTAATCTTGATGCCATCTTAATTTCTGAATCTTTTCTTAAGCCTTCTCTCCCATCTATTCAATATTCTATTCCTGGATTTATCCTCATTCGCAACGATAGAACAGGCAAAGGTGGTGGCGGGGTTGCCATTTATCTTCGCGCTGATATTAAATATAACATATTGAATATGTCTCCTTCTTCTTATTCAGAAGCAGCGGAATATCTGGCCATTGAAATTGTCGCTCATCATACTAAATTGCTTCTGATTGTTTTGTATAGCCCTAATTCTGGTATCGATTATTTTGACACTCTTGACAATCTCCTTACTAATTATCGTCTGAATTTTCAGCATGTTATAATCATGGGAGATTTTAACACCTGCCTTCTTAAGGATAACCATCGTACACATAAACTACAGTCGCTTTTAACTTCCTATAACCTTCATGTCCTTCCTTCCGCCCCCACTCATAACTTTCCTAATTGTACGCCCTCTCTATTGGATCTTATTATTGTATCCTCTCAATAACGTGGCTACTCATGGACAGCTCGATGCTCCTTTTTCCTATCACGACCTTGTTTTCCTATCCTACAAAATTCGACCTCCTAAACGTAAATCCGAAACTCTCTTTCTACGTAGCTTTAATAGTGTTGATGTACAAGCGCTGGAGCAAGATGCTGAAAATTTAGACTGGACATCTGTGCTTCATAGTCCAAGTATTGCTGATAAGGTAAATAACTTTAATAAAATTATGCTGGAACTTTATGACTATCATGCCCCTATGAGGAGAGTTAAAATGAAGCATAACCCGGCACCATGGCTTACGCACTCTATCAAGGAGCAAATGGCGGCACGTGATAAGGCCAAGAAGAGATTTAAGCGTTCTCCTAATGAAGCCAACCATTCCAAATATAAGTTGTTGCGTAATCGATGCAATCATTTATGTCGCGATGCCAAACGGCGTTACTTTTTTTCATCTCTCCAAAACCGTGGCACTGCCGACATCTGGAAATTTCTCAGATCAGTTGGTATTGGCAGAACTCCTGTGTCCGACTCCAATGATTGCGATCTGAATGCCCTCAATACACATTTTTCTCAACCTCCAATAATTTTAAATAATAACATTAAACTCAATACCTTACAATATCTATCAAACTTGCCTATCACTTGTCCATCCTTTTCTTTTATTCCTTGTACTGAAACTAAGGTCAGACTAGCAGTTCAATCAATTTCTTCAGAGGCTGCTGGCTGTGACAAGATTTCCTCCAAGATGCTTAAAATGATTCTCCCATCTTTATTACCTATTTTGACTCTATCTATCCTCAATTTCTCTTTATCCTCTTGCTGTTTTCCTCAGGTCTGGAAAAGGGCGAATGTCCTTCCTCTACCAAAAGTTCCTAATCCTTATTCTCTATCATGCTTTCGTCCCATTTCTATACTGCCTTTCTTATCTAAAGTCCTGGAAAGTATTGTTCACCAGCAGCTCTCTTCTTTTCTCCATAAAAATAACCTTTTAAGCCCACTACAATCGGGCTTTCGTTCTGGGCACAGCACCGTTTCCGCGCTAATAAATGTCACTGATGACATTCGATGGGCCATGGAAAATAAATCCCTTACCATCCTTATCCTTTTAGATTTTAGTAGTGCCTTCAATTCCATTAACTTTGATATTCTCCTCGGTATGCTTCAGTCTCTTAATTTGTCCCCTCCCGTCCTGTCCTGGCTTAACTCCTACCTTCGGGGTCGGTCGCAGCGAGTACAGATAAATAATGTTTCCTCAGATTGGTGTGATCTCGATGCGGGTGTTCCCCAAGGTGGAGTACTTTCTCCTCTTCTTTTTTCTATCTTTGTTAACTTCATTATAAAAGTAATAGAGTCTAAATATCATCTCTATGCAGATGACTTGCAGATATATCAACATTTCACTATACATAATGCAGCATCCGGCATAGCTCTCATTAATGATGACCTTAGACGTATAAGTGAATGGGCGCAGTCCTTTGGTCTACTTGTAAACCCCAGTAAAACGAAGGCATTATTAATAGGTAGCAGACGGATGCTAGCAATACTTGACAAAGCTACTCTTCCTCCCATTACCTTGAACGGCACTACGATACCTTTTTCTGACTCTGCCAAAAACCTGGGAGTAATTTTTGACACACACCTGTCTTGGAATACCAATGTCAACAACATTAGTCGTAAAGTTTACCACACCCTGCATTCACTCAAGTTACTCCAAAACTTTCTTCCTACTCCTACTAAAATTCTATTAGCGCAAACCCTTATCCAACCTATTATTGATTACGCTGACGTTTGCTATTTAGACGCGAATGAAGACATTCTAAACAAATTAGAACGGTTGCAGAATCTCTCCATACGTTTTATTTTTGGCTTAAAAAACGAGATCACGTGTCTCAGTACAGAAAGCAGTTGCAGTGGCTCCCTATTCGTCTACGCAGAAACTATCGAATCCTCTGTCTCCTTTTCAATACTCTGTTTAGTCCTACATCCCCTTCTTATTTAAATGAGCGATTCTCCTTTCCTAATTTCCAAAACATATCTTGTAGACCCTTTAGACGTACTCTTCTAGATATCCCTCCCCATCGTACCGACTTCTTTGCCTACTCCTTTACGGTGCATGCTGCTAAGCTCTGGAACTCCTTGCCAGCTCAGATACGGGAGTGTAAGACACTTGGGCTCTTTAAGGGAAGACTGCGAGAGCACTATGTCAGCTTAACCTAATAATTAAGATACCAAACCCTTAATTTAATTTATGCTATTAATATTTTATGTTTTTACTATACTATTATAAATTATTGTATATATTAGTATATTGTATTTTTTTTTTAATGTAAGTATTTGTATAATAATAAAGAACTTAATCTGTTTTCATATTGTTTATAATTGTACGCACCAGATACTGTTAATTGCTTTTATGTTCTCCTGTATCGGTCTACTGGAAGAAATTCCAATTTTGGAATAAGTAGTACCTTTGTACTAAATTGTATCCTAGTTTTAAGATTTCATAATTTATTATTCTGTGTACATAAATTATTAAATAAATAAATAAATAAATAAATATTATTATTCCAAAAATATGTTCCATCAGGAAAAATTACGAAATAAAAAATAAGTTAAAAAACTATAACCCGACTTCGTAAAAAAGGGGTCTAAAAAGGACGAAACAAGAAACTAATTTAGTTATCATGGTCGCACCTACTTTTTAAGGTTCGGAACAGTCGATGTCAAATCGCAGACGCTGTGTATATCTTGTAATATGCATGTGTATGATGAATATACGCATTTTTAGAAACTTCTCTAGGCCTTAGGGTCTGCTCACACCTATGCCTTAGTGGGTGCGACTACGGCTCTAGCTTGACCAATTTGTACCTATGCATTTCTGGATTTCTATCGTGAAATATTTTCTTGTTTCGTCCTTTTTAGACCCTCTTTTTTACGTAGTCGGGTTATCGTAAAAAGTATCATCAGTTAGCAGGCGCCAAACCCGTGTTTTCGTTCACAATAAAGTCTGTAAAGTGAAAATGGATGTTTTAATGGAGACGGCGCGTAATCCTGATCTGGCATACGATCAAGATCCGCCGGCTCCAGTCAAGGTGACGATATATTAAATGAGCTGACCAAGAGCCGGCGCCGTGGACGTTGTCAGCTATTCGTCGGCACAGAGTAAATAGAGACAGAAGACAAGTTTTATACATTCTGCGCCTGAACAATGTATATTATGTTTGGCATAATCAATTTCAAATTTAAGAGTAGAAGACGATGGCTCAGCTGAGCTCTCTTAAATCTGCATCAGCTAACGAAGTCTATGTACCACAGATTACATAGATAATTATGAACCATTTCAAGTGTTTCATGAACTTACGAAATACAGGTTTGATGATTTTTTTTTGGGTTTGGTAAATTTCAGGCTCATGATCTACAGCTTAAATGTTTAGGCAGACAAATGGTTATAAAATTAGG